>CM070712.1:829308-1429308 GCA_036346275.1 Otatea glauca
GGCTTCTCGCCCTTCGTGAGGCATGCTTTTGGAGCGAGTGGACTCGGGGACACGTGGTCGAAAGGCCATGCACATGGGCGTTAGCTCCGAACCAAAGGCCGCGGTCGGGCGTTAACCTGCGCCCATCAGCGGGCGCTAGCCTTTGCGCCGCTCCGCACAAGGAAAGAATACCGAAGCGCTAGCCCTGGCGCCCATCAACCGGGCGCTGGCCGCCTGGCCCCTTGCACCTGCTCTCGCTTAAGTGGCTGCGAAGTGAGGGTGGCCTGGTGCCAGTTGTCTCTGGAAGCAAGTACTTTCAATAGCGACCTTGATTAGTTGGATGCAGCAACACCTAAGGGTGTGCGCCGTGCCCCGACCTAAAAATAAAATAAAATAAGAAAGTGGGATAACTAAGTCCCTTGACCCTAGGACCCTCTCTAAAGTGTTCGAGGGACAGGGGGGCTAGTGTTGTAGGGCTTTTTATGCCCTCCATTGCGAATAATTTCCCTGTTATACGCTTGTGTAGGGGGATTATATCCCTAGGGCATGCGATGGTAGGAAGTACCCTCCTACCTCACAGGCGTCTATGGGAGGCACCCTCCGACCTCGCGGGCGTCTACAGGAGGCACCCTCTGCAGGTGTCATGAGGTACCTTCCGACTCCGTGGGCGTCTGCGGGAGGCGCCCTCCTACTCCGCGGGGGTCTAACGGAGGTACCTCCTACCTCGGGCGTCTCACGGGGCACCTCCCACCTCGCGGGCGCCTATGGGAGGCACCCTCCGCAGTGTCGTGAGGTACCTTCGACTCCTGGGCGCGCTGCGAGGCGCCCTCCTACTCGCGGGGTCTAACGAGGTGCCTCCCACCTCGGCGGCGTCTACGGATGCACCTCCTACCTCGCGAGCATCTATGGGGCACCTTCCACCTCGCGGGCGTCTCACGGAGGCACCCTCCGCAGTGTCGTGAGGTACCTTCCGACCTCGCGGGCATCCGTGGGAGGTACCTCCTACCTCGCGGGCGTCTACGGGAGACACCCTGTGGGGTCCCCAAGTCAAAGGACTGCCCCCGCGAAGCGATGACGTGGGATCCACTACCTTCACCCGGGAATGACCACGATGCCCCCGGTTGAGTTGTTGTAGTAGGGGTAGGATGGTACTTTGTGTAACAGGCTGGGCGCCTATAAAACCCCATCAGAACTCCACGCTTGAGGGGACTCGCTGAAGACAGAACTAACAACTGGTGCATCCCTCGGGAGCTTGGACCGAGAGGCCCCTCCCTACTCCCCCCGGGGAACGCATCGACAGGAGTAGGGCGCTTCCCTAAGCGCCCGAACCTGTATAAACCCTTGTGTCCACTCTTTCTCTCTCGGACGCAGGCCCGTAAGACGGCCCGCGTCCAGTCCCTCTTGTGTCACGTTTACAAACATACGACACATGTCTTCGTGATGCATCTCCTTCCTGAGTTTCATATCTTTGAGGTCCGACCGTGCTTGGAGTGTATCTTTTGTTTTGCCAGGTATGTCCAGTAAGATACCAAGCAAGTTGTCACACACGTTCTTCTCTATGTGCATGCCATCGATTGTGTGTTGAACTTCCAAGTGCTGCCAATAAGGTAAGACCCAAAATATTGATCTCTTTTTCCACAAAGGAGCCTTATCACAGGAACTCGGGATAGATGTATTGCCGGCTCCTTTTCCATGAATAATTTTAAGATCCTTTACGGCCGCAAATATCTATTTCCCAGTGTGATTCTTTGGAGCTAAGGCAATCTCCTTTTTCTCGTTAAAAGCTCTCTTATTATTGCGGTATGGGTGATCCTTGTGGAGGAACCTACGATGCCGCATGTAAGCCATTTTTTTGTAGTTCTTCAGCCACCGGCTAGCTGTATCTTCCAAGCATTGGACGCATCCGTTGAAGCCTTTTGTCGTCTGGCCCGACAGGTTACCAAGGGCAGGGTAATCATTAATGGTTATGAACAACAATGCGTGTATGATAAAGTTCTCTTTTTATACTCATCCCATACTGCACACCATCGCTCCACAATATTAGAAGATCTTCAATCAATGGTTTGAGGTACACATTGATATCGCTGCCGTGTTGCTTAGGCCCTTGGATCGATGAGTGGCATCATAATGTACTTCCGCTTCATACAAAGCAAAGGAGGAAGGTTGTAGATGCATAGAGTCACCGGCCAAGTGCTATGACGACTAATTATGTTGTCGAAAGGATTCATCCCATCTATACTCAACCCGAACCTTATATTCCTCACATTATATGGAAAGTGCATCTTATATTTTCTGTAGATGTTCCTCCATTGCACAGAATCAGCAGGGTGTCTGAGCATTCCATCCTTCTTAGGCTCTTTGTCGTGCCATCGTACCAATTGGGCATGACTTTTGTTCGCAAACAGTAGCTTTAGACGGGGGATTATAAGGAAATACCACACCACTTTATGGGGATCTATTCTTCTTACGCTTCACCCGACATCATCGTTGTCGGTATCATTATCGCGTTCTTATACCGCTTTGCTTTGCAAATAGCCCATGCATCCAAGTCTGCAAACTCATTGCAAGACAATATGCAATCATTTGGACATGCGTGTATTCTATGTACTTCTAGTCCTAAAGAGCATACAGCCTGCTTGGCCTGGTACGTAGTTGCAGGCAACATGTTTCCCCTTGGAAGCAAGTCCCCCAAGAGACATAACAACTCAGTGAATCTTTTATCGGACCAACCATTGCTTGCCTTCAACTGCAGTAGTGTAAGCTCAGTATGTAGCTTTTTGTGCTCCTCCTTGCAGCCCGGGTACAATGGCGTTGTAGAATCCTCTACCATACGCTGGAACTTTTGAAACTCTCTTTCACTCGTGAAGTCTCCTTCCCCATCACGCAACATTTGATCTAGATCATCTTCGTGGCTATCAACGAACGTATCTTTGATCGCCGTCATATCATTGTCTCCGTCATCTTCGTCAATGTGTTGCCCTTCATGTACAATCTCATCTTCACAGCCTTGAAACCCCTTCGAAACAAGTGTGCATGTATCGACTCTATGGTAGAAAACAGCTCTCATTTTTGCAATCAACACATTGACAACACATATAGTCCACTAGCTTCTTCGACTTGTGCGCCACAACCGCGTTTAGAAAACAAGTCACACCATTAAAGAACTCTAGGCCGTGATGGCCCGTATCATACATCCACCTTCGGTCCATCTACAATTAATTATATCAAACTAAATTTTAGTAAATCAATAAACGATCACAAAATAATTTATTATTTACATTAGTCATGCGGTGCCAATTAATTAAATCAATAAACATCACATAAGCATATAATTTCAAATAACAATATAATTGTAAATGATTAGATTTAAAAATTCATCTAGCAATTTTGACTATATTAAAATACATCAACCTTTTTTCATTATTTAAATATCCATCTAGCAATTTTTTATTATTTAAATGATTTATTCATTTCATATGTTATGTAGTGCTAATAAATTAAATTAATATACATTAAATAAGCATATAATTGAAAATAAGGATATATTTGTAAATAATTAGATTTAAAAATGTATCTTGCAATTTTCATTATTGGAAAATCCATCTACTATTTTTCATTATTTAAATATTCATCTAGCAATTTTCACTATTTAAAATTCATCTAGCAATTTTCACTATTTAAAATTCCATATAACAATTTTTCATTATTTAAAATAATTATAAATAGATATAATTGTTATCTAGCAATTTTCATTATTTAAAAATACACTAAATCACTAAAATGAATAAGAATTGTAATTTATTCACTAAAGTAGCTAGATCTTAATATGAGCTCTACCGACCTAAAATGTTCACACCATACAATTACTAATTATCAAAATTTAGAGCAATCTACAAAGTAAAATCTAACTACAAATATAATGTAGATCAAGTTACTAACCTTAGAAATTTGAGATGAATTTTGGTACAATTGTCCAGTAGCAAAGTCGCCAAAATCCAAGCCACCGAGCAAAGACAGAGCTCCTCTCTGTACTACTCGGTTGGGGAGGGGAACACCTATATAAAGATACTTATCACTGTCAGCTCTGCACAGAACCGGCAGTGATAAGGTCAGATTGCGTAGGAAAAATACTAATCACTGCTTTACGCGGGTAAATACTTAACACTGTTAGTTTTGGAGTACAACTGGTAGTGAAAATGCTGGTATCACTGCCGGGTGATAACCGAACTGGCAGTAATCTATGACTGCCGGTTTTGGATACAAACCGGTAGTGATATCTGGTTATCACTGTCGGTTAGTTTCACGAACCGGCCGTGATAAGTGCTCGCTCTGCTGGACTTTTGAACCAGTAGTGATAACAACACTGCCGGTTCTATCCCAACCGGTAGTGATATGCCGTAAGGATGACCTGTTCTGTAAGAGTATTTATATTTAATATATGAAGTATTTTATTTTGTTTCCACTGTGTATGATTATGATATTCATCTATGTTGAGCTTGTGTGCACTAGCGTGATCCTGGTCTTGTGCGATATAAATAGAGGGTACGAATTTGCATGTTCGAGTCCCGACATAAACGCAACTCAAGTTTTGCAAAGCGATTGCAAGGAGAACAGTACCTGATTGGTTAGTAGAAGGTGGAGCTCGGACAGTCTAACATATATAACAAGGATCAGCAAGTAATTTAATCAGAAAATTGCAAAGTTGAAAAGCAGTTCAAAGTACTATTCACAATTTGTTGGCTCTAGACTAGACCGAAACTAGGTATAGCAAGCTTAGAAATGTACTACTAGGGTTGAACACAAATGACCATCACGATGAACTATCACAAAAGGAGTTATTTCAACAACAGGAGGCACTTCTCACAATTTTTTCTCTATTTGTTTTTAATTTTTTTCCTCTTTTTGCAACTCAGAAGTGCAACTTCCGACTCAACTAAGGACAGAAAGAAAAAAATATCACATTCAGGGCTGAAATTCATACTTTGAGGCATAATTTGAGGGTCAAAATGGGTACAAGACTAAAGTTGAATGCTTTTTCAAATGCGCCTTATCGTCCCCTTCAAAACAAATACTCTTGCGTTGAAAATGGACTCCGTATGCAAAAGTTATAGCAATTTTATTAAGCAATGTCCGCATCGGCTTCTAGAAATGGCAAAAACAGGCTCGACTCACGATCAACGAAAGCTTTGATACCACCTGATGAGACTAACGGAGGTTTGATCTTTCGGTGAAATAGATAACTCTCTATTTGTGGAGATGACCCTCACGATCTAGACTACCAACCAAATACTACGACCGATGCTAAGCAATCACCGAATCAACTCTGAGTTGTTATCAACCGTGCCAAAGCCCAATTGACCTGACCACGAAGATCAATTCCTGTAAACAATAGAAAAACAAGTAAGAACAAAGCAAAAGTAATATAAAATTGCGAATATAGATTAAGGACAAATGTTAGGGTTTCAATAGTGGTCTTTACCGTTGGTCTAGCCTACTCATGCGATGAACACATAAGTTTCACGTGAAAACTAATCTAATAAAACCAAGTCTCATAAGTGTAAGGTCCTTATTTTTAATAATAAATATTAATAATAGGTACCATGTGCATATAGTTGGCTGTACAGTCGTTGCTATCCAAATCCAAAGGCAAGCCTCGGCTCGCGGATCCACCGGACGTAGACGCCACGTGGCCCGGAGTTGAAACGTGGAGCTCACAGGGGCGCCCCATGTGTCCTGCCCGGCTGGCCCCACCCCTTCGTGTCGCCCTGGTTCCTTGCTTGGCGCGCGCTCCCTACACGTACCTGCTACTCTCGGCCTCGGAGCTCCCTCGTCTTCGCTTTGCCCTCCCCCTTCCTCTCTTTTATCAGCTTGGCCATGCCGCTAAGCTAGCAATTGTGCTCGCGCTGTCTATAAATCTCAAGGCATCTGTGTATGCCAAATTATAGTTACACACATACATATGTAGGATCCAAGTCCAAGTCGATCATAGAATTGGCAACAGTTGCAGCACCCATGGAGATGGAGGCGGAGCAGCAACTGCAATTGCAGTCTCATTGGCATCTGCAGGCCGCAGCAACAGCTGCAGGTGGGCATGAGGAGATGAGGGCCAGCAGCAGCAGCAGCAGCAATGGCACGGGCAGCAGCAAGCGGCAGAGCAACAAGTGCTGCCCCCTGCGCCGCTCGCGCAAGGGGTGCATAAAGGGCAAGGGCGGCCCGGAGAACCAGCGCTGCTCCTTCCGCGGCGTCCGCCAGCGCACCTGGGGCAAGTGGGTCGCCGAGATCCGCGAGCCCAACCGCGGCGCCCGCCTCTGGCTTGGCACCTTCAGCACTGCCCTCGACGCAGCTCGCGCATACGACACCGCCGGCAGAGCTCTCTACGGCGACTGCGCGCGCCTCAACCTCTCCGCCTCTGGCTCTCCAGCCCCTGCCCTGCAGCTTCGTAACCCACATATTAATATTTCTGCTACTACAGGTGCTGCCGGTGGCGGCCACCACCAGTACAAGCCGCCGGCGCCGGGGACTCCGTGCTGCTCCGCCGACACCGCCTCCAGCTCCAGCCCTCGGTGACCACGGGGGTGTCTCCGACGGACAACAACTCGGTGTCGGTGGCCATGCAGACGGAGACGACGCAGTACGGCATGAACACAATGCAGACGACAAGAGAGGAGGCGGCGGCGGACTTCGAGGCGTACGTGACGCGGCTGCCCAAGGCGGAGGACTTTGGGCTGGAGGGCTTCCAGGAAGTGCCCCAGGAGGTGTTGGACGAAGCCGGCGGCGGCTTCAGCATCTGGGACCTCACCATCTGCCCGGACATGACGCCAGCTGCTAGAACGCCGCCACCCAAGCAGCAGCCCGACATGGTCGTCGATAACGCCGCCCTGAAGCCGCAGCGGCTGGCTTGCAGATCGACATGCATACTGCACAACTAATATGTATTGCCCTAGCTTACCTGTACTGCTGCTTAACTAGCTAGTGCAACCGCGGATATATCGATCGATCGATGTAATACAGATATTAAACTTAGGAGGATTCCACGCCCTCTCGGCGTGGCCACACCGACTTCGGGTCGACGCGAGCCGGCGAGCCGTCGTGCCGCGTCATCCACGTGGTTAAGCTCGTGTTCAACCTCAAGTAAAAGATTACCACGCTTAAACACAAACGGCAACGCGGCGCAGCGGTGGGAGCTCTCGCGCGCGGGCAAGCGATCCGCGTTCGAGTCCGCTTGCCCGCGCTCGCGTCACCGTGCTCGGTTTTTTCTGCGAACGACACATGGCGCCAGCGCGTGGTCGACGCGTCACGCGGTCGCGTGGCCTGCCGCGCTTGCGACACGTGACATCGAGTTTTTTACGAAGAAGCCCCCAAAATTTTCGTAATTACGCGAAAAAACCGAGTTTTTTGCAAAGAAGCCTCCAAATTTTTTGTGATTACGCGAAAAGATCTAAAAATGCTGTTTTTTGCGAAATGCCCCTCCGAATGTTTTTAGAGGTTTTTTTTTTCCGAAAAAGGCCTCAAAAGTTTTGATTTTTGGTACTGTTTTTCCCGTGCATGTTGGTGATTTTCTGAATTTTTGGTACTGTGTAACATCCTAAAATTTAGCCTATAATTTCACTTATGTGCATGTTGGTGATTTTCTGAATTTATTGGATTTTTCCAGAAATTATTTGAATTTATTTTAATTAAGTATATTGAACCTTTGGTGAAAACTAAATATATATAGATAAAGTTAATATAAAGTTTTACCAAAAATATTTTATTTGAGCTCAGAATGTCTCAAAGTATTTATGAGAATTTTTTTAGGATTTTTCCTGATATTTTAATTGCCTTAAATGAATTAATCTAATTTCGGGAATTATTTTAAATCGAAAAGCGTTGGAAAATCAGAGTGAACAGTACTGGGCCAAGCCCAGCACTGTGCGTGCGCGGCCCATCGCGGTGCGGCCCGTCAGCCCGTTCCCCGCCGCCTCGCGTGTGGACCATTGGATCCAGATCAGACGGATGTCTCCTTTCGCGAAACCCTAGCGCCTTCGGCCTTTGGATCAAGATCGCGCGGTGAGGATTCCTTGCGTCGTTTTGGAAAGATCTGATCACATCCGTTGATTTTGGAAAGAGCGGATCGGATCGTAACGCGTTCGGGGGAATCATAGCCGTTCATCGCAGATCGGACGGACCGCAGTCATCGTCTCCGATTCGGTTTCCGAATCCGCCGCCGCTTGCCGTCGCCGTCGCGTGATCTTAGGGTTGCCTTTTCGGGCCTTCGCGAGGTTATTTAAAGCGCGGATCGCACTCGAGGATCGCCATCCCGCAGCGCATCCGCCAGCTAGCTTCGCCGCTGAGTCGCCGCCGAGCCTCGCAGAGCTCGCGGAGCTTGCCCTTCGCCGCGCGGTTTCTTTCGAGTCCCGCCGCCGCAAGCCGCCGTTGAGTCGCACCAAACGCCGCTCGGGTGATCGTCTTCCTCCGCTCCGTGCAAGCCCGCCGTTGTCTCGGAGCTTCCGCACCGCTGGATCTTCGCCAAACCGCCCGTATCGCGCCGCCATCCTAATCGCAGCGAACCTCTCCTAAGATGGACCGTTAGATCTAAGATAAGCGGTCAGGATAGTGACGCGTAGGAGAAGATCGGTGGCCGTCAGATCGTCGCGTGGATGCATGCCGCGTGTCGAGCATCGGCAAGGGCGGCGTCGCAGCCAGTCGATGCGCGCCGCATGTCGGGCACGTGATGCGAGGCGCCGTGAGCCGCGGCCCACGGTGGACTGAGGCGGTTCCGTGGATCGGTCCATGGCGCCGAGGTGACGGTCGCCTAATTGGCTCGGGCGTGGCTGACGCCGCGATTGCGCAATAAAGATCTTTTCCAATAGAAAATAATTCGAAAAATCGGTTATTCTATTTTCTGTATTTTCAGATTTATTCAAACTTCAAAAGGCTATATCTTTTGCATTTTAACTCGGATTTGAGTGATTCAAATTTCTAAAAATTTGTAAAATCAAGATCTATTTAGTGGTGAATTTTATTTTATTTTTGGAGTTTGGTTGCTCTCTATTTTGGTGTTTATTTGCTACTTTGGCATCGCTTCGTGAGACGTTGAACCGCTTCGGTGATCCGGAGGAAGATTCATCGCTTCAAGACCCAAGCTCAGAGCAAGACCAGCACCTACTCCAAGGCAAGTTGTGCTTTGATCATGTTGCACCTAATTTTCACCAAATTGCTATTTTGTCTCTTAAACTTTATGCATGATATTTTATATGTATATATGATTTCAATTAATCTGGGAATTAGATAATATGCCTATTTGAATTAAACCATACCTTGTTAATTTTATGCCATGATCTATTTGTCACCCTAGGATGTGGAATTATAGTTGGTTAATATTGATAATCAACCTGGGCTAGTTAGACCGTCATAGATTGCTTAGCCATGCCACGTCATCACATGTGTCCGAATGTTGATACTTAATCTTGACTAATGGAATACGGAACAATGTTTATGAATTGGTGTGTCATGTGTCGTCACACGTTGATATCAAGTTGTCGTGGCGAGGAGGTCACACATCTAGATTGAAATGTTGATGGCATGTGGTGCTTGGTAATCAACTGGGGTGGTAATAATTTTAGATTGGGGCAAGTGGCAAGGGCAGTGTGCCAAGGTGGGCGGGGTTGGCGGGGGGTGTGGAAGTCTTGCCTTAATCACCTTAAGGACTTAACCTTGCAAGCCTTTGACTGAGTCCTTCTTGCAACCACATGTCCGCAATGGGACAAATTAGTCAATAATTTGTGAAACCTAGATTTGATCGCGTGGTGAATAGTGAGTCCCGGTTACGGTTCAACTCACATGGCGCAAGAGGGGGCCTGTTGTGGTGGTTTAACCCTTCTGTTGAAACCTTAGCGAGCAAGATCGGGTCTAGGTGTAGCATTGTAAAGGCTTTGTTACGATCACTCGCCTTGGTGGTGTTTGGTTGTATCGTGGGTAAAGTGCATAACATCCGCAGAGTGTACAATCTATTCAATAGCCGTGCTCACGGTATTGGGCAATGCTCGGGAATTACAGCTAAGGGTTAGACTTTTGTTAAACAAAACCTATTGGGATGGCAAGGTGCCATGGAAGGTGGAAATTGATTTAGGATTAGGAACTTGGTGTATTTCGAAATACCGAGTTTATTAATTATCGATTTGTTTTATCGCTTTCCAATCTATTTATTGTATTCTTGTTAAATGTCGCTTATTGCAAAATACCCTTATTAGCCATTCCTTTGGATTAAGCCAAGCATATAGAATATTAAACTTGCATTATTGTGCACAACTTGTTGAGTGCTTTATGTACTCACCCCAACAACAACAACTTCGTAAGAAGAGGAATCTACGCCATTCATGGAGGAGGATTATTTGGATGCGAATGCTTAGGGTCCGAGCCTCGCTGGGCTGTCGTGGCGAATCGAACGCCATGCGCTTATTCTATTTCCGCCGCTTTTCATTGATACTTTTATTTAAGCCCTCGTGAGGCATTATTTATGTAAGACAACAGCTTATTATTAATCATTGAAGTTTATGCTATATTTCACTGTGTATGACTATGATAGCATCTATGTTGAGCTCGTGTGTACTAGCGTGATCCTCGACTAGTGCGGTACACAGAGGGTCCGGTTTGCATATTCGGTCCCGACAGAGGTGGTATCAGAGCCATACTGACTATAGGTCTTGGCCCTAGGTAGTTGGTATCTCTTAGGAGTGTCCAAAATTATTTTCTAAAGAAAAAGGTGAGATTGACTAATAAGAAACTCTTGGCTTATCTCATCCCTCTACTCTCATCCTTGCTAAATTACCTTCTTTTCGCTGTTGCTTTGAGTGGAGATCTTATTCAAAATTTTGTTTTGAATAGATGCCGATCTTCCAGTCTTTCGAGTCGAGGCAGGGTGGCTACACCATGGAGCTGTGGAGAGTTCTTCAAGTGATTGGAGGCTTTGATCGTCCGCTCTACCGAGGAAGCAACTGGAACGTCAACGGTGTGCATCGGGGATTCTTCTGCAAGCTGATCATCTTCGCTCGAGAGTGCGACGAGACCACCAGACCGATCCACATCACCGCCCGGAGATTCACTTACGAGGCTGGAGTTCAGGAGGCTACTAGACTTGCTCTACGACGGATCTGCCACGACTACGCCTTACGAGCCGCGACACCGCAGCTTCGCTTCACCCGACAAAGGCGAAAGCGCAAGCGTCGACGGATCGTGGAGGGGGAGTGTGCTACTACGGTATACCTCGCTGAGTTCGCCACTGCCCAGGAGGAGCACCTGAGGGACACTGCGCAGGAGCTGGAGATAGCGTGTGAGGCGTTGAGAGTGGCGGAGCGAGAGCTTCAAAAGACCCGTGACGCCGCAGCCAGAGTCATCGGTGAGTTGGAGGAGGCCTTGCAGGTAGCCGAGGAGATAGCAGATCAAGTCGTCCAGGAGCCGGATGAGGTCGCCGAAGAAGAAGAAGAGGAAGAAGAAGACCCTAAGAGCGTGAGTGGGAGCCCGAGGAGCCAGCAGAGGGTCACCAGGATAGGTTCGCACTCCATGCCACCCACCCACCGTGTATGCATCGGATCGCCTCACCCAGGTGGCCGGATGAGTGAGAGTCGGTCTTAGAGTTGTGTTGAGACTCGAGTGTTGAGTCGCGTCTTTAAGTTAGCCTTTACCTTTTAGTAGACGTTAAGGTTGCATGTTTAGTTTGGTTCTTAATTGTTTGTCGAGTGTGCAAGATGTGTTGCAAAGCCCTTAGGCATTGTAAGCAACCATACCAAGTATTAATAAAGATTATTTAAGTTGGGTTTAACCTGTTTCCCGCCTTAGAAATTCTTACATCTTATCTATGCTACATCTACCTTTCCTAACCCAAGAAGCAACCAAGAAGATGGTGAATACCCGCAGAACAACGAGCTTCGTGAAGTGGTCTCGCGCCGCAACAATCCCAACAAAGGAGCACCACCGCATCGTGCACCGCCAAAGGATATGCGTAACTTGGGAGCTTTTCTCGCGCGCAGACTCGCTTGATGCGCATAATGATGTAGCAGATGACCAATATGGTCATAGCCAACAACCCCGCTACTCAGATTAATAACGGCGACCTCGCCCTTATTCCAAATTGTCGACTTTATGAGGACCCGACCGCCAACATTCTCGCAACGCCAACCCCTTGGAAGCGTATGATTGGTCGAGAACCATTGAGAGGAAGTTGTACATCACGCAATGTGAAAGGCATGAGAAGGTTCTTTATGCATCCCATCGCCTTGAGGGAACAAATGCAGAATGGTGGGAGAACCATGTATACTCACGAGGCACCCATGGAAATCACGTGGGAAGAATTCGCAACGGCCTTCGCCAATACCACGCACTGTAAGGAATGATGGACCAAAAGGAAGAATTCAGGCGCTTAAGCAAGGAGGCCAACCGTGGTCGATTACTTTGAACAAATTCACGCAGCTTAGCTCGCTATGCTCCTCAAGATGTGGCGACGGACAAGGCTAGGCGCATCCCGATTCATGAAGGGATTAAACTCAGATCGCAAGTGGGCCGATTACCCACACTTTTCCGCATTTTCAAGAATTGGTAAACAAGGCTTTGATTCTCGAGGATAAGCGCAGGAGCTTGGGGAAAATCGCAAGCGCTTGATGACTAACCTGTGGACGCCTAACCACCGCGAATGAGGATGACCCCGCAACAGTTTGCTAAGTTCCAACCGCGAGCTGTTAACAAACCAGCAACACCTGCACCGCGACCACCAGGACAGAGTTATCATACGCCGGTTCAGGGTAACAATGCTCAAGGAGGAGTGCAGCAGTCAGCCGCCAGAAGGTGTTATAGTTGCAATGAGCTAGGGCATTATGCTAATAGATGTCCCCAGAAAGGATGTATCACGCCAAGACGTTTCAACCTTGGACGACACCGCTAAGGCACCGATGACGGAGCAAATCGAGGAGCCGACAGCAGAGCAACACCTCAAGCTACTATTCGAGGCGTAGTCAACCACATCACCGCCGATGGAGCCCAGAACCATCGACGTCAGATCGGGTAAGTTTTTGTAAACTCGAGACTGCAAAAAGATTATTTGATTCAGAGCTTCGATTCATTTGTCTCTCGAGCTTTTGCATCCGAAATGGTTTGAGCATGAAAATCTTAAGTGTGTGATGCTAGTCCAAGCCCCGTGATCCGAGTTAAGATCTAACCTTGGATGTTTGGGGTAAAGCTAAAAATTAATGGGTAGAGTTCCTAGCGAACTTGATTATTCTAGATGCCCAAGTTTTAGATGTTATCCTCGGTATGGATTGGTTAACCAAGCATAAGACAAGATTGGATTGCGGTCAAAGGATTGTATCCATTGAGAGCCCTAGAGGAGAAAAGGTGGAATTCGAGCGACATCGCCTCGTAAGGGTCAATTAATTGTTAATAGCGTGAAAGCCGCCATAGAGGACGTGCTGGTCGAGAATATCCAGATGTATTTCCAGAGGATCTACCGAATGCCGCTGACCGTGACATCGAGCTTGTCATTGAGTTAGTACCGTACAAAGACCAATAGCAAAAGACCTTATCTGATGCCTACCGATGAGTTGGTGGAAATGAAGAAGCGGATCGACGAGTTATTAGAGAAGGGTTTTATAAGACCAAGTTCGCCACCATGGGGAGCGCCAGCTTTGTTTGTCGGGAAAAAGATGGAAGCCTTAGAATGTGTATTGATTACCGTGCACTTAATGAAGTGACGATTAAGAATAAGTATCCGCTGCCAAGGATTGATGATCCGCTCGACCACTTGAGAGGAGCCGGAGTTTTCCAAGATAGACCTTTGTTCCTGATATCATCAACTAAAGATTCGGCGAAGATGTTCCAAAGACCGCATTTTCTTCAAGATACGGACATTATGAGTTCACGGTCATGTCTTTCGGATTGACCAATGCGCCAAAGATATTTCATGAACTTGATGAATAAGATTTTCATGGAATACTTGGACAAGTTTGTTGTTGTGTTCATAGATGATATTTTGGTATATTCAAAGACCGGCAGCGAGCACGCAAATCATCCGAGGCTAGTGTTGGAAAAGTTGCGCAGCAAATACCGTATGCTAAATTCAAGAATGCGACTTTTGGAAGGAAAAGGTGGAATTTCGCCATGTTATGATCGCAGAAGGAGTTGCCATCGACCCAAGCAAAGTGGAGGCAAGTGTTGCATTAGGAACAACCAAAGTCCGCACTCAAGTCCAAGTTTTCGGGAATGGCGTGATATTATCGCCGATTCATAGAAGGATTTTCGACGATCATGCGAGACCTCTTACGCAGCTTGTTGAAAAAGGAAAAGAAATTTTCATGGACGCCGATTGTGATAAGGGTTTTGAGGAATTAAAGAAGCGTTTGACAACAGCCCAAAGTTGGTTTTGCCTAATGTTCGTAATACTTGATATATATCGTGATGCGCCAAGACAGGTCTTGATGCGATTGATGCAAGAGGGTAAAGTGGTCGATATGCGCCAAGGCGCTTAAGACCGCATGAAGGGAATTATGCTACGCATGACTTGGAATTACTGCCGTGGTGCATGCCTTGAAATTGTGGCATCATTATCTCATGGGAAATAGATGTGAGATATATACGACCACAAGAGTTTGAAATATATCTTCACCCAATGATCTTAACATGAGGCAAAGGAGATGGTTGGAACCGATCAAGGATTATAATATGGGAATCCACTACCATCCAGAAAGGCTAATGTAGTGGCCGATGCCTTGAGTCGTAAAAACCATGTTACAAACATGATGGTACAGAAGATCAATCGGAGTTGTGTAAGGAGTTTCGTGGTTAAAATTGGTAATGGTTCCGAATGATTTATAGTCGCTGGAAGTAAGGCCGACGCTGAAGATCGATTTGGGAAGGGCAAAGGATGATGAGAAAATCAACCAATCAAAGCTAAAAAGGATGAAGGATTAGCGGTAGATTTTACTATGGATGGCGGGGGTACCATGTGGTTCAAGGGTCATATTTGTGTGCCAAATGCACTGAGAGCTTAAGCAGCTGATTTTAGAAGAGGCTCACGATTCCAAGTATTCAATCCATCCAGAAGCGCCAAGATGTACCAGACTTAAGGGAGAGGTTTTGGTGGCGAATATGAAGCGTGAAGTCGGCGAGTATGTTGCCTTATGTGATATATGCCGAGAGTTAAGGCAATACACCGTAGACCTGCAGGATTATTACAACCGCTAAAAGTTCCGAATGGAAATGGGAAGAAATCGGTATGGATTTCATCACGGGTTGCCAAGAACCCAAAGTGGGTATGATTCTATATGGGTTATCGTGGATCGATCGACCAAAGTTGCTCACTTCATTCCACCAAGACAACTTACGCAGAGACCGTTAGCGTAACTATATATAGCCGTAATTGTGTGTTTGCATGGGGTACCAAAGAAAATAGTGTTAGACAGAGTACCCAGTTCACCTCGAGATTTTGGGATAAATTGCATGAAGCCATGGGAACGCGCTTGAACTTCAAAGACATATCACCCGCAGATCGATGGTCGAACGTAAAGAGTAAATCAGATTTTGGAAGATATGTTAAGAGCTTGCGCTTTAGCCTACACCACTTCATGGGACAAATGCTTACCGTATGCACGGTTTAGCTATAACAACAGTTACCAGGCTAGTTTGCAGATGTCGCCATTTGAGGCTTTATATGGTCGTGCTTGTCGTACCCCACTGAATTGGAATGAGACAGGAGAACGTATGATATTTGGCCCTGATATTCTCCAGGAAGCTGAAGAGCAAGTTGCTATGATAAGAGAGAGGTTGAAAATCGCGCAGTCAAGGCAAAAGAGTTACGCTGATAATCGACGTCGTGATCTAAGTTTCGAGCCCGATAATTTCGTGTATCTTAGAGTTACCCCTCTGAAAGGAGTTAAGAGGTTTCACGCTAAAGGAAAGCTTGCCCCAAGATACGCTGGACCGCTCAAAATTTTGAGCCGCCGAGGGAGGTTGCTTATTAGTTGGAATTGCCGCAGCTTGTCGGCAAAGTGCATGATGTGTTCCATGTCACAACTCAAGAAGTGTCTTCGGTGCTAGCAGAGCGACGCCTATGGAAGAGATTGAGTTGCGTATGATTTGACCTACAAGGAACAACCAATGAAAATTTTGATGTCATGGACCGCAGAACTGTGAACAAGTCGCCTCGCTTTTGCAGAGTTCAGTGGAGCAACCATTCTGAGAATGAGGCAACCTGGGAGCGTGAAGAGGACCTGAAGATAGAATTTCCAAACCTATTCTCTAGTCAGCCTTGAATCTCGAGGTTAAGATTCTGTTAAGGGGGGAGGTTTGTAACATCCCAAAATTTGGCCTATAATTTCACTTATGTGCATGTTGGTGATTTTCTGAATTTATTGGATTTTTCCAGAAATTATTTGAATTTATTTTAATTAAGTATATTGAACCTTTGGTGAAAACTAAATATATATAGTTAAAGTTAATATAAAGTTTTACCAAAAATATTTTATTTGAGCTCAGAATGTCTCAAAGTATTTATGAGAATTTTTTGGGATTTTTCCTGATATTTTAATTGCCTTAAATGAATTAATCAAATTTCGGGAATTATTTTAAATCGAAAAGCGTTGGAAAATCAGACGGCTGTCTCCTTTCGCGAAACCCTAGCGCCTTCGGCCGTTGGATCAAGATCGCGCGGTGAGGATTCCTTGCGTCATTTTGGAAAGATCTGATCGCATCCGTTGATTTTGGAAAGAGCGGATCGGATCGTATCGCGTTCGGGGGAATCATAGCCGCTCATCGCAGATCGGACGGACCGCATCATCGCCTCCGATTCGGTTTCGAATCCGCGCTGCCCGCCGCCGCGTGATTTTAGGGTTGCCTTTTCTCGGGCGTCGCGAGGCTATTTAAAGCGCGGATCGCACTCGAGGATCGCCATCCTGCAGCGCATCCGCCAGCTAGCCTTCGCCGCTGAGTCGCCGCGTAGCCTCGTAGGAGCTCGCGGAGCTTGCCCTTCGCCGCTGCGGTTTTCGAGTCCCGCCGCAAGCCGCCGTCCGCCGCAAGGGTTCCAGATCCGAGTTCTCGCGTCGTGCCACGCCGAAGTCCGCTTCTTCGCCGAGTCGCACCAAACGCCGCTCGGTGGTCGTCTTCCTCCGCTCGGCAAGACCGCCGCCGTGTCTCGGAGCTTCGCGCACCGCTGGATCTTCGCCAAACCGCCCGCATCGCGCCGCCATCCTCATCGCAGATGAACTTCTCCGTAAGATGGACCGTTAGATCTAAGATAAGCGGTCGTGATAGTGACGCCGTAGGGGTAAATCGGTGGTCGCCGATCGTCGTGTGGATGCACACCGCGTGTCGAGCATCGGCACGGGCGGCGTCGCTACCGATCGATGCGCGCCGCGTGTCGGCACGTGATGCGAGGCGCCGTGAGCCGCGCCCACGGTGGACGTGAGGCGGTTCCGTGGAC
Organism: Otatea glauca; assembly: GCA_036346275.1. Taxonomy (NCBI): domain Eukaryota; kingdom Viridiplantae; phylum Streptophyta; class Magnoliopsida; order Poales; family Poaceae; genus Otatea; species Otatea glauca. Next base: position 846,731 of record CM070712.1, read on the forward strand.
GGTCTCAGGCGCCGAGGTGACGTGTCGGCCGATTGGCTCGGGCCAGGCTGACGCGAAGATTGCGCAATAAAGATCTTTTCCAATAGAAAATAATTTAGAAAATCGGTTATTCTATTTTCTTTATTTTCATGATTTATTCAAACTTCAAAAGGCTATATCTTTTGCATTTTAACTCGATTTGAGTGATTCAAATTTCTAAAAATTTGTAAAATCAAGATCTATTTATTGGTGAATTTTATTTTATTTTTGGAGTTTGGTTGTTCTCTGTTTTGGTGTTTATTTGCTATTTTGGCATCGCTTAGCGTGAGACGTTGAACCGCTCGGTGATCCGGAGGAAGATTCATCGCTCAAGACCCAAGCTCAGAGCAAGACCAGCACCTACTCCAAGGCAAGTTGTGCTTTGATCATGTTGCACCTAATTTTCACCAAATTGCTATTTTGTCACTTAAACTTTATGCATGATATTTTATATGTATATATGATTTCAATTAATCTGGGAATTAGATAATATGCCTATTTGGATTAAATCATACCTTGTCAATTTTTTGCCATGATCTATTTGTCACCCTAGGATGTGGAATTATAGTTGGTTAATATTGATAATCAACCTGGGCTAGTTAGACCGTCATAGATTGCTTAGCCATGCCACGTCATCACATGTGTCCGAATGTTGATACTTAATCTTGACTAATGGAATATGGAACAATGTTTATGAATTGGTGTGTCATGTGTTGTCACACAGTGATATCAAGTTGTCGTGGCGAGGAGGTCACACATCTAGATTGAAATGTTGATGGCATGTGGTGCTTGGTAATCAACTGGGGTGGTAATGATTTTAGATTGAGGCAAGTGGCAAGGGGCAGTGTGCCAAGGTGGGCCAGGGTTGGCAGGGGTATGTGGAAGTCTTGCCTTAATCACCTTAAGGACTTAACCTTGCAAGCCTTTGACCTGAGTCCTTCTTGCAACCACATGTCTGGAATGGGACAGCCTAGCTGAATAATTTGTGAAACCTAGATTTCGGTACTGTCGTGGTGAATAGTGAGTCCCGGGTTACGGTTTAACTCACATGGCGCAAGAGGGGGGCCCTGTTGTGGTGGTTTAACCCTTCAGTGTTGAAACCTTAGCGAGCAGTACTGGGTCTAGGTGTAGCATTGTAAAGGCTTTGTTACGATCACTCGCCTTGGTGGTGTTTGGTTGTATCGTGTGGGTAAAGTGCATAACATCTGCAGAGTGTACAATCTATTCGAATAGCCGTGCTCACGGTATTGGGTAATGCTCGGGAATTACAGTTAAGGGTTAGACTTTTGTTAAACGAAAACCTATTGGGATGGTAAGGTGCCATGGAAGGTGGAAATTGATTTAGGATTAGGAACTTGGTGTATTTCAGAAATACCGAGTTTATTAATTACTGTATTTGTTTTACTGCTTTCCAATCTATTTATTGTATTCTTGTTAAATGCTGTTTTATTGCAAAATACCCTTATTAGCCATTCCTTTGGATTAAGCCAAGCATATAGAATATTAGACTTGCATTATTGTGCACAACTTGTTGAGTGCTTTATGTACTCACCCCAACAACAACAACTTCAGAAGAAGAGGAATCTACGCCATTCACGGAGGAGGATTATTTGGATGCGAATGTTTAGGGTCCGAGCCTCGTCAGTTGCCGTGGCGAACTGAAACGCCACTGCGTTTATTCTATTTCCGCTGCTTTTCATTGATACTTTTTATTTAAGCCCTGTGAGGCATTATTTATGTAAGACAACAGTTATTATTAATCATTGAAGTTTATGCTATATTTCGCTGTGTATGACTATGATAGCATCTATGTTGAGCCTGTGTGCACTAGCTGATCCTGGACTAGTGCGGTACACACAGAGGGTTCGGGTTTGCATATTCGGGTCCCGACATTTCGCTGGGTGCATGAAGGTTGAGCAATCTCTAGTGAGGTGCATTATTTGGGGTGGATATAAAAAAGAATGCTTAGGTGCATTATAAAAGGGTATAGATGTGCACTAGCAGTGTACATATATGTGTATACGTACTAAAACTAATATTCAGTATTAATAAGGGAAACATCGTCGTTACATATACATACATGCATGCTGCTTGCATTTCCTATTCCCATGAACGGAAAGATTATTTTTCTTTTTCTTTTTCCAAAGGAAACGTACGGCTAAATCGCCGGCCACCGCACTGATTGCAAACTCAGGGAAGCCATAGCGACACTACAAAAACCGTCAGTCTCATCATGGTATCATCACTGTCGGGGTTTTAGAAAAAACCATCAGTGAGTCTCATCACTGACGATTTTAACTAAAACCGTCAGTGAAGATATCATTCTCATCACAGACGGTTCTTGGCTAAAACCGTCTGTGACGAGATTTTCCTGAAAATAAGTATAGAGAGTCCCGACCTCCTTAGTGTTTTTAGGGTTTCCCGAGCTATTTTATTTAGAGGCAAAAATAGAGAGGCGATATGGTGAAAGGAGACCATGGATTTGAAGGTGTGATTGTAGATCCTTTTGTCCTAGGAGATCTAAGGCTAATAATTGGTTCTAATTGTATTACATTCAAGATCTAGCTTAGTAAAGAGAGAATTGAAAATGGTTTAGATCTAGCTTGGTGTATATCTATTTGTTCTTTGTGATCTAAAGTAGTAATTGATTCTAATTGCATTATACTCAAGACCTAGCTAGCTAGGTAAAGAGAGAATTGAAGATGCTAAGTTTAAATGTAGCTTACATATATATCCATTTGTTTTTTGTGATCTAAGAAGCTAGGTTTGTAAGTTTAAATGTAGCTTATATGTAGATTGTAGATCCGTTTGTTCTTTACATCTAGCATGGTTTATGATTTAGGGTAATGTTTTAGCTAGTTAATTTGTGCTATAATTTAAGAATGTGTGCATGTGCATTACTAGTGTACTTAATTCATTATTTAATACTTATTGTTATATACGTAGCGTAGATGGATCGAAGCTGGATGTACGCTGAGAACCGTGCGAGTGCCGAGTATATTAATGGCGTCTCTACTTTTAGAAGAGCTGTAGAGGAGGATATATTGAACATGCATTGACCATGTCCATGCATTGACTGCGAGAATTTGAGGATGTTTAGAAACTCAGCGCTGATTGAAGCACACTTGATTCTAAGGGTTTTCAAAATAGGGTATACATGTTGGACCAATCATGGTGAATAGTAGATTATACAGGAAGCAAGTAGTATTAACATCATTGACGAAGTCAACGATACGCCGGATGATATCAATTGTGCTTTCGATGAGGATAGGTTTCATGATGACAATCTAGATCAGATGCTGCGCGATCCAGAAGGGAACCGTGATAAGCGAGAGTTTGTAAAATTTTTGGGCTTGATGGACGACTCAGAGAAACCTTTGTTCCAGGGCTGCAAGTCCAAATACACAAAGTTGTCATTTGTGCTTGAACTGTTGAAATTAAAGGCAAGCAACGGTTGGTCCGATAAGAGTTTCATGCGCTGTTAGGTCTATTAGCGAACATACTTCCGGAGGGAAACAAGTTGCCGACAACCACCTACAAAGCCAAGAAGGTTCTTTGTCCTTAGGGAATAGAAGTAGAAAGAATACATGCATGCCCGAATGACTGTATCCTCTATCGCAAAGAGTACGCAAACTTGCATGTATGTCTGGTGTGCAACGCATCCTGGTACAAGCATAAAGATCAACCAGATGACGACGACGAGGGCATCGAGGTGAAGAAAGGACCTCATGCTAAGGTATTGTGTATCTGCCTGTAATTCCCCATTTGAAGCGTTTATTTGCAAATCCAAAGGTGGCAAAACTATTTCGGTGGCACTTGGATAAGCGTAAGAACGATGGATGCTAAGGCACCCTGCTGATTCCACCTAGTGGAGAAACATCGATAGGAGGTTTTAAGAATTCGCTGAGATCCGAGGAATATGAGGTTTGGATTGAGTACAGACAGAATGAATCCTTTCAGTAACATGAGCAGCTGTCATAGCACTTGGCCCGTGAATCTCTGTATCTACAACCTTCCTCCTTGGTTATCTATGAAGCGGAAGTACATTTTACTATCTATACTTATCCAAGGCCTGAAGCAACCTGGGAATGATATTGATGTGTATCTAGCACCATTGGTGGAAAATCTAAAAACACTGTGGGCTCCTGGGGTCCTGGTATAGGATGCTCACAAACGTGAGTACTTCACTTTGCACTACTTGTTGTTCTGCACCATAAATGATTATCTTGCCCTTGCTACCCTGTCGTGCTAGAGTACAAAAGGAGCCAAATCCTGTACTCACTACTTAGATGATACCAAGAGTATGTGGTTGAGTCACTAGCGCAAAACAATGTACATACGTCATCATATGTTCCTTCGGAGGAATCACCCATACCGCAAAGACGGAGAAACAATTTGACAGAACGAACGAAACGGTTAGCTCCAAAGCATTTAAGCGAGATAGATGTTCATGATATGGTTAAGAACTTGGATGTTGCTCTTGGAAAGGGATGTAAATCGAGGACCTGTGAGAAGGGCATGTGGAAGAAGAGATCAATATTTTGGGACCTACCTTATTAGGAGCACCTAGAAGTTCGGCTCTGCATCGATGTTATATATGCACGTAGAGAAGAATGTATGTGACAACTTGATTGGTATCTTACTTAACATTAAGGGCAAAACAAAGAACGGTATCAATGCATGGTTTGACTTGGTCGATATGTGAATCAGACCTGAGTTAGCATCGAAAGAGACCGATAAAGGCCGAACATATTACAAACTTACTTGTTACACTCTGTCCAAGGCCGAGAGTACTGAATTGTGCCAGTGCTTGCATGGTGTGAAAGTTCTGTTCGGTTACTCCTCCAACATAAACAGACTTGTTTTGATGCAAGATTTGAACTTAACTAGCACGAAGTCTCATGATTGCCATGTGCTTATGACACAAATGCTCCCTGTCGTAATTACAAGTATTTTACTGAGCAAGGTCTAGGAGACAATCACACGGCTGTGTTATTTCTTTAACACAATTGCTCAAATGCTCATCGATACCGAAGGACTAGATGCTCTGCAGGCCGAGGTGGTGATGACTCTATGTAATCTTGAGATGTATTTTCCTTCGTCATTTTTTGATATCATGGTCCATCTCATTGTTCACCTTATGAGGGAGATACAGATGTGAGGGCCCATGTTCCTACATAGCATGTACCCCATTCGAGAGGTACATAGGAATTCTCAAGTCCTACGCATAGAATCGATCTCGACTGGAGGGTAGCTTTCGATGATCAGAACCGTCGACCGCAGAGGGGGGATGTGAGTAGATCGTCTGAGGGCGAGGCCCGAGATCGTGCTCGTTCGGGAATGGCGCGCGTCGCGGGATGTGTGTCGGGGAAGAAGCGATGAACACGAGGTTTGTATTGGTTCGAGCCCCCGAGGTCGGGTAACAGCTCTACTCTAGTCTTTCCCTGAGGCGAAAGATGTATATGAAGCTTGGCGGGAGGATACAAGCGGGAGCGTCTCTTCTCGAGGTCTAAGCATTCCGGCCCGGAAGTCCCCTTTTTCTTCGGGGGGCCCCTCTTCTTATAGCCCTCTGGGAGCTCGCGCCACCTGGTCGCGAAGCTGACGTCAAGTTACCGTGGTGAGTCGACAGGAGTCGCTGAGATATGACGGTAGTTGTTGGGAGTTGACGGGAGTTGTTTGGTCCTAGTTTTCGTGCAGGGGCAGGTTTGACGCTAATTCCCATGCAGGGGAGAGTTCTTACATGAGATAGATAAATTATTACAAATGCCGTTTACCCCAGGAGGTGTGAGGTCGTGGCGTTGAGGTTGAGCCAGGTCCCTGTCCTTACGCTCGAGCCCGAGCTCGCTGGACCTGAGCCCAGGCTGAGGGAGAGCACCCTCTAGGTCGGAGACAATTCCCCGAGCTCGTGGGAAACTGCCACGAGACCCGGGGGATGCTTACATGTGGCGAGGGTACCGATCCCCAATAGCTAGCCCCCGAGGCTCAAGGGACGACCCTGAAGTTTGGGTCGTTCTTCAGTCTGATGTTTTTCAAGGAGGGATCGGCTTCTTGGCTGAGATTGGAAGCCCTCGAGCCCGACCTTTCGCCCGGGGACCTCCCAGAGGTCTTCGAAGTGGTCACATCCGGAAACGCCCGGGTATTTAATCGAAAAACATGCCCGGGGACGCCTGGGCTCTGTTGCTTTGATTTCCTGCAGAGTAGTTGAGGAAACAGTTTGCGATGCCTCATGTCCTAACAAGGAGGACAGTGGACACGGGACGCAACGCTTCACGTTCTTGAATGGAAAAAAGCCGAAGGGACGCGACCGTGGCGCTTCGCGTTCCTTGCCCGAAAGTCCCGACGCGCCTTTTGAGGAGTAACCGGTGTCAGCTGTTGGAGATCGGGCTTGTTATGAAACTCGGAGCCGACACATACTCTAGAAATGCCCCATTTCTACACCGTGCCCTAGTCTTCTTGTTTCTCGCTTGCCGTCTCTTTTTTCTCCCGACCCAACTCCTTTCCTCTAAGCGCCATGGCCAAGTTCGAAAAGAGTAATCTGACCGTGGAGAGAATGAAGGAGCTGGAGGCGCTGTGACTTTTGGTCCCAGCAACCTAGAGGCTTCCGGTCGGGGAGGCCGAGCTGCACCCCCGGGAGGACGAGATCGTCAGCACGGAGCAGTACACGCTCTTCGGGCTGTGGACCCCGGAGAGTGACTTCTTGGTAGCTGTTCTCGCACAATGCAAGATCGAGCTCGTCAATCTGGTACCGAACTCGATTCTTCTTCTTTCTATCTTTTCCCATCTTTGCGAGGGATTTCTGGGGATCCTTCCCACCCCCTCTCTTTTTTCACTTTTACTCCTTGTTCCACACCTCGAAGGACCCCGTAGTCGGGTGCCTATACTTCCGGCTGCGGACTGGGCTTCCTTGCACTTTTCTTCAAGTCCCAACCCAGGACTCCCTCGGGCTATGGACAGAGAAGTGGTTTTACTTGAAGAAGGGAGAGGGAGGCGGGCTCGCGTACAATGGTGCCTCCGTTGACAGCAAGCGTGAGACCCCGTAGCCCGACGACTTGACGGCCGACCAAGAGGCCCTCGCCGCCATCCACATCTGCGCGACGCGCAGCCTCTCTGGCCAGGCAGTGGTCGTCGACTACCTGCGGAGTCGGGTGTCCCCTCTACGGAAGAGGGTGCACCCGTTCTTCGAGATTCGGGGGAGGGACGACCCCACTCGCGAAGGCACCAAAGGTAAAATTTTCTGACCTTGACCTTCCTCGAGCCCGGGTGAACTCCTTTCTGATAGCTCCCCCCCTCCATTTTCACTTCTCTGCAGCCCCGGCGGAATCTTGGGTGGCGGCGAGGATACAGGAGGTGTTTGGGAAGGCGGCTCACGCCTATACCCTCGACGACTCTGTCACCAAGAACGTCTTGAGGCGGGGCACAGAGGTAACTTCTTTTTGCCCTTTTTTCGAGCTCGGTTTGGGCTCGGGCTTGCTCTAACCCCATTGGGCCATGCAGGAGAGTCGGGAGCTCCTGGAGACGGCGAGGAGTCTGCTGCTGTTGCCCGGACTGGGCAAGGGCAAGAAGGTGGGTAAGAGGCCTGCCCCTGACGCCCTGAGCCACGCCGCCAAGAGGCCCCACGTTGAGTGGGGTGACCGTGCGATGGTAAGCCGAATCCGTCGAGCCCGAGAATGCTGGGGCTCAGTCTTAGTTGTTTCCAATTTTTTCTTCTTCTCTGACCTTCTCTTCATCTCCTTGCAGTAAGAACGGGCAGTGGCTACCGCTGAGCTGCCGAGTCCGCACCGACGCCACAGCCGCAGGGTGCTCATGGAGAAGATGCTTCCCCTACCGCAGCGGGGGCGGGACGCTGGGCCACGCCCCCTCCTCCCAGGAGACGGAGGGTCGTCACCCAGGTACGTGCACATTTTTGCTTTAGATTCGTAGTGTAGGTCTTCCCCTATTATAGTCTTAGCGACCTTCCTCGTTACAGACCTCGGGTGCCCGACGGGCGGTAACTTTAACTGTTGTCCAGGGCGAGTCCAAGGATGAGGAGGAGGGTGCGTGGGACTACCTCTTAGTCCCCCGGGCACGCCTGCAGCAAACCCAGCCTACCGCGACGCCTACGGAGGGCGGCGCGGCCAGGGGGTCCGACCAGGGGCCCCCTAGGCCAAACGCTGGCCCATAGGGAGCCGTTGCGGGGGCCGAAAAGGAGGAGGCCTTGGCCACCGGGGCCGAGGTGGCTGTGGTCAAGCCTCCCTCCGCAGGAGAGGACGAGGCGCCTGCGAACGCCGTCGAGCCCGACGGAGCGTCAGGTACGCCAAATCTTCTTATTCACCGTTGCTTTTATCTTTGCATTTTTGTTTCCTTTATGATTATTGTCTTCCCCAGTAGGCTCAGCTCTGCCCGTGCTGTCCCCCATCCCAAATGAGGCAGCCCGAGTCGATGCTCCACCCGGTGTCACTGACCCCTCGTTAGGGGGGCCACCAAGGGGAGCACGCCGATCCTTGGTGACGACCGCACGAGCCTCGAAAACCGGCTACAGCAGGTCGGTCGAGCTTGAGCCCATCTCTTTCCCCTCTCTTTTTTATGGTCATTGTGACCCTTTCCATGTTTCTGCAGGGCCTGGACCTGGTTACAAAGGGGCTCGAGGTCATGCGTAGCCACGCCAACCAGTTTTGGGTGCTGTGCGGCTTGCTTGAAGACTGCGATGATTACGTCCTCAGCCTCGAGGAGAGTACGGCGCGCGTGCAAGAGGAGGTTCGTCAATTGAAGGCGGAACACGCCTTCGAGCTCACGAAGGCCGTCAAGGCCGAGCAGAAGCGGTCGGCCGAGGCCCTCGCGAACATCCGCGAGAAGGCCGAGAAGACCCACGAGGCCAGCCGCTCGGTGGCCACGGAGATCATCGAGGCCGCCCGTGTGGAGGCGGAGAGGCTCCGCAAACAAGTTGCGGAGCTTTCCGCTGCTCCTGCGAGGGCCCCTGCCGAGCTCGAGGTGAAGCTAATCGAGCTCGAGGAGAAGCTAGGGCGGGCGACCCGGACGGGGAGGAGCGCTCTAGCCCAACTTCAGGAGCAGCGGAGTTGCGTCGCCAACGCCAAAGCCGAGACGCTGGCCTTGAGGGCAAAAGTCGCCGCTCTCGAGCAGGAGAAGCTTGCTCGTGAGATGGCCGACCTGTAGATAGGTCAATAGATAGGAAAAGGGGCGGGGACAACTCGGCCCCTCTTGTAAATGTTAGCTATGTAAACTTTGATCAGAAGAAATAAAATTCTTTCGTGCTCAAAATTTAAACACGTCCCTTAGGACTTAGCAGAAAATCTTAGCTGAAGACTTGGCTTTTGCCTTTATTGCCTTATCCTTGTCGTCAGTCCGGGGCGCAGGAGGTCCTCGACCTAAAAAAAGGGCTCAAGGCGAAGTCAGGCCATTGGACACGCCTTTGATCGAGGACAAGCCTTAACCGTAACATTAGGTCAAGATGGCTGAGCCCGGGAATACTCGAGCTTGGGCCAATTTTTGGGCATCAGGTCGAGCCAGCTGAGCTCAGAAATACTTGAGCTCGGGGCTCCCTCTGAGGGTGGTCTCCAATTCGAGTCCTGCTATGGGGGAATAGTCGGCATACTGCGATAAGGATCGGCTTACTGTGGCTGAAGCTTCCCTAGAGGCAAATTTAGAGACCATGAACTCTGAGCCCGAGAACGCTTCAGGCTCGGGGAGCCCTCTGAGGACGGCCTCTGGCTAGCTGTCTGTGGGGGAATGGTTGGCTTACCACGATAAAGATTGACTTACGGTGACCTCGACTCCCCGAGGCGAACCTAGAGACCGTGACCCGAGGCCAAGGCACTCAGGGTGCAGGGAAACATACACAGATATAGATAATGAAGGAAAGCATCTAAGCATCTCGAGGTCAAGGAGCTCTCGGTGTGACCTCTGGTCCTAGCCCTGCTACAGGGGGGAGTCGTAACGTGATAAGAATCGGCTTACAACTGACTCGACCCCTTGGAGGTGGTCCTTATGGTCACGCCTCGAGTTCGCGTTACTCGAGCTACGAGGAGACGTGAGCGCAGGCAATAAAGAAGAACTTTTATTGCGGGAATGTACCAGGTCAGGCCTCAGGCACGAGGCGCTTACCGAGCATAGTTTCCGACCCGAGCCCTGCTACAGGGGAATAGTTGGCTTACCGCGATGACAGCTGGCTTGCTGCTGATTCAACCCCCCTTGAGGTGGACCTTGAGACCGCGACCCGACGTCGCGTCCCTTGAGATGCAAAAGAGGTGTTAGCATAGGCAATTAAGAAGAACATTTATTGCGGGTTAATACTTATGCCGAGCTTGATTCCCGTGGCGCGTGAGCGAAGACTTGGGCACCCCGAGGTTGCGGCCCTCAGGATGCAAGGAGACAAAAAGAGCGTTGTGAGCACGGACGATAAGACAAACCTTCTCACAGCAGACCAATGCTAGGTCGGCTCCCTGGCTAGAAGCGCTTACCGAGGGCGGTCTCGGGTACAAGTCCTACTACAGGGGAATAGTCGGCTTACCACGACGAGAGTCGGCTTACTGCGATCGTGGCCCCTGGAGGCGCACCTCAAGACCGTGATACTTGTCCGAGCGAGGGGCGGCCAGACCGAGCCCGAGTATCTCGAGGTCGGGGAACTCGTGAACATGGTCGCCAGAATGAGCCCTGCCGTGGAGGGAAGCCGTGATGTGATAAGAATCGACTTACTGCTGGCTTGACCCTCCGGAGGTGAACCCTGGGACCACGACATGGAGCCACGTTTGCTCGAGATACAAAGGGACATAAAGGACAGCACGAGCATAGATGATAAAGCAGAACCATTCATCGCAAAAATAAAAAGACAGAGCATCGGACATAGAATTTCTGGAACTGGTCAATGTTCTACGAGTTCGCGAGCTCTCTGCCGTCGGGCATCGCCAGCCGGTAAGCACCCGTGTGATCTGCTGAAACAACACTATATGGACCTTCCCACTGAGGGGATAGCTTGTTGTGTTGGACCGGTCCTAGATCCGTCTTAGGACCAGATCCCCAACAAGGAGCTCCCTAGGTCGTACCGATCGAGAGGCATGCCTGCGAAGCGCTTGCAGGTAATACGTTGACCGCAGCAGCGCACGGCACCTTACTTCTTCTGCGAGGGCGAGGTCAAGAGACCGTTCTTGCTCGAGGCCGACCTAGTCAACCGAGCTAACCCTGGCGGAGCCCATGTGACCTCGGAAGGCGGGATGCCAAGATCAAGACGAGCCGAAGGGGTTGCCCACGCCGCCGGTTGGGTGTGGTGCGGATGAACCAGAGAATGGTGGGAAGCTCATCTACCCAGGTCCGGCCCCATCGCTTGAGCTCGTCGAAGACTCGCTTCTTAACGCCTTGGACGATTTGTCCGTTGGCGTGCTCGACCGCTCCGTTGCTCTGGGGATGACTTTCCGAGGCATAGCAGACCTTGGTTCCCATGTCTTCGCAGTATTCTTGGAACAGTTCGCTGGTGAACTGCGTCCCATTGTCGGTGGTGATCCTACAAGGGACCCCATACCTTGTAACCACAAATGAGCGGAAAAACCTTATCGCTACCCGAGCCATGATAGCCAAGACTGGCTCAGCCTCGACCCACTTTGTGAAGGTGTCGATGGCGATGAATAGGAACTTCTTCCCTCTGACCACCCGAAGGAAAGGGCTGAGGATGTTGAGGCCCCAGGTCGAGAACGGCTAGGCGAGGGGAATGGTCTAGAGGGCGTAGGCCAGTTGGTGTGTCTTTCGGGTGTGGAACTGGTAGGCTCGACAGGCGCGGACGATGTCCCGAGCGTCCTGGAGCGCTGTTGGCCAATAGAAACCCATCCGCAACGTTTTTCTGACCATGGTCTTGAAAGAAGAATGAGCGCCACAGAGGCCCGAATGGATGTCGTTGAGCAAGTACTTACCTTCCTTCGGGGTGACGCACTTCGCCAGAACACCCAAGGTGCCCTACCGATATAATTGTCCATTGACGAGCCCGTATGAGCTCGCACGGCGCTTGACTCTGCTGCTCTTGGCTGGATCGGGCGGGAGCTCGCCGCAGCCGAGGAACTTGACGATCGGGTCCATCCACGAGGGAGCGCTCTCGAGGAGGGCTACCGAGCCTTCTTGGTCGGCGATGGACGGTGCCGCTAAGGTCTTGAGGATAACGTCCGGTGGAACCTCATCATCGGATGACCCGAGCTTGGACAGAAGATCGGCACCAGAATTTTCCTTTCGGGGCACTTACCTAACCTCCAGGTTCTGAAACCACCTCTCCATCTTGCTTACTTCGGCGAGATACTTTGCCATTGAGGGCTTCGAGCACTAGTAGTCCTTGTTGTACTGGTTGACGATGAGCTGTGTCGGGACCCGGATTTGCAAATCCGAAACCCTCTGTGTATACTGCACTAGTCCAGGATCACGTTAGTGCACACAGTGGAAACATAGATGAAATACCATTCCATACAACGAATTAACTAGGAAGAAGCAATTTATTTTTGAATAAAGCAAACGACCTTATGGTCAATGTTTACACCATTATGCCTTAAGGGCTTAAGAAACAAATACTATTGCAGCGGAAAAGATAACTTGAACCATTCGACATGCCACAGGCAATCGTCTGGGGAACGCCTTCCTAATCCACGTAGTCTTCATAGAATTCCTCCTCATGATATTCATTATCTCCTTCAGCAACTGATCAACAAGGGCATAAAGCCGTGAGTACAAAGGTACTCAGCAAGCCGTAGGGAAATGATGCAATATATTTATGCACGGCTTGATAAGGATGGCTATATAGTTCTTTTGCAGAAAGCAATAACTTGAATTGAAATACAATAAATAGATTGAAAGCATATTTATGAAAAGATAAATAAATAATCGATAGATCAATGATAGACAACAAAACAACGTGAACTCCTGCTCACATCCCAACGCTCCACATTCCACATTTTATGAAACACTCTATACCGTGTGAAATTCCGGGCTTTGTCCATGACCATGACGCTATTCGAATAGTTTTACACTCTGCAGAGGTTGTACAACTTTACCTACAAGACATGAACATCTCTTTGTGCAATCGATCTTAACACACTTCCTTTGGTGTGTCGCAGAGATATCATGACAAAGCCTTTACCATGCACTGTCTAAACTCGGTACTGCCCGCTAAGGTTTCGCCCTTTAGGGCTCCCTCTTGCGCCTTGCGAATCTACCCGTCCATCCCGGAACCCACACCACCAACTGGCAGTACTCAAGGCTAGATATTACAAATTAATCAGCTAGGTCTGTCCCATTCCAGACATGTGGTAGTACGGTTAGGCCCAGTTCAATGACGCACAAGATTAAGTCCTTAAGTTGTCTCAGGCAAGACATCCACATCCCAATGTGCTAGAAAGCACCCCCTTTACTTCACGATCACTTGCCCGAGGAAAACAATTGTTCAACCAAGACCAATGGCAAACCCGCCATGGTACAACAAATTTACAACAGTGGCTAACGGCCACGATTCAATATCTCATTAAGTCAAGATTAACATTATTCACCTGTGGTATGAATCCCAACGTATATCTAAGCATGTCTAAGCATAGCTACGATAACCCAATGTTGGTATAATGATTATGTCCAACTAGTAATATCCCAACCTAGGTTTAACAATGGATACATGGCATACAACCAATCAAGGTGGCATAATATCAACTAGGTATACATCTACTCCCATTAAATAAACATTGATACGTAAATAGCATGCAAGTGTATAAAATAAATTACTTTGCAAACATAGGATCAATATGATCAAGGTTACGACTTGCCTTGCTGATCTAGTGCTGAATCTTGGTCTTCGAAGTCTTCGTTCGCTCCCTCGGAATTAGCGTCTACCGGAAAAGAAGCAACAAAACCAAATAAATACAAAACAGAGACTCAAACCAGCTCAAAACTGAAAATAAATGGCTCTGGAAGATAGATCTTGATTTTAGAAGAATTTAGAAACTTGAATCGCCTCAATCGGAGTTCGTATGAGCGAGAACGGGCTTCTGGAAAATTAAATTCAGAGAAAATACAGAAAATCAGAAATTCTGGATTTATTTTTGTACTGGAAAAAGGATTTATTGCGCAACGCTGACGTCAGCCGGCTCACGGTGGACAAGGTCCACGGCGCGGGCTCGGTCCACCATGCGCCGGCCTGACGTGGACGCTATCGCGACGCAATGGCCGACGCGCGGTGATGTCGGCGCCACGCGCGCAAGATCCGCGAGAGAGCGATCGACGGCGAAGCGGAGCTGCGGTGGAAGGTGGTGTGGCGCGATTGGGAGCGTCGGCTAGAGATCCAACGGCGGAGCGCGGCCGCTGGAGGTCGACGGCGAGGCGGGCGGCGCCACTCACCGGAGATGAAGAAGAAGGCACAGCAACCGGAGGAGACGCGGCGGATCGGACCGGGGCCAAGGCGAACCGAGGAGAGGGCGACGTGGGCAGCTCGGGAAAACCAACGGATGCGGCGGAGGGGCACCGGCGGCGACGGAAAAGACGACGGAAGGGCTCGGGCGCGGCGAGGGACTCCGGCGAGCTCGCACGGGGCAACGGCGGCAGCTAGGGCAGCGAGAGGTGGGGCAAAAGGGGCGGCGCGAGGAGGCGATCCTCGGGGGGTGTGCGGCTGGGCTTTTATAGCCTCGGGGCGTGTCCGACGCGAAACCGGAGAGCTCGGCGGCGGCGAGACTCGAGCGGCGGCTAGGGTTTCATGCGCGCACGGCCACCGGGCCGAGGCGGGCGAACGGGCCGGGCGGAGAGGATTCGCCCGAGAGGGTTTTCGAAATAAAACCTTTTCAATTTAATAAAAATCCAAAATTCGAATAAATGCAAATAATTTCAAATAAATATCAAATAAATTCAGAAAAATCCCCAAAAATACAGAAAAATTCCTTGGAGCACAAGGAACCCAACTAAAACTGAAATTCTTGAGTTTGATGAATAGTTTAGTCAAATTAAATCCTTTCATTTAAGGAAAATTCAAATTAAGCTGGGATTAATTCAAGAAAATGCAAATGGTTTATTTTTGAAATCAACATTCCAAATCTCAAATTTTGGGATGTTACAAGCTGGGAGTCTCCTTTCACGACTAGCCGGCGTACGCCTAGCGACTTGCATGCTCGAAGACCGGCCAGGAGAGCCTCGTATTCTGAGACGTTGTTGGTGGCGGGAAAGCTGAAGCGGATCACATACTTCAGATGATCTCCCTGGGGGTGGTGATGAGAATGCCAACCCCCGAGCGCTTGAACAACCTCGACCCGTCGAAGAACATGGTCTAGAGGCCCTCTTCCTCAGTCTCAGGCTCAGAGGCGGGCTCCGTCGTCTGCTCGACTACGAAGTCGACGAGCGTCTGCGACTTGATGGCAGGGCGCGCCACGGACCGGATGTTGAACTCGGCCAGCTCCATGGCCCACTTGGCAATGCGGCCCCCCACTTCTGGGTTCTTGTAACATCCCAAAATTTGAGTTTTGAAATGTTTGAATTCAAAAATAAACCATTTGCATTTCTTTTGGATTAATTCCAGCTTAATTTGAATTTTCCATTAATGAAAGGATTTAATTTGACTAAACTATTCATCAAACTAAAGATTTTTAGTTTTAGTTGGGTTCATTATGCTGCAAGGAATTTGTCTGTATTTTTGGGGATTTTTCTTAATTTATTTGCTATTTATTTGAATTTATTTGATTTTATTTGAATTTCTGGCAATTTCTTAATTCGGAAATATTTTCGTTTTTCTAAAACCCTCTCGGACCGATTTTCCGCGTGACCCATCTCCTTCCTACCGCCTCACCAAATTGTTTGGCCCGGCTCATTCCAACCATTACCAGACGCCACCCGCGCGTGGACCGTCAGATTCGCGCCACGTGTACGGCTGAGATCGCGCCCTCGCGAAACCCTAGCGCCGCCGCTCGAGTATCGCCGCGCTCGGGTCTCTGTGTTGGGCACGCCCGAGACCCCTATTTAACCCGCCGTGCGCCTCCCGAGGTTCCCTCTCGCCGCCTCGCTTGCCCTATCTCTCGCCGCTCGAATCACCCGCTGCGTCGCTCGAGCTGGCTTCGCTGTTTCCACTGCGTGCGAGGTCTTCTGCCGCCAGGATCTCCGCCGCCAGTCGTCCTCCGCCGCGGTTGTCGGTCTCTTTGGCTGCGTCGCGAGACCCTCTTCCCGATCCGCTTGGTTTTCCGCCCGAACCGGCCCTCCTCCGCCGCTTGCCATGTCATCCCCTTCGGCTCCGGTGGAACAGCGCCGCCGCCTCGCCGTCGCGTTGCGTCGAAGAGCTTCCGCCATCCGATCGCCAACCGACGCTCCAGATTGCGCCGTGTCTCCTCCGCCGCATCCTTGGTTCTCGCCGCCGATCGGCCGTGCAGCACCGATGAGCGACGCGCGTGCTGCTGGCGTCGGTACTGCGTCGGCCGCCATGCGGCGGCTATAGCGTCAGCCGTGCGCCGGGTGCACGGTGAACCGACGTAGTGCCATGGACCGAGTCCACCGTGAACCCGACGACGTTAGCGTTTCGCAATAAACCGATTTTCCAGTACAAAAATAAATCCGGAAATTCCGAATTTCTGATTTTCAGTCTTTTTCTCTGATTTAATTTTCCCGAAGCTCGTTCTCCCTCGTACGAACTCCGATTGAGGTGATTCAAGTTTCTAAATTTTTCTAAAATCAAGATCTATCTTCCAGAGCCATTTATTCTCAGTTTTGAGCTTGTTTGAGTCTCTGTTTGGTATTTATTTGGTTTCGTTGCTTCTTTTCCGTTAGACGCTAATTCTGAGGGAGCGAACGAAGACTTCGAAGATCAAGATTCAGCACTAGATCAGCAAGGCAAGTCGTAATCATTTGATCATGTTGATCCTATGTTTGCAAAAGTAATTTACTTTTATATAACTGCATGCTATTTTGTGTATCAATGCTTATTTAATGGGAGTAGTTGTATACCTAGTTGATATGATGCCACCTTGATAATTGTATGCAATGTATCAATTGCTAAACCTAGGTTGGGACATTACTAGTTGGACATAATCATTATACCAACATTGGGTTACGTAGCTATGCTTAGACATGCTTAGATATACGTTGGGATTCATGTCACACATTGAATAATGTTAATCTTGACTTAATGAGATATTGAATCATGGCCATTAGCCACTGTTATAAAATTTGTTGTACCATGGCGGGGTTTGCCATTGGTCTTGGTTGAATGAATTGTTTTCCCTCGGGCAAGTGATCGTGCAGTAAAGGGGGTGCTTTCTAGCACATTGGGATGTGGATGTCTTGCCTGAGATAATTTAAGGACTTAATCTTGTGCGCCATTGAACTGGGCCTAACCGTACTACCACATGTCTGGAATGGGACAGACCTAGCTGATTAATTTGCAATGTCTAGCCTTGAGTACTGCTAGTTGGTGGTGTGGGTTCCGGGATGGACGGTAGATTCGCAAGGCGCAAGAGGGGGCCCTAAGGGGCGAAACCTTAGCGGGCAGTACCGAGTTTAGATAGTGCATTGTAAAGGCTTTGTCATGATATCTCTGCGACACACCAAGGGAAGTGTGTTAGTAACGTTTGCTCAAAGAGGTGTTCATGTCTTGTGGGTAAAGTTGTAGAACCTCTGCAGAGTGTAAAACTATTCGAATAGCCGCGTCCGTGGTCATGGACAAGCCCGGGAATTTCACATGGGGTATAGAGTATTTCATGAAATATGAAATGTGGAATTGTTGGGCTGTGAACGGGGAGTTCACTATTGTTTTGTTGTCCACCATTGATCTACCAGTTATTTATTTATCTTTTCATAAATACACTTTCAATCTATTTATTGTATTTCAATTCAAGTTACTGCTTTCTGCAAATGAACCATATAGCCATCCTTGTCAAGCCGTGCATGAATATATATTGCATCAATTCCCTACGGCTTGCTGAGTACCTTTGTACTCACGGCTTTATGCCTTTGTTGATCAGTGGCTGAAGGAGATAATGAGTATCATGAGGAGGAATTCTATGAAGAATACGTGGATTAGGAAGGCGTTTCCCCAGACAATTGCCTGTGGCATGTCGAATGGCTCAAGTTATCTTTTTCGTTGCAATAGTAATTGTTTCTTAAGCCCTTAAGGCATAATGGTGTAAACATTGACCACAAGGTCGTTTGCTTTATTTAATAATAATTTGCTTCTTCTTAGTTAATTCGTTGTATGGAATGGTATTTCATCTATGTTTCCACTGTGTGCACTAGCGTGATCCTGGACTAGTGCAGTATACACAGAGGGTTTCGGATTTGCAAATCCGGGTCCCGACAGTTCTTCAGGATTTTGTCGAGCGGGAACCCGCTCGGTATGACCACTGCATGCGCCTGAAAGTAATACCAAAACTTGCGCGAGGCCATGAAAAGGGCATAGAGTAGCTTCTGGACATGAGGGTAACGCTCCTTTGGTCCATGGAGTACCTCGCTGACATAGTAAATTGGTTGCTGCCGGCCCTCTCGCTCGGCCACCAGGACGACACTGACTGCCTGGGTCATGGCCATGAGGTAGAGCAGCAGTACCTCGCCCGACTGCGGGGTCGTGAGCAGCGGATGGCTCGAGAGGTACGCCTTAAGCTCGTCGAAGGATTGCTATGCTTCGGGGGTCCACTCGAAGTCCCCGAATTTGCGCAGGATCTTAAAGAACGGTAGCTCGTGCTCTCCGAGCATCGAGATGAATCAGCTGAGGGTGGCCACGCGACCGGTGAGGCATTGGACCTGTTTTGTCGATGTCGGGGCGGTCATCTTCTCGATCGCCTCGATCTTTTCTTGGTTCGGGCCTACTCCCAAGCCCCTGATCATGTAGCCAAGTACCTTGCCCGAGGTTATGCCGAAGACGCACTTCTCGAGATTGAGCTTGATCCCATGCCTGTTCAAGTTGGCGAAGGTCTCCGCGAGATCATTGATGTGGTCGGCCTTAGTGGAGCTCTTGACGATGATGTCGTCCACATAGACCTCGACGTTCCGGCCGATCTGGGGGTTGAAGGTCCTGGACATCAGCCGCTGCAACGTTGCCCAGCGTTGTAGAGACCAAACGACATGGTGATGAAGCAGAACGTCCTGAACGGTGTGATGAAGGCCGTTTTATCTTCGTCGCCTGTCGTGAGCTTGATCTGATGGTAGCCATAGTAGGCATCGAGGAAGCTCAACATCTTGGCATTGGCGGTGGAGTCCCCGATCTGATCTATGCGTGGAAGAGGGAAGTTATTCTTCGGGTATGCCGAATTCAAACCCGTGTGGTCGATGCACATCCTCCATTTTCCGCCTTTTTTCTGCACAATCACTGGGTTGGCTAGCCATTCGGAGTCGTCAATCTCGCGAATAAAGCCGGCCTTCAGGAGCTTGTTGAGATGCTCCCTGATTATCGCCACCTTTTCGGGGGAGAAGCGCCGCAGTTTCTGGCGCACGGGCCTGCAGCCAGGTCTTGTTTGTAGTTTGCGCTCGATCACCTCTCTCGGGACTCTTGGCATGTCTGTCGGCTCCCACGTGAATACGCTCTTATTGCAATGAAGGAAGATGACGAGCTCGAGCTCCTATTTCGGATCGAGCCAGGCGGCGATGTGGACGCACTTGTTCAGGTTGCTCTCCTCGAGCCGCACGGCTTTGGTCGGGCCGCTGGGCTGGATCACCGCCTTCCGGCGGGTGCTCTTCAGGGTCACCCCCGCTGGGGCAGCACGCCAACGATCGTCAGGGCCTTCTCCTCGTAGCAGTGTGCTACCTTGAGGTTGCCGCGAATGGTTATGACGCCGTTGGGCCCCGGGAGCTTCATGCAGCGGTGGCCATAGTGGTTCGTCGCCATGAACTTGATTAAGACGGGTCGTTCGAGGATGGCGTTGTAGGGGAAATCCCCATCGACTACCTCAAAGGTGATCAGCTCGGTGCAGAAATTCGTCGATTCACCAAAAGTGACGGGCAGAACCACTTGCCCGAGCGAAGTGGTTGAGCTCCCCGACACGATGCCGAAAAGAGGACCGCTATGCTCCTGATCTTCCACCGGGGAATCTGCATCTAGTCCAGCGTGCTAGCCAATAGCAGGTTGAGGGAGCTCCCCCTGTCAACCATGACCCGTCCGACCACGGTATTGCTCATGGTCGGGGCTACGACCAAGGCGGTCTTAAGGTCCTTGGATATTCCCGGCGGAGCATCGTCCCGGGAGAAGGTGATCGGAGTACCAGCCCATTTGCAAGGCTGGTCGGCGATCTTCTCAGCAGAAGCTTGGTACACAGTACGCGCAAAATCCTTGAGCTCGCGTCGTGACCGGTACGTGGACGAACCACCGAAGATCATGTTGACGTGGCGGTTGCCCTGCTGGAATTCTAGGTCGAGGCCTTCCAAGCCCTCGCCGGCATCACCCCCATCAGGCAGCTCGTCTTCCTTTGGAAGCATGGGCATCTCTCCACACCCATCGTAGAAGGAGTCCAGCTTGTATTGCCACGTCGTGCAGTTCCGCTGGTCGTGGCCATAGGCCTTATGGAACGGGCAAAACTTGTCTGAGTCATACCGCCGACCTCATCGACTGGTCGTGCCGTCTCGCCGGGTCCACCGACGCCCCTCTTCTTTGTCCCGGCTGCGGACGCTGCCCCTATGGGGGTTGGCGTTGCGCTTGCTGGGGCCGTGGCTGACCGTGTTGAGGTCGAGGCTCATTGCGGTCGGGTTGCTGCACCTCCATCACCTCACACCCACTGTCCATTGCGACGACCACACGCAGCTGGCTGCCGCCAGTATTGCGGTCTCTCCTCCACTTTTTATCGCGTGGGTCCGGGCCAGCACTTTTGGCGCCAGACGGTCCGGCCTCGCCAGGGATGCGACCGAGCTTGCCCTGGTCGTAATCACGCTTCCAACGGACGGTGTTGTCCGCGTCCGCGTATCGTTCCACCATCCGGAATAGCTTGTTGACGCTGAGGTTCATGGTGATCTCCAGTTCCTCAGTAAGGCGCCTGTCCCGGACGCCAAACTTGAAGGCCTTGATGACGGCCTCGTTGGAGACGTTCGGGATCGAATTTCTCGTGCGGGTGAACCGGCGCACGAAGTCGCGGAGGGGATCTCCCTTGCCCTGGATGATGCGATCCAGGTCTCTTTCTTGTCCAGGGCGCTCGTAGCAGCTCAGGAAGTTCGAACGGAGGGCGCTTCACACCTGGCACCATGACCGGAAAATGCCAGGCGCCTGGTTGAAGAGCCAGGTGTGCACGGCGCCGTCCAGGATGGTAGGGTGATAGTTGGCCTTCACGGCCTCACTCCTGTCGGCCGCCAGAATCGCGGTGGAGTAGATTGAGAGGAACTCGTCGGGATTCTTGGTCCCGTCGAACTGCTCCATCGCGGCCGGCTTGAACCGGGCTGGCCAGCGCACCCGACGAAGGTCGACGGAGTACATCAGGCAGCCTTAGGCTGGGGCAGTGCGGCCGCCACTGCTGGGGTCAGAGTCACGGTCGGTGGGGTAATCGAACTCGAGCTGATGGCGTACCCTGCGTTGGTCTTGACGGTTAGGAAGAGCGTCATTAGGGCAGTGACGCGAGCGGTCACGAACCCTTTGACGTCTGGGCGGGATGTCCGGAGAAAGGCCTCCAGACGCACCGCTACTAGAGCGAGCGCCGCTTTCATTGTGCTGACAGCGGACATGCTCGCGTACCAGATCCTGGTCTTGTCGAGGCGGGGATGGTCGCGGCGGACTCTGGACCCGTGTGTACGGAGTCGGCCGGCGAGTGCGGCGCCGTCCGCACAATGAGTTGCCGTCGCTTTGCAAGGAGTGGGGCTCGGGGCGCTGGTGTAGCTCTCGCTGCGAGGGGGTGACCTCGTCGGCCGCCCTACCAAGCTCCTCAGCGAGGGACTACCGAAAGAGAGATGACTTTGCCTGGGCAGGATCGGCCATGACTTGGGCGATGGCTCGTAAGCTTTCCCGATTGGGATCGTCCAGGCAGGTAGGGTTGTGGTGCCCGGACGAGGTGCGGGGCTCTTCGCATTCCTCCCGTTGGAGGGCGGTGATGGCCTGGTTGATAGCGACCCAGACCAACCGACGAGCCTCCTCCAGGGTTTCTGGGTCACCGTCATTCGTCCCCGCGCTCGCCTTGCGGTTGCCAGCCATGAAGGCCAGGCACTCGTGCGGCGGCAGCGAAGGCGAGAACATAGAGGTGGTGCCTTGGCACTCGGGAATCGCATCCGAGTCCAGGTTTACCGAATGTGACATGTTGTCGTCGAAGCGGAAGGCGCTGGCGACGCTGAAGCAATGGACTCCGAACGAGCGAGACTCGGGCCCCACGGTGGGCGCCAGCTATCGACGATCGGAACCGCCGACCGCAGAGGGGGAGATGTGAGTAGATCGTGTGAGGGTGAGGCCCGAGATCGTGCTCGTTTAGGAATGGCGCGAATCGCGGGATGTGGATCGGGGAAGAAGCGATGAACATGAGGTTTGTACAGGTTCGAGCCCCAGAGGTCGGGTAACAGCTCTACTCCAGTCTTGCCCTGAGGCGAAAGATGTATATGAAGCTCGGCGGGAGAATACAAGCGAGAGCGTCTCTTCTCGAGGTCTAAGCGTTCCTGCCCGGAAGTACCCTTTTTCTTCGGGGGGCCCCTCTTCTTATAGTCCTCTGGGAGCTCACGCCACCTGGTCGCGAAGCTGATGTCAGGTGACCGTGGTGAGTCGACAGGAGTCGCTGAGAGATGACGGTAGTTGTTGGGAGTTGACGGGAGTTGTTTGGTCCTAGTTCCCGCGCAGGGGCAGGTTTGGCGCTGATTCCCACGCAGGGGAGAGTTCTTACACGAGATAGACAAATTATTACAAATGCCGTTTACCCCGAGAGGTGTGAGGTCATGGCGTTGAGGTCGAGCCGGGTCCCTGTCCTTGCGCTCGAGCCCGAGCTTGCTGGACCCGAGCCCGGGCTGAGGGAGAGCATCCTCTAGGTCAGAGACAAGCCCCCGAGCTCGTGGAAAACTGCCACGAGACCCGGGGGGATGCTTACACATGGCGAGGGTACCGATCCCCGACTGTAGCATTGTCGAAGGTTATGCAACCGAAGAAGTCGACAAATTCTGCGTGGATTATATGGCTCAGATCGAACCAATAGGTGTGCCACGATCCCGCCATGAGGGGATGCTCTAGGGTATTGGGACCATCGGAAGGAAAGCCATCACGCTTGATTCAGCTACGTGTGCTAAAACCCATTTCACTGTTTTGCAACACATTGTTGTAGTGTCCCCATATATCGACGAGCACAACAACTGGCTATGACAAGAAAATCTGTCATAGCAGGAGTCCTGGATCATCAGACAGCATAACCTTTAGTTCAAAAGATGGTTGAAGGAGCGATAACCCATCATTGGAAACTCGTTAGGTGATACATTGATATTGTTGGCAAAAGGGCCAACATTTACAGTTGTAACATAGAAAGGATACGACTTAAATGGGTACACATTTTACACGAGAGATCAGGACATGAAGAGCACAAACTAGAACAGCGGTGTTCGCATAGATACACTCAGTACCGCTAGGTCCACAAGGAGCTCCTACTATGGGTTCATTGAGAAAATTTAGGAGCTCTACTACATACTATTCAAGATCCCCTTATTTCAGTGCCATAGGGTTCACCTGTAGCACGTGAAAGTTGACCAGTATGGCATCACTATTGTGGACCTTGAACGTGTCAGATACCAAGACGAACCATTTGTACTCACTAACCAAGTTGTTCAAGTCTTCTATGTAACAGACCCATCCAACAAGTAACGCCATGTGGTTCTTCAGGGAAAAAGGAGGATTTTCGCAGTTGAGAATGTAGTAGATGAGAAAAAATACAATCAGTTTGACGAGTTGTCTCCTATCGGAAATGGCATAATGGTCTAGAAAAAACAACCTAAGGAAGCTAGCTATACACACATCGATCATCGTGAAGGGCTAATTTTTATACAAAAGAATAAGCAAGTGAAGTTATAAAGAGGTCGTCATATTTATTTTAAGTGTACCTACATTTTAATGTCAATTCAATGCTCGTGCATTGCTACGAAAAATAAAATTGATAACGAAATATAAAGGTCAAGCAATAAAATAAAATCTTGGTACAAGATCAAACATCTATTTCTCCCTATTACAAAAGTTTTTATGGTTTCTCCTCCGACATGAATAAAAACCAAATGTATTGTACATAGTACATAATGCATTTATGACATTAGAACATATTTAGAAATGATATTTGTGGTATACGTTCCTGAAGATCTAAAAATAAACAGTTACATTGCAACACAACTTGGATATCATTTTGATCAAACCTTTGTCTATGATGTGAGTACTTCTCTGTAGACAATGTTTTTTGTGAGCCTTGTCCTTCTCTTTGTCTGCGACGGTAAGTATCTTGATGTTGCTTCTAGCGGTGGCTCTACTTAGCACAACATATAGTTGCCCATAAGAGAAAATGGTTCAGGGAGGTAGACACCGACATTCGGGATGGTTTGCCCGTGCGCCTTGTTGATTGTCATTGCGAAGTTGAACCTAACCAGGAATTGCTTCCTCTTGAATCTAAATGGGAACATCCCGTCATCAGAGGGACATAGAGGTATTCGAGGCAGGAACACCCTCTTCCCGGCATGCTTGCCAAGCACAATCTCGGCATCTATAGCATTCTTTTGGAATGCCCAGACTACAAAGCGTTTTTCTTCAGGTCCATTTACCTTAAAGTGACTTTAAGAACAGTAACACCAATAGACATCTACCCTAAAGTGACTTTAAGAACCAAATTTTCAGAAGTAGAAAGTCACTGAATACTGCATTTTATGGGGGAAACTTACATTGCTCTGAAGTATATCTTGTCTTCCAAAGAAGAAAAATGCACCCAGTCCCGAAATAGGCAGCATTATTGTTCATAAGAATTGTAGAAAGATTTTTGTGAGTTAGAAATCGTTTGTATATGTATACAGAAGACTTCTATGTCCAATTATGATCTGGTTACATGTAGTGTCCACAGGCATGCATATACACAAATACATATTTACGAGGATGGCTCCAACAAGCGTGCATTCAGAGTTCCAACGTAACTTGCAACAAACAAAGCTGTTTTTTCTTTTCAAAATATCTGTCATAGGTTGACTTTTTGCTATCAAACTCTTTAAATATAACATTATCCAGAACAACCACGAAAGGAAATAAGGCATTACAAAATTACTTGACAACAAATATAACAGTACCATTTTCATTCAGTCATTCATACTTTTCAGTATATTAATCATCAAAGTTGAAAATAAATTGATGGAAAATAGTCAAAACAGTGCCACTAACAAACTGAGGTAGTAATATTCTCAGTACACTACATAAAACAAGGTGCAGCCCACCGTGTTGAAGTCTAAGTCTTTTAAGGATTTCAATAATGATCTTCCTCAGCTCATCCTTGCTGGGCAGACCTGCTTCTGATGATTCCCCTTTACCCTTTGTGACCTTTTTACCTACATGAAAACAGAGTGTTTAGATTTATCACACAATCTAACATCATATATGTCCTAATGATTATCTTAAAAAGGAAGATATTTGTGTGAATTATGCCATAAGCACAACTGAATCGTCACATAAAGTACACTGTATTGACAAAGCAAAAGAAATCCTGCATGGGAGCACTTGTCCAGGAAAAACGTTTTAGTACACAGAATTTTATCAAGCTCCTATATGTAATAATGTAATTCAAAACTTATCTAGGTTACTATGCATTTTGAAGGTGCATATAAGCTATCAGAACCCCTAAAGTCCACTGAATTCATGCACGCTACACATACACACAAAATGCATTTCCTTATCAACAAAGATCAATCATCAATTCCGCATTAGGGGGAGCTCACACTACTACAGAACAGCTAATCCTTGCCGGCATATCACTGCCGGTTAGGACCGAGCCGGCAGTGATAACGTATCTTTGCCGGTTCGAAAGTTAAGTTGGGGGGAGAACTTATCACTGCCGGTTCATGCAACTAACCGGCAGTAAAAAGCAAGATATCACTGCCGGTTTGAGACAACAACGGCAGAGATATATCACCGTCGGTCGTTCTTAAACGGCGGTGATACTTGCATTTTCACCGCCGGGTTAAAGCGAGAACCGGCGGTGATATTATCTTCCGCGCAATATGTTTTTCGCGCGATTCAAAGCTTATCACTACGGTTCTGCGCAGAACCGCGGTGATAAGTCTTTATATAATCGAGACCCTGCCTCGAGCCGATCGAGCAAAGACGGAGAGGCGCTGTCTTTGCTCGATTTGTAGATTGCAACGATCTGCTGCGAAAAATTTGTTAAAATTTGTATTGTACTTCTTTTGAGGTTAGTAATTTGATCTCTATTTTTGTAAATAATAAAAATTGCCATGTGGATTTTTACATAATGAAAAAGGTGTATTTTCAAATGTTGAAATAATAAAAACTTGTTAGATGGATATTTACCTAATAAAAAATGTTGATATATTTTAATGTACTCAAGTATATCCTAAGTACTTACAATTTTTTCCAAATTTGTAAATAATAAGGAATTGCAAGATGGATATTGACGCAATGAAAAAAAGATTGATATATTTTGATATAGTCTAAATATATCCTAACTATTTACAATTATTTTCATTTTTTACAATACTAAAAAATTGCTATATGGATATTTACATAACGGAAAAAGGTTGATGTATTTTAATATAGTCAAAATTGCTACATATGTTTTTAAATCTAATCGTTTACAATTATTTGTTATTTGCAATTATATGCGTATGTAATGTTTGATTTAATTAATTGTAGATGGACCGAAGGTGGATGTATGACACGGACCGTTGTGGGGCAGAGTTTTTTAATGGTGTGAGTTATTTTCTAAACGTGGCTGCGGCGCTCAAGTCGAAGAATCTGGTGGACTACATGTCTTGTCCATGCGTTATTGCAAAAATCGGTCGCTTCTACCATAGAGTCGATCGTGCACACTTGCTTGAAGAGGTTTCAAGGCGGCTATACCGTTGGACCAAGCACGCGAAGATGAGATTGTACATGAAGGCCAACACATTATTGAAGATGACGGAGACAACGGTATGACGGCGATTGAAGATACGTTTGTCGGCGACCACGGCGGCGATCTGGATCAAATGTTGCGTGATGGGGAGGAGACTTCACGAGTGAAAGAGAGTTTCAAAAGTTCCAACATATGGTACAGACTCCACGACACCATTGTACCCAGTGCAAGGAGGAGCACAAAAATTGCGGACCGTGCTTACACTCTGCGCTTGAAGGCAAGCAATTGTTGGTCCGATAAGAGCTTCACCGAGCTCTTATGTCTCTTGGGGATTTGCTTCGGAGGGTAACGTGTTGCCTACAAGTGCGTCTGGGCCAAGCAGGTTGTCCGCCTGTTGGGATTGGAAGTACAAAGGATACACGCATGTCCAAGCGATTGCATGTTGTATCGCAATGAGTTTGCGGACTTGGATGGTCGTCTTGTTTGCAAAGCAAAGCGGTATAAGAACAACGATGATGACATCGATAATGAAGATGTCGGGGTGAAGCGTAAGAAGATGAGATCTCCCGTAAGGTGGTGTGGTATTTTCCTATAATTCCCGTCTCAATCGATTGTTTGCGAACAAAAGGCATGCCCAATTGCTACGATGGCACGCCAAGAGCGTAAGAACGATGGAATGCTCGGACACCTGCGACTACGTGCAATGGAGGAACATCGACGAGAAAATATAAGAAGCACTTTGCATATGATGTAAGGAATATAAGGTTCGGGTTGAGTACGGATGGGATGAATCCTTTCGGTAACATGAGCGATCGTCATAGCACTTGGCGGTAACTCTATGTATCTACAACCTTCCTCCTTGGCTTTGTATGAAGCGGAAGTACATTATGATGCCACTCTCGATCCAAGGGCCTGTGCAACCCGGCAGCGATATCGATGTGTACCTCAAACCATTGGTTGAAGATCTTCTAATCTTGTGGAACGATGGAGTACGGGTATGGGATGAGTATAAAAGAGAGAACTTTATCCTACGCGCATTGTTGTTCGTAACCATCAATGATTACCCTGCCCTTGGTAACTGTCGGGCCGCACGACAAAAGGCTTCAAGGGATCGTCCAATGCTTAGATGGTACAGCTAGTCGGTGGCTGAAGAACTGTCGAAAAATGTCTTACATGCGGCATCGTAGGTTCCTCCGCAAGGATCACCCATACCGCAATAATAAGAAAGCTTTTGATGGGACAAAGGAGACCGCTTTAGCTCAAAGAATCACACTTGGAGAGAGATATTTGCAGCTGTAAGGGATCTTAAAATTATCCACGGAAAGGAGCAGCGGTACATCTATCCCGAGTTCGGTGATAAGGCTCCTTTGTGGAAAAAGAGATCGATATTTTGGATCCTACCTTCTTGGCAAAGACTTAGAAGTGCAACACGCAATCGACGTCATGCACATAGAGAAGAACGTGTGTGACAACTTGCTTGGTATCTTCTTGGATATACCGCAAAACAAAAGATACTCTCAAGCACGGATGGACCTTGAAGATATGAAACTCGGGAAGGAGCCGCATCACGAGACATGGATCTGGGGAAAAAGTACCTTCCCGCACCTGCTACACTCGAGCAAGAAAGAAAAATTAGCTTTGTGTGAATGCTTGCACGGAGTGAAAGTTCCGTCCGGATACTCGCCAACATAAAGAGACTAGTCTCAATGAAAGACTTAAAATTAATTGGTATGAAGTCTCACGATTGCCACGTGATGATGACGCAGATGCTTCCAATTGCGCTTAGGGGTGTTACGCGGAGAAAGTCCGAGACCCAATTGTGAAGTTGTGTTCATTCTTCAACGCGATTTCACGAAGGCCATCGATCCATTGAAACTAGATAAGCTACAGAAGGCGTGGTCCACACTCTCTGCAGCTCGAGATGTGTTTCCTCCATCTTTTTGATATTATGGTC
Organism: Otatea glauca; assembly: GCA_036346275.1. Classification (NCBI taxonomy): domain Eukaryota; kingdom Viridiplantae; phylum Streptophyta; class Magnoliopsida; order Poales; family Poaceae; genus Otatea; species Otatea glauca. Next base: position 875,642 of record CM070712.1, read on the forward strand.
CATCTCATTGTTCACATCGTGAAAGAGATCTGATTCTCGGTCCGTGTTTCTACATCGGATGTATCCTTTTGAGAGGTTCATGGGGTCATAAAGAAATATGTTCAGAATCGACATCGGTAGGAAGGTTGCATTGCGTATGGTTGGGGAACCGAGGAGGTCATTGAGTTCTGCGTTGATTACATGGATCTCAAACCGATTGGTGTGCCTACATCACGACATGAGGGTAGGCTACAAGGAAAAGGGACATCAAGCGAAATCACTCCGTACAAACAATCTAGCTTCATTCACACAAGCACATTTCGCGATTCTGGGACAATCGGTTGTGGTGGCCCGTATGTCAACATGCACAAGAGCATGCTATCTAGAACAAACCCAACGAAGTCGAGAGTTGGATCGCAAGAGAGCATAGACATAACCCGGCGATTGGTTGCGTAGGCACATGATGCATACGGAGACAGTGCGCTCGATTGAAAGTGTTGGCTCGGGGACCGTCCACTACAATTCGGACATTCCAAGGATACGATATAAATGGATATACTTTTTATACAAGAGCACAAGATAAAAAGAGCACCAACCAAAACAGCGGTATCCGTCATGCCTCGACGACAACGAGATAGGAAAACCTACTACAGATTCATAGAAGAGATTTGGGAGCTTGATTACGGACCTTTGAAGGTCCCTCTCTTTCGGTGCCAATGGGTAAGACTTCCAAGGGCATGAACATCGACAAATGCGGTATCACTACCGTGGACCTAAACTGGTCGGATAGAGAGAAGAACCATTCGTACTTGCTAATTGTGTTACACAAATCTTTTTGTAACCGATCCAATAACAAGGAGCGCCACGTGGTTATTCAAGGAAAAGAAGGATTGTCGGGGTTGAGAATGTTCTCGGCGAGGAAGAGTACAACCAATTCGATGAGCTTCCTCCTTTCGGAGAGGACGTTGACCTCGGTCTCATGGAAGAGAGTGAGGACGAAGTTACATACATACGCCGCGATCATGACGAAGGTCGAATCGTAGCTTAGTTGTCCTAACTAAATACATTTTATTTTCTCATATGTAACAATTAATGTATTCTTTTGTCATATGTATCAATTTGTGTGAATTCAACTTCATCTGTGTGTTTTTTTTGTATTTGTGTGAATTTTTGAAGCGATGGTTGGTCTACTGCATTTGTTTGAATTTAAATCAAATATTACATGTCCTGAATTATTCTTCCAAAAATTTCCAGAAAATTTGGATAAAAATTGATAGGATTTCAAAACAGTGAGCAATTTGAATTTTTTTATTTTGAAATATTAAAACTATGAAAACAGTGAGCAATCTGGATTTTTATAATTTTACAACTTTGTCAAAACTTAGGGGAAATATTTAAATCAAATATTACATGTCCTGAAGTATTCCTCTAAAAATTTGCAGAAAATTTGGATAAAAATTGATAGGATTTAAAAACTCCCAAAGCAATCATCCTTTGAAAACTTTGACATAATTGTCTGGAGCTTATCACTGCCGGTTGTCTCATTAAGCCGGCAGTGAAGTGCTTTATTACTACGGTTTTGTTTTGAACCGGCGGTGATAATGTATTATTCTTGTCGGGTTGAGATTGAACCGCGATGATAAATACTTTCACTGCCGGGTGTAGATAAAACCGGCAGTGATAATGTATTATTACTGTCGTGTTGAGATTGAACCGGCAGTGATAAATACTTTCACTGCCGGGTTGAGCTTGAACCGGCAGTGATAATTCACCTATCACTGCCGGTTTTGTTGTGACCCGGCAGTGATACTCTAACCCTATAAATTCGAACGCCGCGCCACTCAGCACCTCATTTCCACTTCAACCTTGACGCCGCCACTTCGTCTCCTCGCATCGCCCCACCGTCGTCCCGCATCGCCCGGCCGTCGCCTCAACCTCACCGCCCTGCCGTCGCCCGGACCTCACCGCCCCGCCGTCGCCGCGACCTCACCACCCAACGCCTCCCCCACCGGCCTCCTCCCGGTTTGATTTTCTTTTCTAGGATGAATTTAACCTATAAAAGGCTATATACTAGCATGCTATCAGTACAATTTAGTGCCCAATCTACTATGTTTTGACATAAGATTAATCTGTAGCTTGGGTAGTTATATCTCAGTCTTGATACTCTTGCCATTCAATGAATTTATCTTGAGCATTCTTCTTTGGCGGGCAAATGTTACTTGGCGGTGTGTACCTGTAATTCTTAGTATCATTAACTTTTCCCACAATCACTAGAGAAAATGAATGCACCTGTAATTCTTAGTAGCATTAACTTTTTCCCAAAGGCTAACACTAGAGAAATTCTTGCTGGGTAGGCAAATGCATGCTTGTTTTATGTTAGCTTCGGTATGCTTTGTGCATGCAATGTTGTTGATGTTCTAATTTAAATTTGCTTGAACCTCTAGTGTAATCGTGGATTCATTAATGGGTGATTCCTATATTGCATCAATGCAAACTTTATTAGGTGATTCTGTATTGTTGCATCATTGTTCTTTACTTTTCTCTTACTCCTTTTACATGCACGTTCCACACACATGATCCGGTACACATAATGACATAAATTTGTTGAAAATCGATAAGGAGGAAAATAAAACCTTCAATGGCTGTCTCTGTTTCTGATTTAGGATTCTATTTCTGAGTTCAATAGTATCTTCTTGGTTGTCTCTGTTTCTTGTTTGTTAGGATAGAATTGTTTGAGGACCTCGTCCATTTGGGGACACAAATGAGCCACTCGTGTTAGAGATTGTTCTCAATGTCTGTGAGTCTGATGGCACATATAATCTGGATAGATTTTTCTTGAGATTTAAATAGCCTACTTAGCAAATATTAAGTTGGTAAAGCGGGGAGTAGTAGTTCAAGATGATTAGTGCAAGCTGTCAAGTGCTTTACCACGATGTTAGTATAAGTTTAGAATATCCCTTTTACGTAAGTCTGTCATATATTCTTTTTATTTTTGTGTCATACGCTATGCTTCCTCTTATATTCCATTATTCAATCCATTTTGAACATGTTCAATTGTAAGTCGAATGAATGGTTTAATCTCGCTTGATTAGCATAGGTGATCGTGAAATGTTCTTATTTTATACGCCTTTGGAGGAGGATAAATAAGCGACTGAAGCTCAGTATGCATGCTATGTACTAATATCGATCCTTCAAGGGATGCTTTTGTCCCTCTATATTATTTTTTAGTTAATCTTTCATATAACCAAAGTTTATTGGTTGTCTCATTTTCCTTCAATAACAAGAGAAATATCGATCCGGATCAATGCAACATTTTCTTACTACGTGTGAAATACAAGTGCCGGAATGGCCTTCGACGAAGGACAAGTGCCGGAGGGAGTTGGGCCCTCAAATATGGACGAAGAAGGAAGGGGTAGCCCGAATAATAGCCCAACGTCCTATCTGAACCTGCAGGATCCGACCATGGACCTACAGCGATACTCACGTAAGCGGGTAAAGTTTTAGTACATCGTGGTTCCCAAAACATGGTAGGCCCAGACGACTAATAATTTAGAAGATCAATTTGTAGGCTCGGACGTCGATCAGCGAAGGCGCGCGCAAGTCGTGGTCCGAACAAGATGCCTAAGGAATTTTTAACATAGTGGAGCTCTCGGCGGTCGGGAACTGCTATGCGAGTCATCATTGGGGCCGTCTGGGACAGCCTGCGGGGTTATTGCTAGGGATGATGTGCCCATCGGCTATAGATCATGGATTGGCGCGAGGTGACCCATGGGTGGTACCCAATGACCAAGAACTCATTATGGGACAAGCCGAAACAAGTTTTCCAGTTCCCCCAAGGGACCGAGCTGGTTGCAAAGAAACGAGCACTCTGCATCATGTGCACTGCATGGAAGAATTGGAAGACAACACTAAACAAGAATTATGTGAAAAAGAATGAAACGCCGAATTTTGACACGTACCCAAAGTTAAGGGAGTTCTGGGATGAATTTGTGGCGTACAAGAGGTCTAAAGAAGCTCACATAGTAAGTCAAAGGAACAAAGCAAACGCGGATAAGAATATTCACCCTCACAAACTAGGAACTGGAGGGTACGTGAAGAAAATACCAGCATGGGATCGGTCCGAAGAAGAAATAACCCGCAAGGGTATAATTCTAACGCCGCCGCCTTAAGCGAACGATCGAAGCAATCGTTGCTTGGGAGAGGTGCTTCTATCTCCGATGATGGCAGCTTAAGCTTCAGAAGCGATAGAGAGCAGGAAGTGCTGCGCAGAATCACAGATGCTCACACGCAGTCTTCCCAAGGATCTTTCGCGCCACGAAGGGAGAATGATGAGCTATCCATAGCCACAGGTAACAAGGAGCATCCAGTCGCACTAGAGGGGTTGGTTTGGTCACGTGGAAAGAAGCCTTCCCCGCAGACGCATGGATGTACAAACGTTCAAAAGATTAAGAGAAGATCGACTGGAACGTCAGATAAAAGATGCTGTCGCGAGAGCGCTAGAGGAACAAAGATCGGAACTAGATAAGGCTGTGGAGCAAGCCGCATGAAAAGCTCTCACCACGACCGCCACCCGTGAAAGCCACGAGCTCATCGGTCCGGTGCTCGTAAGAGCATTGCGGCGTCCACGAGGATTCGAAGAGCATGGACTGCGTTTTCTGTGGATGACATCAAAGAACCGACACCGTGCAAGCTACATTTGGCGCACATGGCATTACCATAAAGGTGGTGAGGCGGGGCTTGGCCATGCCGAGTCACGGACTTTGCTGCTGCCGCCCGATACCGCAGGATTCGCCAGGTCGAAGTGGGCGGTGTCATCCGCCAATACCAAAAATGGAGGTAGAGATCCTGGCGAGGATGGGAACAAAAGCTAGGAGAAAGCGTGAATGGCTTCCTCGCGTGGCGCAAGAGCTTGATTAAGTTTGGCTCGGACGATGAGGCGGCGACGATGATGATCGGCCGCACTCTCCACACGAGACCTCCGCCCTTCGCCGCCAACCAGAAAAGTCCAACTCCTCCGTCGGCACCAACGAGAAAAAGCCCGACTCCTCCGCCAAAAGCGTAAAGAATCGAACAACGGAACATCTCGGCGGTCGGCACCGTCCTCGAAGAAATCTCAACCATTTGTGAACCCGGACAACCACAAAAGAAACTATCGGTGACATGACCGAGGAAGAGCGAAAAAAGCATGTAGCGCTGCGTAGCATCTCACTTTAAAAAGGTGCCATCAAGTAAGAAGACTAAAGTTGATCTTGTGGCAAAAAGTTTTTCTTGAGTATGGCAAAAGTGCAAAAGACAGGCGGGCTTCGAACCTTGCAAAATATCGGACTACGGCGCATATCCGAAAGCAATACTTGCGGCGGCTAGTGCCGACACGTTAAGCGGGATGCTCAAGCGGATGATGTTCAACTAGATGCTCTGCGCAAGGTCTCGGTGGAAGTTCGTTATGGGAAAACCGCTGGTTGAACCAAATCATTTCGACAACCTTACAACTCAATCTGCGGCGCGTCCATTAGTGGTACATGCGGCGATCCAACGATGGTATGGGCGTTCCCGATCGGATACACGGAGCAAGATTTTCACAATGGGGATAACATCTGCTGGGTTCTTTTCACGGAGTGTATATGTTGTACCAAACAAGATGCCACAGGCGTGAACATACTTAGACTATGGACTTTGTAAGTCCACAAGATATCGTTGAGCATTTACATCTTTGTTTAATTGCATCTCTAACTTCTTTCTTATGTAGAATGGAGGTGCAGACATGTAGAAGAAATAACAATGACAATCTAGCATTCCTAGATCCGGCTCGTCAACGAGAAACTTGTGAGCGACAATCCACGATTCGTTGAAGACTATTTATTTAATACTTTTTGAAGCGCAATACAAAACCTCCGTACTTTTACCCTATAACTTCAAATCGTATCTCGACTTATAATATTGTTTTACTATTTTTGCGTAACACGTGCGATGTGGGAGTAATTGACTACGTTGACATATATGTGCAGGTTTCACTGGGTCCTCCTCGTCATCCAGATTAGATGCTAGCGAGATTTTTGTCTTGGACTCGAGGAAAACAAACTAATATGTACCAAGACCTTTGGGACATCTTTGAGCAGTAAACTCGATCGTTGCGTTATTACTCTAGCAAAATTCCATTCTATTGCATTTAAGTTTAATTACTATTCAAAATCATTCACGGGGCTTTACTTGCGGCATTGCAAGAAAAGTGTTGATATCGTCCATACCGGAAAATTTTGAAATAATAAATGACTTTCCATGCATGAAGCGGGAACCGGAAACAATTTATGTGCATTCTATGTATGTACAAATATGCATTCAATTGTCACGAGAGTGTCGGCTATAACGAAGCCATGGTGCGTAATTACACTTTGATGCCCTTTTTATTTAACAAATATCATCATTAAGTAACTTCCTTTTTGTTCAAAAACAGCGCCCAAGCGAGAACCAATAAGTTATTCTTGTGAAATTATAGCAATTCAAGAACGGATCGCGGATTCATTCATGATGAGTTCATCAATCCAAGCGGCGAGTTCCACGAGTAGCCTCATCGCCCTCATTCCTACGGCCTAGGCGCGTGACATGTCTACTTGACTCTTTGTAAAATCAAAGCGAGCGGGATGACATGTAGTCGAGCTACATTGTAAAAACAAATTATGTGATGCGTAATTTAATATATTTGAATTATGATTTTAACGATTCTTAGTCGATACATGCATATATTTGAATTATGATTTGAGCGATGCTTTATATACTAACATATGGACACTGTAAACAATTATATAAAAATATATATATATTGCACAAAAATATGCAAGCTTGTCCTTTGCGGTTCTTGGAAAACCGGCGGTGATATGTATATATCATTTGTCGGATTATGGTACAACCCGGCGGTGCTAGTACAATATCACTGCGGTTTTATATATAACCGGCGGTGATAATATCATCACTTGCGGTTGTAGATATAACGGCGGTGATAATCCTTATCCTTGCCGGATTTTGGTTTGATCCGGCGGTGATAGTCCTATCACCGCCGGATTTTGGTTTGATCCGGCGGTGATAGTCCAATATCACTGCTGTTGTAGGTAGAACCGGCGGTGATAATCCTATCACTGCCGGTTCTGAGCGGCGGTGATAATCCTCGAGTATCACTGCCGACCAATCACTGCCGGCGCCAATGACCGGCAGTGATGGGGTTTTGGAACCGACAGTGATATGCTGTTCTGTAGTGGTGTCAAATTCTACCCAGTTAGGCCAACCATGGGATGAACCAGATCGCGACAGCATACATTATCAAGCATGGATGTGAAATGGAAAGCATGACCACACCATCAGTAAATACTATTTTGGAACTGTAAAGATGTTAGGACAGGACCACAGAGAATAACCAGGGATAAATATTGAGCTTCAATCTTGTCCTGCAAAGAAGAAAAATGCACCCAGTCCCAAAATAGGCAGCAGTATTGTCAGGAGCTGTGGTCATAAGAATTGTAGAAAGAGTTTCGTGAGTTAGAAATCGTTTGCATATATATATATATGGAAGACTTCTACATCCAATTATGATCTAGTCACAAGCAGTGTCCACAGGCATGCATATACACAAATACATATTTACAATGATTTCTCCAACAAGCGTGCAATCAGAGTTCCAACATAACTTGCAACAAACAAAGATGTTTTTCTTTTCTTTTGGCACGAGAATGAACCATACAGATTGCTATTGTAGAGAGGGAATCAGGAAGCTGTATTTACCTTCAACAAAGTTTCAAGGGCATCGATCGCACGACTAGTTGACCATGAGAATTCCTTCTCAACTTGCTCTACTGTGACATAGCCTTTAGCCTACATGTGAATGATGTTAGCAATTTGGAAGCTTCTAACAACCTAATCTTGTTTACTATGTCTGGCTTCTAATTGAAATAAGCATCACAACAAAGTTTTCTGAGGTATTATACAGGGACTTGTGACTTCCAACATACGGCAACCGATATGCTTGTATAATGGACTTGACATTCAATGATATGCTAGTAAAAGCACAAACCTGATCTATCTCAAGAATCCCATTGTGATCTTTATTCAATTCAGTACAAACTGATCGCACAAACTTTTTCTTCCCAACAGAAATTACTTCAAAGCCACTACCAAGGGCCTACAAGTTCACAAATGAAGGATCAGATCATCCAAAAATATATCCAAGTACATCAAATAATAGTGAATTGAACCAGGATCGCCCATTAATTCAAGTTTAAACTTGTAAAAATGATGTGATCATGTGAGTGCAATTTTAAAATCCCAAATAAAATGTGATTCAAGAATTTAAGCTTAAAATACTTACCTTCAGTTTACTTATAGCACGTAAACAGTCATATGAAGATAATGATCCAAGATCAGTTTTCTCTTCTGACATAGCAGTCTACGGATATCTAGAGGTATTTTGCAGTCCAGCCTAAGTTGGACCTTCTGATTGAAATAATGGAATTTTCATTATGTGATCTTGTTTGCACCAAAATTCGGTAAGTTTAGCCAAATCGACAATAAAATCGAAGATATGGAAACTAACGGACAGGATTCAAGATATTTGGTAACAGCAAAATCTTTAGAGAAAAACAACCGTCCGAGGTAAGACCGATACGGATCAGGATTTTGAAACGTGTTGTAATAGGACACGATCGGCTGAAGGGTATAAGAGAAGGGCCGAAGCAAGCTGTGGATCCATCAATACAATACAATACAATCAACCAGCCTTTACTTACTTTTTCCTGTCGACTAGGAGTAGTTCTTGTAATTTAGTCTTTGTAATCGATTTTGATCAATAAAGTTGCGTATCGCCGATTGTTGATCTTCGTCAATTACACCTCCAGGTTCGATTTATTCTGATTTTTGTTGCGCATCGCCTTCTTCAAAATCGATCTGCCTTTATCCTCTGATTAGCCTTAATCGGCTAATTAGATTTATTTTGTTACTTTGATCTTGATCGGCTTCAAGCTGATTGAGTTTAAGCCGATTGATCTTAACGATCGGCTTTGAGTGAATTTTATATTTTACCTTGTCGATTACAGGTCAAATCGACTGGCACGCTTTGAACCAAGTGTTCGTCTGGTGTGCTGTTGTCAGAAACCCTTCATTAAGTTTTTGACGCCAACACACTCTTGGCACGCCCAGTGGGACCATGTCTTCATCAGGAAAGTCGATTCCACCATCAGATCTAAACGCAGAAGCCATAATCGTCCCAACAATGGACGATTTGACCGCGGAACAACGTCAGGAAATTGAGGCTCGGAAGGCTGCGCTAGAAGAGATGATGCTAAGCTGTTATCAAAAAACCAGATGTGGCGTCACTCAAAAATCCGCCCTGCCGACGGTCAACGCCCTGGGAGATGCGGGTGTAACAGAACAGGTAAGCCGATATCTGCCTGCTCAAGCTGAATTATCGGCTATGATTAATCAGTCTATGCACCACGCTTTAATAAACCAATCATCGGCTCTCGTGACAACCCTTAAGCCGATAATAGCGAATAGCGTCAAATCTATAGCCCAGGAGTTAGCCTTGTCACGAAGTCTGCTTGACCCATTGCAAACTCTGCCCAATTACCCTGTTTTTTCAGTAGCACAAAACACGAAGAGCACAATGGCCGATCCTAAACCATCGGCTATAACTTCACCCCCCACCATGATGCCCACACAACCCACGATCATATTGCCTAGGGACCCTCGGTCAAGTGGAGTAAGTCATTATCACTCCTACACCGATGCTGCTAATTTAGATGCATCAACCAATTTGCCGCCGTCGGCTCCGTTCTATGCTTTTCCCCAATCGGTTTCACAGCCGATTGGCTCCGAAAGATTCCCACAAGAGCCTACCCTACTTAGGAACTCAGGTCCACACAAGGTAGTAACATACTCAGAACCATTTGTCCCAGTGCCAGAACCTCAAGTCAGACGTAATCGGCACGAGCGGTATGATCGCGCACCGGCAGGACAGCGTAATTGGCAACCCGAGCTCGCACTCGGGGGGCAGAACGCCGATTATGACAGATATTATCAAGGGCCTGCTATGGCCAATAATGCTAATTGGGCCGATCAGATCTCTGCCATTTTGAGGGACCAATTCGGCATACAACCAAAAGGGAAGGTTATCGGCTATAGAAAGCCGTATCCCGATTACATAGATCGCATGCCCTACCCTCATAATTTCAGAGTTCCAAACATCGCCAAATTCTCTGGGGATGATTCTATCACCACCCTAGAACACGTTGGACGCTTTATCGTGCAATGCAGTGAAGCGGCCCAGTTCGACAGGCTTAAAATTAGACTATTCCCGTTGTCTCAGTCTGGGGCAACGTTTACTTGGTTCACTTGCTTGCTTCCGAATTCGGTCCATTTATGGAACGATTTGGAAAGCCGATTTCATGAATACTTCTTTTCAGGCAGTTTGGAGCTCAGGATTTCAGATCTAAGTTCTGTACGCAAAAGTTTGGGGAATCGGTAACGGATTACGTCAAGAGATTTAGAGAAATTAGGAATCGGTGTTTTAGCGTCACATTGCCTGACAACCAACTTGCCGATTTAGCATTTCAAGGTTTGATTCTGCCGCTTAGGGAGAAATTTGGAGGACAAGAATTCACCGACCTTAGCCACTTATTGCATCGCATATCGGCTCAAGAAAGCCGATTCACTGATAATAAAGTGTTCAAAGACAGATTTAAAAATAGCAATAACAAAGAAAAGGACAAGGCTAAGGTCAATATGGTTGAGTATTGTCCGAGTGACTCATCGGAAGACGAGGAAGCAGAAATAAACATAGTCGAATGGGTAAAAGGATCCAAAAAGTCTTTAGTCTGTTCTTGGCTTAAGCCGACTAGGAACAAGTCGGAGGTTAAGTACTCTTACGATGTTTCTAAGTGCGATCGTATTTTGATTTATACGCAAGAAAAGATAATACGATTGCGGAGGGGCATGTGATACCGTCGCCGATGAGATCAAGAAACGCAGTATTGCAAGTGGCATCATTCTTATTCGCATAACACTAATGATCGCAATATTTTACGTCAACAGATCCAATCGCTATTGAGGATGGTCGGTTGAAGTTTCTTGATGAGCCGACCATGCAAGTTGATGTTGATCCGTTTCCCATCAACATGGTGCGTTGTTCGCTAAAGGAAAAGAGCCGATGCATGACGAGCGTAAAAGGATCGACAAGTCAACATCCAATCAAGCTCGAACGGCGATCAAACACTGAAGATTACAATCGGCTCTTTACAAATAGAAGCCGATCGTGAAGGAAAAAATTCAAGAACCATCAAACCCAAGGGGAATCCTCAGGTAGGTAAATGGTACAAAGCAGAAAAGTCTCCATTAAGGCAGCCGGCGAAAAGGTCAGGACCAACATTTTTACAATTAATGGAGAAATACGAGAGGATGAATAGCCAACCACGGTATAAGGCTCGCCAGTCTGATAACTTGTACCGCATTGAGAATGTGGAGAGGGCACATAGAAGGTGTCCCTTTTGGCAGTTTTGCTGGAAAAGAGGAGTAGCGTTGCCATCACCATACACCTGCCCGATGGAGCATTATCCCCAAGAGGATTGGCCAAGGCAATCGGCTAGAGATAAGCTATCTGGGCCAATTCGAGAGCAAGGCAGAAGTTACAAAAGGCCTGTTCACGAGAGAATATCTAAACCAGATCAAGAACCGAACCAACTCAAGATACACGAGCCCAATTCTAATCAAGAAGATTTGGCTGGTCAAATATGGAAGCCGGTGGAACCTAAACCCAGGTGGTGTCCATCTAGTCTTAGCCGATCACAACAACGACGGCTTCAGAGGCTAAGGACGCAAGAGATCCGTGAAGCCGATGCCGAGAAACAAAGAGACGAAACGTTTAACGAACTTCGTCCGATCAAATCGTCAAGAAAGAATGGAGAAGCGGGCGAAGAAGATTTTGAATCGGCTGATGACTTGGATTCTCCCGTGGTACGGGATGACACCCCTCCTATGGATATCAGCATGGTGTTCACATTGCTGGCCGAGTTCAAAGTCAGAACTGAATCGGCCAAAGAGGTGGTTGCTCAGTTGTGCTCTGGTGTTCAGAGTATCATCTTTGAGAAACCCAGGGATGATCATCGGCATCTGAAACCATTGTATCTAAAAGGATATATAAATGGGAAGCCGATATCAAGGATGCTAGCAGACGGAGGAGCCACGGTGAACCTGATGCCGTACACGACATGCAAGAAACTGGGTAAGTCTGATGAAGACTTAATTAAAACTAACATGGTTCTAAATGACTTCACAGGCGACCCTACAGAGGCAAAGGGTGTCATGGTCACAGAACTGACTGTCGGTAGCAAGACTTTGCCGACAGTGTTTTTTGTAATCGGCGCCAAAGGAAACTACAATGTGCTGCTCGGTCGGGATTGGATTCATGCCAACTGCTGTATCCCATTGACCATGCATCAAGCGCTTGTTCAGTGGAACGGAGAGGAAGTCGAGGTCGTCACCGTCGACAAATCTGCTCATATCGCCATGGCTAGCTCTGATGCAAACTGTCAACACGAAGAAGTTGGCTGCATATCGGGCAAGGCGCTGGATGATTGTGATTTCATATGCGTAAGCAAATCAGGGCTCATGCCGATTAGTGTCAAGCCGGGCACTTTTGATCGGGCAAACGAAGTGTTACGCCGATGGGGACAAGAAAAGCACTAAAGGGGTTACAGGATAAAATGCAAAGCTGTCGGGACACGAATTTGCAAACCCGGACCCTCTGTGTGTACCGCACTAGTCCAGGATCACGCTAGTGCACACAGGCTCAACATAGATGCTATCATAGTCATACACAGCGAAATATAGCATAAACTTCAATGATTAATAATAACTGTTGTCTTACATAAATAATGCCTCCTAGGGCTTAAATAAAAAGTATGAATGAAAAGCAGCGGAAATAGAATAAACGCAGTGGCGTTCCAGTTCGCCACGGCAACTGACGAGGCTCGGACCCTAAGCATTCGCATCCAAATAATCCTCCTCCATGAATGGCGTAGATTCCTCTTCTTCTGAAGTTGTTGTTGTTGGGGTGAGTACATAAAGCACTCAACAAGTTGTGCAGAATAATGCAAGTCTAATATTCTATATGCTTGGCTTAATCCAAAGGAATGGCTAATAAGGGTATTTTGCAATAAAGCAGCATTTAACAAGAATACAATAAATAGATTGGAAAGCAGTAAAATAAATACAGTAATTAATAAACTTGGTATTTCTGAAATACACCAAGTTCCTAATCCTAAATCAATTTCCACCTTCCATGGCACCTTGCCATCCCAATAGGTTTTCGTTTAACAAAAGTCTAACCCTTAACTGTAATTCCCGAGCATTGCCCAATACCGTGAGCACGGCTATTCGAATAGATTGTACACTCTGCAGAGGTTATGCACTTTACCCACACGATACAACCAAACACCACCAAGGCGAGTGATCGTAACAAAGCCTTTACAATGCTACACCTAGACCCGATCTTGCTCGCTAAGGTTTCAACACCAAGGGTTAAACCACCACAACAGGCCCCCTCTTGCGCCATGTGAGTTAAACCGTAACCGGGACTCATTATTCACCACGCAAGATGCAAATCTAGGTTTCACAAATTATTCACTAAATTTGTCCCATTCCGGACATGTGGTTGCAAGAAGGACTCAGTCAAAGGCTTGCAAGGTTAAGTCCTTAAGGTGATTAAGGCAAGACTTCCACATACCCCTGCCAACCTGGCCCACCTTGGCACACCCCCTTGCCACTTGCCCCAATCTAAAATCATTACCACCCAGTTGATTACCAAGCACCACATGCCATCAACATTTCAATCTAGATGTGTGACCTCCTTGCCACGACAACTTGATATCAACGTGTGACGACACATGACACACCAATTCATAAACATTGTTCCATACTCCATTAGTCAAGATTAAGTATCAACATTCGGACACATGTGATGGCGTGGCATGGCTAAGCAATCTATGACGGTCTAACTAGCCCAAAGTTGATTATCAATATTAACCAACTATAATTCCACATCCTAGGGTGACAAATAGATCATGGCATAAAATTGATAAGGTATGATTTAATTCAAATAGGCATATTATCTAATTCCCAGTTAATTGAAATCATTTATACACATAAAATATCATGCATAAAGTTTAAGAGACAAAATAGCAATTTGGTGAAAATTAGGTGCAACATGATCAAAGCACAACTTGCCTTGGAGTAGGTCTTGGTCTTGCTCGAGCTTGGGTCTTGAAGCGATGAATCTTCCTCCGGATCACCGAAAGCGGTTCAACGTCTACGCTGGCTCGCCGGGACCCGAATCTGCAAATTCGGACCCTCTGTGTATTCTCGTGCGATCCCCAGATCACGCTAGCACACATGATCATACAGGTTGCACATTCTGAGACATTCACAAAGATATAAGAATAAATAGTGCAAACTTGTATATAAATCGAGTTGTACGACCTTATGGTCTCCTTACAGATAAGTCAGCCACACAGGGCTTACATTATTCAAAGTAAAGAAATAGCAGCGGAACATAAGTAAAGGTCGTGGAAGCCTTCATCTTGCCACAGGCAACCGACTGTGCTTGCCCCCTAGTTGTTCGTATCCTCGATGTACTCCTCCTCCCAAACTGGTGTAGTCTCCTCCACTGATGTTGGGGTTGATAAGCAAGGTGGGGTGAGTACACAAGGCACTCAACAAGTAATGCACGGAATGCAGTGCTATTACTACATGCAAAGCTTATTCCAAAGGGTTGGCTTAAATGGTTCTTTTGCATCAAACAGCAATTTTAAACCAATATCTTAATTAGATTGAAGCATTGGAAAAGTTATAAGTAATACTAATTTCTTCAAATGGTTTTCCTTCGAAGATTCTCGGTACACAGCCTTAACAGTTCAATTTTAACACTTGGCACACCGCCACCCTTCCCATATTTTGTTTATGAAAATCTACCCCTTGACTGTAATCCCCGAGCAATGCTCAATACCGTGAGCACGGCTATTCGAATAGTTTGACACTCTGCAGAAGTTGTACACTTTACCCACAAGATCTGACCGCTCACCACACGGTGATTATGCGCAACAAAGCTTTTCAGAACTTCTACCTTAACCAAAGAACCTCTCGGTATTGCTTTCATTATCACTTCCCTCACAGAGCCAAGTATAGGGTGGCCAATCACCGTTGGATGGGCACCAAGCCGTAGCACAGTGCGCTCCCCATACGATATATCGTTGTGTAATGTCACCCCGAGGTATCGGAGGAAAGATATCGAACCCTAGTCAACTAGGTCATCCCATATCGGACATGTGGTTGTGCGGGTGACTCGGATCAAAGGCTTGCAAGGTGAAGTCCTTAACCGACCAAGGCAAGACTTCCAACACTCAACGATGGCACACACCCAGCGTGGCACACAGACTCACATCACTCATCAACCCAAAGCCACACAGCCCACAGTACACACACCTCTTGCCACTTGCCCCAGTCTAAATCATTTCCCACCCGGTTGATTATTGTGCAACACATGCCAAGCAATAACTCAACATCGGTGCAGACCCACACAGTCATTGTACCTCAATCTCATCTTGTGGCATCATCACACCACTTTTCAAAATACATTCATGTCTTTAATCGGTGTTGTAGCATTTTTCCAAAGATCACTCATGATTCGTTGCAAGGCTAAGCATCTACTCACGGTCTAGCCTCCGTGTTGGCACAATATTAACATCCAACTAATATAATCAAACTTAGGGTGACAATGATTTAGGGCATACAATTAATAATTCAAGGTGGCATAACAAAATGGGTTGATTAACTACATTATCCCGAATCAATTTAAATTCATTTTAAATAAATAAGCATGCATAGTTTCAAAGCATAAACTACATTTTAAAAACCTGGGATCAAAATGATCAAAGCATCTCTTGCCTTCAAAGAGTTGCTGGTCTTGTTCTGAAACTTGGCCTTGAGCGACGAATTCTTCCTCGAAACTTTCCGGCAAATTTGCGTCTACGCGTATAAACAAAATATGCAATAAATAGCTAATATAGAAGACTAAATGACCTCAAAAATTCAAATAAAATTCGCCATTAAATAGCTCACAATTTTATGAATTTTTAGAAATTTGAATCACCCAAGTCCGAGTTAAAATGCCAAAGTTATAGTCATTTGAAGTTTGAATAAAATCTGAAAATACAGAAATTAAGAAAATCCGATTTTTCTGAATTATTTTTATACTGGAAATTCGCTTTTATGACGTCAGCACAGAAATGAAATTCGGTCGAAATATTTTTATATATAAAAATATTTATGACGTCATCGCTAACGTCGGCCGACCGTGCACGCCTGAGGTACGCCACGTCGTTCGTCTATGGATGGGTCCACGGTTCGGCTCGGCCCACCGTGGACTTGGTTCCTGAAGCAGTGCAGCCACGCGGCAAAATCGAACCGTTCGCTAAAATCGGCGGTCGGATCCTATGCTGCTTCGCGGCTCGGCGGCGCCTCGATTTCCGCCGCGGCCACGCGTCACGCATCGAGCGGTCCCCTCGGATCCAGCGGCCAGCGCGCGCGGACTCGGATGCCGGATCGCGGCGACACGCGGCGCAATTGCAACGGCTCGTTTGAAATCAGCGGCCGAGATTGGTCACGCTTGGTCAAAGGAAACACGCGACCGCGCGCGATTGGTTGGAGGTGCGGCACTATCACGCGCCGCGTTCAAATTTGAGCGGCGCGGATCCTAGGGCAAAACCAGATCTGAACTCAACCATTGAGATCCGATCCAGCAGTTCGAGTTCACGAGCTGTTTACTATACATGGCGCGACGTGGCTCAATCCTACGCGTACACTAACGATCCAACGGTGAGATGTAACCAAGTTCGAGACTAGATCTAATCTCTACCGTTCGATCCGGATCTAACGGTATAGATCTACTCTAGAAGAACACAAAGAAAAGTGACGTGGGCGAACGAGCGTGCGATGAAGATCGGACGGACGACGAAGCTTCGGTGAAAGCGGCGGCGCGAAAGAAAAGGTGCGGAGTTGAGGAAGATGGCGCGATCCACGGTGCTCTGAGGCTTCTCGGCGTGATGAAGTGGCTCGTTCGGCGCGCTTGGCGGAAGGATTACTCCGGTGACCTTGGCGGCGGTGGAAAAACCGTGGCGAAGTAAGCGATGAAAAACGCGGCGGCACAAAGACGCAACTTCTGGCGAGCTCGCTCGGCGCTAGAGAGGGTCTCGGCGTGCGTGCGAGAGTCAAAAGACGCGGCGTGAAGGTCTCGCAGCGCCATCAGCGGGGACTTAAGGGCTGCCTCGGCGTGCGCGAAATCGCGGTGGAATCACGCCATCAAAGCCCATGTCTCTCCGGCGATCTCGCGGGGCGAAGTGGCGTGGCGCAATCCTGCAGCGTCCGTCGGCGGCGATCCGAATGCTCACGCATGCAGCGACGTGGCGCACTCACGAGCGTTCGATCCGGATCGGACGACTTGGGTGAAGCGGCGCTAGGGTTTCGGTAGCGGTTGGGCGGCGACACGCCGCGATAATGGGCTCGGCCCATTCTTGTTCATCTGATTTTAAATCATTTCACATTTAAAATAATTCTAGAAATTCAATTAAATCATTTGGAGCTTTTAAAATAGCGAGAAAATTCGGAAAAATTCGAAATTACTTTGAGATGTTTGGAATTCCATTAAAATATTTGCAATAAAACTTTGCAAAAACTTTTCCATTATTTAATTGTTTTCAAGAAAAGTCCTATTTGAATAAATCCAAATAAACTTAAATAAATTCCCAAAAATTCAAAAAAATCAAAATACTCCAAAATTTAAATTAGAGCAAAAATTAGTGTGTTACAAACCTCCCCCTTAACGAATCTCGTCCACGAGATTGAGGCATCTGAGAAATAGGTTAGGGAACTCCTTCTTCAGATCTTCTTCACGTTCCCACGTTGCTTCACTTTCCGAATGGTTGCTCCATTGAATTCTGCAGAAACGTGTTGACTTGTTCCTTGTCTCTCTGTCCATTACGTCCAAAATCTTCATCGGATGTTCTTTGTAAGTCAGATATTCTTGCAGCTCAATTGCCTCCAAAGGTGTTTGCTCTTCCGGTACTCGAAGACACTTCTTCAGTTGTGATACATGGAATACATCATGCACTCCTGCCAAAGACGGCGGTAACTCCAACTGATAATTCACCTCTATGGCTCAAGATCTTGAATGGTCCGACATATCTGGGTGCGAGCTTTCCTTTTGCATGGAACCTTCTAACTCCTTTGAGAGGCGTGACTCTAAGGTACACAAAATCTTGGGTTCAAAGCTCGGTTCCTGCGGACGGTTGTCGGCATAACTCTTACGCCTTGATTGTGCAATCTTCAATCTCTCCCCGATCGAGCGATCTGTTCTTCCGCCGTGAAGAATGTACGGTCCAAAAACATGTCGTTACTTTGTCTCATTCCAATTCAATGGTGTTCGACAGACCGACCATACAAAGTTTCAAATGGAGACATTTGTAAACTACTTTGATAATCGTTGTTGTAACTAAACTCAAAGCATAAGGCAAACACTTGTCCCATGAGGTGGAATATGCTAAGGCACATGCCCTCAACATATCCTCTAATATCGATTGACTCTCTCGGTTTGTCCATCATCTGCGGATGGTATCTTTGTCTTGAAGTTCAAACGAGTTCCCATCGCTTCATGTAGCTTACCCCAAAATGCGGAGGTAAATTGGGTACCTCATCGACACTAATTTTTTGGTACTCCATGCAAACAAACAATTCTTGACATATAGAGTTACGCTAACGGTCTCGCAATAAGTGGTCTTCACGGGTATGAAATGTGCCACTTTAGTTTAACGATCTACTATGACCCATATGGAATCATATCCACTTTGCGTTCTAGGCAATCCGGTTATGAAATCCACACCAATTTCTTCCCATTTCCATTCGGTATCTTTAGGGGTTGTAATAGCCTGTGCTGGTCTTTGGTGCATAGCTTTGACTCTTTGGCATATGTCACATATTGCAACGTATTCGGCGACTTCTCGTTTCATGCTTGGCCACCAAAATCTCTCCTTTAAATCATGATACATTTTCGCACTTCCTGGATGAATTGAGTATTTGGAGTCATGGGCCTCTCCCGAATTAATCGCTTCAACTCCTTTTGTTCGGCACACAAATCGCTCTTTAAACCACATAGTACCTTGTTCATCCGGTTTGAAATCTTTTGCTTTGCCTTCATCCATTTTGCCCTTAATTCTTTTGATCTTATCATCATCTTTCGCCTTTCCCGATCGATCTTCTAGGGTAGGTCTTACTTCCAAAGTTTCTTGGAATCCTTCTGGTACCATTTCCAGTTCTAATTTCTGGAAATCCTTACACAATTCTGCCTAACTTGTTTCCAACAGCATATTTACACTGTGGTTCTTTCTGCTCAAGGCGTCTGCCACCACGTTGGCTTTACCCGGATGGTAGTGAATTCCCACATTATAATCCTTGATTAACTCTAACCATCTTCTTTGCCTCATATTTAGGTCAGCTTGTGTGAAGATATACTTAAGACTTTTATTATCGTGATACACTTCACATCTATTTCGATGAGATGATGACGCCATATCTTTAGTGCATGCACTCTGGCACTAATTCCAAATCATGAGTCGGATAGTTCTCCTCATGTGGTCTCAATTGCCTTGATGCATAGGCAATTACCTTCCTATTTTGCATCAACACGCATCCCAATCCCTGACGCGATGCATCACAATAGATGTCGAAGTCTTGATGAACGTCATGTAAAACTAGTACAAAGTGCGATGTTAATCTTCTCTTCAACTCCACGAAAACTCTTCTCACACTCGGTGTCCATAGGAATTTCCTTTCCTTTTTCAACAATTGTGTAAGAGGTCTACAATCGTAGAGAATCCTTCGATGAATCGACGGTAATACCCGCCATTCCAAGGAAACTACGGTTTGGGTTACCGACTTGGGTTGTTCCCATTGTAGAACTGTCTCCACTTTCTTTGGATCTACCGCAACTCCTGCTGCGGTCATTATGTGTCCAAGAAATTCAACCTTATTCTTCCGAAATCACATTTGCTAAATTTTGCAAACAAGCTGTTGCTCTCTCAACTTTTCAAGGACTAGCCTCAAATGCTCGGCGTGCTCTTCTCTCATCTTGGAATAGATAAGGATATCATCTATGAATCGACGACGAACTTATCCAAATATTCCATAAAAACCTTATTCATTAAGTTCATGAAATATGCTGGTGCATTTGTCAAACCAAAAGACATCACTGTAAACTCGTAGTGTCCATATCTTGACAAAAATGCAGTCTTCGGAATATCCTCTGATCGGATCTTCAATTGATGGTATCCTGATCGGAGATCAATTTTGGAGAAGACTCCTGCTCCTCTCAACTGGTCAAACAAATCATCAATCCTGGGTAGCGGATACTTATTCTTTATCATCACGTCATTGAGTGCACGATAGTCTATACACATCCTGAAACTTCCGTCCTTCTTCTTGACGAATAATACAGGTGCTCCCCATGGCGATGAACTAGGTCTTATAAATCCTTTTTCCAGCAGTTCTTCAATTTGCTTCTTCATTTCCACCAATTCCTCTGTGGACATCCTGTAAGGTCTCTTAGTTATGGGAGCTGTCCCTGGAACCAGCTCTATCATGAACTCGATATCTCTATCTGGCGGCATTCCTGGTAAATCTTCCGGGAAAACATCCGGATATTCATTGACTATGGAAACTTCCTCTAAGTGGCGATCTTCATCTTTGTTGACCATTAATTGTCCATCCCGACCGGTTTTGCTTCAAACTCAATCTTCTTTCCATCCGGCTCTCGACCAATATGACTCTTTTCCATGATCCAATATCGCCTTGTGATTGGTTAACCAATCCATTCCCAGGATAACATCCAAGGTTTGGGTATTAAGGATGATTAAGTTCGCTAGGAACTCAACTCCATTAATTATTAGTCTTACCCCAGAACATCTTACTTTAGATCGGAGTTCTGATCCAGGGGATTGGACTATGAGCACACATTTAAGATTCACTATTTCCATATCATTTTGAACAGCAAAATCTCGGGAAATAAAAGAATGCGAAGCTCCAGAATAAAACAAAACGGTAGCTGGTACTGAGTTTACTAGGAACTTACCCAGTACAACGTCCGTGGCGTTCTGAACTTCATCCATTGTAATGTGGTTGACTTGGCCTCGTGCAGTTCCTTGGGATAGAGTTGCTGCTGTTGATGCCCCACGGTTCACGATTGGCGCGGGAGTCCTTGCCGGTGTGTTCCCTAGGTTAAAGCGGACCGGGGTGACACCTCCCTTCTTAGGGCAGTTGTTGGCAAAATGCCCCATTTCATTGCAATGATAGCAACGTCTTCCCACTGCCTGAGAGGTTCCTCGATCATGCCTACGATTCTGGCCGAGTCGAACATTCGACCCATCGGGCGATTTGCGGCGGTGGTGCCCTATCATTGCCTCCGGTGATGCGGATGAATCGTTGAGGTGCCGTCCTCTGCCTCTCTTGCCCTGACGACCTCCTTGTTGCGCCATTCTGTGCTTGGTGCCGTCCTCTGCCTCTGCTGGCCCTGACGACCTCCTTGTTGCGCCATTCATGCTTCTGTTGTCATCCAACTCTCGGCGCTTGTCCTCTAAGATAAGAGCTTTGTTAACTAGCTCTTGGAAGTCGTGGAATGTGTGGGTGATCGGTCCCACTGCAACCTCGCATTCAATCCCTTCATGAAGCGGGATTATGCGGCCTTATCCGTAGCCACGTCCTCCGGTGCGTAGCATGCCGCTTAGGTGAACTTGTTCGTGTCGACCACCGATAGCCGCCTTGCTTGAGCTCGAATTCCTCCTTTTAAGATCCATGATACCCTCGGTACATGATGCTGGCGGAAGGTCGAGGTGAATTCCTCCCACGTGATACTCTGTGGGTCCTCATGAGCTGCGCAGAAGTTTTCCCACCATTCTGCGGCAGTCCCTTCGAGTTGATGAGAGGCATAGAGTACCCTCTCATGTCCTACACACTAGGTAATGTGCAGCTTCCTTTCAATTGTCCTTAGCCAATCGTCCGCTTCTAGTGGATTGGCGTTACCTGAGAAAGTGGGTGGACGAGTCCTCATAAACTCCGACAACCTGGAGTAGGGGTGTGGTCCATGGTTACCCCCAGGTTGAACATTCACAGCATCTTGATTGGATATCTGCTGCATGGTTTGAACCATCGTGTTCATAAGTTGAGTCTGGGCAGTCAAGAAGGCTCCCAGGTTCTACATATCGACTGCGGCGGTTGAGGATCGACTCTTCATTACGTTGTCCGCTTTGGTTAGCTCCACTTCCATTGGCTCCAACATTTCCACGAGTCCTCACCATCATTGCCGACTTCAAGGTTAAGAGAAGAAGAAAGCATAGACAAGTAGAAGAATTCATGTGGGAAACAGTGTAACTTAAATTATTTAGCCACTTTATTGATATAATATAAAGCGATGCGGTTGCTCACAAGTGCCTAAGGGCAATGCAACACATCTGAGACACTCACAACCAAAAACAAGTAAGCAAACATAGGAATCCATGACGAATCACACCTAATGGTGACTCGAAGAAAAGACGCGACTCGGACATTCGAGTCTCGACACTACACTCTACTAGACTCGATCACTCATCGAGCCAACCCGGCTCGGCTCCTCGGAGCATACACCGTGGGTGCTCGAAATCGGGCAACAAGCGGTCACAGTGACCTCTCGCGGTGGTGCAAATGACCCCATCGACTCCGCGGTCCCGTGGCTGCTCTCTGCCTCGTGCCTCTGCTCTCGCCTGCTCCTCCGGATCTGGATCGTGTAACTCGAGGCGCTCGGGCTCGGGTCCATACAAAGCCATCTCCAACTCCTGGATCTTACGCATGGAGTGAGCTAAGCCCTCCGCACCGGATCTTTGCCTCTGCGACCTCGGCGCGAGTCCTCTGCAACTCCCGACCGTCTCGTCCAAGGCGTCCTCTGGGCAATGGCGTACCTCGCCAGTGGGTGATAGTGGCGTCCTCCTCTACAAGCTCCATCCTCTCCAAGCGATTGTCTCGGCGGATGGTGACGAAAGATGGTGCCCTCCAACTCTGCGGAGTAAGTGCGGGCAATCTGCCGCACGCTGACGCAAACTCTGGATTCCGGCCTCAAAGAAGACCTCCCGACGGTGATGTAGATGGGACGGCTCTCCTCGTTCTCTCCCGAGCATACATCTGTGATCTTGACATCCCAGCGACGTCAAGTCCTGCCTGTACCACCAAGTCCTCGACATGCTGGTGCTGTCAAAACCTCCGAAACAATCTGCATCATACGCCATAACTCCAGCGTATCCTCCGTGCGCTCTCCATAGGTGTGGATCATCGTCATCGACAAAATAAACCTTGTTTAAATTAAACAGAGAATAATAAAAATTCAGCATAGGTATGAAACAAGAGAGAAGAGATAAGTCAAGATTTCATTGATATTCTTGCTCAAGTTGATTAGGTCTTTAGAAAATAGTTTTACCCTCCTAGGCACGACCAAACTAGGGTCAAGACCTACAGTCAGCCTGGCTCTGATACCTCCTCTTTCGAGACCCGAATCTGCAAATCCGGACCCTCTGTGTATTCTCATGCGATCCGAGATCACGCTAGCACACACAGTCATACAGGGTTGCACATTACAGACATTCACAAAGATATAAGAATAAATAGTGCAAACATGTATATAAATCGAGTTCTACGACCTTATGTTCTCCTTACAGATAAGTCAGCCACACAGGGCTTACATTATTCAAAGTAAAGAAATAGCAGCGGAACATAAGTAAAGGTCGTGGAAGCCTTCATCTTGCCACAGGCAACCGACTGGGCTTGCCCCCTAGTTGTTCATATCCTCGATGTACTCCTCCTCCCAAACTGGTGTAGTCTCCTCCACTGATGTTGGGGTTGATAAGCAAGGTGGGGTGAGTACACAAGGCACTCAACAAGTAATGCACAGAATGCAATGCTATTACTACATGCAAAGCTTATTCCAAAGGGTTGGCTTAAATGGTTCTTTTGCATCAAACAGCAATTTTAAACCAATATCTTAATTAGATTGAAGCATTGGAATAGTTATAAGTAATACTAATTTCTTCAAATGGTTTTTCTTCGAAGATTCTCGACACACAGCCTTAACAGTTCATTTTTAACACTTGGCACAACGCCACCCTTCCCATATTTTGTTTATGAAAATCTACCCCTTGACTGTAATCCCCGAGCAATGCTCAATACCGTGAGCACGGCTATTCGAATAGTTTGACACTCTGCAGAGGTTGTACACTTTACCCACAAGATCTGACCGCTCACCACACAGTGATTATGCGCAACAAAGCTTTTCAGAACTTCTACCTTAACCAAAGAACCTCTCGGTGTTGCCTTCACTATCACTTCCCTCACAGAGCAAGTATAGGACCGGCCAATCACCGTTGGATGGCACCAAGCCGTAGCACAGTACGCTCCCCATACGATAAACCCACGTGTCTCGTCACCCCGAGGTATCGGAGGAAAGATATCGTAACCCTAGTCAACTAGGTCATCCCATATCGGACATGTGGTTGTACGGGTGACTCGGATCAAAGGCTTGCAAGGTGAAGTCCTTAATCGACCAAGGCAAGACTTCCAACACTCAACAGTGGCACACACCCAATGTAGCACACAGACTCACATCACTCATCAACCCAAAGCCACACAGCCCACTGAGCACACACCTCTTGCCACTTGCCCCGCCTAAATAATTTCCCACCCAGGTTGATTATTGTGCAACACATGCGGCAATAACTCAACATCGGTACGGAACCACACAGGTCGATGTACCTCATTCTCATCATGTGGCATCATCACACCACTTTTCAAAATACATTCAATGTCTTTAATCAGTATTGTAGCATTTTTCCGAAAGACCACTCATGATTCGTTGTAAGGCTAAGAATCTACTCACGGTCTAGCCTCCCGTGTTGGCACAATATTAACATCCAACTAATATAATCAAACTTAGGGTGACAATAATTTAGGGCATACAATTAATAATTCAAGGTGGCATAACAAAATGGGTTGATTAACTACATTATCCCGAATCAATTTAAATTCATTTTAAATAAATAAGCATGCATAGTTTCAAAGCATAAACTACATTTTAAAAAACCTGGGATCAAAATGATCAAAGCATCACTTGCCTTCAAAGAGTTGCTGGTCTTGTTCCGAAACTTGGTCTTGAGCGACGAATTCTTCCTCGAAACTTTCCGGCAAATTTGCGTCTACGCATACAAACAAAATATGCAATAAATAGCTAATACAGAAGACTAAATAACCTCAAAAATTCAAATAAAATTCACCATTAAATATCTCACAATTTTATGAATTTTTAGAAATTTGAATCACCCAAGTCCGAGTTAAAATGCCAAAGTTATAGTCATTTGAAGTTTGAATAAAATCTGGAAATACAGAAATTAAGAAAATCCGATTTTTCTGAATTATTTTTATACTGGAAATTCGCTTTTATGACGTCAGCACCGCGTCATGATGACGTCAGCACAGAAATGAATTCGGTCGAAATATTTTTATATATAAAAATATTTATGACGTCATCGCTGACGTCAGCTCGACACGTGGCACGCCCAGAGGCTGCCACGTCGTTCTGGTCTATGGACTAGGTCCACGGTTCGGCTCTGGTCCACCGTGGACTTGGTTCACAGAACAGTGCAAGCACGCGGTAAAATCCAGACCGTTCGCTAAAATCGACAGTCAGATCCTATGCCTGCGCGGCTCGGCGACGCCTCGATTTCCGCACGGCCACGCGTTACGCATCGAACGGTCCCCTCGGATCCAACGGCCAACGCGCGCGACTCGGCGGCGCCGGATCTGCAGCGACACGCGGTGCAATCGCAGCGGCTCGTTTGAAATCAACGGCCGAGATTGGTCACGCTTGGTCAAAGGAAATCGCGCCGCGCGCGATTGGTTGGAGGTGCGGCACTATCACCGCCGACGTTCAAATTTGAGCGGCGCGGATCCTAGGGCAAAACCAGATCCGAACTCAACCGTTCGGATCCGATCCAACGGCTCGAGTTCTGGGTCGCTTACTATACATGGCGCGACGTGGCTCAATCCTCTGCGTACACTAACGATTCAACTACCGAGATGTAACCAAGTTACGAGAGACTAGATCTAATCTCTACCGTCAATCCGGATCTAACAGTGCAGATCTACTCTAGAAGAACACAAAGAAAAGTGACGTGGGCGAACGAGCGTGCGATGAAGATCGGACGGACGACGAAGCTTCGGTGAAAGCGGCGGCGCGAAGAAAAGGCTGCCGGAGTTGAGGAAGATGGCGCAGCCCACGCGCTACGGGCTTCTCGGCGTGATGAAGTGGCTCGTTCGATGCGGCTTGGCGGAAGGATTACTTCGGTGACCTTGGCGACGGCGGAGAGAAACCGGCGGTGAAGTAAACGACGAAAAACCGCGGCGGCACAAAGACGCAACTACGGCGAGCTCGCTCAGGCGCTAGAGAGGGTCTCGGCGTGCGTGCGAGAGTCAAAAGACGCGTGAAGGTCTCGCAGCGCCATCAACGGGACTTAAGGGTACGCCTCGGCGTGCGCGAAGGCCGCCGCGAAATCATGGCCATCAAAGCCCACGTCTCTCCGGCGATCTCGCAGGGACGAAGTGACGTGGCGCAATCCTGCGCGTCCGTGCGGCGACGATCCGAAGGCTCACGCATGCAGGCCACGTGGCGCACTCACAGGCGTTCGATCCGGATCGGACGACTTGGGCTGGGGCGGCGCTAGGGTTTCAGCGCGGTTGGGCCGGCGACACGCCGATAATGGGCTCGGCCATTCTTTGTTCATCTGATTTTAAATCATTTCACATTTAAAATAATTCTAGAAATTCAATTAAATCATTTGGAGCTTTTAAAATAGCAGAAAAATTCCAGAAATTACTTTGAGATGTTTGGAATTCCATTAAAATATTTGCAATAAAACTTTGCAAAAACTTTTCCATTATTTAATTGTTTTCAAGAAAAGTCTTATTTGAATAAATCCAAATAAACTTAAATAAATTCCCAAAAATTCAAAAAAAAATCAAAAATACTCCAAAATTTAAATTAGATAAAAAATTAGGGTGTTACACCAACTAACACCAAGGTGGCTATATGGTGACGTTATGGAAGTGCTAGAGGCAGCCTGGTTTGCTTTTGGATATGCACAGTTGTGTAAATAAATAATGGTGATGTGCAGGATATGCTAGACCATCTAAACTGACAATAATTTTCCAAAAAAATCTTTTAGCCATTGATATGCATTACAACCAAAATGTATGGATATGTTACGAAATTTGCAAATATCTAATCTTAATGCGCGAAACCTTACCTAATTTCGCATCTTCAAAATATTTCTTATGAATTATGATGCTACTTTAGTGGTAAACAAACATGCTTGGTGGCTGTTTGGATAGAATGCCCAAAAGTGCCTGCGCAGGACACAATGTCAAAAGCAAGTCATCTGCCTTTAGCAAAAAGGAGCTAACACACATGCCTCTCAGTGTTACAACTTACAAGTTATAATAAAGAATTGGGGAAGAATAGAAAGCCCAAAAGGTCCGTAGACCAAAATGAGGCCTAATAGAATACCACTGAGTAAACTGTGGCCACTTAGAAGAGTTCACAAAAAGTGGAAACTTAGGAATATTTTGGTAAAGTATTAAGTTGTTACATGCCGTGCATGTGCTATTTGTGTTATGAATTATGCAAATCTTAATAAAAGAGATGCTCTATGATACTATCAATCTTCTCTTTGGTGGATTAGTTGCCATCTGTAATAGCTAACAGAATCAGGCACACTACTTTGTTTGAAAGTTTCATTAAACTTGAATGCACATCATTGATAGGATGGTATTTTTGCTTATATTTTTGTCATTTTGTGTCTAGTATCTCTGAGGTGAGTACTTGTCCTCTACCTTGTTTCTCAAGCAATTTTAAGGACCTAGAACCTCAAGATCACTTTTCTACATTATGGAATTTTATTGGATTCATTTCTTTTCTATAGGATTTGGTGCAAAATGTTAATTCATTTTTTGTTGGTGTAACTAAAATCAGCACAAGAAAGCAAAGCTATTTTAAAAATGATTAAGTCTGAAATAAAATGACTTCCACCTGCTTTTTTGAAAATGGAAATATGAAATAACTTATTTTGTCCAATTAACATAATTAACATTCTCCCTTTGTCCATGAAGAATCACCATGGGAAGCGTGCTGCTATCAACCTTTTCTTTGTGTAATAATATCTTTAGTTTTAATGTGTTGTACAGATCGCTGGCCACACTGAACTGACATGGTTGGATCTATCATGAAAAGTAATTTCATTATATTGTAATAGGAGTAGCTAACCCTAATGTTTGGTTTACGTTTGGAGTCCAGCATATATCTGGACGTATATGCATGTCTTGTTTGGTTCAAGTTGGAACTTATATTTTTGTCTGTCTGTCTGTAATGGCAAGTGGTTAGCTGGGATATGTTTAAAGGTCATAGATTAGGTGCATTAAGTATAAGGTTATCAAGATTCTTTTACCATTATATTTATAGCTAGGACATAAACCCTATATGCATGAGAAAGCTAGAAAAGGCTATGAGGAACCACTTGCTAGGCAGAATCCTTATCCAGGAAAGAGAAAATTTATATGCATAATAAACTATCTTGAATTCTCTAGTTATCATGTTTACTGTGATGAATATGTAGTTTGGTAGTTTGGCTTTGTGGAATATTCTGGTTTTGTTTGTTTATACAATTTAACAAGCTTCCTCTATCTATTGTTTGGATTTCTGACATACTTTCAGACAATTCTATTTTTGTCAGTTGGTTATTTATTTTTTCATGTAGAAATATTCCTACATATTCTTTACTATCTTGCAAAAGGGCCAGACAATTTAATTGTCTTGAGACCTTGCACGTGAATGGGCCAGACAATTTAATTGTCTTGGGGACCTTGCACGTGAAGGGACCAGACAATTTAATTGTGTTGGGGACCTTCTCACTATTTGCTACCCTTTTTATTGCTATATGATGCAATGGGTCCTTGAAGAACTAAAACAATTAAAGTTGTAAATATGACCTTAAACTGATAGTGCTAGAAAGTATTGCTTCACTATCTATTAGCTTGATCAATTTATTCAGTACTCATTGTGATGCACTTTTGATTACTGCTAAGTATATTGATTGCTCTGTTCGTAGCATAATTTAGGAAAGTAAGAGTTCAAGGTCTTATTTGCTTAGTTAATTGTTTAAGTTCAATTATGATTATTTGACCCTATGTGTAGTGGAGTTAAGAGATTAATCTCTAGAAGCCCTACACCTTGTGGCGAGGAGGCTTAAGGTCTAATGACCTTTAGTAGCCCGACACCTGAGAGCACTCTGTCCATAATCTCTTTCTTTGTTCTAAAGAATAAAGAAACCCTTTCTAATTGTTGATTTCCTTATTCTAAAAATACTCTTAAATTTACTTTATGTTCACTTCTATGACTATCTGTGAATTGTCGATTTACCAACTTGCCTGATCTTTGAAGATCTAACACAATCTAGTTAAAAAGAAAATGACGTCCCCTCACTCCTCGTCGCTGAATGGATCTGATGAGCCGAACATAGGAAAACCGAGGCACTGTCTAAGAGGGCTAAGTAAAAGGCACTAGATCTGATATACCATCATGGCGGTTGATCCGCAGGATGGCCCCTACCACATCTCCTAAGGCAGCGACAGCATTTCGGACATTGTGCGGGATAGTTGGACGGAAAAGGATCCCCACCAACTATCCATCATAGAAGTCACTGCCAGATGAGGAGCACGACAGCCTGGTGACAAAATTTCGCATCGTTCGAGCTCCGAGAAGACGCCATGCACGCACTGCGACGGTGTGCATTGCTTGTGGCAGGGAAGGCATAGAAGAACTTTAAGAGCACCCTTGTCAGTAATTAAGTGAATAAGAAAATGACTTCATTCTAGAAGTATGGGTTCATCACTGAAGATGTGTGGGAACGATTTGTTGAGATAAAGATGACGGAAGAATTCATGTGTCAATGTGCAATGCACAAGACTGTCCAGGCAAAATACACCCACCGCACAGACTCGACTCCATTGGGTATGTGGGTAAGATCAGGCAATGGAGGAGGGAGGACGACGAGGCAATCCAGATGAAGGCCTCGCCGCCATTTGCCTCGATCTTAGACCTGCGAGCCCGAAATTGAATAAGAGTGAGGTCACGTCCGACATCTTCGGGCGATGTGTCCTTTGCCAACCTCGTAGACGAGGAAGTGTCCCAACGCCTGCTATAACATACCAAGATTTGGCTTAATTAAGTTTTTATTTCTTATTTGTGCATTTATGATTTTCTGGAATTTATTTGGATTTTTCTGGATTTATTGGAATTAATTTTAAATCAAGTTTATTGCCTCTTATTCAAATCTATTTAAATTTATACAAAGTTAAAATAAAGTTTTGCCGAAAATATTTTATTTGAGTCCATAATGTCTCAAAGTATTTTTGAGATTTTTCTTGGATTTTCCCAATAGTTTTATTGCTTAAAATAAATAAAATGAATTTCTGGAATTATTTTAAATGGAAAAACCTTTTAAAATCTGCATGAACAGTAGTGGGCTTGGCCCATTTTCTGTGCGTGGTGGGCCTTGAGCGCGTGGCCCGTTTGGCCCGAGTCCTTGAGGGGTGGTTGATGGCCATTGGTTCGGCATCGTGCTGTCCACATTGTGCCGCGTGGCCGAGAGCATCTGGCCGTAGGATCGTGATCGTATGGTCCAAAGTGGTCATGCCCCTCGTAACCCTAGTTGATCGTGGCCGTCAATCGGACACGTGGACGGTTGAGAGGAGTTCGTCTCCGTTGCGTCGCCGGAGTCCGAGTTCTTCACGAGTTCGCCGCCGTGCCGACTTAGGTCGTTGTTTGCGCGTCCGTGAGCACTATATAAGATGCTACCCGGAGGCCGTAGACTCGTCGTCGTCTGCCGCATCTTTTCTCTAAAGCACCGTCGCCGGTGGAGCCCTGTGGCAACCGCTAGACCTCGCCGCAGTTCGTGGGTGCGCCGCCGCGAGTTTCGACCGAGAACGTCGCCGTCGAGCCGTTCTCCGCCGCGTTGGTTCCGGATCTGGGTTCACCGAGAAGCTTTGCGTCGAATCGGTAAGGTTTCGTCGCCGGAACATCGCCGGAATGCCGTCGGGTTCGTCATCTTCTCCACGTCCGGTATAGCCTAGTGGCGGCGCCGCCATTGTCGTCGGGCGAACCATGGGCCGTCCGATCTGTAGCGGAAGGTTGAAGATCTGCCACGTTGCGAGCAATCGGGGCCATCCGATTCGTTTCCTCGGGCCAGATTGAACCGCGCGAGTGGCCAGCCAGATTGCGCCGCGTGTCAGGCGCAGAGCCCGAGGCGCTGTGAGCCGAGTTCACCGTGAGCTGGCGCGGGCCGTGGACCCAGTCCATACGCCCGGGGCACGTGTCGCTGCCTGATTGGTCTGGGTCAGCGCTGGCGTCATGATGACGTCACGCTTGCGCAATAATCTGTTTTCGATTTAAAAATAAATCTGTTAAATTCGAATTTCTGATTTTCTGATTTCAGTATTTATTTCAAACTTCAAAAGGCTATATCTTTTGCATCGTAACTCGGATTTGAGTGATTCCAGTTTCTAAAAATTTGTAAAATTGAGATCTATTTAATGGTGAATTTTAATTGATTTTTGGAGTTCATTTGCTCTCTGTTTTGGTAATTATTTGCTTTTCTCCTTGATGCAGCGTGAGACGTTGAATTGTGCGACGCTTGGAGGAAGATCCGACAACTCAAGAGCAAGTTCCGAACCA
This sequence comes from Otatea glauca, assembly GCA_036346275.1. Classification (NCBI taxonomy): domain Eukaryota; kingdom Viridiplantae; phylum Streptophyta; class Magnoliopsida; order Poales; family Poaceae; genus Otatea; species Otatea glauca. Next base: position 907,557 of record CM070712.1, read on the forward strand.
GATCATGACCTATTCCAAGGCAAGTTGTGCTTTGATCATGTTGAACCCATGTTTATAAAATTGCTATGTTTATTTTACCCTATTGCATATATTTCAAATATACAATTGTTTCAAATTAGATTGGGTTTAGCTAATATACCAGATTGATTTATACCCTACCTTGTCATTGTATGCCATGATTCATTGTCACCCTAGATTGGTTGAATATAGTTGATTAATAATTATAATCAACATTGGAGGTTAGTCCGTATTAGTTGCTTAGCCATGCCACGTCATCACATGTGTCAGAATCATTGATAATTAATCTTGATTAATGGAATATGGAACAATGTTAAGAACTTGTGTGTCATGTGGAATCACACGATGAGATTGAGTTGTTGTGGCGAGTCATGTCACGCAACGATGTTGAATTGTTGATGGCACGTGGTGCTTGGTAATCAACTGGGAGATAATAACTTAGATTGGGGCAAGTGACAAGGGGCGAGTATGCCAAGGTGGGCCCAATGGGCAGAGGGTATGTGGATGTCTTGCCTTGATCACCCTAAGGACTTAACCTTGCAAGCCTTTGACCTGAGTCAATCATGCAACCACATGTTGTAATGGGACAGCCTAGCTGATTAATTTGTAATGCCTTAACTTGGTACTATCATTGGTGGTGTGAGTTACCGAGTTATGGTGTAATTCACATGGCGCAAGAGTGGGGGCCCTGGTTGTGGTTTTCAGACCCACCAGTGTTGAAACCTTAACGGGTAGTACTGGGTTAAGTCAGAGCATTGTAAAGGCTCTGTCATGATTTCTCTGCCGGCACACCAAAGGAAGTGTGCTAATGGCCAGGCGCAAAGAGAATATCATGCCGTGTGGGTAAAGTGCATAACCTCTGCAGAGTGTGAAACTATTCGGATAGCCGTGCTCATGGTATTGAGCAATGCTCGGAATTACTGATTAAGGGTTAGCTTAATTAAAATGAACAACTTGGTTGGGATGGCGAATGCCATATGGAAGATGGAATTTGACTTAAGATTGGAAACTTGGTTTACTTGAGAAAAGCTGAATCTATCATTATTGTTATTTGTTTTACCGTCTTTACAATCTATTTATTGTATTTGTTCGTAAATGCTACTCTGTTGCAAAATAGCCATGATAGCCTATCCTTTGGAATAAGCCTTGCATATAGTTACATAGAATTGCATTACATGCACAACTTGTTGAGTGCTTTAAGTACTCACCCTTGCCAACAATAACATCACCAGTTGAAGAGTCTACACCAATCTTTGGAGGAAAGATTCGTGAGGAGACGAATGTTTAGGGCGCAAGCCTTGTCGATTACTGTGGTATCTTGAGGGTTACTTACGCTTCCATTCATTGCGAGCTTAATATATTATTCAGCCTTGCGAGGCATAGTCATGTAAGTGGACCATAAGGTCATTCAACCAATAGTATGTATCATATGATGTCTTTCATAATATTTTCGCTATGTATGATTGTGATATTTACTTATGTTGAGCTCTGTGTGCACTAGCGTGATCTGGACTAGTGCAAGATACACAGAGGGTCGGATTTGCATATTCGGTCCCGACGAAGTGGTATCGAGCCATCTTGATCGTAGGCCTTGACCCTAGATAGTCTGGTCGTCTCTATAGGAACTTCAAAATTATTTTCTAAAGAAAAGAATTAACTTGGAAGAATAATATGTTCTTGACTTATCTTATTCTTCTATTCCTTTCCTCGTCAAAATTTCTCTCTTTTCCCCTGCTGAATTTCTTTCTCTCTCCCTTGCTGGATCGAGTTAAAAACCTTATCTGAGTTGTCTTGGTAGTTGACGTGCCACATCATAGAAGAAAGTATCAAGTGCTTCTTTGTCAACCACGAAATCATGAAGGAGGAAATCATCGAGCTCAAGGAAGGAATGGATCTATGAAGTGTTAAAAGCTAGAAGATCTATGCTTGAGTAGTCGGTTGGGACTCGGTTGTGGAGTCGCGTCCGCTTAAGATAGACGTGTTACCCACAGAGGCGGTAGTTTTGTGTGTATAGGTTGAATTGGTTCTCCTTGATTCTTGAGTGTGCGTTATGTGTTGTAGAGCTTTTAGGCTTATATAAGCAACCATACCAAGTTATTAATATTGTTTGCTTAAGTTATTGGGTTAAACCTATCTCCCCTGCTTTAGGATTCCTGCTTCTTACCTATGCTATTTCCCTCTTCCCTATTCCACGTGAAGCAATCAAGTAGAGGGTTCAGATTCGTGGAAACAACATAATCAGTGGCAGCGAAAATCAATCCAAGGAGAATCTCAATAGTGGAGTAGTTCTTCAACCGTCGATGAGATGGATATGCAGAGTTTGAGAGTTCTTGACTCGCTCGGACTCGCTTGATGCATGCAATGATGAAGCGGATGCGAATATGACCGACCCAATAATGTCAACCAAGTGTCCCAAGCTGCTACCAATGATTTCCGTTCCTACTTAAGGTTATCAGAATTCATAAGGACTCGTCCGCCGACGTTTCGAAATGAGTTACCCTCGAAGTAGATGATTGGCTCAAGACCATTGAGAGGAAGCTCGCTCATTGTTCAATGTGAAGGCGATGAGAAAGTCTGTATGCTTCTTATCGATTACAAGGAATCATTCTTGAATGGTGGAAGAAATATTGTCTTTGTTCATGAAGCCCATGAGTATCACTTGGAATGAATTTGTTGTTGCTTTTCGTAATCTCTTCGCTTCACCTAGAGACAGTATGGTCACGATAAATACGAGCGAATACTATTCTTGCACCTTGTTCAACATCTAAGAGTTGCTCTCGAAGTCTCACAACCAAACAAATCAAAGATCGTGCGTGCATTATTTGTGGAGAGATAGGACATACCGACGAGCATGCGATTAATTGCTCCAGTTGTGAAGGAAGTCATTCTCTTGGAGAATGTCCTATGAGTGACATCACATGTTACCTTTGTGAAGGCCGAGATCATGGTCCAGCTCAATGTCCTCTGGATCCAATAGTTACCGCTGTAATTCAGCATCAGCAAAAGAATCTTTGAGCCATAGTTGCTCAAGAGTGGTCAAGAAGAAGCGGGCGTCGCGACAAAAGTGGTGCCGCATGAAGAGCTAAAGACACAACACCTTAATCCTGTTGACCCTTATCAAAAAAGAAGTAATTGGCAGTCACCAACAGCTTGTTTCCTGTGTGATGAAGAAGGCCATTGGTCTAGAAAATGCCCTATGAAGCAACCAGTTTTGACGCAGACAAGAAGACAATAATGTACCAGAGTCGCACAACAAATAACACGGTGTGTTACAAGCGCCACAAGGAAGGCCATTATGCTAATCAATGCCCACAGAGAAGACAATCAATGTCTACGCCATGGATGTTCGAAGTTACCTCGGTCAAGTTCATAACGCCAAGAGTGAGCAATAAAGTCGCAAGAGAAGTTTGTACGAGAATCGGTTGAAGGAGGCGTCAATGAAGACACTTTGCCTTAGTCGATTTAATGCTCAAGGAAGAGAGGTGGACCTAAGCTTTGTTATACACGCAACAAGCACGGGCATTTTGCTAACAATTGCCCTCATAACAAAGTGATCGCACCAAAAGCAAGCCAATCTCAATTTTGTTCTAGTCAAAAACTTGAGCGCCAATGCCAATCGAGGAAGTTTAGATCGATGATTTTATCCTATGCAAGTGTCATACCCTCGTTTGTAAAAGAAAAGTGACTAGAGGTGAATTCCATGTAAAGATTTTCGTGCCTAAATAAATAAAGTAAAGATGGTTGAGAGGTGGATATGTAAAGTGTTGGAATAAAAGCATTAATGATAAAGGAGGTTTCTGAGTATTCCCTATGTTGTGATTCACTGAAGATGTTGTGTGTGCAACGATGATCGATTGATGGTGTTTGTAAAGCTTGTCAGCCCGAGGAATTATCATTGGCAGAAAGTACAGTATTGCTTGATCTAACCTAGAATGTGATGGAGTTAAGTTGGAGAAACATTTTTAGCGAACGATATTGGATATCAGACCCGAGATGCTACTCCTGAAATGAAATGGGTCGTCCGGACATAAGGCTGTCCTGGAGTTTGGTCAAAGAATTGTGTCAACTAAAAGCCCCAAAGCGGAAAATAGAATTGCAAATGATCATGCGGTTCGTGTTGGTCAGCTAAAGGTCAGTAGTGTGGAAATTTTCAGCTTTGTTGAGGGTCAGTTGTTAGAGAGTATCAAGATGTGTTTCTGAAGAATCCCACCAGATCGAGAGATCAAGTGTGTGATGGAGTTAGTCCCTAGTACAGCGCCAAAAGTAAAGAGACCTCATCGAATGCCTATTGATGAGCTAGTTGAGATGAAGAAGCAGACCGAAGAGTTGCTAGAAAGGTGGTTCGCTAGAACCAATTTGTCACCATAGGGAGCGCCTGTTCTATTTAAAAATGGGAGCTTAGGGAGGTGTATCGACCGTCGAGCATTTAATGAAGTGATGATTAAAAGGGTAAGTATTCGCTGCCCAGAATCGTAATTTGTTTGGTCAGTCAAAAAGGAGCTGGAGTGTCCTCAAGAATAGATCTTCGATCGAGTTATCATCGATTGTAACTCATGCGAGAGAATGTTCTTAGGTCGAGTTTTCTACGCAGTATGGGCGAGTATGAGGTTACAGCAGGTATCGCTAGAATGATCAATGCCATTACTGAATTTATGGACATGACGAACGAGTTCCATGGGAAATTGGTCAAGCTGTTATGGTGTATAGGTGGGATGTCTTTGTTGCTTCAAGTCAAAAGGAAAGTATGCAGAACAGTTGGGATTAGTGTTGGAAAGGTTGCTAGACCCATGGCTGTATGCTAAGCTTAGCAAATGTGACTTTTGGAAGGAGAAAGTTGAATTTCTTGCGGAAGATGTCTCTAAAGGAGTTATCGTGGATCCAACAGCGATGTTACGTGGGAGCAGCCGAGACCGCTTAGGCAAGTAGGAGAAAAAGTGTGCATGGACGCCGCAGTGCGAAAAGAGTTTTCTGTGATTGAGGAAGCGTTTGACGATAGCACCGATCTTAGTGTTGTCGGATGTGCAAGCGCAGCTGTGATATATACTATGATGCCTCAAGACAAAATCTTGGATGTGTGTTAATGCGAGAAGGTAAAGTTGTTGCCTATCGTCGGAGCGATTGAGGCCACATGAAGAGAACTATACTATGCATGAATTGGAAATTGCTACCGTAGTGCATGCTTTGAAGTTTTTGCGTCATTATATTCTTTGGAGATATGTACAGACCATAAGAGTTCGGAGTACAGACTGGAATATGGAACGAAGAGGATGGTTGGAGTTGATTAAGTATTATAAGGCTGGGATCCGTTATCATCTTGGTAAGGCTAATGTGGTATCCGATGTCTTAAGTTGTGAAGGCCATCGTGCTAGTACACCGATATCAAGTGATCAATCGAAATTGTGCAAGGTGTTTTAAAAATTGAAATTAGAAGTGGTTTACTTTCCAAGGATTTATAGCTGCGTTGGAAGTTAAGCCAAGGCTTGGAGATCGGATCAAAGTGGGTCAGAAGGATGGAGGTTTAGCTGAGGATTTTACCGTGGATAACCAAGGAACCACACAGTTTAAAGGTCAAAGCTATGTATTGAATAAGAAAGAGATTAAACAGTTGATTTTGGAAGAAGCTCATGATTCTGAGTATTCAATTCATCCAGGAAGTGCTAAGATGTACCAGGATGTGAAAGAGAGATTTTGGTGGCCTAATATGAAGCGTGAAGTAGCTGAGCATGTTGCTTTATGCGACGTATGTCAGAGAGTAAAAGCCATGCATCAAAGACCCTCTGGTTTATTGCAACCGTTGAAAATTCCGGAATAGAAGTGGGAGGAAATCGGAATGGACTTTATCACCGGTCTACCTAAGACTCAGAGAGGTTACGATTCCATTTGGGTTATTGTGGATCATCTAACCAAGGTCGCCTGCTTTATCGATAAAGACCACTTACTCGGAGATCGTTTAGCGAGTTGTACATGTCAAAGATTGTATGTTTGCATGGAGTGCCCAAGAAGATTGTGTCAGATAGAGGTACCCAATTTACCTCAAGATTCTGGAATAAGTTGCACGAAGCCATGGGAACTCGTCTGAATTTTAGTACAGCATATCACCCGAGATGCATGGTCGATGAAAAGAGTAAATCAGATTTTAGAGGATATGTTGAGGGCTTGTGCTTTAGCTTATGCTACGTCATGGGATAAAAGTTTGCCATATGCAGAATTGAGTTACAATAACAGCTATCAAGCTAGCCTGCGGATGTCACCGTTTGAGGCGTTGTATGGGCGTGCTTGTCGTACCCCATTAAATTGGAACGAGACAGAGAACGCGTTTGGTTTTGGGCGGATATTCTCGAGGAAGCCGAAAGTCAAGTCGCAATGATCGAGAGAGGTTGAAGATAGCAGTCAAGACGTAAGAGTTACGCAGATAACCGTCGCGAGATTTGAGTTTGAACGAGAAGATCATGTGTATCTCGTGGTTACCCTCTTAAGGGCATTAAAGATTTCACGTTAAAGGGAAGCTTGCACCAAGATATGTTGGTCCGTTCAAGATTCTGAGCCGTCGAGGAGAGGTAGCGAATCGATTGGAGTTGCCTCAATCCTTGGTTGGAGTGCATGATGTATTCCATGTGTTGCAGCTTAAGAAGTGTCTCAGAGTGCCAGCAGAACAAACCCGTTGGATGCAATAGAGTGCAAGAAGATTTGACTTACAAAGAGCAACCGGTCGAATTTTGGATGTTATGGAGCAAGACCGAAAACAAGTCTATTCGCTTTGCGAGTTGATGGAGCAATCATTCAAAGCGAAGCCACTTGGGAGCGTGAAGAAGATTTGAAGTCGAATTTAGAACCTATTCTCTAGTTAGCCCTGAATCTCGGGTCGAGATTCTGTTAAGGGGGGAAGGTTTGTAACATCCCAAAATTTGGCTTAATTACGTTTTTATTTCTTATTTGTGCATTTATGATTTTCTGGAATTTATTTGGATTTTTCTGGATTTATTGGAATTAATTTTAAATCAAGTTTATTGCCTCTTATTCAAATCTATTTAAATTTATACAAAGTTAAAATAAAATTTTGCCGAAAATATTTTATTTGAGTCCATAATGTCTCAAAGTATTTTTGAGATTTTTCTTGGATTTTTCCCAATAGTTTTATTGCTTAAAATAAATAAAATGAATTTCTGGAATTATTTTAAATGGAAAAACCTTTTAAAATCTGCATGAACAGTAGTGGGCTTGGCCCATTTTCTGTGCGTGGTGGGCCTTGAGCGCGTGGCCCGTTTGGCCCGAGTCCTTGAGGGGTGGTTGATGGCCATTGGTTCGGCATCGTGCTGTCCACATTGTGCCGCGTGGCCGAGAGCATCTGGCCGTAGGATCGTGATCGTATGGTCCAAAGTGGTCATGCCCCTCGTAACCCTAGTTGATCGTGGTCATCAATCGGACACGTGGACGGTTGAGAGGAGTTCGTCTCCGTTGCGTCGCCGGAGTCCGAGTTCTTCACGAGTTCGCCGCCGTGCCGACTTAGGTCGTTGTTTGCGCGTCCGTGAGCACTATATAAGCTGCTACCCGGAGGCCGTAGACTCGTCGTCGTCTGCCGCATCTTTTCTCTAAAGCACCGTCGCGGTGGAGCCACATGGCAACCGCTAGACCTCGCCGCAGCTTCGTGGGTGCGCCGCCGTGAGTTCGGCCGAGAACGTCGCCGTCGAGCCGTTCTCCGCCGCGTTGGTTCGGATCCGGGTTCACCGAGAAGCTTTGCGTCGAATCGGTAAGGTTTCGTCGTCGAACATCGCCGGAATGCCGTCGGGTTCGTCATCTTCTCACGTCCGGTATAGCCTAGTGGCGGCGCCGCCATTGTCGTCAGGCGAACCATGGGCCGTCCGATCAGAGCGGAAGGTTGAAGATCGCCACGTTGCGAGCAATCGGGGCCATCCGGTCGTTTCTCGGGCGATTGAACCGCGCGAGTGGCGGCCAGATTGCGTCGCGTGTCGGCAGAGCCCGAGGCGCCGTGGAGCCGAAGTTCACCGTGAGTGGCGCGGGCCGTGGACCCATCCATACGCCGAACGCGTGTCGCCTGATTAGTGCAGGTCAGCGCTGGCGTCATGATGACGTCACGCTTGCGCAATAATCTGTTTTCGATTTAAAAATAAATCTGTTAAATTCGAATTTCTGATTTTCTGATTTCAGTATTTATTTCAAACTTCAAAAGGCTATATCTTTTGCATCGTAACTCGGATTTGAGTGATTCCAGTTTCTAAAAATTTGTAAAATTGAGATCTATTTAATGGTGAATTTTAATTGATTTTTGGAGTTCATTTGCTCTCTGTTTTGGTAATTATTTGCTTTTCTCCTTGATGCAGCGTGAGCGTTGAATTGTGCGACGCTTGGAGGAAGATCCAAGAACTCAAGAGCAAGTTCCGAACCAGATCAGGACCTATTCCAAGGCAAGTTGTGCTTTGATCATGTTGAACCCATGTTTATAAAATTGCTATGTTTATTTTACCCTATTGCATATATTTCAAATATACAATTGTTTCAAATTAGATTGGGTTTAGCTAATATACCAGATTGATTTATACCCTACCTTGTCATTGTATGCCATGATTCATTGTCACCCTAGATTGGTTGAATATAGTTGATTAATAATTATAATCAACATTGGTGGTTAGTCCGTATTAGTTGCTTAGCCATGCCACGTCATCACATGTGTCAGAATCATTGATAATTAATCTTGATTAATGGAATATGGAACAATGTTAAGAACTTGTGTGTCATGTGGAATCACACGATGAGATTGAGTTGTTGTGGCGAGTCATGTCACGCAGCGATGTTGAATTGTTGATGGCACGTGGTGCTTAGTAATCAACTGGGTGATAATAACTTAGATTGGGGCAAGTGACAAGGCGAGTGTGCCAAGGTGGGCCCAATGGGCGGAGGGTATGTGGATGTCTTGCCTTGATCACCCTAAGGACTTAACCTTGCAAGCCTTTGACCTGAGTCAATCATGCAACCACATGTTGTAATGGGACAGCCTAGCTGATTAATTTGTAATGCCTTAACCTGGTACTATCATTGGTGGTGTGAGTTCCCGAGTTATGGTGTAATTCACATGGCGCAAGAGGGGGGCCCTGGTTGTGGTTTCGCACCCACCGGTGTTGAAACCTTAACGGGTAGTCTTGGGTTAAGTCGAGCATTGTAAAGGCTCACATGATTTCTCTGCCGGCACACCAAAGGAAGTGTGCTAATGGCCAGGCGCAAAGAGAATATCATGCCGTGTGGGTAAAGTGCATAACCTCTGCAGAGTGTGAAACTATTCGGATAGCCGTGCTCGCGGTATTGAGCAATGCTCGGAATTACAGTTAAGGGTTAGCTTAATTAAAATGAACAACTTGGTTGGGATGGCGAATGCCATATGGAAGATGGAATTTGACTTAAGATTGGAAACTTGGTTTACTTGAGAAAAGTGAATCTATCATTATTGTTATTTGTTTTACCGTCTTTACAATCTATTTATTGTATTTGTTCAGTAAATGCTACTCTGTTGCAAAATAGCCATGATAGCCTATCCTTTGGAATAAGCCTTGCATATAGTTACATAGAATTGCATTCATGCACAACTTGTTGAGTGCTTTAAGTACTCACCCTTGCCAACAATAACATCACCAGTTGAAGAGTCTACACCAATCTTTGGAGGAAAGATTCCAGAGGAGACGAATGTTTAGGCGCAAGCCTTGTCGATTACTGTGGTATCTTGAGGGTTACCTACGCTTCCATTCCGCCGCAGCTTTAATATATTATTCACCTTGCGAGGCATAGTCATGTAAGTGGACCATAAGGTCATTCAACCAATAGTATGTATCATATGATGTCTTTCATAATATTTTCGCTATGTATGATTGTGATATTTACTTATGTTGAGCTGTGTGCACTAGCGTGATCTGGACTAGTGCAAGATATACGAGGGTCCGAATTTGCATATTCGGTCCCGAAGTGGTATCGAGCCATCGATCGTAGGCCTTGACCCTAGATAGTCTGGTCGTCTCTATAGGAACTTCAAAATTATTTTCTAAAGAAAAGAATTAACTTGGAAGAATAATAACGTTGAGTATAGAATCTTCCCAGGGCTCTTTGACTACAGACAAAGAGAAAGATATACTCTCCATGGCCTTGGGAAACAAGGAGCACCCGGGTTGCACTCGAGGCAAAGGTGTTTTCGTTCCCAAGAAAATGGGATTCCCACAAGACTGCAACACGTACTGGAGTAGGAAGAGAAGCAAAGTCGAGCGCGAGAAACAGCTAGTAGCACTCTTTAAGGAAAGGGTTGAGGAAAGGCTAAGAGCACAATTCGATAATCAGCTAAGAAGCTTTGAGGAAAGGATGGCTACAGAGAGGCACGCACGGAACATGCAAGCCCCAAACGCATAGATGCAATTCAACCCAATTAACCGTCAGAACAGCTGCGCGTTCGCCCCTTAGACAATCGTGGACAACACCAAATTTCCTATTGATGACATCCGGGTAACATACATGTGTGCAATGCTCCTTAGACCTGTTGGATGTGTTAGCTAATTGTGTACCCTTATGTAGATGGCCACGTCGTGTAATCTCCAAGTGAGGCTTGCCAACGACTCTATTCCCCCGTAGGCTGGTTAGGGGCATGCGTATCCATCCGATTTAGGGGCATTTTTCACGATCACATGGTAGCTCCGGGCTATGTGAAGATCCATGTCGACGGTGTACATCAAATTTGCGAGGCTGTCACACTGGAGATGCCCCCAAATAACAAGATCGTGACACTAGGGGATGCCATTGGCACATTCATCCACTGTCCCAAGAGGAACATCTCCTTTGACGACCGTCCTCCAGCACCGAAGCTACCAGCACTACCAGAGCTGTGTGGTGCGTTAGAGCTACTAGTACTACAGGAGCCACGTGCTTCGCAGGAGCTACCAGCACTACCGAAGCCACGTACTACACCAAAGTAGCCCACCAAATCAGCTACTGTGTCCCGTAAGGCACAGGCCGGTACTTCATTTCGTACCTAGTCATCTCCCCTGAAGATGACCTACGATAGACGGCGAGGCGACGATAAGGTCAAATCGGAGCGGACCACGGATGCCCATAGCTTTCCGTTGGCCCCGTTGGCATGGCAATTCAAGCTAGGACAACCATTCATACCGAAAGAGCGCCAGCAGACACTTACAATAGCCTGCGTTAGATTACAAAATTAGTACATGGAACAAGCCAACAAGCCGGTGGCATAATAGGTATTGAGTATCTCGGTCAGCTTTAAGGAGGAGCATTTCTTCCACCAGTTTTTTGGGGCTTCTTCATGGTCGACTGTAACGACTTGTTCGATATCTACAACCTCGATGCCCTCGATGCCTCATTCATCAGATGCTAGACATTGTAAGTGTGTGCAATCATGGTCTACATTCGTGTCATACTGATAAATGTCATATATATATGATCCTTGCTTTTGTATATATAGATACATGATCATCGAAGCAAAAAAAATAGAAAGAACTAGTGAGTTCCCTCCACCCACACACGGTGTCCAAGCAAACCATGGATGAAAATTTACAAGTTGTCTAGGAGTACGTGGAAAAAGCATTGCTGGCTCAACGGAAAAAAAATTTCATACTTTTACTCCACAACCCGAGGTAAATGCTTCATCTAGTTGCTATACTTATTGATTTGTACTTCATACACAGCTCGAAGTTAGGTTGAATGACCATGGCGACATACTTGTATAGGTTTCACTGGGTTCTACTTATAATTATATCAAGACAGAACCGGGTAATTTACCTTGATTCAAAAAAGGGCGGCACCCACGACTTGACGCCTATCGCAAAATTACTCGAGATGTTGTTCATTGTTTACAGAGCTTGCGGAGGGCCACAAAAGGACTCATCGCAGCTGAAGCACGTTCATAAGTTTTCGGTATCCGCTAGTACATAATAATCCTTCACACTCCATAATAATACCTCTGGAACTAACCTATTATATTTTGGCAATGCCACAAGCAGCCAAAGGCCACTAACCTATGTGAATTCTACGTTTGCCACAACATGCAAATCCTCATTGGTGCAAAGAAGACCAATGTCATAGAGGTTTGTCAATCTTGCAATAATTGTTTCCACTTATCAATTTATATACATGCAAGACTTTACTCTTCCCATCGATAAGCTTGGAAATACGCTAAATCTGCATTGAAACTGACTAACTTGCTACGAATTCGAGGACAACTCTGTGCCTTCTTGATGCATGAGGTCATAAATCCAAATGGCGATTGCCACTCAGCCTCTCCTGATGAGTTGTGAATTTTTTATTTACCACTTGGATTAATTTGTGAATCTTGTGCTGTGAATTTGTGAGTTGTAGTTATGTATTCAATTGGTTAATATATCTAAGTTCATTTCTGACATGGATGCGCTGTATGTAGTGTGTAATATGTAATCTGAGTTGATTTCTGAAATGTATGTCATAATAATATGCTTGTGATGTAAACTCTATAATCTGTTTTGTTTCAAAGAACATGGCTAGCATTTCTTGAGGATAGACAATAAATAGAAAAGTGTAAACCGTAGGAAGGAAACATCACAGACGGTTCCAAAGTGGAATCGTCTGTGATGTCAGTTACATCATGAACGGTTCTTGTTTAGAACCATTTGTGATGACAGTTTTCACAAACGGTTCTCAAACCGTTTGTGATGTGCCCTTTTTATCACTGATACTTTGTTAATGATGGTTCACAAAACCGTCTTAGATGTCAATTTTGAATCGTGTGTGATGTTGTGTTCTATAGTAGTGTTCCACTTTGAAACCGTCTGTGATGTATGTTTACATCACAGACAGTTTCAAAGTGGAACTGTCTGTGATGTAACATACATTACAGACGGTTTCAAAGTGGAACCATCTGTGATGTCTGTGCCATCATAGACTATTCTTGTTTATCACTGACACATTGTTACTGACAGTTCACAAAATCGTCTGATATGTCAATTCTGAACTATTTGTGTTGTTATGTTCTGTAGTAGTGGCAACTACTAAGTGACCGGCATTATTACACAAACGAGGACAAAATAAAATACCAAAGTCATCTATCAGCATTATTAGCTGCAAGCTTTTAATCTCTCTAAAAAATAGCACCAAAAGGCGCAAAATCATATAGTGAGCTTGTAATAGCCTATTTTAGCACCAAAGCATCCATCTCCAAAACAAGTCTATTCATTCCCAAATTAACCTACTAACGGAAAACTAATGACATGTTTTGCTGTGTTAATGTCGTGACCAAATTGTTTATGATGATCTTAATCAGAAATAAGTGGCAGCACCTATAGCTACTTGCTTCTCCCACTTATCTTCCCCTTAAAGGCTCTCTCGTCGCGACACTTGGTGTCATCCCCTTTCCTTCCCATTCCTTCTAGGTGAGGACATCACTTCCTTAGATACACACAACACTCATCCACAAGATGCTAGGAAAGAACCTATGGCAAGGGCACATGTCCGATAGTTGAATGATTAGGTAACTTCATTTTTAGGAGTGAATTATGTTTCTAACGAGAATATGATGCTGCCTAATGCGTCTAATTTACTTATCCTCATAAATCATGGAGATGACTACAATGGGTCAGAATACGATATGGAAGGTTACAAGAGGGATTCAAAGCCTGGCCCAAGACGATGGCTTTAGCTCCTCTCCCTGGTAGCCACCACTTCCACAAGCCCACCAGGCCGGCTCAACTACATATGAAAGCTTTCCTAACATGGTGCTATGCCACCTTGCCAATTGGGCTTCAACCCATGTAATAGGAGAGCCTAGGAGGAGTCCTTGTCTAACTCCACCTCTTGGTAGCACCCCTCCTTTTAGATGCCTATTTAAGTTAGCCAAAGCTCCCTCATGAGACTTGGTTTTGTTATATTAGTTTTTCATGTGAAACTTCAGTGTTCTTCGCTTGAGTCGGCTAGACGAACCGTAAAGATCGCTATTGGAACCCAATATTTGTCCTTAATCCATATTCTCAATTTCAGATTGCTTTTGCTTTGTTCTTGCTTTTTTTGGTTACTTGCAGGAATTGATCTTCGTGATCAGGTCAATTGGGCTTTGGCACCGTTGATAACAACTCAGAGTTTGGTTCAACAAATTCTTGGCGTCGATCGTGTTTTAGTTAATAGACTTGATCATGAGTGCCGTCTCCACAAGTTGAGAGTTATCCACCTTACCGAAAGATCTGGCCTCCATTAGTCTCACCAGGTGGTATCAGAGCTTTTGTTGATCAGTTAGAAATTTATAGTTTTTCTAGTAGTAGATTAATTTTTTTTATTTACCCAACGTCTAGAAAATTGAAACAAAAAAATTACCTTACCCGAATAATTTGAGCCTTTGAAGTTTTTCTTTTCTATTTGCGTCTTTGAATTGCATGTTGCATCATCGTGTCTAATTGCTAATCTTAGTGTCCCGATTGGTCTGGTTTTGCATGCTGATTTCTATCTAGCATTATGCCGCTGCCAATTTTGGTCGCTGAGAGTGTTGCTATTGCGTCAAGCAAAGAAAGAGATCAAGTTGGTTGCATTTTGTTTGGAAAGAGATCAAGTCGAACTATTCTTTTCCTTAAGTTCGAATTAAAGAGATCCAATTGGTTGCTTGCAGGAATTGATCTTCGTGATCAGGTCAATCGAGCTTTAGCACGATTGATAACAACTCAGAGTTTGATTCAGCGATTGCTTGGCATCGGTCGTGTTTCGGTCGGTAACCTGGATAGTGAGGATCGTCTCCACAAATCGAGAGTTATTCGTCTCACGAAAGATCGTGCCTCCATTAGTTTTTGCTTTTCAAATCCCCAAGTTTTTGAATAAGAAGTATTTTTTAACAAACTTTGAAAAATTTTGAATCAAAACTTGTCAAACCAAAATTTTTTGAATCAATTTTTTTAATTTTTAGCCAGGAGCTCGGGCATTCAGTATAGAAGAAGAACAACAACTGGGCAACAAACACATGCAAACACATCCACACACGCACACACGTCCCACGCATGCAGACGAGCTGCACCTAGCCCTGTGCTCACCCGGGCGAGTCCGGGACTCGATCTCGGATGGGCTGCTCGCACACATGCGCAGCTAGCCACCTGAGCCTTTTCTCATTCGCGAATCAAAATTTTTCAAACCAAAAGTTTTGAATTGAAAATTTTTGGAGTTGAATCTTTCTAATTTGAGATTTTTTTAAAAAAAAATCTGAGTTCAAACTTGCTAATTTGAAATTTCTGATTTAATTTTTTTGGATTGGAACGTTTTGATTTAAATTTTTTTGGATTATCACTAAGCACTATATTCGGTTCTTTTTGTCATTACAGTCGGTTTTGCTGGTGATACAAAGTTGTTAGACAGTGATGAACAGGCGCTATCGCTGTCAGTTTTTGTCCGATAGTGATAAATGGTCATCACAATCGGTTGTGAGCTCAAAACCGATTGTGATGATGGGGCTCATCACAACCGGTTCTAATATAGAACCGATTGTGATGACCAGCCTCATCACAATCGGTTCTTAGCTAGAACCGATTGTGATGTGCCGTTTGATGTTCACCGTACATCGTCTGAAAATAGCCCCATATTACAGTACACATATCACATTCATAATATCTAACACAATATCACATAAAATTTGCAATACATAGTAAATTCACATAACATTCACAACACAAGAATATCACATTCATAGTACACATATCACATTCATATGATATAATATTGTTTACAGCATATAGACTAGTAGGAGCCTGTCGGGTCTCTAAACCTACCATCCTCGTCTATAACTTCTGTTCAATACCACTTGCATATGTAGTCTCGTAATTTGTTGAGATCTTTGTTGTCTAGGCTCTTGAGGGGATATTGAGGTTTTGCAAAATAGAAAGTAGTGCACTAATTTATGTTTTAAATTTGCATGTAAAAGGCTGAGTGTATTATGCATGTACATATATGTTAGGGAAAAGGTGTGCATCGCTGACTAGGATCAGCATGTGATGCACGACGTAGAAGCCACACAATTCGTCACACCTCTGTTGATGACACAGTGAACAAAGAAAATCAAATTAGGAGACGAAGAATAGATGTCAGAAAAAATCCTATGCTAAGCACTTGTACCTTGAAGTAATTCCACTCTAGCTAGTCGCAACGTTTGTCATCGTGCTACCCTCCTTCAACAATGTAAGACAAAAAAGCTCAACATACATTGGAGAAATGCCATTGAGACAAAAAAATGAATGTAGTTAAATACAAAAAGTGTTAGGTTAGAAGAATGTACTTACTTCTGCAAAACAGCCTTAATCGCATAGGCCATCGGTCTCTTCTCACGCGAGTTAAAAGTGTAGACTTTGTTTTCACTATGAGCAACCAAGAGTATAACCAAATGGTTGCTTATTAAATAATACGCAGTGCAAGAAAATAAGTTCATATACAGTTTAAGTGCATATAAGTAATTGAATGGTAAAGTTATTAGAGTAGTACTTACACCTCGTGATACGGGAAGAGAATGAAATCCTTTTTCACCTCAGACTGCAATGCTGTCGGGACCCGAATTTACCAATTCGGACCCTCTTTGTATACCGCACTAGTCCAGGATCACGCTAATGCACACAGGCTCAACATCGATAAATATCACAATCATACACAGCGATAATATAAATAAGACTCCATTTATTAGATATAACTGAGTGCATGACCTTATGGTCAACTTACAAGATAAAGCCACGCAGGGCTAGACTAAGAATAATAAACTAAGATTAGAAAGACGTAGACAACCCATCAGTTTACCACGGGCAACTGACAAGGCTCGAACCCTAAACACTCATGTCCTCCTGGTACCCCTCCAAAATAGGGGTAGACTCCTCAACAGTTGATGTTGTTAGCAAGGGTGAGTACTTAAAGCACTCAACAATTTGTGCACAAATGCAATTCTAATATTCTTTATGCAAGGCTTATTCCAATGGAATGGCTAACATGGCTATTTTGCAATAAAGCGACATTTATAAATGAATACAGTAAATAGATTAAAAGACGATAAAACAAATAACAATAATAAATCATTTCAGCATTTCTCAACTAAACAAGGTTTCCAATCCTAAGTCAAGTTTCCAACTTCCAATGGCAACCTGCCATTCCAACCAAGTTTTCATTTGTAAAGTCTAACTCTTGACTATATTTTTTGAGCTATGCTCAATACCGCAAGCATGGCTATCCGAATAGATTTACAGTCTGCAGAGGTTATGCACTTTACCCACAAGATACAATCATACACCACAAAGGTGAGTCATTGTAACATCCCAAAAATCTTCCAAATATTATTTTATTGCTTAAATGTGCATTTGTGATTTTTTGGAATTTATTTAGATTTTTCTGGATTTATTTGAATTAAATCTTATTTCAAGTTTATTGCTTTTTATCCAAAAGTATTTAAATCTGTGCAAAGTTAAAATAAAGTTTTGGTAAAAATATTTTATTTGAGTCCAGAATGTCTCAAAGTATTTTTGAGATTTTTTTTGGATTTTTCCTGATTATTTTATTGCCTAAAACAAATTAAATGAATTTTTGGAATTAATTTAATTGAGAAAACCTTTTGAAAAATCCCGGAACAGTAATGGGCCCGGCCCGTGTACTGTGCGTGTGCGGCCCGAAGAATCGCGGCCCATTTGGCCCATCTCGGGTAAACCCTAGGGCGATTGAATCTGCGCCGTTGGATCTGGATCGGATGATCATGGATGAAGCGTACCGGTTCGAGTCTCGGACTGATCGTTGCCGTTGGAAAGAAATCGCGGGTGGATAGGATTAGATCATGGCTATGTGATCGTGACCGTTGGAGCGGAATCGGATGGTCAGGTTGTCGTCTCCGAAGGACTCGAGTCCGCCGGCAAACCGACTTCGCCGCCGGGGGAAGCTAGGGTTCCGTTTTTAGCGCGTTGGCCGAGGCTATAAAAGGAGGGGGTAGCGCCCCGAGGTTCGTCTGTGTGCGCCGCATCTTTTGGTCGAAGAGTTTTCGCGAGAGCAGTCGTAGGACGCCGCCGCAAGCTCGCCGGAGTTGAAGCGTGGGACCGTCGCGGTTTTTGCTCAAGTGCGCCGCCAGATCGTCGGTTTTTGGTGTTTTGGTCCCAGATCTGGGTTCGCCGAGGTGTGCCGCGTCGACTAAGCCGGTTCTTCTCGTCGGGGACGCGCCGGAACGCCATCGCCGAAGCCTCTTCTTCGTCTCCGGTGACTTTCTTCACCGTCGCCTCGCCATTAGTCTCGGGTAAGCTTGTGGCCGTCGGATCTGGATGAACGGAGGGGATCGAGCCGCGTTGCACGCATCTGTCGCCGTTCGATTAGATCGGGCCGTGGATGCGTGCCGCGTGTCGTGCATCGGCGGGGCAGCGCTGCAACCAATCGGGTCAAGACGCGTGGCACTACGGGTTTCGAGGCGTCGTGCGCCGGATTCACAGTGGACCAGATGAGGTCTCGTGGACCAGGTCTATGCACCGAGGCCACGTATCGGCTTCTGATTTGTTCGGTTCAGCGCTGATGTCACGCAGACGTCATAAATCGATTTTTCAGAATAAAAATAAATCTGTTAATTTCGATTTTCTGATTTTCTGATTTCAGTATTTATTTCAAACTTCAAAAGGCTATATCTTTTGCAATTTAACTCGGATTTGAGTGATTCAAATTTCTAAAAATTTGTAAAATTGAGATATATTTAATGGTGAATTTTATTTGATTTTTGGAGTTCAATTGCTCTCTGTTTTGGTATTTATTTGCTTTTCTCCTTGATGCAGCGTGAGACGTTGAATTGTGCGACGCTTCGGAGGAAGATCAAGCAACTCAAGAGCAAGCTTCAGATCAAGATCAGGACCTATTCCAAGGCAAGTTGTGCTTTGATCATGTTGAACCCATGTTTATAAAATTGCTATATTTGTTTTACCCTATTGCATATGTTTCAAATATACAATTGTTTCAAACTAGATTGGGCTTAGCTAATATATCAGAATGATCTATACCCTACCTTGTCATTGTATGCCATGATCCATTGTCACCCTAGATTGGTTTAATTATAGTTGGTTAATAATTATAATCAACATTGGAGTTTTAGACCGTATTAGTTGCTTAGCCTTGCCACGTCATCACATGTGTCAGAATCATTGATAATTAATCTTGATTAATGGAATATGGAACAATATTATGAACTTGTGTGTCATGTGGGATCACACGATGAGATTGAGTTGTTGTGGCGAGTCATGTCACGCAACGATGTTGAATTGTTGATGGCACGTGGTGCTTGGTAATCAACTGGGTGATAATAACTTAGATTGAGGCAAGTGGCAAGGGGCGAGGAGGCCTAGGTGGGCCCGATGGGCAGATGGTATGTGGATGTCTTGCCTTGATCACACTAAGGACTTAACCTTGCAAGCCTTTGACTGAGTCTATCATGCAACCACATGTCCGTATGGGCCACCTAGGTGAGTAATTTGCAATGTCTTAATTTTGGTACTATCGTGGTCGGTGTGAGTTCCGAGTTATGGTGTAATTCACATGGCGCAAGAGGGGGCCTGGATGTGGTAACCATCCCACGGTGTTGAATCCTTAGCGGGTAGTATCAGATTAATCCAGAGCATTGTAAAGGCTTTGTTATAATCACTCGCCTTGGTGGTGTTTGGTTGTATCACGTGGGTAAAGTGCATAACCTCTGCAGAGTGTGAAACTATTCGGATAGCCGTGCTCGCGGTATTGAGCAATGCTCGGGAATTACAGTTAAGGGTTAGCTTAATTAATTGGACAACATGGTTGGGATGGCGGAAGGCCATATGGAAGATGAAATTTGACTTAGGATTGGAAACTTGGTTTACTTGAGAAACACTGAAGTTATTTATTATTGCTAATTGTTTTACATTCTTTACAATCTATTTATTGTATTTGTTCATAAATGCCGCTTATTGCAAAATAGCCATGATAGCCTATCCATTGGAATAAGCCTTACATATAGATACATAGAATTGCATTCTGTGCACAACTTGTTGAGTGCTTTAAGTACTCACCCTTGCCAAACAACAATAATCAACAGTTGAAGAATCTACACCTGTGTTGGAAGATGAAGTCCAGGAAGACACGAGTCATTAGGGCCCGAGCCTTGTCGGTTGCCTGTGGTGAACTGATGAGCTATCTACGTTTTCTATTTTTCCGCTGCTTAATCATTAGTTATATTTTCAGTCTTGCCCTGCGTGGCTTAATAATGTAAGTTGGTCATAAGATCATACCTTTAGTTATATCAATGAATGAACTATTATTCTATTATCGTTGCGTATGATGTGATATGTACCAATGTTAAGCTGTGTGCACTAGCGTTGATCCTGGGAATAGTGCGGTAAACACAGTGGGTTCGAATCAGTGGATTCGGGTCCTTACAGAGGTGGTATCAGAGCATACTAACTGTAGGTCTTGGCCCTAGATAGTATGGAGGTGTCTTGTGTGTTGTCCAAACTATTTTCTAAAAGAAAATCTAAACTTGACTAATAAAACACTCTCGACTCATCTCATTCTCTACTTCTCGCCTTTGCTGAATTTACCGTTTTACTGGCCGTTTTGGGTGGAGCTCTTATTCAATGTTCTTGTGGAGCAGATGCCGATTGTTCCGACCTTCGAGGAGTCAGCTGGTGGCTACGCAATGGAGCTGTGGAGAGTACTTCAGACGCTTGGGGGCTTTTATCGTCCGCTTTACCGAGGAAGCAGCTGGTTAGTTAATGGTGTACACCGAGGATTTATTTGCAAGCTGATTATCTACGCTCGGGAGAATGAGGAAGCTAGCAGGCCAATCAACATCTCTGCCAGAAGATTCTCGTACGAGGATGCAATTCAGGAGGTCGCCGACTTGCTCTTCGCCGTGTCTCGCCGCGACTACGCCGACGAGCTTCATGACTCGATGTTCGCCTTCACCCGGACATTCAAGCATGCGACGCCGACGGATCGTGGAGAACGAGTGTGCCATCGCGTACACCTTGCGGAGTTCGCCCTTGCCCGGAGGATCATATGAGAGATACTACTCAGAGCTGAGATCGTATGCGAGGCACTCAGAGTGGCAGAGCAGAGCTTGAGGTGACCGTGCTTGACCATCGGGATGATTCTTGAGCCGGGAGAGGCCACGAGGCGCTTGAGGACGAGCCGGGCGCGTGACTCGGGGAGTTCAGAGCCGTTGAGGAGTCGAGGAGGATCCCGAGGAGCGAGTGGGAGCCAGAGGGAGTGCAGACCCCGTTGTTGCAGAGGACCCAGTAATAGGTCATCGGGATAGGTTCGCTCCTATGCCAGCTCACCCGCCGGTGTATGCGCCGGATCAGCCTCAGCCAGGGTGGCTGGACGAGTGAGTGTCAGCCTTGGTGCTGTGTTGAGAGTTGAGTGTGAGTCGCGTCTTTAAGTTAGTCTTTACCTTTTTAGTTGACGTTAAGGTTTCATGTTAGTTTGCTTCTTTGTAATGCTGAGTGTGCAGTATGTGTTGCAAAGCTTGTAGGCTTAAATAAGCAGCCATACCAAGAATAATAAAGAATTATTTCAGTTGGGTATAACCTATCTCCCCGCTTTAGAAAGTCTTACTTCTTAACTATGCTACATCTACCTTCCCTAACCTAAAAGGCAATCATCAGATGGTGAATACTCGAGGGAACAACGGAGCTTCAGGAAGTGGACTGCGCCAGAACGACAACACCAACGACAGAGGCAGCCCTCAACCACCGCCAGTGGACATGCAGAATCTGGGAGCATTTCTTGCGGCGCAGACTCAACTAATGCAGACTATGATGCAACAGATGCAGCAGATGACCAACGCAGCAGCCAACAACAACAACCCTGTAGCTCAGAACAACCATGGTGGACCCCGACCTCACTCAAAGCTATCAGATTTTATGAGGACTAGGCCACCAACTTTTTCAGGAAATGTGAACCCTTTGGAAGCCGATGACTGGCTTAGGACTATTGAGAAGAAGCTGCACATCACGCAATGTGAAGGAAATGAGAAGGTGCTCTACGCCTCTCATCAATTGGAAGGAACCGCCGCAGAATGGTGGGAGAATTACTGTGCCGCTCATGGAGCCCCACAAGAGATCACCTGGGAGGAGTTTACTAATGCTTTCCGCCAGTATCATGTCCCGGAGGGAATGATGGACCTTAAGAAGGAAGAGTTCAGGGCTTTGAAACAAGGAGGCCAACCAGTGGCCGAGTACCTGAACAAGTTTACTCAGTTAGCTCGCTATGCCCCTGAAGACGTATCGACAGATAAAGCTAGGCAGTCTCGTTTCATGAAGGGACTGAATTCAGGACTGCAGGTGGGACTGATCACCCACAATTTTCCAGATTTTCAGGAGTTAGTCAATAAGGCTTTGATCCTAGAAGATAAGCGCAAAGAGCTGGGTGAGAACCGCAAGCGCTTGATGACTAATCAGGGTGGACGTCCAAACCATCTACGTTTGAGGATGTCACCACAACAATTTGCTAGATTCCAACCACCAGCTGTGAACAAGACATCAACCCTCGCACTCGCCACGCCAATCAAAATCTTCAAACCCGGCAAAGACAGGCAACAATGCGCCAGAGGGAATCAGCGATCGCCGTGAAAAGATGCTATACATGCAATGAGCCAGGGCACTTTTCTAATAGGTGTCCACAGAAGGGAGGCATCACGCCAGTTCGTTTCAACTTGGGAACCACACCTGCCAAAACACCAGCCTCAGGAGGAAATCGTGCGCCAGGTCAAGCTGGAGCAACCCCGCAATCAACAGTGCGTGGAAGGATCAACCACATCACTGCAGATGGAGCTCAGGAAGCTTCAAACGTCGTATTGGGTAAGTTTCTGGTCAACTCAGTACCTGCTACAGTTTTGTTTGATTCTGGAGCTTCGCATTCGTTTGTTTCTCAAAGTTTTGCAACCAAGAATGGATTTAAAGTGGTGAATCTTAAGTGTGTGCTCTTAGTCCAAGCCCGTGATCTGAGCTTAGATCTAGCCTTGGGTGTTTGGGAGCTAAGTTGCTTATGGATGGGATAGAATTCCTAGCGAATCTTATCTTGATAGATCGCAATCCTAGACGTCATCCTTGGAATGGATTGGTGTCTAAGCATAAGGCCGTTTTGGATTGTGGCGAAGGATCGTGACTTTGGAAGGCCCTAGTGGCAAGAAAGTAGAGTTTCAAGCGACCGCATTCGAGATGGGCGATTAATGGTCAACGACATGAAAGCCATCGGCATGGAAGATGTGCGATGAGCTGGAATACCGGATGTGTTTCGGAAGATTTGCGGGATTGCCACCGGACCGTGATATCGAGTTCGTGATCGAGTTAGCACCAGGTACAGCACCGATATCAAAGAGACCATATCGGATGCCTACCGACGAGTTAGTGAAAATGAAGAAGCAGATTGAGGAACTGCAAGAAAAAGGTTTCATCAGGCCTAGTTCATCGCCGTGGGGAGCCCCGGTTTTGTTTGTTCGCAAAAAGGACGGAAGTCTTAGAATGTGCATCGATTATCGTGCACTGAATGAAGTAACGATCAAGAATAAGTATCCGTTGCCCAGGATCGATGACTTATTTGATCAGTTAAGAGGAGCTGGAGTTTTCTCCAAGATAGATCTTCGTTCGGGATACCATCAGTTGAAGATCCGAGCGGAGGATGTGCCTAAGACTGCGTTTTCTACGCGATATGGACATTATGAGTTCACAGTCATGTCATTTGGATTGACTAATGCCCCGGCATATTTCATGAACATGATGAATAAGGTTTTCATGGAATATTTGGATAAGTTTGTTGTAGTCTTCATAGACGATATCTTGGTTTACTCGAAGACAGAGGAAGAGCATGCAGAACATCTCAGAATGGTTTTAGAGAGGCTGAGAGAGCATCAGCTGTATGCTAAGTTTAGCAAGTGTGAATTTTGGAAGGAGAAAGTAGAATTTCTTGGTCATGTAATGACTACTAAAGGAGTAGCAGTTGACCCAAGCAAAGTGGACGCAGTGTTGCATTAGGAGCAACCAAAGTCTGTTACCCAGATCCGTAGTTTTCTGGGGATGGCGGGATATTACCGTCGGTTCATAGAGGGATTCTCAACGATTGCTAAACCTCTTACGCAGTTGTTGAAGAAAGAAAAGAAGTTTGCATGGACGCCAGAGTGCGAGACAAGTTTCATGGAATTAAAGAAGCGTTTAACAACAGCCCCCGTATTAGTGTTGCCAGATGTGCAGAATGGATTTAACATTTATTGCGATGCTTCAAAGCAAGGCTTGGGATGCGTGTTAATGCAAGAAGGCAAAGTTGTTGCTTATGCGTCAAGACAGTTAAGACCGCATGAAGTGAATTACCCAACGCATGATTTGGAATTAGCTGCCGTAGTGCATGCTTTAAAGATATGGCATCATTATCTCATAGGAAATAGATGTGAGGTATATACGGATCATAAGAGCCTGAAATACATATTCACTCAACCAGATCTGAATATGAGACAGCGAAGATGGCTTGAGCTAATTAAGGATTATAATGTGGGAATCCATTATCATCCCGGAAAAGCCAATGTGGTGGCGGATGCTCGAGTCGAAAGAGCCATAGCGCAAAAACATTGACAATGGAGGATCAACCGAATTATGCAAGGAATTTCAAAACTAAGGTTGGAAGTCGTTCGCAAGGAATGGTAGCTCGACTTGAAGTAAAGCCAACGGAAGATCGATTAGAGAAGGCCGAAGGATGACGATAAAATTTCTAAGATCAAGGTTAAAAGGAAGAAGGCTTAGTCTGTAGATTTCACTGACGAGCAAGGAACCATGTTCTTCAAAGGCCAATTTGTGTGCTTGGATAAAAGGAACTAAAGCAATTGATTCTTGAGGAGGCTCATGATTCTAAGTACTCGATTCATCCAGGAAGTGCCAAGATGTACCAAGATTTGAAAGAGAGATTTTGGTGGCCTAACATGAAGCGTGAAGTGGCTGAGCATGTTGCTTTATGCGACGTATGTCAGAGAGTAAAAGCCATGCATCAAAGACCCGCTGGTTTGTTGCAGCCGTTGAAAATTCCAGAATGGAAGTGGGAAGAAATCGGAATGGATTTTATCACCGGTTTACCAAAAACTCAGAGAGGTTACGATTCCATTTGGGTTATTGTGGATCGTCTAACCAAGGTCGCCCATTTTATCCCAGTAAAGACCACTTACTCCGGAGATCGTTTAGCAGAGTTGTACATGTCAAGGATTGTATGCTTGCATGGAGTGCCCAAGAAGATTGTGTCAGACAGAGGTACCCAATTTACCTCAAGATTCTGGAATAAGTTGCACGAAGCCATGGGAACTCGTCTGAATTTTAGTACAGCATATCACCCGCAGACAGATGGTCAGACTGAAAGAGTAAATCAGATTTTAGAGGATATGTTGAGAGCTTGTGCTTTAGCTTATACTACGACATGGGATAAGTGTTTGCCATATGCGGAATTTAGTTACAATAATAGTTATCAAGCTAGCCTGCAGATGTCACCGTTTGAGGCGTTGTATGGACGTGCTTGTCGTACTCCGTTAAATTGGAATGAAACAGGAGAGCGATTGGTTTTCGGGCGGACATTCTCGAGGAAGCCAAAGTCAAGTCGCAATGATCGAGAGAGGTTGAAGATAGCACACCAAGACAGTAAAAGCTACGCAGATAAACCGTCGTCGAGATTTGAGTTTCAACCAGAAGATCATGTGTATCTCAGGGTTACCCCTCTTAAGGGCGTTAAAAGATTTCATGTTAAAGGGAAGCTTGCGCCAAGATATATTGGTCCGTTCAAGATTCTGAGCCGTCGAGGAGAAGTAGCTTATCAGTTAGAATTGCCTCAGTACGTGGCAGGAGTGCATGATGTATTCCATGTGTCGCAGCTTAAGAAATGTCTCAGAGTGCCAACCGAGCAAACCCCGCTGGATGCAATAGAGCTGCAAGAAGATTTGACTTACAAAGAGCAACCGGTCAGAATTTTGGAGGTTATGGAACGCAAGACCAGAAACAAGTCTACTCGCTTTTGCAGAGTTCAGTGGAGCAATCATTCCGAAAGTGAAGCCACTTGGGAGCGAGAAGAGGATTTGAAGTCAGAATTTCCGAACCTATTCTCTAGTTAGCCCTGAATCTCGGGTCGAGATTCTGTTAAGGGGGGGAGGTTTGTAACATCCCAAAAATCTGCCAAATATTATTTTATTGCTTAAATGTGCATTTGTGATTTTCTAGAATTTATTTAGATTTTTCTGGATTTATTTGAATTAAATCTTATTTCAAGTTTATTGCTTTTTATCCAAAAGTATTTAAATCTGTGCAAAGTTAAAATAAAGTTTTGGTAAAAATATTTTATTTGAGTCCAGAATGTCTCAAAGTATTTTTGAGATTTTTTTTGGATTTTTCCTGATTATTTTATTGCCTAAAACAAATTAAATGAATTTCTGGAATTAATTTAATTGAGAAAACCTTTTGAAAAATCCCGGAACAGTAATGGGCCCGGCCCGTATCTTTGTCGCTGCGTGCGCCCGGAGAATCGCGCCCATTTGGCCCATCTCGGGTAAACCCTAGGGCGATTGAATCTGCGCCGTTGGATCTGGATCGGATGATCATGGATGAAGCGTACCGGTTCGGGTCTCGGACTGATCGTTGCCGTTGGAAAGAAATCGCGGGTGGATAGGATTAGATCATGGCTATGTGATCGTGACCGTTGGAGCGGAATCGGATGGCTGGGGGTTGTCGTCTCCGCGAAGGACTCGGAGTCCGCCGCCGACACGACTTCGCCACCGGGGGAAGCTAGGGTTCCGTTTTTAGCGCGTTGGCCGAGGCTATAAAAGGAGGGGGTAGCGCCCCGAGGTTCGTCTGTGTGCGCCGCATCTTTTGGTCGAAGAGTTTTCGCGAGAGCAGTCGTAGGACGCCGCCGCAAGCTCGCCGGAATTGAAGCGTGGGACCGCCGCGGTTTTTGCTCAAGTGCGCCGCCAGATCGTCGATTTTTGGTGTTTTGGTCCCAGATCTGGGTTCGCCGAGGTGTGCCGCGTCGACTAAGCCGGTTCTTCTCGTCGGGGACGCGCCGGAACGCCGTCGCCGAAGCCTCTTCTTCGTCTCCGGTGACTTTCTTCACCGTCGCCTCGCCATTAGTCTCGGGTAAGCTTGTGGCCGTCGGATCTGGATGAACGGAGGATCGAGCGCGTTACGCACGATCGCCGCCGCGATTAGATCGGGCCGTGGATGCGTCGCGTGTCGTCGTCATCGGCGGGCGCGCCGCAACCAATCGGGTCAAGACGCGTGGCACTACGGGTTTCGGCGTCGTCGCGATTCACTGCGGACGGATGAGGTCTCGTGGACTGTGTCTATGCACCGAGGCCACGTGTCGGCTTCTGATTGGTTCGGTTCAGCGCTGATGTCACGCAGACGTCATAAATCGATTTTTCAGAATAAAAATAAATCTGTTAATTTCGAATTTCTGATTTTCTGATTTCAGTATTTATTTCAAACTTCAAAAGGCTATATCTTTTGCAATTTAACTCGGATTTGAGTGATTCAAATTTCTAAAAATTTGCAAAATTGAGATATATTTAATGGTGAATTTTATTTGATTTTTGGAGTTCAATTGCTCTCTGTTTTGGTATTTATTTGCTTTTCTCCTTGATGCAGCGTACGCGTTGAATTGTGCGACGCTTCGGAGGAAGATCAAGCAACTCAAGAGCAAGCTTCAGATCAAGATCAGGACCTATTCCAAGGCAAGTTGTGCTTTGATCATGTTGAACCCATGTTTATAAAATTGCTATATTTGTTTTACCCTATTGCATATGTTTCAAATATACAATTGTTTCAAACTAGATTAGGCTTAGCTAATATACCAGATTGATCTATACCCTACCTTGTCATTGTATGCCATGATCCATTGTCACCCTAGATTGGTTTAATTATAGTTGGTAAACAATTATAATCAAATTGGAGTTTTAGACCGTATTAGTTGCTTAGCCTTGCCACGTCATCACATGTGTCAGAATCATTGATAATTAATCTTGATTAATGGAATATGGAACAATATTATGAACTTGTGTGTCATGTGGGATCACACGATGAGATTGAGTTGTTGTGGCGAGTCATGTCACGCAACGATGTTGAATTGTTGATGGCACGTGGTGCTTGGTAATCAACTGGGTGATAATAACTTAGATTGAGGCAAGTGGCAAGGGGCGAGGAGGCCTAGGTGGGCCCGATGGGCAGATGGTATGTGGATGTCTTGCCTTGATCACACTAAGGACTTAACCTTGCAAGCCTTTGACCTGAGTCTATCATGCAACCACATGTCCGGTATGGGCCAGCCTAGCTGAGTAATTTGCAATGTCTTAATTTTGGTACTATCGTGGTCGGTGTGAGTTCCCGAGTTATGGTGTAATTCACATGGCGCAAGAGGGGGGCCCTGGATGTGGTAACCAGTCCCACCAGTGTTGAATCCTTAGCGGGTAGTATCAGGTTAATCCAGAGCATTGTAAAGGCTTTGTTATAATCACTCGCCTTGGTGGTGTTTGGTTTTATCACGTGGGTAAAGTGCATAACCTCTGCAGAGTGTGAAACTATTCGGATAGCCGTGCTCGCGGTATTGAGCAATGCTCGGGAATTACAGTTAAGGGTTAGCTTAATTAATTGGACAACATGGTTGGGATGGCGGAAGGCCATATGGAAGATGAAATTTGACTTAGGATTGGAAACTTGGTTTACTTGAGAAACACTGAAGTTATTTATTATTGCTAATTGTTTTACATTCTTTACAATCTATTTATTGTATTTGTTCATAAATGCCGCTTATTGCAAAATAGCCATGATAGCCTATCCGTTGGAATAAGCCTTACATATAGATACATAGAATTGCATTCTGTGCACAACTTGTTGAGTGCTTTAAGTACTCACCCTTGCCAAACAACAATAATCAACAGTTGAAGAATCTACACCTGTGTTGGAAGATGAAGTCCAGGAAGACACGAGTCATTAGGGCCCGAGCCTTGTCGGTTGCCTGTGGTGAACTGATGAGCTATCTACGTTTTCTATTTTTCCGCTGCTTAATCATTAGTTATATTTTCAGTTTTGCCCTGCGTGGCTTAATAATGTAAGTTGGTCATAAGATCATACCTTTAGTTATATCAATGAATGAACTATTATTCTATTATCGTTGAGTATGATGTGATATGTACCAATGTTAAGCTGTGTGCACTAGCGTTGATCCTGGGAATAGTGCGTTAAACACAGTGGGTTCGAATCAGTGGATTCGGGTCCTTACAGTGATCATAACAAAGCCTTTACAATGCTCTGCCTTAACCCAGTACTACCCGCTGAGATTTCTACACTGAAGGGTTAAACCGCCACAACAGGGTCCCCCTCTTGCGTCATGTGAGTTAATCTGCGAACCCGATTTCACAGCACCACTGATAGTACCAAAGCTAAGACATCTCAAATTAATCATCTTGGCTGTCCCATACCAGACATGTGGTTGAATGATTGACTCAGGTCAAAGGCTCTCAAGGTTAAGTCCTTAAGATGAGTAGGGCAATACTTCCACATACCCTTTGCCCTTTGGCCCACCTTGGCGCGCTGCCCTTTTCCACTTGCCCCAATCTAAATGATTACCACCCCAATTGATTACCAAGCACCACGTGCTATCAACAAGTGAACATCGTTGCGTGATATCCCTCGCCACTACAACTCAATATCATCTTGTGACAACACCTGACACACCAATTCATAATCATATTCCATATTTTATTAGTCGAGATTAAACATTGATGTTCCAAGTATATGTGATGACATGGCATGGCTAAGCACACTAACACGGTCTAACCAACCCATGTTGGTTTTAGTATTAACCAACTAGTAATGAACCAATCTAGGGTGACAAATAAATAATGGTGTACAAATGACAAGGTAGGGTATAGATCAATTAGGTATATTAACTAATTCCCAATCTTAATTTGAAACATTTATACGCATAAAATGCCATGCATAAGTAAAACAATATAGCGATTTTCTAAATTGGGTTCAACATTATCAAAGCACAACTTGCCTTGGAAAAGGTCTTGTTCTTGCTCGGGAACCTAGTCTTGAGTTGATGTATCCTCCTCATATGCTTTCACACAATTCGACGTCTACGCGATAAGAGAGAGAAAGCCAAATAAACACAAAAATAGAGAGAAAACAAACCCAAAAAATCAAATAAAATTCACCATTAAATAGAGCTCAAGTTTATTTTTTTAGAAATTTGAATCTCCTTAATCAGAGCTCGTATGAGGGAGAATAGGCTCTCGAAAGATTCAAAATTCCAAAAATCAAAAATTGGAAAATCAAAATAATATCTAAATTATTTTTCTATTGAAAATTCATCTTTATGATGTCAGCATGATGTCATCATGACGTTAGCACCGAGAGTTTTTTAGCCGAAATATGTTTCAACGAAAAAATTCGGATTATGATGTCATCGTGACGTCACCGAGACCCAATCGGAGACCACCACATGGCGTGGTGCATAGACCCAGTTCACCGCACAACACCTTGCTCACAGTGAACTCGATGTATGGCGCTTGGGGTGTCATGCACCATGCGTCAGATCCGGATTGGCTCGGTGCTCGGCGCGTTCTGGTCCGCATGATCCCACCGACGGCTAGATCTAGCTCCGATGCTTGAGAGACGCGGCATGGTGCGCATCCCCCACATGTCATGTATCTCGCGGTCCACCCCTAGATTCGACGGTCCAAAACAAGTGCGAGTCAACGACGATGGCGCAGTAGAGCTACACACCAGTGTTGAGGAAGACGACTCGTTTGGCGATGAAGTTGCAGTTCTTTCACAACGAGACTTAGCAGATCTGGAAGCCTTTGATCTTGTGCACATGCTAGTGCCTTCAACGTTGCCGAAGAAACGCTATCGATGGACATCCATCTCAATAATGTGACAGCGAGGCTTAGGCACTTCGAAAAGCGACATCTTGTGAAACCGAGCTCCAGTGATGACGATCTCTAGGGCGGAAGACACAGGAGCTTGCAGCGATCCTCGGGGGTCTACGCATCCCTTAAATAGACTCGTAGAATGCCCACAATCCGGAACCCTAGGTCCACACGGTGACGCAAGCGTGTCAGACATGGATATCGACGGTGGCTCGGAGAAGAACTCCTACCGGCTATCCATATGTTCGATCAGCGGCTATGATCCTTGGTGACATGGCGCAATCTAAGTAGGACTCGAGATCTATCGGACGTTGTCAACGGTCGGATGACGATCTAACGGTTCACAATCAAGCTTCAAGAACTCGGGCCGAGCGCGCACAATAAATAGGCTACGATGAACAGTAATGGGCTCCGGCCCGGAACTGTTTAAATAATTTTTCAAAGCCTTTTCCATTTAAAATAAATCTATTAATTAAACTAATTAGTTTAAGGAAGATAAAATATTAAGAAAAATCTCAAAAATACCTTGAGACATTTTGAATTCAAATAAAATATTTTTAGCCAAGCTTTATTTAAATTTTATCTATAATTAATTGTTTTCACAAAAGGCCAATATATTTAATTTGAAATAAATTCACATAAAATCTAGAAAAATCCAATAAATTTAGAAAAAACCATAAAATACACAAATAACATAATAAATTAATAAAAAGGAAAATTTGTGATGTTACAAACCTTCCCCCCTTAACAGAATCTCGATCTCGAGATTCAAGACTAACTAGAGAATTATTTAGGGAATTCTGACTTCAAATCCTCTTCACGCTCCCAGGTAGCCTCACTTTCTGAATGGTTGCTCCATTGCACTCTGCAAAAGCGAACTGACTTGTTTCTGGTCTTGCGCTCCATCACATCCAAAATCTTGATCGGCTGCTCCTTGAAAGTCAAATCTTCCTATAGTTCAATTGCTTCCAACGGTGTCTGCTCTGCTGGCACTCCGAGACACTTCTTAAGCTGTGATCATGCACTCCTGCTAACGACTGCGGCAACTCCAACTGAAAAGCAACCTCTCCTCGATGGCTTAAGATTTTGAATGGACCAATATATCTTGGCGCAAGCTTTTCTTTAGCGTGAAACCTTTTAGCTCTTTTAAGAGGGGTAACTCTGAGATACACGAAATCATCTGGCTCGAAGCTCAATTCACATCGACGATTATCAGCGTAGCTTTTCTATCTTGACTGTGCTACTTTCAACCTCTCTCTGATCATAGCAATTTGCTCTTCGGCTTCCTTAAGAATATCAGGCCCAAACACCAAACGCTCTCCCGTCTCATTCCAATTCAGCGGAGTATGACAGGCACAACAATATAAAGTCTCAAATGGTGACATTTACAAACTAGTCTGATAACTGTTATTATAACTGAATTCCGCATACAACAAACATTTGTCCCATGAAGTAGCATAAGCTAATGCACAAGCTTTCATTATATCCTCCAGAATCTGATTAACCCTCTCGGTCTGACCATCTGTCTGCGGATGATACGCTATACTGAAATTCAAGCGAGTCCCCATTGCTTCATGCAGCTTACCCCAAAATCTCGAGGTGAATTGGGTACCTCTATCCAACACTATCTTCTTAGGCACACCACGCAAACACACAATCCTTGACATATACAATTCTGTCAAGCGATCTCCTGAGTAGGTAGACTTCACTAGTATAAAATAAGCCACCTTGGTCAATATATCAACGATGACCCATACGGAATCATAGCTCTTCTGAGTTCTAGGAAAACCAGTAATAAAATTCATATCGATTTCCTCCCACTTCCATTCAGGAACCTTCAACAATTGTAACAAACCAGCAGGTCTTTGGTGCATAGCTTTTACTCTTTGACACATGTCACACAGAGCAACGTGTTCAGCTACTTCACGCTTCTTGTTAGGCTACCAAAACCTCTCTTTAAGATCTTGATACATTTTAGCACTTCCTGGATGAATCGAATACTTGGAATCATGAGCTTTCTCAAGAATCAACTAATTAAACTCCTTTTTATTTGGTACACAAATTCGACCTTTAAACCACACGATACCCAGATCATCCAAAACAAAATCCTCGGTTGAGCCTTCCTCCTTCTTGGACTTGATTCTATTGATCTTTTTATCATCCTATTGACCATCTTAATATGATCTTCTAATGTTGGCTTCATTTCCAAAGCATCTAGAAATCCCTGTGGAACAACTTCCAGCTTCAGCTTTTGAAATTCCTTGCATAACTCCGGTTGATCATTTGACACTAACATATTAGCACTATGGCTCTTTTGACTCAAAGCATCGGCTACCGCATTAGCATTACCAGTATGATAATGGATTCCAACATTATAATCCTTAATCAACTCCAGCCATCTCCTCTGTCTCATGTTGAGATCTGACTGAGTAA
Source organism: Otatea glauca (assembly GCA_036346275.1). NCBI lineage: Eukaryota > Viridiplantae > Streptophyta > Magnoliopsida > Poales > Poaceae > Otatea > Otatea glauca. Next base: position 940,924 of record CM070712.1, read on the forward strand.
ATATATACTTCATATTCTTGTGGTTTGTATATATCTCACATCTATTTCCAATGAGATAATGATGCCACAACTTCAAAGTATGCACTACGGTAGCCAATTCCAAATTATGCATAGGATAATTCTCTTCATGTGGCCTCAACTGCCTTGACGCATAAGCAACAACCTTGCCATTTTGCATCAATACACACCTAAGACCTTATTTGGAAGCATCACAGTATATATCGAGATTGTTCTGTACATCTGGAAACACTAACACGGGTGATGTTGTCAAACGCTTCTCCAATTCCAAGAAACTCCTTTCGCACTCTGGTGTCCATGCAAACTTCTTCTCCTTTTTCAACAGTTGTGTAAGAGGTCTAGCAATCGTAAAAAATCCCTCTATTAATCAACAGTAATAACCCGCCATTCCCAGAAAACTACGAATCTGACTAACAGACTTTGGTTGTTCCCAAAGCAACACTGCTTCAACTTTACTTAGATCAACAACAACTCCTTTAGCAGTCATCACATGGCCAAGGAATTCAACCTTTTCCTTTCAAAAGTCACACTTACTAAGCTTAGCGTACAACTATTGCTCACGCAGCTTTTCCAGAATCAATCATTCAACTTTTTCCTTTCAAAAGTCACACTTACTAAACTTAGCGTACGGCTATTGCTCATGCAGCTTTTCCAGAACCAATCTCAAATGTTCTGCATGCTCTTCCCTTGACTTGGAGTAAATGAGAATATCATCTATGAAAACAACGACAAACTTGTCCAAGTATTCCATAAAAACCTTATGCATCATGTTCATGAAATATGCAGGAGCATTGGTCAATCCAAAAGACAAGACCATAAACTCATAATGTCCATATCACGTAGAGAACGCAGTCTTGGGGACATTCTCTGAACCGATCTTTAACTGATGATAACCTGATCGAAGATCTATTTTTGAGAAAACTCCAGCTCCTCTCAACTGATCAAACAAATCATCGATCCTAGGCAACGGATACTTATTCTTGATCGTCACTTCATTAAGTGCACGATAATCAATACACATCCTCAGTCTTCCATCCTTCTTCCTGACGAACAAAATAGGCGCTCCCCACCGGGACAAACTAGGTCGAATGAAACCTTTCTCGAGCAACTACTTGATCAGCTTCTTCATCTCAACAAATTCATCAGTAGGCATCCGACACGGTCTCTTCGCTATTGGTGCTGTACCAGGCACTAACTCAATAACAAACTCAATTTCTCGGTCTGGTGGCATACTAGGTAAGGGCCTGTTTGGTAGAGCTTCAGATTCTGGCTCCACGTATCTGAATCTTGTAGGCTAAAATAAATACAATTAAGTTTATATTTTTAATCTAAAATTCAATAATATGACCTACCTAAACACTCTTAATATACCCACAGATCCAGCTTCACGGATCTGTGGAGCTACAAATATCCAGCTTCACCAGATCTATGAATCTGGTGGAGCTAGAGTCGTACCAAATAGGGCCTAAATCTTCAGGAAAAACATCTGGGTATTCACTAACCACTGGCACATCCTCCATGATGGCAACTTTCACACAGTTTATCATCAACTGACCATCATGAACTGCAGTTGCTTGAAATTCCACTTTCTCTCCACTAGGGCTTTCCAAAGACACAATTCTTCGATCACAGTCCAAAACAGCTTTATGTTTGGATAGCCAATCCATTCCAATGATAACATCTAGGGTTTGGGTATCCAACAAGATAAGATTCGCTAGTAATTCTATCCCAACCATAAGCAACTTAACTCCCAAACACCTAAGGCTAGACTGAAGTTTAGATCCTAGAGCTTGGACTAATAGCACACACTTAAGATTCTTAATATCCAACCCATTCTCAACAGCAAAATTTTGAGAAAAAAATGAATGCCAAGCTCTAGAATTAAATAAAACTGTAGCAGGTACTGAGTTAACCAGAAACTTACCCAACACGACGTCTAATGCCTCCAGAGCTCCATCTATAGTGATATTGTTGACTCGACCTCGCACTATTTCTTGTGGCGTAGCTCTAGCTTGGCCTGTTGTGCGGTTCCCTCTTGATGCAGGTGCTTTGGCAGGTGTAGTTCCCAAGTTGAAATGAACCAGTGTGATACCTCCCTTCTTCAAACATTTGTTAGCAAAGTGTCCTGGCTCATTGCAAGAATAGCAGCGCTTGACAACAGTTTGTTGATCTCCTCCTGGCACATTGTTTCCTTGGACTGGCGTTTGAAAATTCTGGCTAGCAGGATGTGGTGCAGGAGTTGATGTCTTGTTTGCAACTTGGGGTTGAAATCTTGAAAACTGTTGTGAAGTCATCCTCAATCTGAACTGGTTCAGACGACCTCCTTGATTAGCCATCCTGTGCTTATGGTTCTCGCCAAGCTCCTTACGCTTGTCCTCTAAGATCAAAGCCTTATTGACTAACTCTTGAAAATCAGAGAAGTTATGGGCCATCAATCCCACTTGCAAACCAGAATTTAATCCTTTCATGAATCGAGACTATCTAGCTTTATCTATTGCAATGTTCTCAGGGGCATAGCATGCTAACTGAGTAAACTTATTTAGGTAATCAGCCACTGACTGGCCTCCTTGCTTCAGTGCCCTAAATTATTCCTTGTTTAGGTCTATCATACCTTCAGGTACATGGTACTGATGGAAGGAAGTAGTAAACTCTTCCCAGGTGATCTGTAGTGGGGCTTCATGTGCAGTACAATAGTTCTCCCAACATTCAGCTATTGTTCCTTCTAGTTGATGAGAGGCATATAGAATCTTCTCATTTCCTTCACATTCGGTTATGTGCAGCTTCCTTTCAATAGTTCTAAGCCAGTCATCAGCTTCCAAAGAATTGACATTGCTAGAGAATGTCGACGGATGAGTCCTCATGAAATCAGATAGTTTTGAGTAAGGATGTGATCCATTGTTGCCATGTTGAGCATTGTTGTTATTGTTAGTAGCCTGTGTTGTCACACTTTGCATTTGTTGCATTATTGTTTGTATAAGCTGAGTCTGCGTTGCAAGAAAAGCTCTTAAATTCTACATGTCAACTGGTGGCGAAGGTTGCGGTGGTACTCCATCATTGGGATTGTCACTTGGTAGAAGTCCACTACCGAAAGCTCCGTTATTGCCACGAGTATTCACAATCTGTTGATTGCTTCTTGAGTTAGGGAAAAGAGATGTACCATAGATAAGATTTAAGAATTTCTAAGGCAGGGAAGACAGGTTTAACCCAACAACTTAATCAACTTTATTAATACTTGGTATGGTTGCTTACAAAAGCTTACTGCACACTCAGCAAACAAGAAAAATCAAACTAAGCACACCAACTAGCTACTACTAAAATGGTACTGACTATCTTAAACAGATGCGACTCCATACATGAGTCTCAACTAGAAGCTAGGCCTATCACTCATCTAACCACCCAGGCTGGGGCTGACCCAGTGCATACAATGGTGGGTAGGCTAGCATAGGTGCAAACCTATCCTAGTGACCAACGACCGACACCTCCATGTCCACATGGATGTCGCGCTCCTCCGGCTCCATCTCCACCTCCTCAGGGTCTTCTTCTTCTTCGTCATCCTGCTCTGGTGCAGCCTAGTCGCCTTCGTGAAGGGCCTCCTCAAGCTCCATGATCCGCTCCGTAGATGTGATGCGTGTCTCGTGCAGCTCCTCCTCGGTGACTCTCAAAGTCTCGTACACCATCTTCAATTCTTCGACCGTATCCTTCATATGAGCATCCAGTGCAGCTGCAAGTTGAGCCAAGTGTACAACGGTAGCATCTTCCTCCTTGTCAATCCACTGTCACTGAGAAGCATGTCCCATCAGGTGTATAGCTTAAACATCGTGTCCTCAAGCACGTGAGAGTAGTCCTGACAGATCCGCCTCAAAGCAAGTCGCGAAGCCTCCTGAATCCCGATCTCAAAAGTGGATCTCCTCACGGTGAAATTGATCGTCTTGCTTGATTTCTCATCCTCCCATGCATATATGAGAATCTTGCATATAATCCCACGCTCAACTCCGTTAACCACCCAATAGTTACCTCGGTAGAGTGGTCACACAAAGCCTCCCAAAACCTGAAGAACTCTCCATAGCTCCGCGGCATAGCCACCCTCGCACTCTCCGTAAGTCTACGACATCCTCATCTATTAAAAGGAACATAGATGAGTCCTCCACTCGAAATGACAGCAAAAAAACGAAAAATTCAGCAAAGACGAGAAGTAGAGAATAAAAAGAGTCAAGAGTGTCTTGTTAGTCAAATTTAGATTTTTCTTTAGAAAATAGTTTTGGATACACCTAGGAAACCACCATGCTATCTAAGTCCAAGTTCTACAGTCAGTATGTCTCTGATACCACCTCTGTCGGGACCCAAATTTACCGATTCGTACCCTCTATGTATAACGCACTAGTCCAGGATCACGCTAGTGCACAAAGGCTCAACATCGGTAAATATCACAATCATACATAACGATATTATAAATAAGACTCAATTTATTAGATATAACTAAGTGCATGACCTTATAGTCAACTTACATAATAAACCTACGCAGGGCTAGACTAAGGATAATAAACTAAGACAATGCAGCGAAATAGAAAGATGTAGACCACCCATCAGTTTACCACAGGCAACTGACAAGGCTCGAACCCTAAATACTCGGTCCTCCTGGTACTCCTCCAAAACAGGGGTAGACACCTCAACTGTTGATGTTGTTGTTGATAAGGGTGAGTACTTAAAGCACTCAACATTTGTTCACAAATGCAATTCTAATATTCTATATTCAAGGCATATTCCAAAGGAATGGCTAACATGGATATTTTGCAATAAAGCAGCATTTATGTGAGGAGCCGCCACGGGGACTCCGCTGATTCACCCGAATGCGTGACACAACTGGGGTGAATCAAAGGAACCTCGGGTGCTCCGAACATATGCCCGTGTTGGCCCCAGGACAGCGAACCAACACGCTCATCTCCAGTCCAACAATTGATATCACAACACATACAACAACACATACATAACATATATATACATCATCAAAAGTCGGACTGCTGTCCCAAACGACATAATAAGTTTAATACATCATCAGAGTAGCGGAAATATGACATAAAGCAGCAGAAACAAAAGTTAAACAACAAAATATCCAGCGTGGTATGCCCCAAACCCGCAGGCAACCAACTGGAGGCAACAACACGCATCTAGCCGCTAGCGTCATCGAAATCTGCTCGGTAAAAGTTCCCAGGCAGCACCTCATCCTCACCTGCAGCAAGTGGACAAACCGATTGAGTACAAAGAATGTACTCGCACAATAATATATATGTGAATGCAAAGTTCTAGCTACATGTGGTTGCTATGTCAAAAGAGAGCTAGATTGGCTAAATTTCAGCACTAAGCAGTATTTGCGAAAGCATAGACATATATAGATTTCCATGGCTATCTTTGTAAACATTTTCAAATGCTAATAAACAGTAAATCATCACCATATCATCATAGTAACATCAATCACACAATCTTATCATGCCTCCAAGCATTCACCCAATTCATGAGTTCAATCGCTCATGAACGGTTCCTACACACATGAGCAATCCAATACTCGTAAAGTTTTCCACACCCATCCCATAACCATCTTACCCGTTCTTAGCTAAATTAGCAGCTTAGCCCTCAAGTCTCGTCCTTAACCAAGGACGTGGCTATTCGAATAGTTTTATCTCTGTAGAGGTACTACTTTACCAACACGACACGCCACACTCGTAAGCCAAGCTATTAGCACATTTCCTTCGATGTGCCGGCCAAGGTAAACATGACAAAACCATTTTCCAACATGCATGGTAGTGCATCTAAACCACCCGGGTGACTGTGGCCCTTGATCCCACGTGCCTAGTGCTCCGTGTGTGTGGATCAAGGAGTACCCCCGTTGTTGGACATCCCTTGACGCTTCGCTAAGCTCAAGGAATTCCGATGGGAGTCCCTCTCTCCCCTCACATTGTTACATGTGGTTTAAACACCTTAGTCATGCATAAGTACTTGGCTAAGCCGGTCCCATAAACGGCGTGTGGCTCGCACGATAGTTACTTGAGAGAAGGTACTAAAGACTTGGTCCTTAGACCTTAACCAACAGTTGCCACAACAACTTCTAAGTATATCCAACAATCTGAACCTCATCATATTCCATTTAATCAAATCATGCAATCAATGGACTAAGTCCATCAATCACTTCTAGCGGTAAATCTAAGCATGGCTAAGCAATTCGCAAGAACCCATACATAATAGATAAACCACCTAAGGCGACAATGGAATACAACAAGAACATGGTAAGGGGATGACAAGACAACATGGTAATAGCTAAGCATTTCTACCCAAACATACTTGTAATTGAAAAATAAGCATGAAATGGATAAAATACTGCAAAACATAATTTGCAATTATGGGATCAATATGTTCGAGTAATAGATTAGTTCCTTGCTGCTCGTTCTTGATGTCGTAAAAGTAGGCGTACTCAGGAGTGTCCTCCGGAGCGTCCACACCTACCGAGAAGAACAATTCCAATAAATACCGAAAGAGCTCAAATAATTACTACTATTAAGAAATTCTCAAATATGCATGAAATGCTCATGGTTTTTATTACTAATTATAATATGAACATAACAATTGAGTTTTGCAAGTTTGGATTTGTGTGTGAAAATTTATCACCAACACAAGATAGTTCGGGTGGGGGTTAAACAATGCTACAGCATGTTAAAGATTCTAAGGTAGATCAATGGATATGTATCCTAAGTCTTGTTTTTCTGTGGGGTAAGAAAGAGTATGATCATATGAACATATAGGAATTGGTTTCATTCAATTTGGATTTACAATGCAAAAGTTATGGCCATGTGAATTAGGCTAAGTTGGGTGGGAATGGTGTGGCCGAAAGTTTCTCGACAAAGAACAACACTTAGTTGCTAGGGACTACAACAATTATTTGTGGAGCTATTCTAGTAATAAATTCATAGCCAAGGTGGGATAGGATATAGCCTTACCACAGCAAGGAAGTATTGGCTCTTGATGAGTGCTCGATTCGATGAAAGGATAAAAAATGAGGACGCGAAGATGATCGTCGGTTCTTCAGTGTTCACCACCTCCTCCTAGCTCATGGGGATGATGTTCTTGCTTCCTTGAGCTTGCAATAGCGTGGCCTCCTCCTCCTCAAGCTAGCAAACTCACATGCACAACCCGATCTTCAACATGGAAATGGTTTGCAAAGAAAGAAGATTATTGAGCTCCATGTTGCCAAAATTTCAGAACATGGAAAAGAAGGAATTGATGAGAACTTACCAAAAGCTTGGTGCTTGCAAGTTCCATTTGGATGGATTTGAAGCTTGGGATAAGAGGAATCCAATGGTATAGCATGCACAAGCTCAAATCCAAATTTTGGGATGGATTTGAGGAGAGGAAAAGGAGATGAGGGTGAGAGCTTCATGCTTCTCCTTGCTGTTTTCAGAATAGGGGCTGAACAAATGAGGTGAGTGGCAGAAGAAAAAGAGGTGAAGCCTTTTATATGCTTGCCCACTCATCCCTTACATGTGGGGACATGGGTCCACATGTCATGGAGTGGGTAAGGAGGAGAAACCAATGTGAGAGTAGCTTATATAGGTGCACTTTCCTGCCCTACATGTGGGGCTAGGTCCCACATGTCATTGGTAGGTAAAGAGGTGGGTAGAGGTGACAAAAGTGATAAAAGATAAAGTGGTTAGGTGCAGCCCACTTCTCTCTCTTACAAGCATGACCCACATGCCATTGACTATGGCAAGAGAATGATGGTGTAGTTGGAAAATGATTTTTAGAATTTTATAATTTCCATATTCATGCAAGATAAATGGCCTATCACTTGTACAATTTTAATCAAGTGAATGTCTCATTGAAAATATGGATGACATGATCATGATATGCATCACTTACCATCTTAAGGAAATTTGGGGTTGTTACAATTTATAAATGAATACAGTAAATAGATTGAAAGATGGTAAAACAAATAACAATAATAAATCACTTTAACATTTCTCAAGTAAACAAGGTTTCCAATCCTAAGTCAAGTTTCCAACTTCCAATGGCAACCTGCCATCCCAACAAAGTTTTCATTTGTAAAGTCTAACCCTTGACTGTAATTCCCGAGCTATGGTCAGTACCGCGAGCACGGCTATACGAATAGATTTACACTCTGCAGAGGTTATGCACATTACCCACATGATACAACCATACACCACAAATCCGAGTGATCATATTACAATGCTTTGCCTTAACCCAGTACTACCCGCTGAGGTTTCAACACTGAAAGGTTAAACCGCCACAACAGGGTCCCTCTCTTGCGCCATGTGTGTTAATCCATGAACCCAGAACTCACACCACCACTGTTAGTACCAAAGCTAAGACATCGCAAATTAATCAGCTTGGTTGTCCCACACCAGACATGTGGTTGCTTGATTGACTCAGGTCAAAGGCTCGCAAGGTTAAGTCCTTAAGATGACTAGGGCAAAACATCCACATACCCTCTGCTTTTCGGCCCACATAGGGCACTGCCCCTTGACACTTGCCCCAATCTAAATGATTACCACCCCAGTTGATAACCAAGTGTAACACCCTAAATTTTGCTCTAACTTAAATTTTGGAGTATTTTTAATTTTTGAGAATTTTTGGAAATTTATTTAAATTTATTTGGATTTATTCAAATATGGCTTTTCTTGAAAACAATTAAATAATGGAAAAGTTTTTGCAAAGTTTTATTGCAAATATTTTAATTGAGTTCCAAATAGCTCAAAGTATTTTCTGGAATTTTTCTAGAATTTTTCTGCTATTTAAAAAGCCCCAAATGATTTAATTGAATTTCTAGAATTATTTTTAATTAAAAATGTTTTAAAAATTGGATGAACAGTAATGGGCCGAGCCCATTACTGTGCACGCCGCTGGCCCAGCTCGCCGCGCAAACCCTAACCGCCGCCACCCTTCGCCCGTTGGATCGGCATTCATGGATCGAAAGTCGCGTCGCCGCCGCGTTTTGCCGTCGGATCGCTGCTCACGGACGCTCGGGATTTCGCCACGTCGCTTCGTCCCCGCGAGATCGCCGGAGGGACGTGGGCTTGATGGCCGTGATTTCCGCCGGCAGTTTCGCGCACGTCGAGGCCCTTTAAGCCGTTCTGGTGAGCGCGTTCTGCAGAGGACTCAACGCCACGTCTTTGGACTCCTCTCACGCACGTTGAGACGCTCTAGAGACCACGGGAGAGCTCGTCGTAGTTGTTTCTTTGCGCCGCCACTGTTTTTCGTCGTTTGCTTCGGCGTCGGTCCAGTTCCGCCGTTGCCGAGGTCACCGGAGTGCTCACCGAGTCGAACCGCGTTGAGGGAACCATTTCTTCGCGCCGGAGAGCCGCTACAACGCCGTCGCCGAGGACGTCTTCCTCAGCTCCGGCAACCTTCCTTTCTTCGCCGCCGTCAACCTCGTCGAACCGCGCCAACCGTTCGATCCTCATCACACCGCGTAGGTGAGTCCACGTCACCTCCACCTCTGTACATGTTTAGATTGAATCGTGACCGTTAGATCTTGATGTGTACGGTAGGGATTAGATCTAGGTTTTGCGGCTAGATTTAATGCGAACCCTTGGATCATTTTTGAACACGTGAGATTGCGCCGCGTAGCTTGATGAATAGTAATCAGCTCGGGTACCGTGGGCCGTTGGATTAGATCTAAACAGCGGCTGTGGGTTGATCTGTGGCGTGCGGATCCGTACCGTTCAAATTTGAATGTGCGGCAGAGATGACGCCATGCCCCCACCGAATCACGTGCAGACGCGTGTGCGCTTTGACCGAGACACGACCAAATCCTGACCGCCGATTTTGAACGAGCCGTCGCGATGTCGACGCGTGTCGTGCGTAAACCGAGGAGTCGCAGCGGCGCGCGGTCTTGGCCGTTGGATCCAAGGGCACGATTCGATGCGTGGCGCGTGGTGTCGGGAATCGAGCGCCAGCGAACCGTGCGGGAGTGAGATCGGCCGCTGGTTTAGCGAACGGTCTGGATTTTGCCGCGTGTCGCGTCGGGATTGGCTGCGCATCGTCGCTGACACCATGGCTTGCGTCACCTGGTGCACGGGCACAGTGCTGCTAGTCCACGGTGGACCAGAGCCGAACCATGGACTCAGCCCATGGACCGGAGTGACGTGGCAGCCTCTGGGCATGCCACGTGCCATGCTGACGTCATAAATATTTTTATATACAAAAATATTTCAGCCAAAATTCTTTTCTGTGCTGACGTCATCATGGCGCAATGCTGACGTCATAAATGCGAATTTTCAGTATAAAAATAATTTGGAAAATCGGATTTCTTAATTTCTGTATTTGCAGATTTTATTCAAACATCAAATGACTACAACTTTTGCATTTTAACTCGGATTTGGGTGATAGAAAATTATAAAAATTCATAAAATTATGATCTATTTAATGATGAGTTTTATTTGAATTTTTGAGGTCATTTAGTCCTCGGTACTTGTTATTTATTGCATTTTTGTTTATACGCGTAGACGCAAATTTGCCGGAAAGTTTCGAAGAAGAATTCGTCGCTCAAGAACAAGCTTCGGAACACGACCAGCAACCCTTTGAAGGCAAGTTATGCTTTGATCATTTTGATCCTAGATTTTGAAAGTGTAATTTATGCTTCGAAATTATGCATGCTAATTTACTTAAAATGAATTTAAATTAAATTGGGATAATGTAGTTAATCAACCCATTCTGTTACGCCACCTTGAAATTATTAATTGTATGCCTTAAATCATTGTCACCCTAACTTGATTGTATTGGTTGGATAATAATATGATGCCAACACGGGAGGCTAGACCGTGAGTAGATGCTTAGCCTTGCAACGAGTCATGAATGATCTTTCGGAAAAATGCTACAATATTGACTAATGGAATATTGAATGTATTTTTGAAGTGGTGTGATATTGCCACATGATGAAATTGAAGTATGGAGACCTGTGTGGTTCCATACCGATGTTGAGTTATTGCTGGCATGTGTTGCACAATAATCAACTGGGTGTGAAATGATTTAGACTGGGGCAAGTGGCAAGAGGTCAGTGTGACAGTGGGCCTGTGTGGCATTGGGTTGCCGAGTGTTGTGAGTTTGTGTGCCACAATGGGTCAGTGCCATCATTGAGTGTTGGAAGTCTTGCCTTGGTCAGTTAAGGACTTCACCTTTCAAGCCTTTGATCTGAGTCACCCGTACAACCACATGTCTGATATGGGACAGACCTAGTTGATTAGGGTTCTGACATCTTTCCTCTGATACCTCGGGGTGACAGTTCACGGGGGTGTATCTATACGGGGGAGCGTACCTGTGCTACGGCTTGGTGCCCATCCAACGGTGATTGACCTGTCCTATGCTTCGGCTCTATGTGAGGGAAGTGATAGTGAGGGTAATACCGGAGAGGTTCATTGGGTAAGGTAGAAGTTCCTGAAAAGCTTTGTTGCGGACAATCACCTGTGTGGTGAGCGGCTGTATCTTGTGGGTAAAGTGTACAACCTCTGCAGAGTGTCAAAACTATTCGAATAGCCGTGCTCACGGTATTGAGCATTGCTCGGGGATTACAGTCAAGGGGTAGATCTTCATAAACAAAATGTGGAAAGGGTGGCTGTGTGCCAGTATTGAAAATGAACTGTTAAGGCTGTGTGCCGAGAATCTTCGAAGAAAAACCATTTGAAGAAATTAGTATTACTTATAACTGTTCCACTGCTTTAATTTAAATAAGATACTTGTTTAAAAATGCTGTTGATGCAAAAGAACCATTTAAGCCAATCCTTTGGAATAAGCTTTGCATATAGTACTAGTGCGCATTCTGTGCATTACTTGTTGAGTGCCTTGTGTACTCATCCCACCTTGCATCAACCCCAACATCAGTGGAGGAGTCTACACCAGTGTGGGAGCAGGAGTACATGGAGGATCCGAGCAACTAGGGGGCAAGCCCAGTCGGATGCCTGTGGAGAGATGGAGACTTCCACAATATTTATTTATGTTCCGCTGTTATTTCTTTTACTCTGAATACTGTAAGCCCTGCGTGGCTGTTTTCATGTAAGGAGACCATAAGGTCGTACAACTCGGTTTATATACATGTTTGCACTATTTATTCTTATATCGCTGCGAATGTCTGTGATGTGCAACCCTGTAAAGACTGTGTGTGCTAGCGTGATCCCGGACTAGCACAGTAATACACAGAGGGTCCGGATTTGCGCATTCGGGTCCCGGCAGAGGTGGTATCGAGAGCAGTCGATCAGAGGACTTGACCCTAGTTGGTTGTACCTAGGAGGGTAAAACTATTTTCTAAAAACCTAATCAACTTGAGCAAGAATATCAATGAAATCTTGACTTATCTCTTCTCCCTTGCTTCATACCTACGCTGAATTCTTGTTATTATTTTTGTTTAATTTAAACAAGGTTTATTTTGGCAGATGAGGATGATCCATACCTATGGAGAGCGCACCGGAGGATACGCTGCGGAGTTATGGCGTATGATGCAGTTGCTCGGAAGTTTTCATAGACCACTTTATCGAGGGACTACGGTGGTACGGGCAGGACTTGACATCGCCTGGGATGTCAAGATCACAGTGTATGCTTGAGAGAAGACATGGGCGAGCCGTCCTATTTACATTACGGTCAGGAGGTCTTCTTTTGAGGTTGGGATCTAGGAGACGGCACGTCTGGCGATGCGGCAAATTGCCTGCACTTACTCCGCAGAGTTGGAGGGCACCGTCTTTCGTCACCATCCGCGTCGAGACAATCGTTTTGACAGGATGGAGATCTTGGAGGAGGACGCCACGATCACTCACCTGGCGAGGTATGTCACCGCCCAGGAGGACACCTTGGACGAGACGGTCCAGGAGCTGCAAAGGACCCGCGACGAGGTCATGGAGGCGAGGATCCAGCTGCGGGAGGGCTTAGCTCACTCCATGCAGAAGATCCAGGAGTTGGAGATGGCTTTGTATGGACCCGAGCCCGAGCCAGTCCTGGAGTTACACGATCCAGATCCGGAGGACCAGAGCAGGAGGCACCAGTGCAGGAGTCGGTAGCCCTGGGACCAGCAGAGTCGATGGGGCCATTTGCACCGGCTGCAGTAGGTCATCAGGACCAGTTCGCCCCGATGCCTGAGCACCCACCGGTATATGCTCCGGGGGAGCCGCAGCCGGGTTGGCTCGATGAGTGATCGAGTCTAGTAGAGTATAGTGTCGAGACTCGAATGTTTGAGTCGTGTCTTTTTCTTCAGAGTCACCATTAGGTGTGAGTCGTCATAGAGTCTTATGTTTGCTTACTTGCTTTTGGTTGTGAGTGTCTCGTATGTGTTGCATTGCCCTTAGGCACTTGTGAGCAACCATACTGCTTTATATTATATCAATAAAGTGGCTAAATAATTTAAGTTACACCCGTTTCCCCCACATAAGTTCTTTTACTCGTCTATGCTTTCTTCTTTTCTTAACCTTGTAAGTTGTAACAGATGGTGAGGACTCGTGGAAATGTTGGAGCCAGCGGAAGTGGAGTGAATCAGGTTGACAACCAGAATGAAGAGCCGATCCCTCAACCGCCGCAAGTCGATATGCAGAACCTGGGAGCCTTCCTGACTGCCCAGACTCAACTTATGAACGCGATGGTTCAAACCATGCAGCAGATATCCAATCAAGCTGCTGCGAATGTTCAACCTGGGGGTAACCATGGACCACACCCCTACTCAAGGTTGTCGGAGTTTATGAGAACCCGTCCACCTACCTTCTCAAGCAACGCCAATCCATTGGAGGCGGACGATTGGCTACAGACAATCGAAAGGAAGCTACACATTACCCAGTGTATGGGACATGAGAGGGTACTCTATGCCTCTCATCAACTCGAAGGAACTGCCGCAGAATGGTGGGAAAACCTGCGCAAACTTCATGAGGACCCACAGAGTATTACGTGGGAGGAATTCACCTCAGCCTTCCGCCAATACCATGTACCCGAGGGTATCATGGATCTTAAAAAGGAGGAATTTCGGAGCCTCAAGCAGGGCGGTCAGTCAGTGGCCGATTACCTGAATAAGTTCACCCAACTGGCACGCTACGCACCAAAGGACATGGCTACGGATAAGGCCAGACAATCCCGCTTCATGAAGGGATTGAATGCAGGGTTGCAGGTGGGACTGATCACCCACACATCCACGACTTCCAAGAGCTAGTTAACAAAGCTCTTATCTTGGAGGACAAGTCTTTGAGAGTTGGATGACAACAGAAAGCGCAGAATGGCGCAACAAGGAGGTCGTCAAGGCCAGCAGAGGCAGAGGACGGCACCCCAACAATTCATCCGGTAATGCCCAGAGGCAATGACAGGGCACCACTGCCGCCAAATCGTCCCAAAGGCGAATGCTCGACTCCAACTAGAATCGTAGCGCACGATCGAGGAACCTCTCGAGCACGGAAGACGTTGCTATCAACGCAATGAATCGGGCATTTTGCCAATAATCGCCTAAGAAGGAGGTGTCACCCGTCCGCTTTAACCTGGGGAACACACCAGCAAGGACTCCCGCACCAATCGTGAACCGCGGGGCATCAACAGCAGCAACTCCATCCCAAGGAACTACACGAGGCCGAGTCAACCACATTACAACGGATGAAGTCCAGAACGCCACGGATGTTGTACTGGGTAAGTTCCTAGCAAACTCAGTACCAGCTACTGTTTTATTTGATTCCGGAGCTTCACATTCATTTATTTCCTGAGATTTTGCTGTTCAAAATGATATGGATATAGTGAATCTTAAATGTGTGCTTATAGTCCAATCCCCTGGATCAGAACTCCGATCTAAAGTAGGATGTTCCGGGGTAAGACTAATAATTAATGGAGTTGAGTTCCTAGCGAACCTAATCGTCCTGAATACCCAAACCCTGGATGTTATCCTAGGAATGGATTGGTTAACCAAACACAAGGCGATCTTTGAATCATGGAAAAGGGTCATATCGATCGAGAGCCGGATGGAAAGAAGATTGAATTTGAAGCAAAATCGATGCGAGATGGGCAATTAATGGTCCACAAAGATGAAGATCACGCTTGGAGGAAGTCTCCATAGTTAATGAATATCCGGATGTTTTCCCAGAGGATTTACCCGGAATGCCGCCAGATAGAGATATCGAGTTCGTGATAGAACTTGTTCCAGGGACAGCTCCAATAGCTAAGAGACCTTACAGAATGTCCACAGAGGAATTGGTGGAAATGAAGAGGCAGATTGAAGAGCTGCTGGAAAAAGGATTTATAAGACCTAGTTCATCGCCATGGGGAGCACCTGTCTTGTTCGTCAAGAAGAAGGACGGGAGTTTTAGGATGTGTATAGACTATCGTGCACTTAATGATGTGACGATAAAGAATAAGTATCCGCTACCCAGGATCGATGATTTGTTTGACCAGTTGAGAGGAGCAGGAGTATTCTCCAAAATTGATCTCCGATCAGGATACCATCAATTGAAGATCCGATCGAGAGGATATTCAAGACGCATTTTCGTCAAGATATGGACACTACGAGTTCACGCGTGATGTCTTTTGGTTTGACAAATGCACCATATATTTCATGAACTTAATGAATAAGGTTTTATGGAATATTTGGATAAGTTCGTTGTCGTGTTCATAGATGATATTCTTGTCTATTCCAAGACAAGAGAAGAGCACGCCGAACATTTGAGGCTAGTCCTTGAGAAATTGAGGGAACAACAGTTGTTTGCAAAATTTAGTAAATGTGACTTCTAGAAGAATAAGGTTGAATTTCTTGGACACATAATGACAGCAGAAGGAGTTGCGGTAGATCCAAAGAAAGTGGAAACGGTTTTGCATTGGGAGCAGCCGAAGACGGTAACCCAAATTCGTAGTTTCCTTGGAATGGCGGGATATTACCGTCGTTTCATCGAAGGATTCTCCACGATTGCGAGACCTCTTACGCAATTGCTGAAAAAGGAAAAGAAATTCTTATGGACACCTGAGTGTGAGAAGAGTTTTCAGGAATTGAAGAAAAGATTAACATCGGCACCTGTATTAGTTTTACCTGACGTTCATCAAGGCTTCGACATCTATTGTGATGCATCGCGTCAGGGGTTGGGATGCGTGTTGATGCAGAACAGGAAGGTAATTGCCTATGCATCGAGGAAATTGAGACCACATGAGGAGAACTATCCGACTCATGATTTGGAATTAGCTGCCGTAGTGCATGCCCTAAAAATATGGCGTCATCATCTCATCGGAAATAGATGTGAAGTGTATACTGATCATAAAAGTCTTAAGTATATCTTCACGTAAGCTGACCTAAATATGAGGCAAAGAAGATGGTTAGAGTTAATCAAGGATTATAATGTGGGAATTCACTACCATCCTGGTAAAGCCAACATGGTGGCAGACGCCTTGAGCAGAAAGAACCACAGTGTAAATATGCTGTTGGAAACAAGTGAGGCAGAATTGTATAAGGATTTCCAAAAATTAGAACTGGAAATGGTACCAGAAGGATTCCTAGTAACCTTGGAAGTAAAACCTACCCTGGAAGATCAGATTAGGGAAGGACAAAAAGATGACGATAAGATCAAGAGAATTAAGTCCAAAATGGATAAGGGCGAGGCAAAGGATTTCAAATGGGATGAGAAGGGTACTATGTGGTTTAAAGGACACATTTGTGTGCCGAACAAAAAGGAATTGAAGTAGTTAATTCTGGAGGAGGCCCATGACTCCAAGTACTCAATTCATCCAGGAAGTGCGAAAATGTATCGAGATTTAAAGGAAAGATTTTGGTGGCCAAGCATGAAACGAGAAGTCGCCGAATACATTGCATTATGTGACATATGCCAAAGAGTCAAAGCTATGCACCAGAGACCAGCGGGGCTATTGCAACCCTTAAAGATACCTGAATGGAAATGGAAAGAAATTGGTATGGATTTCATAACCGGGTTGCCCAGAACCCAAGGTGGATATGATTCCATATGGGTCATAGTAGATCGTTTAACCAAAGTGGCACATTTCATACCGGTAAAGACCACTTATTCCGGAGACCGGTTGGTAGAACTTTATATGTCAAGAATTGTCTGTTTGCATGGAGTACCGAAAAAGATAGTGTCAGACAGAGGTACCCAATTTACCTCCAGATTTTGGGGTAAGCTACATGAGGCAATGGGGACTCGTTTGAACTTCAGTATAGCCTACCATCCGCAGACAGATGGTCAAACCGAGAGGGTTAACCAGATATTGGAAGATATGTTGAGAGCCTGCGCTTTATCATATTCCACTTCATGGGACAAGTGTTTACCTTACGCTGAGTTTAGTTACAACAACAATTATCAGGCGAGTTTACAGATTTCTCCATTTGAAGCTCTATATGGTCGATCCTGTCGAACACCATTGAATTGGAATGAGACAGGCGAACGACATGTTTTTGGACCAGACATTCTTCAAAAGGCAGAAGAACAGATCACCCTCATCAGGGAAAGACTGAAGATTGCTCAATCAAGGCAGAAGAGTTATGCCGACAATCGTCGTAGAGATTTGAGCTTTGAACCCGAAGATTTTGTGTATCTTAGAGTCACACCTCTCAAAGGAGTCAGAAGGTTCCACGCAAAAGGGAAGCTCGCACCCAGATATGTTGGGCCGTTCAAGATTTTGAGCCGCAGAGGTGAAGTTGCATATCAGTTGGAGTTACCGCAATCTTTGGCAGGAGTGCATGACGTATTTCATGTATCACAACTGAAGAAGTGTCTTCGAGTACCGGAAGAGCAAACACCGTTAGAGGCAATCGAGCTGCAAGAAGATCTGACTTACAAAGAACATCCGATGAAGATTCTGGACATAATGGATAGAGAGACAAGGAACAAGTCAACGCGTTTCTGCAGAGTTCAATGGAGCAACCATTCGGAAAGTGAAGCCACGTGGGAACGTGAAGAAGATCTGAAAGAGTTTCCTAACCTATTTCTGTAGACAACCCTGAATCTCGGGAACGAGATTCTGTTAAGGGGGGAGGTTTGTAACACCCTAAATTTTGCTCTAACTTAAATTTTGGAGTATTTTTAATTTTTGAGAATTTTTGGAAATTTATTTAAATTTATTTGGATTTATTCAAATATGGCTTTTCTTGAAAACAATTAAATAATGGAAGTTTTTGTAAAGTTTTATTGCAAATATTTTAATTGAGTTCCAAATAGCTGAAAGTATTTTATGGAATTTTTCTAAAATTTTTCTGGTATTTAAAAAGCCCCAAATGATTTAATTGAATTTCTAGAATTATTTTTAATGAAAAATGTTTTAAAAATTGGATGAACAGTAATGGGCCGAGCCCAATCATGCACGCCGCCCGCCCACCCGCCGCGCGCAAACCCTAATCGCCGCCACCCTTCGCCTGTTGGATCGGCATCGTGTGATCGAGAAGTCGCCGCGTCGCCGCGTTTCGCCGTCGGATCACTGCTCACGGACGCTCGGGATTTCGCCACGTCGCTTCGTCCCCGCGAGATCGCTAGAGGGATGTGGGCTTGATGGCCGTGATTTCCGCCGGCAGTTTCGCGCACGTCGAGGCCCTTTAAGCCGTTCTGGTGAGCGCGTTCTGCAGAGGACTCAACGCCGCGTCTTTGGACTCCTCTCACGCACGTCGAGACGCTCTAGGGACCACAGGAGAGCTCGCCGTAGTTGTTTCTTTACGCCGCCTCTGTTTTTCGCCGTTTACTTCGCCGTCGGTCCAGTTTCGCCGTTGCCGAGGTCACCGGAGTGCTCACCAAGTTGAACCGCGTTGAGGGAACCATTTGTTCGCGCCGGAGAGCCGCTACAACGCCGTCGCCGAGGTCGTCTTCCTCAGCTCTGGCAACCTTCCTTTCTTCGTCGCTGTTAACCTCGTCGAACCGCGCCAACCGTTCGATCCTCATCACACCGCGTAGGTGAGTCCACATCACCTCCACCTCTGTACATGTTTAGATTGAATCGTGACCGTTAGATCTTGATGTGTACGTTAGGGATTAGATCTATGTTTTGCGGTTAGATTTAATGCAAACCCTGGGATCATTTCTGAACGCGTGAGATTGCGCCGCGTAGCTTGTGAATAGTAATCAGCTCGGGTACCGTGGGCCGTTGGATTAGATCTAAACGGCGGCTGTGGGTTGATCTGTGGCGCGCGGATCCGTGCCATTCAAATTTGAATGTGCAGCAGAGATGACGCCGTGCCCCCTCCGAATCACGTGCAGACGCGTGTGCGCTTTGACCGAGACACGACCAAATCCTGACCGCCGATTTTGAACGAGCCGTCGCGATGTCGACACGTGTCGTGCGTAAAACCGAGGCGTCGCAGTGGCGGCGCGGTGCTGGCCGTTGGATCCGAGGGCACAGTTCGATGCGTGACGCGTGGCTGTGCGGGAATCGAGGCGTCACTGAACCATGCGGGAGTGAGATCTGACCGTTGGTTTAGCGAACGGTCTTGATTTTGCCGCGTGTCGCGTCGAGATTGGTTGCGCATCGTCGCTGACGCCACGGCTTGCATCACCTGGTGCACGGGCACAGTGCTGCTAGTCCATGGTGGACCAGAGCCGAACCATGGACTCAGCCTATGGACCGGAGTGACGTGGCAGCCTCTGGGCATGCCACGTGCCATGCTGACGTCATAAATATTTTTATATATAAAAATATTTCGGCCGAAATTCTTTTCTGTGCTGACGTCATCATGGCGCAATGCTGACGTCATAAATGCGAATTTTCAGTATAAAAATAATTTGGAAAATCGGATTTCTTAATTTCTGTATTTGCAGATTTTATTCAAACTTCAAATGACTACAACTTTTGCATTTTAACTCGGATTTGGGTGATACAAAATTATAAAAATTCATAAAATTGTGATCTATTTAATGATGAATTTTATTTGAATTTTTGAGGTCATTTAGTCCTCTGTACTTGTTATTTATTGCATTTTTGTTTATACGCGTAGACGCAAATTTGCCGAAAAGTTTCGAAGAAGAATTCGTTGCTCAAGAACAAGCTTCGGAACACGACCAGCAACCCTTTGAAGGCAAGTGATGCTTTGATCATTTTGATCCTAGATTTTGAAAGTGTAATTTATGCTTTGAAATTATGCATGCTAATTTACTTAAAATGAATTTAAATTAAATTGGGATAATGTAGTTAATCAACCCATTCTGTTACGCCACCTTGAAATTATTAATTGTATGCCCTAAATCATTGTCACCCTAAGTTGATTGTACTGGTTGGATAATAATATGATGCCAACACGGGAGGCTAGACCGTGAGTAGATGCTTAGCCTTGCAACGAGTCATGAATGATCTTTCGAAAAAATGCTACAATATTGACTAATGGAATATTGAATGTATTTTTGAAGTGGTGTGATATTGCCACATGATGAAATTGAAGTATGGAGACCTGTGTGGTTCCTACCGATGTTGAGTTATTGCTAGCATGTGTTGCACAATAATCAACTGGGTGTGAAATGATTTAGACTGGGCAAGTGGCAAGAGGTCAGTGTGCTGTGTGGGCTGTGTGGCATTGGGTTCTTTGAGTGTTGTGAGTTTGTGTGCCACTGTTGAGTGTTGGAAGTCTTGCCTTGGTCAGTTAAGGACTTCACCTTGCAAGCCTTTGATCTGAGTCACCCGTACAACCACATGTCTGATATGGGACAGACCTAGTTGATTAGGGTTCTGACATCTTTCCTCTGATACCTCGGGGTGACAGTTCACGGGGGTGTATCTATACGGGGGAGCGTACCTGTGCTACGGCTTGGTGCCCATCCAACGGTGATTGACCTGTCCTATGCTTCGGCGCTATGTGAGGGAAGTGATAGTGAGGGTAATACCGGAGAGGTTCATTGGGTAAGGTAGAAGTTCCTGAAAAGCTTTGTTGCGGACAATCACCTGTGTGGTGAGCGGCTGTATCTTGTGGGTAAAGTGTACAACCTCTGCAGAGTGTCAAAACTATTCGAATAGCCGTGCTCACGGTATTGAGCATTGCTCGGGGATTACAATCAAGGGGTACATCTTCATAAACAAAATGTGGAAAGGGTGGTGTGTGCCATTGAAAATGAATTAAGACGTGTGCCGAGAATCTTCGAAGAAAAACCATTTGAAGAAATTAGTATTACTTATAACTGTTCCACTGCTTTAATTTAAATAAGATACTTGTTTAAAAATGTTGTTGATGCAAAAGAACCATTTAAGCCAATCCTTTGGAATAAGCTTTGCATATAGTACTAGTGCGCATTCTGTGCATTACTTGTTGAGTGCCTTGTGTACTCATCCCACCTTGCATCAACCCCAACATCAGTGGAGGAGTCTACACCAGTGTGGGAGCAGGATTACATGGAGGATCCGAGCAACTAGGGGGCATGCCCAGTCGGATGCCTGTGGAGAGATGGAGGCTTCCACGATATTTATTTATGTTCCGCTGTTATTTCTTTTACTCAAATCTCGTAAGCCTGCGTGGCTGTTTTCATGTAAGGAGACCATAAGGTCGTACAACTCGGTTTATATACATGTTTGCACTATTTATTCTTATATCGCTGTGAATGTCTGTGATGTGCAACCCTGTAAAGATTGTGTGTGCTAGCGTGATCCTGGACTAGCACAGAATACACAGAGGGTCCGGATTTGCAGATTCGGGCCCGACACCAAGCAACACGTGCTATTAACAAGTCAGCATCGTTGGGTGACAACCCTCGCCAGTGCAACTCAATATCATCGTGTGACAACACCTGACACACCAATTCATAATCATATTCCATATTCCATTAGTCAAGATTAAACATTGATGTTCCAATTACATGTGATGATGTGGCATGGCTAATTAAGCACACTAACATGATCTAACCAACCTATGTTGATTTCAGTATTAACCAACTAGTAATGAACCAATTTAGGGTGACAAATAAATCATGGTGTACAAATGACAAGGTAGGGTATAGATCAATTAGTTGGATTAACTAATTCCCAATCTTAATTTGAAACATTTATACGCATAAAATATCATGCATAAGTAAAACAATATAGCGATTTTATAAACTGGGTTCAACATGATCAAAGCACAACTTGCCTTGGAAAAGGTCTTGTTCTTGCTCTCGAACCTGGTCTTGAGTTGACGAATCCTCCTCAGATGCTTCGCACAATTTGATGTCTACGCGAAACGAGAGAGGAAGCCAAATAAACACCAAAATAGAGGAAACAAACTCCAAAAATCAAATAAAATTCACCATTAAATAGTTCTCAATCTTATAATTTTTTAGAAATTTGAATCACCTCAATCAGAGCTTGTATGTGGTAAAACAGGCTCTCGAAAGATTCAAAAATCCAAAAAATCAGAAAATTGTAAAATCAAAATAATATCCAAATTATTATGCTATTGAAAATTCCCCTATATGACGTCAGCATGATGTCACCACAATGTCAGCACCGAGAGTTTTTCAACCAAAATTTTTTTCAACGAAAAAATTCAGATTATGATGTCATCGTGACGTCAGCGTCATCTGACCCAATCGGAGAATGCCACGTGGCGCGATGCATAGACCCAATTCACCGCACATCACCTTGCTCACGGTGAACTCAGTGTATGCCGCTTGGGGTGTCGTGCGCCATGCATCAGATCTAGATTGGCTTGGTGCTCGACGCGTTCTGGTCCTCACGATCCCAACCGACAGCTAGATTTAGCTCCGATGCTTGAGACATGCGGCGTGGTGTAGATCCCCCCACGTGTCGTGTATCTTGCGATCCACCCCTAGATCCGATGGTCTGAAACAAGCGCGAGTCCACAACGATGGCGCACGGAGCGACAAACCAGCGTTGAGGAAGACGACAAGTTTGGCGATAAAGTTACGGTTATTTCATGACTAGGCTTAGCAGATCTGGAAGCCATTGATCTTGTGCACACGTTGAAGCCTTCAACATCGCCGAAGACACGCTATCGACGGAGATCCACCGCAAAAATGTGATAGTGAGGCTCGGGCACTCCGACGAGCGAGATCTTGCGAAATAGGGCGCCTACAATGACGATCTCTGGGGCGGAAGACATAGGAGCTTGCGATGAACCTCGGGGGTCTACGCATCCCTTAAATAGACTAGTAGAACGCGCACAATCCAGAACCCTTGGTCCACACGGCGACGCAAGCGTGTCGAACGTGGATTCTGGTGTAGCTCGAAGAACTCCTATTGGTCGTTGAAGGACCGAGATGGTGATGCAGGGGGGAGTGATTGATCCCAAATAAAATTTTCCCCACACAAAATACACCAAACGAGCCTTCAAAGAGAAACACTCAGAGGAAGCAAATAAAAAGAACTAGCTATTCAGTATGGGTGGTGGTACCGCTGGGAGGCCGGTAGCATCAGAGGTCGGTAGCACCGAAACCCTTAATCCACACAACGTCTAGCTAGCATCTCATCCGTTCCTTGTCTTCTTGGCTTACACTGACTCCTTCTCCGATCATCTTCCGGCGATCCTCGACCGTCTGGACCTCTGACGCTCATCGCCTAGTCCCAGTCATCTTCCGCCTCACCATGATCAAAACCCAACGTCCTGCAACCATCAAAAACAAGGAAAACCCATCACATAATAGTGTCCAAAAAGATATGCAATTAAACTCCCAAAGTCACGATTTTTTTATCATTCTCGCTCATCAGGGTAGATGCTACCGCCCCCTGGCCAGTAGCACCGCCCTTCATCGCAAAACTAGAAGAGATTCTCTCTGTAATTTTCACACCGGCCATTTAGGCCGGTGCTACTCCTCAGCCGGTAGCACCAGGCTGCCATGGCTGGTAGCACCGCCCTTCAACCCAAACAACAGAACATCCTCTCTGGTATTTTCACACCGGCCATTTAGGCCTGTGCTACCCCTCGGCAGGTAACATCGGGCTGCCATGGCTGGTAACACTGGCTTGTCTGATCCCCTAAAAACACCCTCTTGGGTTTTTCAACACCTCTCTGGGGTCTGGTACTACCGCTCGGCCGGTAGCACCGGGAAAAACAGATAGAGCTTAAATTGCTTCAAATTGAAAATATAATTCAAATCAAACTCAAACCAGAGCATACCAAGCTCAATTTTAGTCAAATACTCATCACAAACATGGGTAGACCTCCACATGGTCTTTGAATCTCCCCCTTGATGAGAATATTGACAAACACCCGAAAAGGCATAAAAATTTAAGTTAGAAGAAGGAAGAAAGCAATTTGGATGCAAATCCAAACTTGGTCCAAGAAAAGAAGAATTGAGATCATTACCAAGTTGGCGAGAGAGATTTTAGAGCAATTCTTGAGAAAAAGCAAGTTTTCCACAAAAGCTCTAAAATCCAATAAAAGTTCACAAATGCTTATGATTTCTAAGATTAGCAATTTTTCACCAAAATCATAAGAACCCACATGCATTCACATTTTTATCTTTTTAATGATGCCTTTTTTACAATTTCTCCCCCTTCTGGCAATACAGGCATCAAGATGGCATTATCTCCCCCTTTAACCATGTATGCATGAAATGCATCCTAAAAGAGCTTTGAAGATTATGCAAGTGACCATTATGATAAGATATGACACCAAGCTAGCCAATTTTCAGATTAGACTAAACTAAGACATGTCCAAGTGCAAATAACAAATTTTACTCATAAGCTTAGTTTTGAAAATGTCATTTCTAGCAAGATTTGACAAGTGCAAAACTTAGCAATAGTTTCAAAGCTAGAAGCAAAGTCATTCAAAGGATCAAATGGAAAACCTAGAGTTCAACCTACTCAACGCTTTGGGGAATCTTGAAGTGCATACAAGGTCCTTCGAGCTCATTTTTCAGTTAATGCAAATTTTTCTTTAAGACTTTGAAAGACATAGCGGGGTGCAAATGTTTGACATTATTTGCGTTCTTTACCCACTTAAGTTTTTTGTATTTGCATTGTTTTTAAAGCAATTGACTTAAAGCCATATTCGACCATCTCGAGATGAACTCTTAAGAGAATAGTCTTGGTCATACACGATACATTCCAAGTTCATCACAAGTGCAATGGGAGGCTGTCTTGTCAATGTAAGGTGTTAAGTCTAATGCGCACAAAGAAAGTCATTTTTGCTTAATTTTCATTTTAGCATATTGATTCATAAGCAAATGAAGGACTCAAGTATGGATCAAACAAGTTTCACCTAAGTTGCTATAGGGACTCTAGAGAATTCCAAACTTTCACAAATCATGGAAAATACTCCTAGAGAAGAAACTTAGCAAATAAAAGTAACATGCTTCATCAAGTTTTCATTTCAAGCCTTAATTTTCAAATTTTAACAAGCTTAGCAAGATAAATGAACTTGGACATATCTAAGCTAGCATTTTTCATAAAAGAGCATGTGCATAGCATGAATAATAGCTTATTTGCATAATAGACAAAACTCATTAAACAAAAAATGAAGTCTATATGCAATGCATGAATAGATTCCCAAACTCCCCCTCAACAAGTGAATCAATTTTAAGTACAAATCTGGTTATGAGCAGAATTAGGCGCAAGGAAAACCCAAATGATCTCAATAAAAACTAGAAAGATAGTATGAGGAGAAGAAGTCGAGAAAACTGCAAACTGAGTGGCTATAGAGCATAGAAAAGATAGTAGAGAACACTATGGCTTAGACTCGCCCTCATCTTCCCCAATGACTGATATAAGGAAGCTGACTCTAGATCCCATGCTAAGGAGTGCACACAGATCCTGTCTACTCAGGGACCCAACACCTACTAGACTTATAAGACTGTGAGGGAACTCAACCTAGAGAGAAGAGAGAATAGCTAATTGTGTATGATAGCAACCTATAGCATAAGATGAGAGGTCCATGCAAAGCATGCCAAAAGTCTAAGTGAAGTGAACTCAAAATTCTAGAAGAAAGCAAAACACCCAGAAAAAGCAAAGAAAAAAGGAAATACTGGAAGAAGGATATATATAGTACATAATATACAGACCAGCTCCCCCTCACAATAACCTGTAATGGCACATGACTCCAAGCTAGCTCCTTAGGGCAACAAACCGGGAGCTATCCAAAGACTTGGTAAAGATATCGGCTATCTGGTGGTCACTCTCTACAAACTGAAGCACGATATCCCCCATCTCCACATGGTCTCTAATGAAGTGATATCTAATATCAGTATGCTTGGTCCGGGAATACTGCACTGGGTTCTTCACAATGCAAATAGTAGAAGTGTTGTCATAGAAAAGTGGCACACTCTCTATCTCTAACCCAAAGTCCCGCAAGGTCAATCTCATCTAGAGAACCTAACTACATCAACTAGCTGCAGCAACATATTCGGCCTCAGTAGTGGACTGTGCAACTCCGGACTGCTTCCTAGATGACCAAGAAACAAGAGAAGAGCCAATGAATGAATTGACAAGTGCCAGAAGTGCACTTACTATCTATCCTAAAGCCAGCAAAGTCTACATCGGAAAAGGCTCTAAGGGACAGACAAGAAGAAGAAGAGTATCAAATACCATAGTCAATGGTAGCTCGAAGGTACCTGAAGATGCGCTTCACCGCCTAGCAATGAGAGGCGCGAGGAGAAGCTTGAAATCGAGCGCACAGACACACAACAAAATATATGTCCAGCCTCGAAGCAATGAGATACAAGAGGGAGCCGATCATGCTCCATAACTCCTTCTGATCAACTGGCTCACAATTCTCATCAGGCTCGAGAACAGCAGTGGTGGCCATAGGAGTCATCATCGGCTTCCCGTCAGACATATCGAAGTGCCTTAGGAGGTCCCGGGTGTACTTGCCTTGATGCAAGAAGGTGTCCTCCCGAGTCTGCTTGATTTGGAAGCCGAGAAAGTAGCTCAACTCGCCCATCATGCTCATCTCAAACTCTGTGCTCATCACCTTTGAAAATTGAGATACAAGAGAATGCGAAGAGTCACCAAAGGTAATATCGTCCACATAAATCTGAACGAGGAGAA
The DNA here is from genome assembly GCA_036346275.1 of Otatea glauca. Lineage (NCBI taxonomy): Eukaryota > Viridiplantae > Streptophyta > Magnoliopsida > Poales > Poaceae > Otatea > Otatea glauca. The sequence continues at coordinate 967,834 of CM070712.1, forward strand.
AATGAGTATCCTGGTGTCTAACGAACATAGTCTTGTCTACTAAACCCATTTTAAAATCATGACTGAGAAGGTAGGACTTAAGCCTCTCATACCAAGCTCTATGGGCCTGCTTAAGTCCATACAAAGCTTTAGAAAGCTTGAAAACATGGTTTGGGTATTTAGGGTTCTCGAATCTTGGAGGCTGCCCGACATACACCTCTTTCTCAATATACCCATTAAGGAATGCACTCTTGATATCAATTTGATAAAGCTTGAAGCCCTTGTATGCAGAGAATGCGAGCAGGATCCTAATAGCCTATAGTCTAGCCACAGGGGCAAAGGTCTCCTCAAAGTCAAGACCCTCAACCTGAGAAAAGCCTGTGAAACTAGCCTAGCCTTGTTTCTAATGACAACCCCATCCTTACTCTGCTTGATTTTCAACACCCACTTGGTCCCAATGACATTATGACCAGATGGGGGCTCGATAAGCTACTAAACCTTGTTCCTCTCGAAGTTCCCAAGTTCCTCACGCATAGCATTAATCCATGACTCATCGGATAATGCATGAGAAACATCCTTCAGCTCAAAGGAGGCAACAAAGGTTGAGTGGAGGCAGAAGGAAGTTAATCTTGATTTTGAGCGCATCACACGCTCAAATAGATCACCAATAATCTGATCAGGTGGATGATGTCTCTGAACATGGCGAGGAGGTCCAGAAGTAGAAGTGGCATCTACCTCATGCACAGAAGAGGTAGGAGCAGAGCCACTAACTGCATGAGAGTCAGAAGGCAAGGGCTGGTCTCCCTGAGGTGCAGAAATGGAAACAGGAAGCACCTGTAGAGGGGACTAGATCAGGTGGAACACCATCATCTCCATCAGGCTCATCCTCTACAAAGATGGTCTCGAAGAGGGAAGAAGAGCCTGAAATATCAGGTCTAGCTCCTAGGCTAGCCTCATTAAAGGTCACCTCGCAGGTCTCTATGATCATATGCGCATCGCAACTCCAGACCCTATAGCTACAAGAAGAAGTCGAGTAACCTAGAAAAATATCATCAGAAGAGCGAGACTTAAACTTATCCAGGTTACCAGACTTCAAGATGAAACACTAAAAATGAGAAACACTTGCAACCAAACACACAAATATAAGAAACACTGGGCTTTCGCCCATACCTCAACTCGTAAGAAGTGCGGTGCAAATATGCTATCAAGAATACACGATTAGAAACATGACAAACAGTAGTTATAGCCTCAGCCCAAAACTTCCTAGGAGTACTGTACTCGGCTAGCATTGTCCTGGCCATCTCAACCAGGGTCCTGTTCTTTCTTTCCACTACGCCATTTTGCTGAGGGACGTAGGGAGAGGAGAACTGATGCTCTAAGCCAAACTCCACACAGAAACTCTCAAAGTAGGAGTTCTTGAACTCTGTGCCATTGTCACTGCATATAGCTCGTAAGGCACCAAAGAGCTCAAGAGATAACCTATGAACCAAACCCCTAAAATGGGTAAAACACTCAACCTTCGAGGCCATAAAAACACCCAAGGATACCTCAAAAAATCATCAACAATGACAACATACCACTTCCCACCCGCTGACTGCACTCTAGCTGGACCAACAGTGTCCATATGTAAAAGCTGTCCTGGTGCAACAGTCATCACAACAATGAATGGAGGATGAGAAGTAGCAACCATCTTTCCATGTCGGCAAGGAGAGCAAACTAAGTTTTTGACCATTTTGAGTCTGGGCAAATCACGAATGTGATCGTGGTTGCTAACTCTAGTCAAATGGTCGAAGCCTATGTGACCAAGTCTCCTATGCCGGAAGGAGAAATCACGGGACTCAGACGCAATCAAGCAACGAAGAGAGTCTCCAGAAGAAACAGAAAAATCAGCACGAAAGACTCCCAAATCTAGAAATCCCGCAAACTAACCCTCCTGGTGAATCGAGGATTCTACAGGCACTACTCTTAAAACTTACCTCGAAAGAGTCATCAATAAGCTGAGAAACAGAAAGCAAATTATATTGCAGCTTACTCACTAAGGCAACGTCCTTAAGAATGAAATTTTCATTAATACAGACGGTACCTTTGGCAATGACTCTACCTGAAGAAGCGTCCCCAAAAGTGATCAACTCGTCACCGGGAGCTCGGACTAGTGAAGAGAACAATCTAGAGTCTCCGGTCATATGACAAGAACAACCGGTGTCAACAATCCAAACCTCTCTCTTCCCCATCCGACGAACCTGATCAAGACACAAGAGAGAGAGATGACTCAGTACTGGGATAAAGTGAAGACCTGGGAACCTAATACTGAACCACACGACGCCTCAGAATACCAGCCACAGAAGAAGAAGATTGGACTCTAGTGTCTCTCTGACGCTCAACTCTCACAAGATCAGAGACAGCATTAGTAGAAGATCTAGGAGCCAAAACTGGGTTGGCCCGCTGTTGTGCAAAGGCTGAACCATCACAGTGAGGCTGTCCAAATCTCCTACTTGGAAACACCTCACGTCGCTGATATCTACCTCGATGGTAAAAACGAGGAATATCAAGAGGACGGCGAAAAGTCTGACCACGAGCAGCTCCAGGACTAGAACTCGACTGAACAACATGAAAACTGAGTCCTAGATGTTGCCCAAGAACAGGAGACTCTCTAACCTATCTAGAAGCAGTGTGTGTCTTAGAAGCACTAAGAGTCTGGGGATGACCCTGAATACCCCTAAGAGCAGCAACACACTCACGCCTTATGATCTTGGCGCGTCTGAAGTAGAAATCTACCAAATGTCCATCTTTCTGACATAAGGTACATGTATACTTCGCCTTACCAGAGGCAGAAGTAACAGGAGGAGCAACCTTATGATCAGAAATCCCATGGACAACCCTAGCAGATCTAAACATAGTGGTACTCACTCTGGGAGCTACCATGATCTCACCACTCTTGGAGGCACGCACAATAGTGGGAGGATGCGCCCGAGCATGCTCCAAGTAGTCAAAACCTAGACCCTGATTAAATTGGCTAATCTTGGATTGGTCTAGAATGAGATTGAGCTTCTTCTTGCCTCCTACAAACTTCTCGAGAGTGCTCATGAGATACTCACACTCCCAGAAGAAAGAGGCACATGAAGAACAGGGAAGAGAGGAGAAAGAAGAATTGGGAAGAGAAGAACTACCAGCACGTGTATTTTTCTCCCTCACCACGGCTGCCTCAATTTTGAGGGCCTCACATGAAACGCAAGTAGCATTTCTAATCCTAAGGATCTGGGACTCAAGCTTCTTCCGATGTTCAACTTGGATTTCATACAAGTCCCCCTCAATCACAGCACATCGCAAGCAACTTTCTTGTGACAACTAGTAAGTCCTTAGCAAGTTTAGCACACTTGACATTTAAAGATTCATTGTCAAGTTTTAGTTGCTTACAGGCCTCACATGAGCTGACTGGGTCCTTAGAAGCATGCATTTCAAGTTCATCATTTCTAGTTGAGAGCTTCCTAAGGTGAGTGCTCATGGCATTAATCTCAGCAAGTAGTTTAGGGAAATTTTCACATGAGGGAGTAGAGTGAGCATGAAGAAAACTAGCATCTAAAGACATAGTATTAACAGATTCATTGCTAGCAATCTTCAACCTAAGACTATCAAGCTCAGACAACACACTATCATGCATAGTCCTTAGGTTCTCTAGCTCCACAAGCAGGACATCACACAAAGAACAGTCATCAGTGACTCGGGAGGGAAAAGATCTAAGAGAAGCTAACTCCTGAGTCAAGTTACCTACTTCCTTATCAAGCTCCATACACCTAGCTCTAGCTCTAGCATGAAATTTCCCTAGTTTGCAGAAAACTTCATTGAGCTGGCCATAGGAGGGTACCTCGTCCGTGTCGCTGTAGAGCTCGAAGTCGCTGATGTTGTTGGCGTCTTCCATGAAGCACATGCCGGTGAAGTCATCACCGCCTTTCTTCTCTTGTGGATCATCCTCGCCTTCGTCGCTCCAGGTCTCTGTGTCAGAGAGGTTGATGTCGTCGTGTGCAGCGAGGATGCGGTGGAAGAGCTTCTTGTTCTTCGAGAAGTTGCAGTACTTCTTCTCACGCGCCGGGTCACGAACTGGAGGCTTCTTACTGCGGTTCTTGTCGGTGTAGTCATTCTTTCCTAAACCGCCGACGTCGTTCTTGCCCTTCTCCAGCTTGGGGCAGTTTGCTCGAATGTGGTTGGGGTCACCACACTCAAAGCAGGTGATCGTGCCACCTCTCTTCCTCTCTCTCACCCTCTTGTATGCATGAGAGAATTTGCGAGCCAAAAGAGCAAGCTCAATTTCTGGAAATTTTTCCTGTTGGTCATCGCTTAGCTCGCAAATGGCAGAGAGGGAAAAACCAGCAGAGGAATCAGAAGTGGATCCAGTGGGATCGGTGACCAAGGCCATCGACTGAGATTTCGTCTTACGAGAAACGACTTCAATCTCATGAGAATTGAGTCGGGAGTAAAGCCCATCAAGAGTCAGAGTTGACAAGTCGGTAGTGTCCTTGATGGTGGTCACCTTCATCTCCCAAACTCGAAGATCGAGTGGAGTCAAGAAATATCGAGCATTATCTGAGTCAGGGTATATGCAACCTACTGCTCGGAGGTCGCTCAAAATCTTTGTAAAACGAGAAAAGCACTCGTCAAGACTCTCACCAGCGTACTGTTCAAACTTGTTGTACTCACGCTTGAATTGGTCTTGTCTCACTGTTTTGATTTGAGTGGTGCCCTCATGGTAAGCATCGAGGGGCACCCAAATCTGATGAGCAGAACAAAGGTGAGAAATCCTATCGTACTCACTATGGCTAAGACCCTGTATGATGATGTTCCTTGCCTTAGCGTTCGCCTCAACATCAGCCATATTGCCGGTCGTGACATTTTCATCAGTAGGAACCTCATACGGGAGTTTCACCTTCTGTCATATCAAAAAGCCCTGGGCAGTGATGTATAACTCCATCCGGGACTTCCAAAATGGAAAATCAACTCCAAAGAAAATGGGAGGCTTGGTGGAATACTTCTCCATCGCCATGGCTCTTGAGACTGGTCAAGAACTATGAAAAGAGCAAAACTGGCTCTGATACCAATTGAAGGACCGAGATGGCGATCAGAGGGGGATGAATGATCACAAATAAAATTTTCCCCCACACAAAATACTCCAAATGAGCCTTCAAAGAGAAACGCTAAGAGGAAGCAAATAAAAAGAGCTAGCTATTCTGTATGGGTGGTGCTATCGTTGGGAGGCCAGTTGCACCTGAGGTCGATAGCACCGCACCAGGGGCGGTAGCACCGGGCTCAAGAACAGCTGAAGAACCAGCACGACCTTCAAAAGCAAATCTTGATGAATCTTTTGATTGGATGGACAAAAACTCATGAAACTTGGTAGATGTGATCCTAAGGATGTCAGGAACTTATTTCAACATTCAATCACAAGCATTGACATCAAAGTTCTGATCATTTTCACTTTGAAGGAAGAACACACCAAGTTTGAGCAAAAACTCAACAACTTGATCTTGGACTTGCTCGTGGGGTTTTGATGATCAAGATGATTTTGAATAACCTCCCACACGTCACAGCAAGCAAGAACACAAGTTCAACACCCCCACAAACGCGATCTAGAAGAACAATTCAACTAAGAACATAAGACCGGTTTCTTGCAAGAAAGATGCATGGATTGCCTAGATGATTGGGATATGATCTAAAGAATATTCATCCATCAATCAACATCCTCAACACAAGAAGCAAAAGCATTTAGAAGGAGAGGAGGCAAATCCAAAAGCATGTAGAAGGAGGGGAGGCAAATCCAAATTACATGAATGTAAATTGCAAAAATTTAAGTGCGGAATTTAAATACTGAATTTAAATGCGTATAGTAAATTCAAGCCAAGAGAAAATGATTTGCATTTATAGAAGGGAAGTTTACAAAGCCTCACAACAAAGTGGGCAAAGCTCAAGGGAGCACAAAACCTCTAAAACCTTCAAGAGTAGGAAGGTCACCCCTCCCCCTCTATTTATACTACTCTTGGGCCACCTACCACCCTTGGATGAGTCCCTCAACCATAGGGCACTTCATCAAGGGCTAGGATTGATCTAGTCGCACAGCCATGCAAGGGCTAACCCAAAACCCACCAAACAAACTGGGTTTTCTAGCATAGTTTTCAAAGCACACTAACTAGACCCGCTATCCTATCAACTAGACCGCGATCCGATGGCCCTCCTTGATCCACGCAGCGTCTAGCTAGCATCTCATCCATTCCTTGTCTTCTTGGCTTGCATCCACTCTGTCTCTGATCATCTTCTGACGATCCTCGACCATCTAGACCTCCGATGCTCCTCGCCTAGTCCCAGTCATCTTTCGCCAGCACATGAGATTGGAAATCATCGTGGACATAGTCCACCTGCACCCTCATGTAGCCTTTCCCCAAAGGGTTACCATGCACCGTGTTAGTCTCCTTGCATGAAAATGTAACCCCGTATCCAGCCTCAACGGGAAATCCGTCTTCCATCACGACAAGCTGGCATTTGGCAGCCGCCTCCAAGAAGTGTGCAACTTGATCGGAAATATTGTTTAGCTTACTCCCGTACATTTAAGTTAGAAACAATTATTACCTTCAGTTGGGGATTAGCCTAACCATTTTTGGAAGAGCAACTGCTAGGGCGGGGCACATGCCTTTCTACAAGAGGCGAAGCCATCTGACTCTAACTCTAGGAGATCATCACCATCATCTCAGCCCTCAGGCGCTCCTCATGTGCCATCATCTCCTCCTTCAGCTCCTCCCTCAACTGTCCCTGAGGCGCTCTGCACGTGCTTCCCATGATCTTGATCTAGCACTGGCAGTGTCCTCAACTTGCAATAAGGACATCTTCGTCTGCCACGCACCTACGGCAAACACTCGCCCCTTATGGTTGGGTTTCCCGATCGCCGAAGACTCCGATGTCCTTTGACCCTTTGCTCTGAAAGGTCCCCTATTCTTTCTGCTGGCTTACCTCCTCCTGCAAGAAGCGAATATAAATTAGTGCTAAAATACAACGGGAAGGGTCAATTGCAATGTACTAAGTTAGATGTCTTACGATGGTGGAGACGATCCACGTAGTAGCGGGATTTGGAACTATAAGCCAACCGTCGGAGGTTTTCTTCGTCCTCGCTAATACCTAGTCGCGTGCCCACTCCTCACACATGTGGGAGTAAGGCATCACTGTCCCAAAGCAGGCACACTCTTTGGCTAGTCACGCCCACTCTGCCTTCTTCCCTTCATAGCCGACGGAACCGAGGTGGTGTGCATGTGTGTTCTGCCTCTAGATGGCAATGTTTTTCTCTCAGCTCCTCTGCCTCGGGCGCACTCTTCATCCATGTGAACTCCTCCCAAATATCGAGAGTCACAAATGGATACCTCTCAAAAGAAGTACGGCCTTTCAACACGTACTCACAATGCATGATAACCCTAAAGTGCCTCAAAGACACACCCATTCTCTTCAAGGCGTACCACCTCGCATTGCTTTCATCTTCCTCTTAACTTCGTCCCACAGCTGATTCTTCTACTCGGCGTTGACTTCCTTCCTTCAATCCTTAACCGTGATTGGTACTCTCTCCCTCACCAATTGGTCGAAAAAGATCGGTAGCGCCCCTTATACTTGGGAGGACTCGTGCAAACCCCCGTGGCATCAAAGTGGAGAATCTGCGGCTTTCTCCTTGTGGCTCCTTTATTTAGTCCTCAGGCCTTTCTCGCCTTACTCGGCCCCTCAACATTTGTCACCTTACTCGGCCCCTCAGCATCACCTTCTATTCTATCTAGCGATGAGCCGGTGCTCTCTCTTTGCGATATTTCGAATATATATATCAAACCTAAACTTAATGAGAGAAAGCAATTCATATTTTTGACATGGTCATATATTTCAAATGAAAGAAAGCAATTCATAGCTATTATGTCAACTTGACAATGAATCATGTAAATTAACAGATTAATGGATAATTCATAGCATATTATTGTACCAGCATATTGTACTAAATTAACAGATTAATGGATTATCTTAAAGAAACGTCTATCTGTTGTCCAACTAAGTACGTACCTACGATAACTCCAAATATCTAATTAGGTTAGGTCCTAATCCCATTCGACGATATGTGGTTCAGGCAAGTTCCTAAGCTGTTGTACAACTCTGGAGAAAATTTCGGCAGCATCTCCCCGCTGTTCTCAAAATAAATGTCTCGACAACAAGTCAAGAGTGTGTGTATCCAAAGAATACCAGGGAGATGCTGCCAAAATTAATTTTCTCTACAATTGTACAACAGCTTAGGAACTTGCTCGAAACATCCTGGAACTGTTCGAAAAAATGTGGAAAATTCAAGATTGCTTGCTTATAAATATGTCATTTCAGCATATTTATAAACAAGCACTATCGAACGGGAGACGTAGGTTATGCAACCTAAACTCTAATATTGATCATATTACAACAACAATAAAGACATGTAAATTAAAAACCGTTGTAAAGATATTGATCATATTACAGCAACAATAAAGACATTTTTTTCCTTGTAAGGACTAGGGATGGCAATCGGGCGTGGTGGGCACAGGTAGAACATTCAATAAAAGTACAGCTTATTTTCCAAATTTAAGGAGCTTAAGGGGCACTGATAGAAAAGCACAAACAACTCAGTCTAAATGACAAATCCAAGTTAACAAGAATACTTTGGTTCAATACTGATAGATCTAAGCTTTTTCCTTCGTAACCAGGTATGTACACACGCATCAAAAGAGGATGGCAGAAATCCTAGAGTTGCTACCCTCAGCGGCTGCCATATATTTTCATTGAATTACAACCTAGTATCTTAAGGGGTTGTGAAACACTATCTAACATAATTTTATTTTATATGTTCATTGGATTACTAATTTTTTGAATATTGTTCATTTGTAAAGTATTGGTTTTCAGTTTGTATATTATTCATTTTTTTCATTTGGATAAAGTAGATGGCAGGAATTTAGTAGATGTTGTAGTGGAGTAATGACCAAACAGGTACTTAGAAGTGAAAAGAACGAAAGAAGAATATAATGTGAAAGGGTGTAAATAATGAGACCTCTGTCCTCAAACAAATGCCGTTGAAATTATCATTGGGTAACTATTTCTTAGTAACCAACTTTCAATAAGAAGGAAAGCTGACATAAGTATTTTTTGTTGGATATCACACCAAAGCTAAAGCATAGGTGCACACAAAGCACTAAGTCAATACAAGTACTTCAAGCATTAGCAACATCAAAATTTAGCACTAAAAGTTGGACAACAAATAAGATGGTATCTTATAGTAGAGAAACGTGTATGAAAATGGCACATGATTTAAGCAATATGTACTATTTATACTGTCAAAAAACTCTAGACAATGGGTACCAAAACGAATCATTCAGTCACTATGCCCAAGTTAGACATGTCAATTTTCTGGACTGCTACTAAACATTTGCAGGTGATACCATTAATTGTGGAAAATAGTCAAGCAGACAAATTAACCTTTTACACTGCCCAACCAATTACGACGAGTGATAGCCTTGATATACACCATTTCACTGTGAGATCATTGAAATTCTTACACTGATTAAAGAGTTAACAAATCACTCTAATACTGGGCACACTTTTAAGACGATGAAACGTAAGCTGAACTAGCATATATGCTTTTAAATAGAAAAGGCATATTTGCACATACCTTCTTGTGCTACTTCCTATACATGGCTGTCCACGTAAGCTTAGCAGCAGGCTTCAGACGGTTGTGGAAGTAGCACTTGCACTTGGAGTTGGCGAAAAGAAAGGCCTGAATTTTGGTGTTTGGAATATGCAGCACGATTTAGTGAAGATACATCTCAACTTCCAGCCTCTACCGACATAACAATTAATGAAACGAAAGCAAAATTGATAAGCTCTCTTGACAAGGATGGTGTGTAACTTTATTTCCTCATAGCAGAAAACTTCATAGCTTAACATTCAGTCTAAATGAAAAATGCTACAGCTATAAGATGACCATAAATAAATGCTGACTTGTCAATGGTTAAATCCATAGCAAACACTGTGTCAGCAAGAACACATGAACATCGGAGTATAGCCTTATTGTAACCTAAGAAACTCAAGCTAAATGTTGACATGCTAAGCATCACTTGTAAACAAGCAGTAGTCTATAATTAATTACAAAAGAAACAAAGATCAATTGCTATTTGATAAGCTGTGGAACTTCCCATAAACCACAGTCCTATGGTATGTCTAATTTGTATATTGCAGGAAGCAACTAGAGCACACATACAGCCATCCAGTACTAGCTTCAACAGAGGGTCTCTGCTTATGACTGGTTCTACAAGGAGGGGCTTACAAAGTCCAGACTAGAGATTCAGATATAGATTGTACGCCGAGTACAAGACGGTGCTAGTTTCTTAAGGAACAACTCGGTGGCATACTTTGCCGTAGAGCAGAGCAAGTGTAAACGCGTGATTTTTTGGATAACCTGAACTAACATCAAGGCCCTTGATGTTATTATATTCGTTGTGTATGATTGTGATATTAAATCTATGTTGCCACTATGTGCACTAGAGTAATCCTGGACTAGTGCGGTATACACAGAGGGTCTAGATTTGCATATTCGGGTCCTGATATTTATTTATACTAATTAGTTTTAGTATACATGTGTACACTGCTAGGGCATTCAAGCACATATAAACAAGTAAGATGCCCGTGCGTTGCAACGTGATAAAAAATGATACATATCATAAAATGTCTCCCACCCAATGTCACCTCTTCCCTCCTGTCTTCCCTCGCCTCACACGGCCCACTCGCCGCCGCTGTTCCCTGTGAGCCACCATCCCCCTCTTCTCTCTGTGCGCTGGCGCAACCCAGGCCCGGCCCTGAGGGTAGGCAGGGTATGCCACCGCTCAGGGCCCCCAAAGTTAGAAGGGCCCCCGGTTCAGCCCAATACATATATACATACGGTATACACACATTATTTTATTCCCATTCACAAATCCCTAGCTGCTGGTAGCCGGTGGCGTAACGCAACACGGCGCGATCCCGCGACGCCAGCAGCAGGCTTGATCAATCACCAGGCGTCCAGGCACCAGCACGCAAGAAGCCAACACTGGCAGCATCCACTTCATCCTTGGCGTGGGTACCTGGCCGTGTGGGAGTGGTGGGGGGCGGACCCCGAGCGACCGGCGGACAGCATTAGCGAGTCTCGGATCGCACTCTGCGAGTGCGCATCGCGAATCACGTTTTCTTATTTCATCATATATATAAATATATAATGTTTCATTGAGTTCACATGTTACCTAACCTAGACGATTATATGAATTTTAATTCTTTGTTGCTTTGTTGCGCATCATGTCATCAAGAAAATATCCATCTGGTAGTGCAAAAAGGAAAAGAAAAAAACAGGGAGATGAGTTTATAGAAACACAAAGAGGAGCTCTTGATAAATTTTTAAAGAGTAATTCTACTGCTCCACGAAACTCAAATAATGAGTTAGCGATAGTGCCTGTGGAGGAAGAGGAACAAGCTATTGGGAATTCTGAAGAAGAGGATAATCTTGACATCAACATTGAAGAAAACAATTTAAGTGGCCCTCAGAATCCAACTACTACATCGGATGCAAATGCACAACCAACTAGTGTTGAGGAACCATCATTTTATACTCATGATATTTTTGATCCAAGACATTGGGATAACCTTGATAATAAAGCAAGAGATATATTAGTTGAGAAAGGGCCAATCAGAGAGGAAGGTCTGGAATTCCCTTTAGATGACGCATCAAGACATTTTTCGTATGTTCATTATCATAGAAAATTAAGCAATGGAGAGGTACATGATAGAAAATGGCTTGTTTATTCAAAACATATTGATAGAGTGTTTTGCTTCTGTTGTAAGATCTTTAAGTCTGCTACTAGTAGAAGCCAGAGTGCACTAGCAAATGATGGATACAAAAATTGGAGGCAAATTAGTTTGAAGCTTAGGGAACATGAAAATAGTGTTGAGCATATTAATAGCATGAACAAGTGGAATGAGCTCAAAACAAGATTACAAAAAGAGGAAACCATTGATAAAGAAGTGCAGAAGCAAATCAATAAGGAGAAAGCTCGCATGAGACAAGTTTTATTAAGAATAATAGCTGTTGTGAAATTCCTTGGTAAACGCAACTTGGCTTTTAGAGGAACTAGTGAGAAGCTTTACACAGACAGTAATGGTAATTTCTATGCTTGTGTTGAGATGATTGCAGAGTTTGACTTAGTAATGCAAGACCATCTTAGACGTATTAAGAATAAGGAGATTCATTATCACTATCTCAGTCATAAAATTCAGGATGAGCTGGTATATCTTTTAGCTTCTGATATTATCAGTTCTATCATAAAGGTTGTTAAAGAGGCCAAATATTTCTCTATTATTCTAGATTGCACCCCTGATGTCAGTCATCAAGAACAAATGACTTTATTGGTTCGTTGTGTTAATTTGTCTAATGGAAAGATAAACATTGAAGAGTACTTTTTGGGGTTCTTGAAGGTGGATGACACATCAGGTTTGGGCATTTTTAATATATTGATTGATGCTATGGAGTCATTTGGCCTAAATGTTAATGATATAAGAGGTCAAGGTTATGACAATGGTTCTAACATGAAAGGAAAACACCAAGGAGTACAAAAAAGGCTACTTGATATCAATCCAAGGGCATTGTATATGCCATGTGCTTGCCATAGTCTCAATCTTACTCTTTGTGATATGGCAAAATCTTGTGGGAAGGCTATTACATTTTTTGGAATTGTTCAACGCATATATATCCTATTTTCTGGTTCTACAAAAAGATGGAATGTTTTGCTTAAACATGTTCCTAGTTTAACTGTGAAACCATTGTCCAATACTCGATGGGAGAGTCGAATCAAAAGTGTCATAGCAATAAGATATCAAGCACCTGAGATAAGATCAGCTTTGTATGAGATACGTCATGCTAAAGATGTTGAACCTAAGGATATAAGTGATGCAAAAGGTTTATTTGATGTGCTTGGCGACTTTGAGTTTTTACTTAGTATGGTTATACGGCATGATATTTTATTTTACGTAAATAAAGTGAGTAAAAGTTGCAAGCGCCCGACCATGTGCATTGACTCTACTTTGGATCTAATACAAGGTATGATGGAATACTTTGAAAAATACAAAAATGAGGGGTTTCCAGTTTGTCCCAACATTGCCAAAGATATTGCAAATGATATGGGTGTAAATGCATCATTTCCAATAAAGCGTAAAGCACTGAGAAAGAAACAATTTGATGAAAGTAGTTGCCATGAAGAAATTCTAGAAAATGAGAGAGCTTTTGAAATCAACTATTTTTTGGTATTAGTTGACATGGCGAGCACTTCTTTGAAGACCAGATTTGAAGAACTCTCGATGTTTAAAGGTATATTCGGGTTTTTATTGAGCTCAAGCGCATTAAAGTCACTAAATGATAGAGAACTTGAAGAGTGTTGCACTAAATTTGCAAACACTTTCTCTCATGATGGTTCATCTGATGTTGAGTTAAATGATTTGATTTCTGAATTGAAGATTCTAAAGTTTACTTTGCTGACGGCACATTATCCGCTATGGAGATTTTGAGCATATCGGAGATGTGGATTGCTATCCTAATGCCTCTATTGCTTATAGAATATTATTTATTGTGCCTGTTACTGTTGCATCTACTGAAAGAAGCTTCTCAAAATTGAAGTTATTGAAGAATTATTTGAGATCAGCAATGAGTCAAGAAAGGTTAAATGGTTTGGCAACTTTATGCATCGAGAAGAAGTTATTGGATGATATCGATATCAATAGTATAATCGATGATTTTGTATCCAAAAATGTCAGAAGAAATTTTATAAGATGAGAAGTGACAAGTAAGTTTTTATGATTTCAGCCAATATTATTTTATAAACAGTAATGTGTAATATTCCATCATACCTTGCAATAATTTTTTAATAATATATGCTTATTAGATGATATATATACATATATATATATAGTTATATGGGGCCTCCATATATATTTTCGCTTAGGGCCCCCGAAATGTCAGGACCAGCCCTGGCGCAACCTCCAGTCCTCGCGTGCAGCCACCACCATGCCCACTTGCTAGTCTTCTTTCACGTACCCTGCCCATCCGCACGCCCCTGTTAACCATCCAAATATGCTTAAAAAGGATAGCAAGTTTTTTAAAAATATACTGTGCTAATGTTAGAAGCGCATCACCTCCACATTCCTGGACGCCCAAGTAAAGTTAGTTTCAGAACAAGAAAACATACTACCTGTAGAAAAATGAGATCAAACAAAGCATGGAGAGGGGAAAATCCAAACACAAGATGTTCATCCAGTTGAGCCTTGAATCCCCTCACTCACCTACTTCACAATGAGATAACAAAGATAAGAGACAACCAAATAGATCAGCAGCAGCTGAACACAAAGTGTCGGGGATCGGTACCCTCGCCACGTGTAAGTATCCCCCCGCGGCCTCGTGGTGGCTTTCTGTGGACCCGGGGGCTCATCTCCGCCCTAGGTGGTGCTCCCCCGGTGATCGGGCTCGGGATCGGCGAGCTCGAGCTCGGGCACCGCCGCAGGGGCAGGCACCCTCGACCTCAATGTCTCGGCCTCGACCACGACACTCTCACGGCCACCAAAGGAAAGGACATCTATAACATTTCTGTTTTTTATCTTGTAAAACTCTCCCCTGCGTGGGAATCAGCACCCTACCTACCCCTGCGTGGGAACAAGGGTTCAACAGCTCCCATCAAGATTTCAACAGCTCTCGTCAGACTCCCAACGGCTAGCGACAACTTCCAAGCCTCCGTCAAATCACCACGAGTTCCCGACGTCGGTCTCGGGACCAAGCGGCAAGGTTCCCCGAGGGCTACAAAAGCAATAGGTCGCCCCAACCGCGGAGGACAGAAACAAAAGGCAGGGACAACGCACGACACACAACACCAACAAAGAAGAATGGCATGGCTCCCTCCTCTTGCTCGGGCCCTGTCCTTGTACTCTCCCACAGAGCTGCTAATACACCCTTCGCCTCAGGGCAAGACTGGAGTAGAGCTATTACCCGACCTTAGGGGCTCGAACCAGTATAAACCCCGTGTCCGGTACCTCTTCTTGGATGACTTCCCCACGACGCTAGGCGCCCCCGAACGAGCGTGACCTCGGGTCCCGCTCCCGAGCTAACACCTCGCATCCCCCTTTCTTTCTTTTGCAGTCGACGGTCCCGATCGTCGACAGCTGGCGCCCACCGTGGGGCTCGAGTTTCACTCGTTCGGAGTTCACTGCTCCAGCGTCGCCAGCACCTTCGGCTCTGACGACAACATGTCACCGTCAACGAGGGTGCACCCGGACACGGTTCCTGAGCGCGAAGGCTCCACCTCCATGTTCTCGCCTTCGCTGTCGCCGCGCGAGCGCCTGGCCTTCATTGCCGGCAGCCGCGAGGTGAGCGCGGGAACAAGTGACGGTGACCCGAAAGCCCTGGAGGAGGCACATTGGCTGGTCCAAGTTGCCATCAACCAGGCCATCACTGCCCTCCGACAGGAAGAGTGCAAGGGGCTCCACACCTCGTTTGGGCATCATAGCCCTACTCATCAGGACGATCCCAACCGGGAACGTTTGCGGGCCATCGCCCGGGTCATGGCCGATCCCGCCCGAAAAAGGACGGCCCTCTTTCGCCGATCCCTTGCTGAGGAGCTCGGCAGGGCGGCCGACGAGGTCACCCCCTCTCCGCGAGAACGTCGACGGCCGCCCGAACCTCGCTCCCTAAGAAGCGACGGCAGTTCGTCGCGTGGCCACCGCCGCCCTCGCCGGCCGACTCCGTACCAGCGGGACAGGAGCTCGCCACAGCTGTCCTTACCTCCCTGGGCGCAGGTCTGATGTGCGGGCATTCCCGCGATCAGCAGAGTGGCAGCAGCGTTCGCTCAAGTAGCGACGCCTCCGGAGGTCTGTCTCCGAACATTTCACCCAGGCGTCAGAAGGTCCGCAATCATCACCGGCCTGACAACGCCCTTCCTGTCCACCGAACCCGACGCGGGGTGCACCGTCGGCTCAAGTTTGATCACTTCATTGACGACGATTCTGACCGTAGCAACGACGACCATGCCGCCACGACCTACGGTTGCCCAGCGTACTCCGTCGACTTTCGCCGGGTGCGCTGGCCGACTCGTTTCCGGCCCGCCGCGATGGAGCGGTTCGACGAGACCAAGAACCCCGACGAGTTCCTCTCGATCTACTCCACCACGATCCTGGCAGCCGGCGGAGATGAGGCTGTGATGGCCAACTACCTCCCTACTGTTCTGGATGGCGCTGCTCGCACCTGGCTTTTCAACCAGGCCCCTGGAGCCTTCCGATCGTGGCGCCAGGTGCGAAGCGCTCTCCGATCAAACTTTCAGAGCTGCTACGAGTGCCTTGGACGGGAGAGGGACCTGGACCACATCATCCAGGGGCAGGGTGAACCTCTCCGCGACTTCGTCCGCCAGTTCACCCGCGCAAGGAATTCAATCCCAAACGTCTCCAGCGAAGCCGTCATCAAGGCCTTTAAGTTCAGCGTCCGGGACAGGCGTCTCACGGAGGACCTGGAGATCACTACTGACCTTAGTGTCAACAGACTGTTCCGAATGGCAGAACGCTACGCAGACACTGATGACACCGTCCGCTAGAAGCGCGACTACGACCAGGGTAAGCTCGGCCGCATTCCCAATGAGCCCGGGCCGTCTGCCGCCAAGGCTGCTGGCCCGGACCCATGCGTCAAGAAGTAAGGGCAAGGTCGCCGCGATGCTGGAGGCCCGCCACGCGTGGTGGCCACGGTCGACGCTGGGCGCGAGGTGATGGAGGCGTGGCAACCAGACCGTGATGAGCCTCGGCCCCAGTGTGGTCAGCCACGACGTCCAGCGCAGCGTCAACCCCAGTCAGGGCAGCGTCGCGCCCCGCCGCAACAGGGGCAGTGTCGGGCCGACCTCTAGCGAGGTGACGCCTGGCCTCCCGCCAACAAGGCTGGGCCTGGGTATGACCCGGACAAATTTTATGCATTCCACCGTGCGCGACCATGACTGAGGGGTAGAGGCGTGGCGCTTCAAGCGAACGCCTTCTACGATGGGCGTGGAGAGATGCCCACGCTCCCAAAGGAGGGCGAGTTGCTCGACGAAGGCGGCGCCCGAGAGGGGCCAGAGGGCCTCGACCTGGAGTTCCAGTAGGGCGACCATCGCGTTGATATGATCTTCGACGGTTCGTCTGCATACCAATCGATGCGAGCTCAAAGCGCCACGCGCCTTTGTGTCAAGCTTGGCGAGCAAGCTCGCCGATCGGCCTACAAATGGGCTGGCGTTCCGATCACCTTCTCCCAGGGCGACGCTCCCTCGGGGATGTTCAAGGACCTTAAGACCGTCTTGGTCATTGCCCCGACCATAAGGAACACCGTGGTCAGGAGGGTTATGGTTGATGGAGGGAGTTCCCTCAACCTACTCTTGGCTAGCGCACTGGACCGGATGCAGATCCCCCGGTCCAAGATCAGGAGCATAGCGGTCCCCTTCTTTGGCATCGTGTTGGGAAGCTCGATGGCAGGTGGTTCTGCCCGTCACCTTTGGTGACTCTGCAAACCTCCTTACCGAGCTGGTCACCTTCGAGGTCGTAGATGGCAATCTCCCTTACAACGCCATCCTCGGGCGGCCGGCTTTGATCAAGTTCTTGGCGGCGAGCCATTATGGTCACCGTTGCATGAAGCTCCCTGGGCCCCGAGGCGTCATAACCGTTCGAGGTGACCTCAAAACGGTGCACTGCTGTGAAGAGAAGGACCTCGCGATCGCGGGCATGCTCCCTTGACGGGGCCCCGAGGCGGCACAGAAGGACGCCCACTGGAAAACAGCGATCCAGCCCGGTGGCCCGACCAAGACCGTGCGGCTCGAGGATAACCCGAGCAAATGTGTCCACCTCACTGCCCAGCTCGACCCAAAATAGGAGTTCGAGCTCGTCACCTTGCTCTGTAGCAACAAAAGCATATTCGCGTGGGAACTGGCAGACATGCTTGGGGTCCTGAGGGAGGTGATCGAGCACAAATTGCAAAAGAAGCCTGGATGCAAGCCCGTGCGCCAGAAGTTACGACGTTTCTCCCCCGAAAAGGTGGCGATAATCAGGGAGCATCTCAACAAACTCCTAAAGGCCGACTTCGTTCATGAGGTCATTTACTCCGAGCTGGCCAACCCTGTAATTGTACAAAAGAAAGGTGAAAAATGAAGATTGTGTGTCGACCACACGGGTTTGAATTCAGCGTGCCTGAAGGATAACTTTCCTCTCCCACGCAAAGATCAGATCGTAATGCCAAGATGCCGAGTTTTCTCAACGCCTACTCTGGCTACTACCAGGTCAAGCTCACGACGGGCGACGAGGACAAGACGGCCTTCATCACGCCGTTCGGAACATTCTGCTTCACCACTATGTCGTTCGGCCTCCGCAACACCGGGGCAACGTTCTAGAAGCTGATGTCCCAGACCTTTGACCCTCAGATCGGATAGAATCTCGAGGTCTATGTTGATGACATCATCGTCAAGAGCTCTTCCGAAGCCGACCATGTCAACGACCTCGCAGAGACCTTCGCCAACCTAAACAAGCATGGAGTCAAGCTCAACCTCAAGAAGTGCGTCTTCGGCGCAACCTCGGGAAAGGTGCTCGGTTACATGATCGGGGGCTCGGGCATGGGCCCGAACCCAGAAAAGATCAAAGCGATCGAGAAGATGGCCACCCCAGCATCGGCCAAGCAGGTTCAATGCCTCACCAGCCTCGTAGCTGCCCTCAGCCGATTCATCTCAAGGCTCGGGGAGCACGGGCTGCCGTTCTTCAAAGCCTTGCGCCAGCATTGTGGTTTCGAATGGACCCCGGAAGCCCAGCGGTCCTTCGACGAGCTAAAATCATACCTCTCAAGCCATCCGCTGCTCACGACCCCGCACCCGGACGAGACGCTACTGCTCTACCTGGCGACCGCAACGCAGGCCGTCTGCAGCAGCCGATCTACTATGTTAGCCAAGTACTCCATGGGCCAAAGGAGCGCTACCCCCAGGTCCAGAAGCTGCTCTATGCCCTCTTCATGGCCTCGCGCAAGCATTACTTTCAGGCGCACGCTGTGGTCGTCCCAAGTGGGTTTCTACTCGATGAGATCTTAAGGAACCCAGAGGCAGGAGGCCGCATCGCCAAATGGGCCATGGAGTTAGCCGAATTCGACATTCGGTTCGTGGCGCGCTCCACCGTCAAGTCACAGGCGCTTGCCGACTTTGTGGTCGAGCAGACGACCGAGCCCGCCCCTGAACCCGAGGCTGAGGAAAAAGGTCCCTGGACCATGTTCTTCGATGGCTCAAGGTCGTTTAAGCGCTCGGGGACTGGCGTCCTCATCATCACCCCTCAGGGAGATCATCTGAAGTACGTGATTCGCTTCGGCTTTCCCGCAACCAACAATGTCACAGGGTACGAGGCCCTCTTGGCTGGCCTTCGGGCATGCAAATCGCTTGGCGTGCGCCGGCTGGTCGTGAGGGGAGACTCTCAACTCGTCGTCAACCAGTACAACAAAGACTACCAATGCTCAGAGCCGTCAATGGCAAAGTACCTCGCCGAGGTACGCAAAATGGAGAAATGGTTCAAGAACCTCGAAATTGGTTACGTTCCCAGGAAGGACAACTCTGGCGTGGATCTCCTGTCCAAACTCGGGTCGTCCGACGATGAGATTCCGTCAGATGTCATCCTCGAGACCCTGTCGGCCCCGACTGTCGGCGGCCCAGAAGACTCGGTGGCCCTCCTCGAGAGCGTTCCATCATGGATGGACCCGATTGTCAAGTTCCTCAACTTCGGCGAACTCCCGCCAGATCCAGCTGAGGGCAGTAGGCTTAGGCGCCATGCGAGCTCGTACGGGCTCGTCGACGGACAACTGTACCGGCGGGGCGCCCTGGGAGTCCTCACCAAGTGCATCACCCCGGAGGAAGGTAAATACTTGCTCAACGACATCCATTCGGGCCTCTGCGGTGCTCACTCTTCTTTCAGGACTATGGTCAAAAAGGCGTTCCGGATGGGCTTCTAATGACCGACGGCGCTCCAGGATGCACGGGACATCATCCGCGCCTGTCGAGCTTGTCAGTTCCATGCCCGGAAGCCTCGCCAGCCTGCTTACGCCCTCCAGACCATCCCCCTCGCCTGGTCATTCTCCACCTGGAGCCTCGACAACCTCGGCCCCTTCCCGCAGGCGGTCGGGGGGAAGAAGTTCCTATTCATCGCCATCGACACCTTCATGAAATGGGTCGAAGCTGATCTGGTCTCGGCCATCACGGCCCAGGCTGCGGTGAGGTTTCTATGCTCATTTATAGTCTCAAGATATGGGGTCCCTTGCAAGATCATTACCGACAATGGGACGCAGTTCAACAGCGAGCTGTTCCAAGAATATTGCGAAGATAGGGGAACCAAGGTCTGCTACGCCTCGGTAGGCCACCCGCATAGCAATGGAGCGGTCGAGTGTGCCAACGGGCAAATCATCCAAGGCGTCAAGAAGCGAGTTTTCGACGAACTCGAGCGTCGAGACCGGGGCTGGGTGGACGAGCTTCCCACCGTCCTCTGGTCCATCCGAACCATGCCGAGCCAGGCAACAGGGTCTACCCCCTTCCGGCTCGTCTTTGGTTCCGAGGCCGTCCTACTCCCGGAGGTCACGCTGGGCTCCGCTAGGGTCCACTCAGTCGACCATGTCGACCTCGAGCAAGAGCGGTCCCTCGACCTCGCCCTGGTGGAGGAGGTAAGATGCCATGCTCTGCTACGGTCGGCACATTACCTGCAAACACTTCGCAGGCACGCCACCCGATCGGTGCGACCCAGAGGACTCCTTGTTGGGGACTTGGTCCTGAAGCGAATTCAGGACCGGTCCGACGCCAACAAGTTATCCCCGCTGTGGGAGGGTCCCTATCACGTTGTCTCAGCAGGCCAAATGGGTGCTTACCGGCTGGCCATGCCCGACGGTCGAGAGCTCGCGAACTCATGGAACATTGACTAGCTCCGAAAGTTCTATGTTTGAACTCTGCCTCTCGCTTTCATGATGAAATGCTTTTGACTTTATCATCTATGATTGCGCCATTTTTTATATCTCTTTGTACCCCGAGCAAGTGAGTATCTAGGTCGTGATCCGAGGGTTCGCCCTGGGGGAAGTCGAGCCAGCTGTAAGCCGATTCTCATCGCGTCACGGCTCCCCTCTGTAGCAGGGTCCGGCCTGGTGATCACGCCCATGAAACCCTCGACCTTGGGATACAATCTGGCCCCCGTCTACCTTTTTGCTCCAACAAAATCGTGGTCTCGAGGCACACCTTAGGGGGCTGAGTCCACGGTAAGCCGGCTCTCATCGCAGTAAGCCGATCGTTCCCCCGTAGCAGGGCCTATGCCCGAGATCACCGTCGGTAAGCGTTTTGAGCTAGGGGGCTAGTCTGACCTTTTGTTTGCTGCAAGCATGTTTTATCTTTGTACGCATAAATGCCCTGCCTGCTCTCCCACGTCCGGATGATCGCCATCTCAAGCATAATCTGCGCCCGCGCGTCACTTGGTCAGGCCCGGCGTAAGATTCCTGTTTATCTGTGCTAACACCTCTCTTAATCTCGGGGGCGCGGCCTTGGTCGCTCTCGAGCTTGTCTTGAGGAATCAAACCTGCGGTAAAGCAGCCTTCGCCGCGGTTAGCCAACTACTCCCCTGCATCGAGCCCCGGGCCAAAGGGCTCCGCCTGGTGTCGGGACCCGATTATGAGAATCTGGACCCTCTGTGTATTCTGTGCTAGTCTAGGATCACGCTAACACACATAGTCTTTACAGGGTTGAACATCACAGACATTCACAACGATACCATAATAAATAGTGCAAACATTTATATAAAGCTGAATTATGCGACCTTATGGTCTCCTTACATAAATCGACCATGCAGGCTTACATTATTAGAGTAAGCAGAAGCAATGGAAAACATATAAACTTCGTGGAAGCCTTCATCTTGCCACAGGCAATCGACTGGGCTTGCTCCCTAATTGTCCGAATCTTCAATATACTCCTCCTCCCAGGTCGACGTAGACTCCTCCACTAATGTTGGGATTGATAGGCAAGGAGGGGTGAGTACTCAAGGCACTCAACAAGTAATGCACAGAATGCGGTGCTATTACTACATGCAAGGCTTATTCCAAAGAATTAGCTTACTTGGTTCTTTTGCATCAAACAACATTTTTAAACTAGCATCTTATTTAGATTAAAAGCAGTGAAAACAGTTATATATAATGCTAAGTTCTTCAAATGGTTTTTCTTCAAAGATTCTCGGCACATAGCCTTAAACAGTTCATTCTTAGCACCGGCACACAGCCACCCTTCCCACATTTTATTTTTGAAGATCTACCCCTTGACTGTAATCCCTGAGCAATGCTCAATACATGAAACTTTGCTATTGAATAGATTTGACACTCTGCGGAGGTTGTACACTTTACCCACAAGATCTGACCGCTCACCACACAGGTGATTGCCCGTAACAAAGCCTTTCAGGAACCTCTACCTTAACCAATGAACCTCTCCGGTATTACCTTCACTATCACTTCCCTCACACAGAGCCGAATTATAGGACATGACAACACCGTTGGATAGGCACCAAGCCGCGACAGACAGGCAGCTCCCCACACGGATACACCCTCGTGTCTTGTCACCCAGAGTATCGGAGGAAGATGTCGAACCCTAATCAACTAGAGTCATCCCATATCGGACATGTGGTTGTATGGGTGACTCAGTCAAAAGGCTTGCAAGGTGAGGTCCTTAGCGACCAAGGCAAGACTTCCAACATTCAATAGTGGCACGACCCAATGTGTCACCACAGGACTCACATCACTCATCAACCCATTGCCACGAGAGGCCCACAGCACAAAGCCTCTTGCCACTTGCCCCAGTCTAAATCATTTCCCACCCCATTGATTATTGTGCAACACATGCCAACAATAACTCAACATCGGTACAGAACCACATAGGTCTCTGTACCTCAATCTCATCATGTGGCATCATCACACCACTTTCAAAATACATTCAATATTTCGTTAGTCAACATTGATACATTTTTCGAAAGATCATTCATGACTCGTTGCAAAGTGAGCATCTAATCACAGTCTAGCCTCCGTGTTGGCATCATATTAATATCCAACAAATCCGAATAACCTTAGGGTGGACAATGATTTAAAGGCATACAAATGGTAATTTCAAGGTGGTGATAACAATATGGGTTGATTAGCCACATACCCCAAATCAATTTAAATACATTTAAATAAATTAGCATGCATAATTTCAAAGCATAAATTACATTTTAAAATCTGGGAACAAAATGATCAAAGCATCACTTGCCTTCAAAGAGTTGCTGGTCTTGATTCGAAGCTTGATCTGAAGTGATGAACTCTCCTTCAAAACTTTTCGGCAAATTTGCGTCTACGCGTAAAAATAATATATGCAATAAATAAAGAAAACAGTAGACTATATAGCCTCAAAAATTCAATTAAAATTCACCATTAAAAAGATCACAATTTTACAAATTTTTAGAAACTGGAATCACCTCAATCGGAGTTCAAATGCAAAAGTTAAAGCCTTTCAAAGTTTTAAATAAAATATAAATCAGAAAATCCGATTTCTTTTAATTATTTTTATACGAAAAAATTGGGATTTATGACGTCAGTATGACCTACTGATGACGTCAGCACCGAAATGAAATTCGGCCAAATTATTTTTATATATTAAAATATTTATGACGTCAGCGATGACGTCAACATGACACGTGGCAGCCTTCTGGTGCCGCCATGTCGCCTCGGTCTATGGGCTCGGTTCACGGCTCGGCTCTGGTCTACCGTGGACTCGGTCCACCAGAACAGTGCATCCATGCGGCAAGATCTGAGCCGTTCCTTGAATCAACGGTCAGATCCACGCGCCACACCGCACTGCCTCGAAAACTACGCGACACGCGTCGCGCATCCAACGATTGCTCGGATTCAACGGTCAGATCCCCGCGCCGACTCAGCGAAGCTTCGCGTCCTGCACCTCCACACGTCACGCATCCGGCGGGACTCCTGGATCCAACGGCTGGATCTCGCGCACGTTCGGCGGCGTCTCAGTTCACGCACAGCCACGCGGTAAGATCGCAGCGGTGCGCCCGAAAGCAACGGTCGGATCTGGTCTCCGCCCCGGTCAACGTGCACACGCATGTACGCGCGATTCGATGGAGGTGCGGTGTCATCTCCGCCACACGTTCAAATCTGAACGGCGCGGATTCACGCGTCACAGCTCAACCCACAACTACTGTTTAGATCTAATCTAACGGCCCACGGCACCTGAGCGGATTATTGTTCATCTTAACTACGCGGCGCAATCTCACGCGTACACTAATGATCCAACGGCTGAGATCTAGACAAGCACAGAAACTAAATCTAATCACCACCGTTCAATCTAGATCTAACGGTCAAGATTAACGCTAGGATTTAAAGCGAGAAGGGAAAGAGCGTGGGCGAACGAAGCGTGCGTCTGCGGATCGAGCGATCGGCGGGGTTCGTAAGTCGGCGGTGGCGCGAGAGAAAGTTGCGAGGCGGGGAAGGCAGCGGTCGGCGGCGCTAGAAGGCGATTCGATGAGAAGAAGCGGCGAAGTCGTAGCGTCTTGCACGGCGAACTCGGCGGAGACCTTAGGGGCGGCGAGAACCTCAGCGACGGTGAGCAAAGGGCAAAGAAGCTGCGGCGAAGACTTTAGCGAACGGTGAGCTCTTGAGGGCAAATGGCGGCTCGGGAGGCGTGCGAGGAGTCAAAAGATGCAGCGAGAGGAGCTCTGCCAGACGCGCTACTCGATGCACTTTAAGGAGCCTCGACGTGCGTGCTGCAGGCGGCGAAACAAGCGGAAATGCTCAGCGGCGTTTACGCGGGCGAAGGGACGTGGCTCCATCACGGGCGTCCGCGTGGACTCGATCGGATGGCGCACGCGCGCGGGCGACGCGGCGCAACGGCAACCGTTCGATCAAGATCGGACGGCGCGATTCTAGGGTTTCGGCGAACTAGGCTGGGTTAAGCACAGTGCTGGGCCAGCCCAGTACTATTCACCCGATTTTTAAAACATTTCTAATTAAAAATAAATCAGATAAATAAACAAAGCCAAAATAGATAGCAAAAATACCCGAAAAAATCCAGAAAATTTCTAGAAAATACTTTGAGACATTTGGAACTCAAATAAAATATTTTCAATAAAACTTTACATAAAATTTTCCATTATTTAATTGATTTCAAGAAAGGCCATATTTGAATAAATCCAAATAAATTTCAATAAATCCCCAAAAATTCTCAAAAATAAAAAATACTACAAAATTTAAATCAGAGCAAATTTCAGAGTGTTACACCTGGTAAGCAACCCGTGCTCGGGACCCGGCTTAATGTCTTTTCTGCAAAGTTCTCCTTCATTAAATACCAGTGTTTCTGTGCTCCCGCACCGCGAGCGACGCGAGCACGAGACGTGATCACAGGGATCGCCTCAAGGGGGTCGTAGCCAGCGGTAAGCCGATTCTCATCGCGTCTCGGCTCCCCCTGTAGTAGTGCTTGGACCTGAGATCGCGTCGAGAGCTCCCGAACCTCGGGGTGCCCTGGGGTTGCTTTTTTTAACATTTATATCTGAGAATGTTTTACTTTTTGCACCCCACATGCCTTGGCCTCGGGTCGCGGTCTCTGGGTTCACCTCGGGGATGTCCCGGTAGCCGTAAATTGATCTTTATCGGGGTAAGCCGACCATGCCCCCGACAAGCCAACCTGGAGGCCGTCCTCAGGGGGCACCCCGAACCTGATGACGATTCCCGAGCTCGGCGGACATGGACTCTAGATTCACCTTCGGGGATGCTTCGGTCGTAGTAAGATGATCTGTATCACAGAAAGCCGGCTATTCCCCCGCCGTAGGCTTGAATCAGAGACCGTCCTCGGGGAAGCCCCAGACTCGATGCATTCGAGTTGTTGCCTCGACTGGCCCCCAAATCTAGGCCAGCCCGGATGCTCTCGGGCTCGGCCATTTCGACCTAACACCGAGCCTGAAGCACTCCCAGGCTCAGAGGTCACGGATTTCTAAAAATAACCTCCGGGGTTGCTCTATTCCCCCATCGAGTGATTTTAATGGGAGACTTCCCCACCGAAGGAACTCCCAAGCCCGAGTGTCACTCACTCGGCCATTTCGATCTAACACTGAGCCTGAAGCACTCCCAGGCTCGGAGGTCACGGATTTCTAAAAATATCCTCCGGGGTTGCTCTATTCCCCAATCGAGTGATTTTAATAGGAGGCTTCCCCGCCGAGGGAACTCCCAAGCCTGAGTGTCACTCACTCGGCCATTTCGGCCTAACACCAAGCCTGAAGTACTCCCAGGCTCAGAGGTCACTGATTTCTAAAAAATATCCTCGGGTTGCTCTATTCCCCGTCAGTGATTTTAATGGGAGGCTTCCCCGAGGGAACCCCGAGCCAGTGTCACTCACTCGGCCATTTCGACCTAACACCGAGCACAGAAGCACTCCCGGGCTCGGAGTCGTGATTTCTAAGAATATCCTCGGGTTGCCCTATTCCCCGTCGAGTGATCTTAACAACTATTCCCCGTCGAGTGATTTTAATGGAAGTTTCTCGGGGATGTTCTAACCTGATTTCGACCATCCGGCTTGGCCTGTGGATTGAGTTTGTCCTCGATCAAAGGCATGATTAGCAACCTAACCCTGTCGTGGGCTCCCTTTCCAGGTCGAGAATATCGGGTGGACTCCGGGTCCCAACGGCCAGCCCGAACGCCCTGAGACAATGGCTATGGCGGGATGGCAAGGCGAGGGCCAAAGTCTCGGCCCAGGTCGGGTTTACAGCTTAGTCCGGATTTTTGGCTAAGTCTTAGATTGCTAGCTAAGCCTCGAAAAGGCATTTGACCTCGAGCAAGGATTTCCGGCTAAGTCCCGAAGAAGACATTCAAGCAAAACGCATTCAAATTCAGACAAAAAGGGAGCTTTATTCCTTCAATCAAAAGTTACACAAACTACTTTTACATAGGGCTCGAGTCCCCTCGCCCTCTTTTTTCTGTCCGCTAACCTGCCTACAGGTCGGCCATCTCCCGCGCGAGCTTTTCCTGGTCGAGCGCAGTGACCTTGGCCCTCAAAGCCAGTGCTTCGGCCTCAGCGTTGGCGACGCGGCTCTGCTCCTCTTGGAGCTGGGCCAAGGCACTCTTCCCCGCCCGAGACGCTCGCCTGAGCTTCTCCTCAAGCTCGACCACCTTCGCTTCGAGGTCAGTGGAAACCTTCGGGGGAGCGACAGTGAGCTTCGCGACTTGTTTTCGGAGCGTCTCTGCCTCCGCACGAGCAGCTCCGCTGACGTCCACGGCCACCGCGCGATCACCATTAAGGGCTTTCTCGGCCTTCTCGCGGATACTCGCGAGGGTCTCGACTGACTTTTTCTGCTCGGCCTCGACGGTCCTCGAGATCTCGATGGCATGCTCAGCCTTCAGCTGATTGACCTCCTCCTCCATTCGCGCTATGCTCTCCTCGAGGCAAAGGATGTACTCCTCGCGTTCCTCGACCGGGAGCCTGGCCTTGCGCCGTGATCGGCATGGAGTGCGCGGTCCCAAGCCCTCGGGCGACCTGGTCTAAGCCCTGAGAAGACGAGAGAAACGTCACAAACGGCCTCGCGGACATGGAGCGAACCAAAAAGAAGAAAGGCGGGCTCGAAATCAACTAACCTGCTGAAGGTGCCTTTCGATCCTCGCGCGGGCGGAGTGTAGGGAAGACCCGCGCCCCCCTGTAGACCCCTCCAGCGCCGGGTCAGCGGCGCCGACAGGTGCATCACCCCGAGCCGACTCATGCTAGGTGTGGAGCGGCACGGGTGGGGTTGAGCCTGCCAAAAAAGACGGAGTTACTCGGAAGGCCAAGGCCCAAAAGCAAACTAATAACCAAAGAGAGGATGGTGCTGTACCTGACGCCCTGAGCTCGTTGACGCTCGTGGGCACCGTCCTAGCCTAGGCCGCCTCGAGCCTGGCAACGCCGACTCCCGCTATTGCCTCGGCGGTGTCGGCCTCGCCCGGGGCGGCGACCGGCTCGGGAGCTCCCTGGTCGTACGCCCCGGCCGAACCGCCCTCCATGGACGTCGCGTCATGCCAGGTGTGGATTATATGAAACCAGGTGTCTTCATAACCGGTCCAGAAGTGCCTAAGGGAGAGATAGGGCCGAGAGGAAGGCCCAAAGGATAAGCTTTGCGCCAAGCCTTGCTACCGTGCGAAAGGGGATACATCCTATAGGCAGTTGAACATGTATTTAGATATAAAAGATACGATTGTAATCCGAGTTGTTAACAGGGTAGATAAAGATGTAAACTCTATCTTGTAACCGATTAGAATCATATAACCGTTTGGAATCCCTTAACCGATCGGGACTCTGTAAACCGCCCCACCCCCACTATATAAGGGAGAGGGCGGGCAACAACAGAGATAGAGAGCACACGAGCAATCTTAGATCCAAGAGATCCATATAATCTCAGCACAAAGGACTAGGGTATCACCTCCTCCGTCGAGGGCCTGAACCTGTCTAAACCTTTGTCTTGTGTGACCTTCGAGTTTGAGATCTAGCGCCTGCCCCATAAATTTATTGCCGACCACAGAGGTGAACAAAGAGGGAGATTTGCAGGATGGAATTGGGATTCAATTTCACCAATTCAATGCCGTAAAAGAAGGGAAGACCGCGAAGGAAGGCACAGGCAGGAAGGCCCAGCCCGCGTTGGAAGAAGGATTCAAAAACCACAATCTCTTCGGAACGGGGGGTAGGGATGGATTCACCTGCGGCCGGTCGTGTGGAGATCAAAGTCAGGGCTGGAAGAACTCCGTCATCTGCCATGGATTGTAACCGCTCTTCCGTCGTGATCGAGGTGGTCCAATCTTGAGGCAAAGGCTGCGGGGAGGTGTCCTTGGAAGAATGAGAAGACATTTTCGGAGGAAAAGATCAGCGCAGCGCAAGGATCGGCGCAATAGCGATTAACCTAGCGGCGGAGAAGTCGGAAAGACAAGGAAGCAGAAGAGGCAGGAGTGCGCGATGGGAAAAATGAACCATCGTCTTAGTCTTTAAAGGGGAAAAATTAGGTTTTCGCCGAATCTGCGGGAAAAGATTGCAGAACACCTCACCCTGCTCTATGCTTCGTAATGATTTGCTGGCCCCGCGTCCTGACATACAGAGTCAGTCGCTGTTTGACCAAGTCATGTTTGGGACACGTTGCTACCCACGATGGGATGTTTCACCACTTATCGAACTCGAGACGTGGGTGTCCCCAGTTTGGATTAAAAATATCTTCTTGTGATATGCCCCATGTTGGGTCATTTGGTTGGTTACGCATTGCGAATCATATATCACGAGTTGAGCTGATAAGGCACGGTCCCAATGGTATGCCCTAAGATGGGTCGATAAGCTGTGCATCGTAATAAACGAGTACGGATACCGTTCGGATAAACCTTGATGTGTCCCAAGATGGACCAGAGCTATATCCTACACCAGTCGGATATAGGTATCACTTGTCCATGGGCTGAGAAAATCTGATACACTCCAAGTTGAGCCCAAGCTATATCCTCTGATCGGGTATAGGTATCACTCCGACCAAGACCCGCGTATATATAATCGCTCAAGTTGAGCCTAAGATATATCCTACAACAGTCGGATATGGGTATCACTTTCGGCCAAGAGCCACGTAAACATGATCGCTCCAAGTCGTGCCTAAGCTATATCCTACACCGATCGGATATAGGTATCACTTTCGACCATGAACCAAGAAAGTCTGTCGCTCCAAGGCGAGCCTAAATTTGAATCCTCTGACAATCGGATATGGGTATCACTCGGCCTAGAGCCATGAGAATATGATATGTCCCAAGTCGGACGAGCTATATCCTACAACGATCGGTTTAGGAATCACTCGACCAAAACCACGCAAATCTAATATATCCCAAGTCGGACCTAAAATATATCCTACAACGATTGGATATGGATATCACCCAAACCAAGAGCCATGCAAACTTGATATGCTCCAAAATTGGAGTCTAAGCTACGTCTAAGCAGCGATCATGGAAATCACTTGGAAAGGTATTTCTTTATTATATTCCTCGGGCATTATGCACGGAATATGTTTTCTTACATTTACAGAAATATTACACATCTCCGCGGCGAACACGTCCAAGCGCCTCCACGAGAGCGTCCCTAGCCCTTTGAAGGGCGGGAAGATCTCGAGGAAGGCATCGATGGCGGCCTTGATCGAGGCGACGACTTCTTCTTACGCCCATTCGGCCATGGTAAGGTCGAAGGATGCCCACCTCGGCGAGTTCGGGTCGGCCGTCCATGAATATCCTTCGGGAAGAAGGTGGAGCTCGGAGTAGGAAGATGGAGGACTAAGTGTGAGAGAAATCTAAAAGCCTTTGGATCACCTTTTATAGGCGATCTGCAAGGTTGAAGTAAATCACGAAGATGTAAAGACATCGAAGCCGAGGAGACTTAGAGTTAAGATAGTTCGAAGCGGAGAGGTTTTGGAAAAAGAATTGGCGCGAAGTCAAAACAACCTCGAAAGTATCGAGGTTATATTTAAGTCCTTCATAATCCCCTTGCTACAAAGAAAAGCATTCAAATAAAAGAAGAAACCAGTTAGAGGTTTATGCTAGTAGCTGAAAGCGCGGATCCAAGTTGAGTCCCAGATAAAGATATAGCAACCGGATCATGAATCACTCGGGGGCTACTATAGAATATATGAAACCAGGTGTCTTCATAACCAGCCCAGAAGTGCCTAAGGGAGAGATAGGGCCGAGAGGAAGGCCCAAAGGATAAGCTTCGCGCCAAGCCTTGCGGCCGTGCGGAAGGGGATACATCCTATAGACAATTGAACATGTATTTAGATATAAAAGATATGATTGTAATCCGAGTTGTTAACAGGGTAGATAAAGATGTAAACTCTATCTTGTAACCGATTAGAATCATATAACCGATCGGAATCCCTTAACCGATCAGGACTCTATAAACCGCCCCACCCCCACTATATAAGGGAGAGGGCGGGCAACAACAGAGACAGAGAGCACACGAGCAATCTTAGATACAAGAGATCCATATAATCCCAGCACACAAGACTAGGGTATTACCTCCTCCGTCGAGGGCCTGAACCTCTCTAAACCTTTGTCTTGTGTGACCTTCGAGTTTGAGATCTAGCGCCTGCCCCATAAATTTATTGCCAACTACAAAAGTCGACACCGGGGGTGCTACGGCCTCGCTCGGGGGACTAAGAGGTAGTCCCCCGCTTCCTCCTCCTCGTCCTCAGACTCGCCCTGAACAACGGTCAGAGTCTGTGACAAGAAAGACACCTAAGGCTCGCCAAGGAAAAAAGGGGGAAAGGCCTGCACTCCCGGGCAAAACAAAAAAAGAAAAAGAAAGAGAGGGGTATGAAAGCACCTGAATGACGAGCCTCAGCCTCCTAGGTGGTGGGGGTGTGGCACGAGGCACCGCACCCACGGCGGCTGGGGGAGTGTCTTCCCCCCAAGCGTCCTGCACCTGCGGCGCCGGGCGCGGGCTCGATGGCTCGACCGCAGCTGCTGCCCGCTCTTGCTGCAGAGAGATGGGGAAGGGTCAAAGAAGAAAAATGCTTGGAAGATGATGAAAAACCAAGGTCGGGCCTGGACATCCCTGGGCTTGGTAAAAGCGACTTACCATTACGTGGTCACCCCACTCGACGTGGGGCTTCTTGGCGGCCTGGCTTGGGGTGTCCGGGGCTGGTCTCTTGGCGACCCTCTTGCCCTTGCTCGGCCGGAACAGCGGCAGCGAGCGCCTCGCCGTCTCCGGCCTCTGGCTCTCTGCAAGGATCAACACGATCAAAACAAGGCCGGGCCCAAGTCAAGTCCAACAGAGGAACAAGAAGGAGATTACCTCACTGCGCTGCCTTAGGATGTTCTTGGGGACGGGGTCGTCAAGGGTGTAGGCGTGGGCCACCTTCCCAAATGCCTCCTGCATACGCGTCACAACCCACGACTCCGTCGAGGCTGTGGAAGAGATAAAGCAGGACGAAGGGCAGTCAGAAAAAGAGCTCGCTCGAGCTCGAGAAATAATAAGGCGACCACTTACCTTTGGCGCTTTCCCGAGTAGGATCGTCCCTCCCTCGGATCTCGAAGAACGGGTGCACCCTCTTTCGTAGAGGAGACACCCGAGCCCGAAGATAGTCTGCGACCACGGCCTGACCGGTCAGGCCGCGTGTCGCGCAGACATGGATGGTGGCGACGGCTTCTTGGTCACGCGCTTGCTGTCCACGGCGATGCCGTTGTACGCGAGCTCGCCCCCCTCGCCCTTCTTCAGATAAAACCACCTCTCCGTCCACGGCCCAAGGGAGTCCCGGGTCGGGACTTGGAGGAAGGTGCAGGGAAGCCCAGTTCGCAGCCGAAAATAAAGGCGCCCAACGACAGGGTCCTTCGAAGTGCGGAACAAAGAGTAAAAGCGGAAAAAGAGAGAGGGGGTGGGAAGGATTCCGAGGAACCCCTCACAAAGATGCGAAAAGATAGCAAGGAGGAGAATGGAGTTTGGCACCAGATTAACGAGCTCGATCTCGCATTGCGCGAGAACAGCAGCCAAGAAGTCGCTCTCCGGGGTCCACAGCCCGAAGAGCGTGTATTGCTCCGTGCTCACGATCTCGTCCTCCCGAGGGTGCGGCTCGGCCTCTCCAGCCTCCGGGAGCCGCCAAGTCACGGGATCTAGAAGCCCCAGCATCTCGAGCTCCTTCATCCTCTCAGTGGTCAAGGTGCTTTTCCCGAACTTGGCCATGTGTCGGACCCGAATATGCAAATCCGGACCCTCTGTGTATACTGCACTAGTCCAGGATCACGCTAGTGCACACAGGCTCACATCAGTAAATATCACAATCATACATAGCGGAAATATTATGAAAGACATCATATGATACATACTACTAGTTGGATGACCTTATGGTCCTCTTACATGACTATGCCTGCAAAGGTGAATAATATTTTAAAGCTGCGCGGAATGAAAACGTAGACAACCCCTCGGTATACCACGAACCAGCGACAAGGCTTGCGCCCTAAACATTCGTCTCCTCTGGAATCTTTCCTCCGGCATTGATGTAGACTCTTCAAGCTGGTGAGGTTATTGTTGGCAAGGTGAGTACTTAAAGCACTCAACAAGTTGTACACGAATGCAATTCTATGTATCTATATGCAAGGCTTATTCAAAGGATAGGCTATCATGGCTATTTTGCAACAAAGCGACATTCTGAACAAATACAATAAATAGATTGTAAAGGCGGTAAAACCAATAACAATAATGATAGATTCAACTTTTCTCAAGTAAACCAAGTTTCCAATCCTAAGTCAAATTCCATCTTCCATATGGCATTCCGCCATCCCAACCAAGTTGTTCATTTTAATTAAGCTAACCCTTAGCTTGTAATTCCGAGCATTTCTCAATACATGAGCACGGCTATCCGAATAGTTTCACACTCTGCAGAGGTTATGCACTTTACCCACATGACATGATCGTCTTTTGGTGCCATGCAATTAACACACTTCCTTTGGTGTGTCGGCGAAGAGATCATGACAAAGCCTTTACAATGCTCGGCTTAATCCAAGATACTACCGCTAAGGTTTCAACAACGGTGGGTGCGAGAACCACAACCAGGGCCCCCTCTTGCGCCATGTGAATTACACCATAACTCGGGAACTCACACCGACCAAGATAGTACCAAAGTTAAGACATTGCAAATTAATCGGCTAAGTGGCCCATACGGACATATGGTTGCATGATTGACTCGAGTCAAAGGCTTGCAAGGTTAAGTCCTTAGAGTGATCGGGGCAAGACATCCACATACCCTCGCCCATTGGGCCCACCTTGGCATACTAGCCCCTTGTCACTTGCCCCAATCTAAATTATTATCACCCAGTTGATTACCAAGCACCACGTGCCATCAACAATTCAACATCGTTGCGTGACATGACTCGCCACAACAACTCAATCTCATCGTGTGATCCCACATGACACACAAGTTCATAATATTGTTCCATATTTCATTAATCAAGATTAATTATCAATGATTCTGACACATGTGACGACGTGGCATGGCTAAGCAACTAATCGAACTAATCCTCCAATGTTGATTATAATTATTACCAACTATATTTAACCAATCTAGGGTGACAATGGATCATGGCATACAATGACAAGGTAGGGTATAGATCAATCTGGTATATTAGCTAATCCCAATCTAATTTAAAACAATTGTATATTTGAAATATATGCAAT
Organism: Otatea glauca; assembly: GCA_036346275.1. Classification (NCBI taxonomy): domain Eukaryota; kingdom Viridiplantae; phylum Streptophyta; class Magnoliopsida; order Poales; family Poaceae; genus Otatea; species Otatea glauca. The sequence goes on from CM070712.1 coordinate 1,002,123, forward strand.
AGGGTAAAACAAACATAGCAATTTTATAAACATGGGTTCAACATGATCAAAGCACAACTTGCCTTGGAATAGGTCCTGATCTGGTTCTGGAACTTGCTCTTGAGTTGTTGAATCTTCCTCCGAAGCGTCGCACAATTCAACGTCTACGCGTACCGAAGGAGAAAAGCAAATAAATACCAAAACAGAGAGCAATTGAACTCCAAAAATAAAATAAAATTCACCATTAAATAGATCTCAATTTTACAAATTTTTAGAAATTTGAATCACTCAAATCCGAGTTAAATTGCAAAAGATATAGCCTTTTGAAGTTTGAAATAAATATTGAAATTGCTAAAATCAGAAAATCGGAAATTATGAATTAACAGATTTATTTTTAATTCGAAAACCGACTTATAGCGTAAGCATGGCGTCACGCTGGCGTCGACCTGGCGCCCGACCAATCGACGCCACGCCGCGCGTCCGGTCCATGGATCGGGTCCACGGCGCAGCGCAGGACTCGGTGGACTCGGTCCATGGCACCTCGGCTGATGAGCCCGACACGCGTCCGCTGCGATTGGTCCACACGCGGCGAATTCCACCGCACGATCGCATCTAACGGCTACCGATCTTAACCCTCGTGGCACGATCCTAGCCCTTCACGAAGATCCGACGGTCGTTACCTTCGAGCCTAGCGATGGCGGCGCGCGGCGCTTCTTCGCCGGACTTGAGGCGAAGACCACCGCGACGGCGAAGGAAGGGTCTCGGCGATGCTTCGCTTCTCGGACGCGCGCCTCGTCACGGCGAACACGCGGCGACCTTGGCGGCGGCGAGACTTCTCGGACGGCGAGCTTCAAGCGGAAAAAGCGGCGAGGACTTGGCTAACTCCGGCGAGCTCGTAGATGCGTTCTAGGGCTGCTCTGCGAAACGCTCCAACCAAAAGGCGCGCGCTCATTGCGAACCTCGGTGCTACCCCTTATTTATAACCGGCGTCCGAGCTCTACGGTGAAAGAAGTTCGGCGGCGTAACGGCGGACTCGAGTCCGAGCCGAGGGCGGCGACGTTTGACCGTCTGGCGTGTCCTGATCCGACGGTCGAAGCGTGGCGCACACGCCTTATTTGGACCGTTGGATCGCGCCTGAGCGGTCACCGATCTAGGGTTTCGCCCGCGCGCTCACGGGTGGATTGGGCGCATCGGTAGCGGGCGAACACGCACTGATGTTGGGCTTGGCCCAACACTCGCTCTAACGCTTTTAACAGATTTTTCATTTAAAATAATTCCAGAAATTCATTTTATTTATTTTAAGCAATAAAACTATTGGGAAAAATCCAAGAAAAATCTCAAAAATACTTTGAGACATTCTGGACTCAAATAAAATATTTTTGTCAAAACTTTATTTTGACTTTGCACAGATTTAAATAGATTTGAATAAAAGGCAATAAACTTGATTTAAAACTAATTCAAATAAATCCAGAGAAATCCAAATAAATTCGAGAAAATCTCAAATGCACATTTAAGCAATAAAAACTTAATTAAGCCAAATTTTTGGGATGTTACAAACCTCCCCTTAATGAATCTCGGCCGAGATTGGGGCTAACTAGAGAATAGGTTAGAATTACGACTTCAAATCTTCTTCTCACTCCCAAGTTGCTTCACTTTCGGAATGATTGCTCCACTGAACTCGGCAAAAGCGAATAGACTTGTTTCTGGTCTTGCGCTCCATAACATCAAAATTCATCCGGTTGCTCTTTGTACGTCGATCTTCTTGCGGCTCTATTGCATCCAGCGGAGTTTGCTCTGTTGGCACTCTGAGACATTTCTTGGTGCGACACATGGAACACATCATGTACTCTGCCAAAGGCGAGGCAACTCTAAGCGTCGCTACCTCTCCTCGGCGGCTCGGAATCTTGAGCAGGCCAACATATCTTGGTGCAAGCTCCCTTTAACATGAAATCTTTTAACGCCCTTAAGAGGGTAACCACGAGGTACCCATGATCTTACGGTTCAAAACTCAAATCTCGGCGACGGTTATCTGCGTAACTCTTCTATCTTGGTATGCTATCTTCAACCTTTCTCGATCATTGCGACTTGACTTTGGCTTCCTCGAGAATATCGGCCCGAAACCAAGCGCTCTCTGTTTCATTCAATTTAACGATGTACGACAAGCACGTCCATACAACGCCTCAAATGGTGACATCTGCGCAGCTAGCTTGATAGCTATTGTTGTGGCTGAACTCTGCGTGGGCAAACCTTTATCCCACGACGTAGCATAAGCTAGAGCACAAGCTCTCAACATATCCTCTAAAATCTGATTTACTCTTTCGGTCGACCATCATGCGGGTGATATCTTTGTCTTGAAATTGAGACGAGTCCCCATTTGTTCCAAAATCTTGAGGTGAATTGGGCACCTCATGTCGACACAATCCTCTTGGGCACTCCATGCAAACATACAATCCTTGACATGTACAACTCCGCTAAGCGATCTCGGAGTAAGTGGTCTTCCTTTGGAATAACATGGGCGACCTTGGTTAGGCGATCCACAATAACCCAAATGGAATCATAACCTCTCGAGTCTTAGGTAAACCGGTGATAAAGTCCATTCGATTTCCTCCCACTTCCATTCGAAATTTTCCAACTACCGCAATAAACGGCGGTCTTTGATGCATGGCTTTTACTCTCGACATCGTCGCATAAAGCAACATGCTCGGCTACTTCACGCTTCATGTTAGGCCACCAAAATCTCTCTTTCAAATCTGGTACATCTTGGCACTTCTGGATGAATCGAGTACTTAGAATCGTGAGCTTCCTCCGAATCAATTGTTTGATTCCTTTTTATCAAACGCATAAATTCGCCTTTGAAAAACATGGTTCCTTGCTCATCCAGAGTGAAATCTGCGGCTAGGCCTTCTTCCTTTTAGCCTTGATCTTAGAAATTTTATCGTCATCTTTACGGCCTTCACTAATCGATCCTCGGTGTTGGCCTCACTTCGATCTGACTACCATTCCTTGCGAACGACTTCCATCCTTAGTTTACAAATTCCTTGCATAGTTACGGTTGATCCTCCATTGACAGCGTATTTGCGCTATGGCTCTTCAGGCTTCAGTATCTGCTACCACATTGGCTTTTACGGGATGATAAGGAATTCCCACATTATAATCCTTAATTAGCTCTAGCCACCTTTCTTGTCTCATATTGAGATCCGCTTGAGTGAATATGTATTTGAGCTCTTATGGTGCATATATATCTCACATCTATTTCCTATGAGATAATGGCGCCATATCTTCAAAGCATGCACTCGACAGCTAACTCCAAATCATGCGTTGGATAATTCACTTCATGCGGTCTTATGTCTCGACGCATAAGCAACAACTTTGCCTTCTTGCATTAACACGCATCCCAAGCCTTGCTTTGAAGCATCGCAATAAATAGCAAATCCATTCTGCACATCTGGCAACACTAATACGGGTGTCGTCAAACGTTTCCTCAATCACAGAAAACTCTTTTTGCACTGCAGCGTCCATGCAAACTTCTTCTCCTAATTGCCTAAGCGGTCTCGGTTGCTCCCACGTAACATCGCTTTTGGTTGGATCCACGATAACTCCTTTAGCGGTCATCTCATGACAAGAAATTCAACTTTCTCCTTCCAAAAGTCACATTTGCTAAACTTAGCATACAACCATTGGTCTAGCAACCTTTCCAAAACTAATCCCAACTTGTTCGCATACTTTCCTTTTGACTTGAAGTAAACAAAACATCCCACCTATACACCATAACAGCTTGACCAATTTCCCATGGAACTCTATTCGTCATGTCCTATAAATTCTGTAATGGCATTGATCATTCTAGCAGACACAACTGTAAACTCTTACTGTCCATACTGCGTATAAAACTCTGGCGTAAGAACATTCTCTGCATGAATTCTTAACTGATGATAACTCGATCGAAGATCTATCCTTGAGAACACTCCAGTCCCTTTTTGACTAATCAAACAATTTACGATCCTGGGCAGCGGATACTTACCCTTTTGATCATCACCTCATCAAACTCTCGACAGTCGATACACATTCCTGAGCTCCCATTTTTAAACAGGTGCTCTATGGTGACAAATTGGCTCAAGCGAAACATTTTTCTAACAACTCTTCAATCTGCTTCTTCATCTCAACTAGCTCATCAATAGGCATTCGACGAGGTCTCTTTACTTTTGGTGCTGTACCAAGTACTAACTCAATAACAAACTTGATCTCTCGATCTGGTGGGATTCTTTAGAAAACACATCTTGATACTCTCTAGCAACTGGCACCTCAACAAAGCTGTCAACTTCCATGCTATTAACCTTCCGCTGACCGACACGAACCGTAGTCGTTTGAAATTCCATTTTCCCGCTTTCAGGGCTTTTGGCTGACACAATTCTTTGACCAAACTCCAGGACAGCCTTATGTCCGGACGACCAATTCATTTCAGGAGTAGCATCTCGAGTCTCATATGCAATATCGCTCGCTAGAAACTTAACTCCATCACATTCTAGGTTAGATCAGGCAATAGTGTACTTTCTGACCATGATAATTCCTCGAGCTGACAATCTTTACAACCACCACTGAACTGATCAACATAGGTGAATACTCAAAAACATCCTTTATCATTAATACTTTTATTCCAACACTTCACATATCAACCTCTCAACCATCTTTACTTTATTTATTTATGCACGAAAATCTTTACATGGAATTCATCTCTAGTCACCTTTCTTTTACAAGCGAGGGTATGACACTTGCATAGGCTAAAATCATCGCTCTAAATTTCCTCGATTGGCATTGGCGTTGAAGTTTTGATTGGAGCAGGCGAGATTGACTTGAGCTGGCGTGTTTACTTTCTTCTAAGGGCAATTATTGGCAAGGTGCGGGCTTATTACTGGTATAGCAAAGCTTAGGGCCACCTCTCTTCCTGAGCATTCATCGACCGAGCGGTGTCTTTATTGACGCCTCTTCTTCAATTGATTCTTTGCACAAACCTCTCTTGCAACCTTATTGCTCTCGTTTGGCGTTATGAACTTGACTAAGGTAACTTCGGAAGGACCGCGTCATAGGAGACTCTAGATTCTTTCATGAGCATTTCTTAACAAAATGGCCTTCCTCATGACATAGTAGCACAAGCGTTTTATTTGTTGTGCCTTCTTTGAGTGCACTACATGCACATTATTGTCTTCTTGTGGCGTCATGATTGGTTGCTTCGTAGGGCATTTTCTAGACCAATGGCCTTCTTCATCACACAGAAACATCTTTGTTGGTGATTGCCAATTACTTCTTTCTTGATGAGGGCCAACAGATTAAGGTATTGTGTCCTTAGCTCTTGACGACATCTCTTTTGCAACCGACGTTCGCCTCTTCTTGGCGACTCTTGAGCAACTACGGCTCGAAGATTCTTTCGATCTTTGAATTACAACGGTAACTATTGGATCCAGAGGACATTGAGTGGACCATGATCTCGGCCTTCACAAAGGTAACATGTGATGTCACTCATAGGACATTCTCGAGAGAATGACTTCCTTCACAAGCTGGAGCAATTAATCGCATGCTCGTCGGTATGTCCTATTTCTCCAGCGAATGCATGCACGATCCTCGACTTGTTTGGTTGATGACACTTTGAAACAGCGCAAATGTTGAACAAGGTGCGGGGATAGTATTACGCTCCGTATTTACCGTGACCATCTTGTCTCGGTGGGGCAAAGAGATTACAAAAGCAACAACAAATTCATTCCAAGTGATATTCATGGGGCTTCATGAACGGCACAATATTTCTTCCACCATTCAAAGAATGATTCCTCATGGCGATAAGAAGCATACAGGACTTTCTCATCGCCTTCACACCGAGCAATGAGCGCTTCCTCTCAATGGTCTTGAGCCAATCATCCGCTTCGATGGTAATACATTTCACGAAAACACCGCGGACGAGTCCTTATGAATTCGATAACCTTGAGTAGGGCGAAATCATTGGTAGCGACTTGGAACACCGTTGACATTGGCTTGGTTAGTCATATTCGCATCTGCTTCATCATTGCATGCATCAAGCGAGTCCGAGCGATCAAGAATTCTCGAAACTCTGCATATCCATCTGTACTGACGGTTGAAGAACTAATCCACTATTGAGATTCTCCTTGGATTGATTTTCACTGCCACTGATTATGTTGTTTCCACGAATCTGGACTATCTGCTTGATTGCTTCACTGGGTTAGGGAAGAGGGAAATAGCATAGGTAAGAAGCAGGGATCCTAAAGCAGGGGAGATAGGTTTAACCCAATAACTTAAGCAAACAATATTATAACTTGGTATGGTTGCTTATATAAGCCTAAAAGCTCGCAACACATACACGCACACTCGGCAATCAAGGAAGAACCAATTCAACCTATACACACAAAACTACCGCCTACAAGGGTAAAACTTCTATCTTAAGCGCACGCGACTCCCACACATGAGTCTCAACGGCTATTCAAGCATAGGTCATCTAACTTCCTAACACTTCACGATCTACTCCTTCCTTGAGCTCGATGATTCCCTCCTTCTTGATCTTGAGGTTGACGAATAACATTTGATGCTTTCTTACGTGATGTGGCACGTCAACTACTAAGACAACTCGGATAAGGTTTTTAACTCGATCCGGCAAGGGAGAGAGAAAGAAATTCAGTAGGGGAAAAGGGAGAAATTTTGACGAGGAAAGGAATAGAAGAATAAGATAAGTCAAGAACATATTATTCTTCCAAGTTAATTCTTTTCTTTTAGAAACTAATTTTGAAGTTCCTATAGAGACGACCAGACTATCTAGGGTCAAGGCTTACAACAAGGTATGGCTCGATACCACTACATCGGACCGAATATGCAAATCCGGACCCTCTGTGTATACTGCACTAGTCCAGGATCACGCTAGTGCACACAGGCTCAACATCAGTAAATATCACAATCATACATAGCGGAAATATTATGAAAGACATCATATGATACATACTACTAGTTGAATGACCTTATGGTCCTCTTACATGACTATGCCTCGCAAGGCTGAATAATATTTTAAACTGCAGCGGAATGAAAACGTAGACAACCCCTCAGTATACCACAGGCAACTGACAAGGCTTGCGCCCTAAACATTCGTCTCCTCCTGGAATCTTTCCTCCAGCATTGATGTAGACTCTTCAACTGGTGAGGTTATTGTTGGCAAGGGTGAGTACTTAAAGCACTCAACAAGTTGTACCTGAGAATGCAATTCTATGTATCTATATGCAAGGCTTATTCAAAGGATAGGCTATCATGGCTATTTTGCAACAAAGCGGCATTTACTGAACAAATACAATAAATAGATTGTAAAGGCGGTAAAACCAATAACAATAATGATAGATTCACTTTTCTCAAGTAAACCAAGTTTCCAATCCTAAGTCAAATTCCATCTTCCATATGGCATTCCGCCATCCCAACCAAGTTGTTCATTTTAATTAAGCTAACCCTTAATCTGTAATTCCGAGCATTTCTCAATACATAAGCACGGCTATCCGAATAGTTTCACACTCTGCGAGGTTATGCACTTTACCCACATGACATGATCGTCTTTTGGTGCCATGCAATTAACACACTTCCTTTGGTGTGTCGTGAAGAGATCATGACAAAGCCTTTACAATGCTCCGCGGCAATCGATACTACCGCTAAGGTTTCAACACCGGTGGGTCCGAGAACCACAACCAGGGCCCCCTCTTGCGCCATGTGAATTACACCATAACTCGGGAACTCACACCACCAAGATAGTACCAAAGTTAAGACATTGCAAATTAATCGGCTAAGGTGGCCCATACGGACATATGGTTGCATGATTGACTCGGGTCAAAGGCTTGCAAGGTTAAGTCCTTAGAGTGATCGTGGCAAGACATCCACATACCCTCTGCCCATTGGGCCCACCTTGGCATACTAGCCCTTGTCACTTGCCCCAATCTAAATTATTATCACCCGATTGATTACCAAGCACCACGTGCCATCAACAATTCAACATCGTTGCATGACATGACTCGCCACAACAACTCAATCTCATCGTGTGATCCCACATGACACACAAGTTCATAATATTGTTCCATATTTCATTAATCAAGATTAATTATCAATGATTCTGACACATGGGACGACGTGGCATGGCTAAGCAACTAATACGAACTAATCCTCCAATGTTGATTATAATTATTACCAACTATATTTAACCAATCTAGGGTGACAATGGATCATGGCATACAATGACAAGGTAGGGTATAGATCAATCTGGTATATTAGCTAATCCCAATCTAATTTAAAACAATTGTATATTTGAAATATATGCAATAGGGTAAAACAAACATAGCAATTTTATAAACATGGGTTCAACATGATCAAAGCACAACTTGCCTTGGAATAGGTCCTGATCTGGTTCTGGAACTTGCTCTTGAGTTGTTGAATCTTCCTCCGAAGCGTCGCACAATTCAACGTCTACGCGTACCGAAGGAGAAAAGCAAATAAATACCAAAACAGAGATCAATTGAACTCCAAAAATAAAATAAAATTCACCATTAAATAGATCTCAATTTTACAAATTTTTAGAAATTTGAATCACTCAAATCCGAGTTAAATTGCAAAAGATATAGCCTTTTGAAGTTTGAAATAAATATTGAAATTGCTAAAATCAGAAAATCGGAAATTACGAATTAACAGATTTATTTTAATTCAAAACCGACTTATGGCGTAAGCATGGCGTCACGCTGGCGTCGACCACGGCGCCCGACCAATCGACGCGCCACGCGCGTCCGGTCCATGGACTGGGTCCACGGCGCAACGCAGGACTACGGTGGACTCGGTCCATGGCACCTCGGCTGGTGAGCCCGACACGCGTCCGCCTGCGATTGGTCCACACGCGCGGCGGAATTCCACCGCACAGATCGCATCTAACGGCTACCAATCTTAACCCTACTTGGCACGATCCTAGCCCTTGGCAAGATCCGACGGTCGTTACCTTCGAGCCTAGCGATGGCGGCGCGCGGCGCTTCTTCGCGGACTTGGAGGCGAAGACCACCGCGACGGCGAAGGAAGGGTCTCGGCGATGCTACGCTTCTCGCGAGCGCGCCTCGTCACGGCGAACACGCTGGCGACCTTGGTGGCGGAGACTTCCGGACGGCGAGCTTCAGCGGAAAATGCGGCGAGGACTTGGCTAACTCCGGCGAGCTCGTAGATGCGTTTTAGGGCTGCTCCCGCGAAACGCTCCAACCAAAAGACGCGCTCATTGCGAACCTCGGGTGCTACCCTTTATTTATAACCGGCGTCCGAGCTCTACACGGCGAAAGAAGTTCGGCAACAGAACGGCGCGACTCGAGTCCGAGCCGAGGACGACGACGCGTTTGACCCGTCTGGCGTGTCTGATCCGACGGTCGAAGCGTGAGCGCACCGCGCCCTTACCGGGCCGTTGGATCGCGCGAACGGTCACCGATCTAGGGTTTCGCCCGCACGGCTCACGGGCCGGATTGGGCGCGATCGGTAGCGGGCCAAACACGCCTGATGTTGGGCTTGGCCCAACACTGTTCACAACGCTTTTTAACAGATTTTTCATTTAAAATAATTCCAGAAATTCATTTTATTTATTTTAAGCAATAAAACTATTGGGAAAAATCCAAGAAAAATCTCAAAAATACTTTGAGACATTCTGGACTCAAATAAAATATTTTTGTCAAAACTTTATTTTGACTTTGCACAGATTTAAATAGATCTGAATAAAAGGCAATAAACTTGATTTAAAACTAATTCAAATAAATCCAGAGAAATCCAAATAAATTCCAGAAAATCTCAAATGCACATTTAAGCAATAAAAACTTAATTAAGCCAAATTTTTGGGATGTTACACCATGGCTCTCAGAAGAATCAAAACGGATCGGGGAAAGGAAAGGGCGACAAGCAGAAAGGCTAGGGACACAGCGTGAGGGTGAAGGACTTCATAAGTATGCGGCTTCAAGCCTTTAAAGGAGCACGATCTCTGACAGCTAGCGACAGTTGCTCCTCAAAAGGTGCACCGGGATTTTCAGGCAGAAGACGTGAAGTGCCACGGTCGTGCCTCCTCGAATTCCCCTCCCCAGGGAACCCGAGGCATCGCACCTCATGTCCGCTTCCCTTTACGTCAGGACACGAAGCGCTGCAGACCGTCTCCTCGAATCCCTCGCAGGGAACCGAGGCGATGGGAATCGGACGTCTGACAGGACATGATCTCCAATTTAATATCGCAAGAACGAAAGGGCATGTTTGAAGCAGCCACAATAGAGGTCCTTGGAGGGTTTTGGCACGCAAGGTCGGCCTCGGGGGCTGCCGAGCTCGGCCAAAAAGCCGATCCCTTCTCAAGAGACAATAAGACTCAAGGCCGCCCCGAGCTTCTAGGTCGTCCCTTGAGCGTCGGGGGCTAGCTGTCGGGGATCGGTAACCTCGCCACGTGTAAGTATCCCCCCGCGGCCTCGTGGCGGCTTTCTACGGACCCGGGGCTCCTCCGCCCTAGGTGGTGCTCCCCCGGTGATCGGGCTCGGGATTGGCGAGCTCGAGCTTGGGCACCGCCGCAGGGGCAGGCACCCTCGACCTCGACGTCTCGGCCTCGACCTCGACGCTCCCACGGCCACCAAAGGAAAGGACATCTGTAACATTTCTATTTTTATCTTGTAAAACTCTCCCCTGCGTGGGAATCAGCACCCTACCTACCCCTGCGTGGGAACTAGGATCCAATAGCTACCGTCAAGATCTCAACAACTCCCGTCAAGATCTCAACAGCTCCCGTTAGACTCCCAACGGCTAGCGATGACTTCCAAGCCTTCGTCAAATCACCACGAGTTCCTGATGTCAGCCTCGGGACCAAGCGGAAAGGTTCCCCGAGGGCTACAAAAGCAATAGGTCGCCCCAACCGTGGAGGACAGGAACAGAAGGCGAGGACAACACACGACACACAACACCAACAAAGAAGAACGGCACGGTCCCCTCCTCTTGCTCGGGCCCTGTCCTTGTACTCTCCCACAGAGCTGCTAATACACCCTTCGCCTCAGGGCAAGACTGGAGTAGAGCTATTACCCTACCTTGGGGGCTCGAACCAGTATAAACCCCGTGTCTGGTACCTCTTCTTGGACGACTTCCCCGCGATGCTAGGCGCCCCTGAATGAGCGTGACCTCGGGTCCCGCTCCTGAGCTAACACCTCGCATCCCCCTTTCTTTCTTCTGCGGTCGACGGTCCCGATCGTCGACACAAAGGATCAAGAAATATTGAAAAACTGTCTCCAAATACAGGGTTCATTATAATAATCAAACATAAAAACCTAAGATTCCTGATGATGAAAAAAAATTATACCAAGCTTGCGTATTTCTTTCATATATCTAAAACCTAGATACCTCAATCAATTGTCTAGATGACAATTCTATCATTACAAAAATCTAAAGATGGAGTAAATATTACATAGTACTGTAATCTCAGCTCTAATTATATACTTCCAATAAAACTTGTAAGGCAGATATATTTATGTTAGATTTAACTAGGACTACATAAATCCCAAACAATAATTCTGAAAATACTTCATTTGGATGAATTTCTAGAAAGTAAAAAATTCTAGAAAGCCAAACACATCCTTTTACCTCGACCTAGCTTGATGTGCCATAATTGAGGCATCGGGCACGCCACCATGTCCTCCTTTACCTCTAGTTTGCGACTCACCAGACAACCTGTTTTATGGGTTAATCAAACATATGAAAAAATCATATCAACCAGCAAAACCATTGAAAACATAAATATAATTATATAGCTATAAAGCACATACGAACCAAAAAAATGTAAACAGGGTGCGTGCATTTGTTTCCTTCTGGGACAATAAAAAGGCAAAAATAATCAATAATCCTATCCTAAAACCTCTTCCACTTATGCGGTTTAATCAATTGCTACTTCTAAAGTATATTAATCATGAATTAAGCAATATTGAGAAAAAAGGTTAGCATGTAGTAAACCACATACTCAACTTCTCAAAACAGAAAAATAGAATTACTACCCACAAGTTGAAACAAGACAAATTATTATAACCCACCAGCAGTCTTGAACCCATGTTGCCACAAATGTTTGCTGCAGTGAAGGAATAAAACAACAAAGAAAATAGAGAATACTTGAAGGACCGGAAATAGCGATCAGAGGGGGTTGAATAATCGCACAATAATTTTCCCCCAAAGAATCCAAACAAAACCTCATTTGATCGTAGAAGTGCGAAAAAAGAAGATCTTCTGAAAAATCAACATAGAGGTGGCACTACCACGCTACAGGACCGGTAGTACCTAGATGAATAGTAACCTCGGTACTACTGGGGTTACTGTAGTGTTAGTGCCGGTGGACACTACAAACACGAGTTCAAGAATAACACCTTAGCCCTAAGCTTACTCGTGGGGTTTTGATGATTAAGATGATCTTAGAGAGCCTCCCACATGTCATAGAAAGCAAGAACACACAAGAAAGATCCCTCAAATAAGCAGGATCAAAATCTACCTCAAGAAGTTCCTTCTCAACTCAAAAACCGGTTTCTTGGAGAAACTTGGATGATTAAGAAGAAGCTTGCCTAGATGATTGGGTATATGATCTATAGAAGCTACATCTATCAATCATACATCTTTGGCAATACGAGATCAAACAAGAAAGAAACCACATGAAAAGATCAAGAGCCAAGCAAGTAGACGGTCAAAACATGGGACAAAAACTTGAGCAAAGAGATGATTTGCATTCAGATCATGAGGAAGGTTTACAAAGCCTCTCACCTGAGGGCAAAGCTCCCAAGGAGCACTCACACACCCACACAAGAAAGCCAAAATCTTGTGAAAACCCTAATCATTTTAACCTAGGCTTAGTGGCTTAGAGCCTCACGTCCCACTGCATCTCCTTATATAGTGGATGCAACCATAAACCTAAAAATCTGGACACACAAGTGGATATCATCCACATTTACATGGGCTAACCTGATAACCCAACACCATACCGGGGTTTTGTCGGGACCCGAATATGCAAACTCGGACCCTCTGTGTATATCACATTAGTCCATGATCATGCTAGTGCACACAGGCTCAACATAGATGAATTTCACAATAATACATAGCGGAATATAATAAAAGACATCATTTATTAAGTATAACCTATTGACCGACCTTATGGTCGACCTTACATGAATATGCCATGCAGGGCTAAACTGAAGATAAAAAATTAAACTACAGTGGGATGAAAACGTAGATAAACCCCTCAGTACATAAAGCACTCAACAAGTTGTACACAGAATTCAATTCCATTATATCTATATGCAGGGCTTATTCCAAATGAATGGCTGGTGTGGCTATTTTGCAATAAAGCAGCATTTATAAGAGAATACAATAGATAGATTGAAATGACAGTAAACAAATAGCAGTAAATAATAATTTTCAGTATTTCACAAGTAAACATGGCTCTAGCCCTAAGTCATATTCCAAACTTTCCAATGCCACCTTGCCTTCCCATCCAACTTTTTATTTTACAAAATCTAACCCTTGATTGTAATTCTTGAGCATTGCTCAATACTGTGAGCACGGCTATTCGAATAGAGTTTACACTCTGTAGAGGTTATGCGCTTTACCCAAATGACATGATCATCTCCTTGTGCAATCGATATTAGCACACATCCTTTGGTGTACTGCAGAGAGATCATGATAAAGCCTTTACAAAGCTCTATCTTAACCTAGTACTACCTGCTAAGGTTTCAACATTGATGGGTCTGGTTACCACACTTAGGGCCCCCTCTTGCACCATGTGAGTTTATCATACAATTGAGACTCACACCATCACTGGTAGTACAAAAGCTACGATATTGCAAATTAATTACCTAGGTCCGTCCCATTCTAGACATGTGGTTGTATGTTTGACTCAGGTAAGGTTTGGGCTATGACTTGGGTTGGTTTGGGCCAGTTGGACTTTTGGGCTTCGGCCCATTTAGGGTTTAAGTATTTTATGAGGTTTTTCTATTTAAATTAATTCCAAAATTTGAATAAAGCCAAAATAATAGCAAAAATATCAGAAAAAATCTAGACGAATTCTGAAGAATATTTTGAGACATTTTGAACGTAAATAAAATATTTTCTAGAAAATTTTATTTAAAATTTCCAAATTTTCAAATAGACTTCAACAAAAGGCTTAATTCAAATAAATCCCAGAAAATCCTCAAAAATAACAAATGCACAACAAATCCATGAAATGCAAATTTTGGGATGATACAGTTTTACACTTACAAAAACACGTTTCTAAAAGCGGCCATTATATTGATGCCAAATTCACTCCGCGAGCCCGAATTTGCGTCTAACACCACTTTGGCGTGACCTAAACAACTTAGACTACCGCCGTAGTGAAAGACCATGTGGAGGTCTACTCATTCTTTGCGATGAGTATTTGACTAAATTTGAGCTTGGTATGCTCTGGTTTGAGTTTGATTTGAATTAAAATTTTAAATTAAAGCAATTTGAATTGTGTCTATCTCGAGCGGCTCTATCGACCTTGAGTATCGCCCTGCAGACTTGTGGTCGAATGATTCGAGTAGATTGGTAGTAGCTAAGTATTGAGTAGAAATATTGCTGGGTCGAGCACTCTGCAGTCAGCTCAACTTGAGTCCTTAGTTTAACCAATTGTTACTCGATATCATTTTATCGACTTGGTGCCATGGTCGACCAATTTGGACATGAGGTCGATAGACTAGGTATCGAGTTTGACATGTGGTCGATCACTCGATGCGGTCGAACGGTGGTCGAGTTTCTTCCCGAGCGAAGGATCCAACTCGATGGTGGCAACTCAATGAAGTCGATATAGTGGTCGGTAGTGTCGACTTGTTGAGCGATGCAATTGGGTGATGATTGCATATCTTTATTGGACATTGCTATGTGATGGGTTTTCCTTGTTTTTGATGGTTGCAGGACGACGGTGCTGGATCATGGTGAGGCGGAGGATGACCAGGACTAGGCGAGGTGCACCGAAGGTCCAGACGGTCGAGGATCGCCAGAAGATGATCAGAGACGATGTCGCAGTGAACCTATAAGACAACAAATGGTTGAGAGACTAGCTAGCAGCTACTCGGATCAAGGAGGGCCGTCGGATCGCGGTCTAGGTGACAGAGTAGCAGGTCTAGTTAGTATGGGTGTGTGTGGGAGTCATTCCTAGCCTTTGATGGTGATCCTTAGGGTAGAAGAAACTAATCCAAGGGTGGAGGGTGACTCAAGAGTAGTATAAATAGAGGGGGAGGGGTATCCTTCCTCCTCTTGAAGGTTTTAGAGGTTTTGGCTCTTTTGAGCATTTTTTGCCTACTTTGTTGTGATGCTTTGTAAACCTCCCTTCCAGGAATAAAAGCTTCATTTACCCATCCCTGAATTTGTTTTACGCATTTACATTATGCTTTAAATTCAATCTTTAAATTCCGCAATTTACATTTTTTGCAATTTGCTTCTTGCACATTTAGATTTGCCTCCCCTCCTTCTAAATGCTTGTGGATCTTGTGCTGTGGATGTATGATTGATGGAAAAGTCTTCTTCAGACCATATCCCAATCATCTAAGCAAATCTTGTGTTCTTTTTTGCAAGAAACCGATCTTGTATGCTTAAGTTAATCATTCTTCCAGATTGTGTTTGAAGGGTTTTGGACTTGTGTTCTTGCTTGTTGTGATGTGTGGGAGGTTATCCAAGATCATCCTGATCATCAAAACCCCACGAGCAAGTCCAAGATCAAGTTCTCGAGTTTTGCTCAAACTTGGTGTGTTCTTCCTTCAAAGTGAAAAAGGTCGGAACTTTGACGTCAATCCTTGTGATTGAAAGTTGGAATAAGTTTCTGATATCCTTAGGATCATATCTACCAAGTTTCGTGAGTTTTTGTCTAGCCGATCAAAAGATTCCTCAAATTAGCTTTTGAGTTTATGTTGTTTTTGGCTCTGTTCTTCCTGCTGTTCTTGAGCCTGGTCATACCATCCTTCGTGCGATCGTACTGGATTACAGTGCTATCGGATTCAATCAGGTCATACCGGACTTGTAGGAAAATTTCCTCCATTTCATTTCCTCCTTTTGATTGAATTGTCTGTGGGTTTGGTTGGATCATTTTGAGTGGGAAATTTTTTGGGATATTCACCCGCCCTCTGATTGCCATTTCGGTCCTTCACACGGTTTTCCAAATCGCTCAGGCACTGGTATTTAGCAAAATGACCAATTTGTCCCAAGACTGATCTTCCTTCTCCTCGAAGCATTGCCCTGTCGGGACCCGAATATGCAAATCCGGACCCTCTGTGTATACCGCACTAGTCCAGGATCACGCTAGAGCACACAGGCTCAACATCAGTAAATATCACAATCATACATAGCGGAAATAATATGAAAGACATCATATACTGTATACTACTAGTTGAATGACCTTATGGTCAACTTACATGACTATGCCTCGCAAGGCTGAATGACATATTAAACTGCAGCGGAATGAAAACGTAGACAATCCTCGGTATACCACAGTAATCGACAAGGCTTGCGCCCTAAACATTCGTCTCCTCCGGGAATCTTCCCTCCAGCATTGATGTAGACTCTTCAACTGGTGATGTTATTGTTGGCAAGGGTGAGTACTTAAAGCACTCAACAAGTTGTGCACAGAATGCAATTCTAACATAACTATATGCAAAGCTTATTCCAAAGGATAGGCTATCATGGCTATTTTGCAACAAAGCAACATTTATGAACAAATACAATAAATATATTGCAAAAACTGTAAAACAAATATCAGTAATAGATAGATTCAACATTTCTCAAGTAAACCAAGTTTCCAATCCTAAATCAAATTCCATCTTTCACATGGCATTCTGCCATCCCAACCAAGTTGTCCATTTATTTAAGCTAACCCTTAACTGTAATTCCCGAGCATTGCTCAATACCGCGAGCACGGCTATTCGAATAGGTTTACACTCTGCAGAGATTATGCACTTTACCCACGTGACATGATCGTCTCTTGGCGCCATGCAATTAACACACTTCCTTGATGTGTCGTGAAGAGATCATGACAAAGCCTTTATAATGCGCTGGCTTAACCCGGTACCACCCGCTAAGGTTTCAACACTGGTGGGACTGGTTACCACACCCAGGGCCCCCCTCTTGCGCCATGTGAATTAATCCATAACTCGGGAACTCACACCGACCAAGATAGTACCAAAATTAAGACATTGCAAATTACTCAGCTAGGCTGGCCCATACCAGACATGTGGTTGCATGATTAACTCCGGTCAAAGGCTTGCAAGGTTAAGTCCTTAGTGTGATCAAGGCAAGACATCCACATACTCGCCAACTCACACCGACCAAGCACCACGTGCCATCAACAATTCAACATCGTTGCGTGACATGACTCGCCACAACAACTCAATCTCATCGTGTGATCCCACATGACACACAAGTTCATAACTTTGTTCCATATTCCATTAATCAAGATTAATTATCAATGATTCTGACACATGTGATGACGTGGCATGGCTAAGCAACTAATACGGACTAATCCTCCAATGTTGATTATAATTATTAACCAACTATATTTAACCAATCTAGGGTGACAATGGATCATGGCATACAATGACAAGTTAGGGTATAGATCAATCTGGTATATTAGCTAAACCCAATCTAATTTGAAACAATTGTATACTTGAAATATATGCAATAGGGTAAAACGAATATAGCAATTTTATAAACATGGGTTCAACATGATCAAAGCACAACTTGCCTTGGAATAGGTTCTGGTCTTGCTCTGAAACTTGATCTTGAGTTATTGAATCTTCCTCGGAAGCGTCGCACAATTCAATGTCTACACGTACGGAAGGAGAAAAGCAAATAAATACCAAAACAGAAAGCAAATCAACTCAAAAAGTCAAATAAAATTCACCATTAAATATATCTCAATTTTACAAATTTTTAGAAATTTGAACCACTCAAATCCGAGTTAAAATGCAAAAGATATAGCCTATTGAAGTTTGAATAAATTCTGAAAATACAGAAATTAGAAATTTTGATATAATCGAATTATTTTTATTCTGAAAAACCGAATTACTGCGTCATGCTGACGTCACAGCCACTCGGACCAATCCCGTGGCGACACGTCGCACTGGTCCATAGACCCGGTCCATGGTTTGGATCTGGTCCACCATGGACCCGGTCCATGACTCCTCGGTGCTCAGGCCAGCCACGCGGCGAGGCGCGATTGGCTGCAGCGAGCGGCTTGATCCAATCCGCAAAAGAAATCGGATGGCCCCAGATCACGCGCAACGTGGTGATATCTTGACCGATCAATATAATCCAATGGTTCACCTTGACGGTTCGATTCACTACTGACGCGGCGACGTGTCTTGATCCCAGACATTTGCTCCCGATCCGACGGTCAGCAAAGCTTTAACCGACGATGGCGGCACATCGGCGAGGCTTCACCGGCAGTGGACACGTAGACCTTCCCAACGACGCTCTGGCACGATCCCGACGATCTCAAGCAGTAGATCTAACACGCTTCTTCATAACGACTTTGAACCCGCACCCAATGAGGTAGCTAACGGCTCGACGACGACGTTCTTGCGCAAAAACCGCAGTGGCTTCGACCTCCTACTCCGGCGAGCTCCCGAACCGCGAAGATGGCGACTTCTATGATGATTCTTGGACTAGCAGACGCGGCGTTCAACAGGGAACCTTGGGCTTAGCACGCGCAGTATTTATAGCGCTGGGATTCGAGCCCCACACGAACTCCAAGTCCCACACGGCGGCGGAAATCATGTCCGGGATGAAAACGGCGGCGACGCGACGCGGAAAATCTGGGCCAAACACTTGCCAACAAACGGACGGTTCGCACACTCCATCGACGTGGTGCAATCTCCTCCATCCACACGAACTTGATCCAAAGGCAGATAAACCTAGGGTTTCTAATCAATCCCGACCATCCGATCTAGCATCCGACGACGCTGATTGAACTTCCAGAAGATGGGCCAAGCAGCCGCTGCAGACGCGCACGATGAATTGGGTTCGGCCCATTACTGTTTAAACGTTTTTCCCGAATTCATTAATTAAAATAATTCTGGTAATTCAATTAAATGGTTTTAGGCAATAAACATACCAGGAAAAATCCAAGAAAATTCTCAAAAATATTTTGAGACATTTTGAACTCAAATAAAATATTTTTGACAAAACTTTATTTTAACTTTGCATAAACTTAAATAGTTTTAAACAAAAGATCCATGTACTTACTTTAAAATTAATTCAAATAAATCCAGAAAAATACAATAAATTCCAGGAAATCATAAAATGCACAATTAACCAATAAATTAATATTAAAGCAAATTTTGGGATGTTACAAACCTTCCCCCCTTAACAGAATCTCGACCCCGAGATTCAGGGCTAACTAGAGAATAAGTTTGGGAATTCTGACTTCAAATCTTCTTCACGCTCCCAAGTTGCTTCACTTTCAGAATGATTGCTCCACTGAACTCTGCAAAAGCGAATAGACTTGCTTCTAGTCTTGCGCTCCATAACATCCAAAATTCTGACTGGCTGCTCCTTGTAAGTCAAATCTTCCTACAGCTCTATTGCATCTAACGGGGTTTGTTCTGTTGGCACTCAGAGACATTTCTTAAGTTGCGACACATGAAACACGTCGTGCACTCCTGCCAAAGACTGAGGCAATTCCAACTGATAAGCTACTTCTCCTCGACGGCTTAAAATTTTGAACGGACCAACATATCTAGGTGCAATCTTCCCTTTCACGTGAAACCTTTTAACACCCTTAAGAGGGGTAACCCTGAGATACACATAATCCTCTGGCTCGAAACTCAAATCTCGACGACGGTTATTAGCGTAACTCTTTTTCCTTGATTTAGCTACCTTCACCCTCTCTCTAATCATAGCAACTCGCTCTTCGGCTTCCTTGAGAATATCAGATCCAATACCATACGATCTCCTGTCTCATTCTAATTCAACAGAGTATGACAGGCACGTCCATACAAAACCTCAAATGGTGACATTTGCAAACTAGTCTGGTAACTGTTGTTATAGCTAAATCCTGCTTACGGCAAACACTTATCCCACGAAATAGCACGGGCTAAAGCATAAGCTCTCAGCATATCCCCAAGAATCTAATTAACTCCCTCATTCTGACCATCTGTCTGCGGATGATACGGTGCACTGAAATTCGAACGAGTTCCCAATGCTTCATGCAACTTGTTCCAAAATCTTGAGGTAAATTGGGTACCTATATCTGACACAATCTTCTTAGACATACCATGCAAACAAACAATTATAAATAGTCCTACCAACTGATCTCCTTAGTAGGTAGTCTTAATGGTGTGAAATGAGCAACTTCGGCCAAACGGTCAACGATGGTCCAAACGGAACCGTATCCCTTCTGGATTCTCGACCATTCTCAACGCTAGGTATCTTATTACTGATTTGCCTCTTACTTCCACTCAAAACTCTGCACCGGCTGTAACAAACTTGCTGATCTCTGATGCATTGCTTTTATTCTCTAACACACCTCACGCAAAGCGATATTTTCCGTAACATCACGCTTCATCTAAGGCTATCAAATCCTTTCCTTAAGACCTTGATATATCTTAACACCTTTCTGGATGAATTGAATACATTAGAATCATTAACTTCTTCTAGAATCAACTGGTTAAGCTCTTTCTTGTTCGATACATAGATTCGACCTTTGAACTGTGTGGTTCCTTGGCCATCCACGGTAAAATCCTCAGTTAAGCCCTCATCCTTCCGACCCACTCTGATCTGATCTTCAAGCATTGGCTTAACTTCCAAAGCAGCTATAAATCCTGGTGAAACCACTTCTAATTTCAACTTTTGAAACACCTTGCACAATTTCGATTGATCACTTGATATTAGTGTATTGGCACTATGGCCTTTACGACTTAAGACATCAGATACCACATTAGCCTTACCAGGATGTTAACAGATCCCAGCCTTATAATACTTAATCAAGTCCAACCATCCTCTTTGTTCCATATTAGGGTCTGCACTTCGAACTCTTATGGTATGTACATATCTCCAACAATATAATGACGCAATAACTTCAAAGCATGTACTACGGCGTCCATGCAAACTTCTTCTCCTAATTGCCTAAGCAGTCTCGGTTGCTCCCACGTAACATCGCTTTTGGTTGGATCCACGGTAACTCCTTAGCAGTCATCTCATGGCAAGAAATTCATCTTTCTCCTTCCAAAAGTCACATTTGCTAAACTTAGCATATAACCATTGGTCTAGCAACCTTTCCAAAACTAATCCCCACTGGTTCCACATACTTTCCTTTTGACTTGAAAGTAAACAAAGGCATCCCACCTATACACCATAATAGCTTGACCAGATTTCCCATGGAACTCCATTCATCATGTTCATAAATTCTATAATGGTATTGATCCTTCTAGCAGACTCAATTGTAAACTCATACTGTCCATGTCGCTTAAAAACTCTGACTTAAGAACATTCTCTACACGAATTCTTAACTGATGATAATTCGATCAAAGACTATCCTTGAGAACACTCCAGCTCCTTTTTGACTGATCAAACAAATTATGATCCTGGGTGACGAATCCTTACCCTTTTAATCATCACTTCATTAATTGCTCGACGGTCGATGCACATCCTTAAGCTCCCATCTTCAAACGGAACAGGCGCTCTCTATGGTGACAATTGGCTCTAGCGAAACATTTTTCTAACAACTCTCAATCTGCTTCTTCATCTCAACTAGCTCATCAATAGGCATTTGATGAGGTCTCCTTACTTCTGGCGTTGTACCAGATACTAACTCAATAACATCTTGATCTCTCGATCTGGTGGGATTCTTAGGAAACACATATGGATATTCCCTAACAACTGGCATGTCTTCCAAGCTGACAACTTCCACGCTATTGACCTTCCGCTGACCAACACAAACCGAAGTCATTTGAAATTTCATTTTCCCGCTTTCAGGGCTTTTAGCTGACACCATTCTTTGACCAAACTCCAGGACAGCCTTATGTCCGAACGACCAATTCATTTCAGGAGTATCGTCTCCGGTCTGATATTCAATATCGTTCGCTAGAAACTTTTCTCCAACTTAACTCCATCACATTCTAGGTTAAATCAAGCAATACTGTACTTTCTGACAACGATAATTCCTCGGGCTGACAAGCTTTACAAACACCACTGAACTGATCATCATTGCACATGCAACACTTCAGGTGAACCGTCAACATAGGTGAATACTCAGAAACGTCCTTTATCATTAATGCTTTTATTCCCACACTTCACATATCAACCTCTCAACCATCTTTACTTTATTTATTTAGGCAAGAAAATCTTTACATGGAATTCATCACTAGTCACTTTTCCTTTACAAACGAGGGTATGACACTTGCATAGGATAAAATCATCGATCTAAACTTCCTCGATTGGCATTGGCGCTGAAGTTTTGACTGGAATAGAATTAAAATTGACTTGCACTGGTGAGATCACTTCCTTATAAGGGCAATTGTTAGCAAAATGCCCAGGCTTGTTGCAGGTGTAACAAAGCTTAGGTCCACCTCTCCTCCTTGAGCATTCTTCGACTAAAGCAGTGTCTTCATTCCGACGCCTCTTCTTCAACTGATTCTCCGTACTAACTTCTCTTGCGACTTTACTGCTCACTCTTGGCGTTATGAACCTGACTGAGGTAACTTCTGGAACATCCAAGGCTGTAGACAATGATTGTCTTCTCTATGGGCATCGATTAGCATAATGGCCTTCCTTGTGGCAGTTGTAACACACCCGTGTTTGCTGTTGTGCAGCTACAGGTACATTGTTGTTTTCTTTTTGCGTCAGAACTGGTTGCTTCATAGGGCATTCCCTAGCCCAATGACCTTCATTGCACAGGAAACATGCTATTGGTGATTGCTAATTACTACTTTCTTGATGAGGGACGACAGGATTAAGGTATTGTGTCCTTAGCTCTTCGAGCGGCACCACTTTTGCAGCTGACGTTCCGCCTCTTCTTGAAAACTCTTGAGCAACTACGGCTCAAAGATTCTTTTGCTGATGCTGAATTACAGCAGTAACTATTGGATCCAAGGGACATTAAGCTGGACCATGATCTCGGCCTTCACAAAGGTAACATGTGATGTCACTCATAGGACACTCTCCAAGAGAATGGCTTCCTTCACAGCTAGAGCAATTAATCGCATGCTCATCAGCAGTATGGCCTATTTCTCCACAGCGAATGCACGCACGATCTTCTGACTTGTTTGGTTGACAACACTTTAGAGAGCAACGCTTAGATGTCGAACAAGGTGCAGGGATAGTATTCTGCTCCGTATTTACCCAGGCCCGGCCCTGAGGGTAGGCAGGGTATGCCACCGCTTAGGGCCCCCAAAGTTAGAAGGGCCCCCGGTTCAGCCCAATACATATATACATACGGTATACACACATTATTTTATTCCCATTCACAAATCCCTAGCTGCTGGTAGCCGACGGCGCAATGCAACACGGCGCGATCCCGCGACACCAACAGCAGGCTTGATCAATCACCAGGCGTCCAGGCACCAGCACGCAAGAAGCCAACACCGGCAGCATCCACTTCATCCTTGGCGTGGGTACCTGGTCGTGTGGGAGTGGTGGGGCTGGGGCCGGACCCCAGACGGACTGGCGGACAGGCATTAGCAGGTCTCAGGTCTGCACTCTGCAGGTGCGCATCGCAGATCACGTTTTCTTATTTCATCATATATATAAATATATAATGTTTCATTGAGTTCACATGTTACCTAACCTAGATGATTATATGAATTTTAATTCTTTGTTGCTTTGTTGCAGATCATGTCATCAAGAAAATATCCATCTGGTAGTGCAAAAAGGAAAACAAAAAAACAGGGAGATGAGTTTATAGAAACACAAAGAGGAGCTCTTGATAAATTTTTAAAGAGTAATTCTACTGCTCCACGAAACTCAAATAATGAGTTAGCGATAGTGCTCGTGGAGGAAGAGGAACAAGCTATTGGGAATTACAAGAAGAGGATAATCTTGACATCAACATTGAAGAAAACAATGTAAGTGGCCCTCAGAATCCAACTACTACATCGGATGCAAATGCACAACCAACTAGTGTTGATGAACCATCATTTTATACTCATGATATTTTTGATCCAAGACATTGGGATAACCTTGATAATAAAGCAAGAGATATATTAGTTGAGAAAGGGCCAATCGAGAGAGAAGGTCCGAATTCCCTTTAGATGACGCATCAAAACATTTTTCGTATGTTCATTATCATAGAAAATTAAGCAATGGAGAGGTACATGATAGAAAATGGCTTGTTTATTCAAAACATATTGATAGAGTGTTTTGCTTCATTGTAAGATCTTTAAGTCTGCTACTAGTAGAAGCCAGAGTGCACTAGCAAATGATGGATACAAAAATTGAGGCAAATTAGTTTGAAGCTTAGGGAACATGAAAATAGTGTTGAGCATATTAATAGCATGAACAAGTGGAATGAGCTCAAAACAAGATTACAAAAGAGGAAACCATTGATAAAGAAGTGCGAAGCAAATCAATAAGGAGAAAGCTCGCATGAGACAAGTTTTATTAAGAATAATAGCTGGTGTGAAATTCCTTGGTAAACGCAACTTGGCTTTTAGAGGAACTAGTGAGAAGCTTTACACGCACAAGAATGGTAATTTCTATGCTTGTGTTGAGATGATTGCAGAGTTTGACTTAGTAATGCAAGACCATCTTAGACGTATTAAGAATAAGGAGATTCATTATCACTATCTCACCATAAAATTCGGGATGAGTGGTATATCTTTTAGCTTCGATATTATCGGTTCTATCATAAAGGTTGTTAAAGAGGCCAAATATTTCTCTATTATTCTAGATTGCACCCGATGTCACCATCAAGAACAAATGACTTTATTGGTTCGTTGTGTTAATTTGTCTAATGGAAAGATAAACATTGAAGAGTACTTTTTGGGGTTCTTGAAGGTGGATGACACATCAAGTTTGGGCATTTTTAATATATTGATTGATGCTATGGAGTCATTTGGCCTAAATGTTAATGATATAAGAGGTCAAGGCTATGACAATGGTTCTAACATGAAAGGAAAACACCAAGGAGAACAAAAAAGGCTACTTGATATCAATCCAAGGGCATTGTATATGCCATGTGCTTGCCATAGTCTCAATCTTACTCTTTGTGATATGGCAAAATCTTGTGGGAAGGCTATTACATTTTTTGGAATTGTTCAACGCATATATGTCCTATTTTCCGGTTCTACAAAAAGATGGAATGTTTTGCTTAAACATGTTCCTAGTTTAACTGTGAAACCATTGTCCAATACTCGATGGGAGAGTCGAATCAAAAGTGTCATAGCAATAAGATATCAAGCACCTGAGGTAAGATCAGCTTTGTATGAGATACGTCATGCTAAAGATGTTGAACCTAAGGATATAAGTGATGCAAAAGGTTTATTTGATGTGCTTGGCAACTTTGAGTTTTTACTTAGTATGGTTATCTGGCATGATATTTTATTTTCTGTAAATAAAGTGAGTAAAAAGTTGCAAGCGCCAGCCATGTGCATTGACTCTACTTTGGATCTAATACAAGGTATGATGGAATACTTTGAAAAATACAGAAATGAGGGGTTTCCAGTTTGTCTCAACATTGCCAAAGATATTGCAAATGATATGGGTGTAAATGCATCATTTCCAGTAAAGCGTAAAGCAGTGAGAAAGAAACAATTTGATGAAAGTAGTTGCCATGAAGAGATTCTAGAAAATGAGAGAGCTTTTGAAGTCAACTATTTTTTGGTATTAGTTGACATGGCGAGCACTTCTTTGAAGACCAGATTTGAAGAACTCTCGATGTTTAAAGGTATATTCGGGTTTTTATTGAGCTCAAGCGCATTAAAGTCACTAAATGATAGAGAACTTGAAGAGTGTTGCACTAAATTTGCAAACACTTTCTCTCATGATGGTTCATCTGATGTTGAGTTAAATGATTTGATTTCTGAATTGAAGATTCTAAAGTTTACTTTGCGTGACGGCACATTGTCTGCTATGGAGATTTTTGAGCATATCAGAGATGTGGATTGCTATCCTAATGCCTCTATTGCTTATAGAATATTATTTATTGTGCCTGTTACTGTTAAATCTGCTCAAAGAAGCTTCTCAAAATTGAAGTTATTGAAGAATTATTTGAGATCAGCAATGAGTCAAGAAAGGTTAAATGGTTTGGCAACTTTATGCATCGAGAAGAAGTTATTGGATGATATCGATATCAATAGTATAATCGATGATTTTGTATCCAAAAATGTCAGAAGAAATTTTATAAGATGAGAAGTGACAAGTAAGTTTTTATGATTTCAGCCAATATTATTTTATAAACAGTAATGTGTAATATTCCATCATACCTTGCAATAATTTTTTAATAATATATGCTTATTAGATGATATATATACATATATATATATAGTTATATGGGGCCTCCATATATATTTTCGCTTAGGGCCCCCGAAATGTCAGGACCGGCCCTGATCAAGGGCACTGCAATCTATGGCATTCTCTCCAACAAAACGGGTTGGGTTCCACACCCATCCTAACTACGATCAATCAACGAACATTTCACACCGATATGTTGCAAATCTGTGAACCACGACACATCCACGCATAAGAAATTGGGAGAGACAGATGTATGGATACTGTAGTGGGGAGGGGGCTTGTCTTCCTCAGTGCTACTCTCGACCTTGAAGAACTCCTCGAAGGGGGTTATGCGTCTTCCTCACCACCGATGTTGAGGCAGCGGCGACAGCCTCGGATGCAGTGGCAGCGAAGGAGAAGAGCCGCCTCCCGAGTGTGAGAGGGAGTAGGGGCGGTGGGAGGGGTGGAGCCGTGGAGGTAGGGGTGAAGGGCGGCGATGGGAGGGGCGGAGGTAGCGGCGGAGGGAGTGGAGAAAGGGGCGGCCAGAGGAGTGGAGGGCGGCGAGATGGGCGATGGAGGCAGTAGGGGTAGCAGGAGGGGCGGAGCTATGAAGGGAGTGAAGGGCAACGGGAGGGAGCAGAGGGTGGTGGCGGCGGCGAGTGAAGGGACGGGGGAGTACTGAAGCTGACTCACACTCGGGATCGGGAGGGACTGGAGGTGGAGGAAGAAGGGCTAGGGTTTGTAGTTTGTGCTACTGGGCCATATGGTTGCCTTGAATCTATCTATGTTGGTTCTTTGTAAGAAAAGATTGCATTAATGAGATATCTGTGTCGGTTCTTTGTCCAAACCGATCGTATTAATGAAGCTACCTATGTTTTTTCTTTGTCAGAACCGATTGCATTATTGAAGCTACCTATGTCGGTTCATTTCATTAAAGAAGAAAAATAAGTTCCTAGTTTCATAAATAATTATATATTCACATTTTTCTCTTGAGAAAAGAAAAATAACCACTTGCAATGATCTCAGGGATGTGATTGATCAAAGGAGAGCCAACTTTTCATAGAAATTCATAAAACTCAAGCATGCACTTATTTCCTCCAAGCAAGCATACCACTTAAGATCACATTTTAAAAAAAATCCTTACTATTAAAGAAATATGTTAATTACCTGCATATATATTTCAACTAGTATACTATTATTTATGTACTCTACTATTATTATTTTTGTTATGTATGGAGTTATGTCCTAGACTAGAATATAAGCTTCATTAGTTATCTGTTTGGTGTTCTTAATACAATGTTGCTTTTTTTGGTTTTTCCAGATCAACTGAACACCCTAATTTTCCCAAGCCTCTTTCTAGTACAGTTCTTGCATTGGTCAGACCCCAAACCTTGAAATCTTTATTTACAATACAAACATTTGAAACACATAGCATTATTTACATTGACGTAGTCCCTTTATTTACAATGCAACCCTTCTTGATGATCTACATACATGTAATTTATTCCATGTGTGTCGTCGTCATCGCTAAGACATGCCCCATCTGCAAACGGAGGTATTTCATCGAATTTGTTGTACTGTTCAGGAAGAGTGTTTTTCCAGGTTGTGCATTACCGGCACTACCGGCCATGGGGGTGGTAGTACCGGGGGTGTGGTACAACCGGCCCTAGTTGGCGTTAGTGACGACTTTCCAACGAATTTGTGCTATGTGTTTTGATTATGTAATGTCTATTGCATATTATTATGAATAGTGCTATGTGATGTGTTACTTATCTGTGTTGGTTGCAGGACTCCTGGGCTAGGTCATGGTGAGGCGAAGGTGAGACCGTGACTAGGCTAGGAGAGCTAAGGTCTAGAACGGTCAAGGGGCGCCGGAAGATGATTGAGGCCGGGAAGTGGTTGCAATCTAGGAGACAAAGAGCCAGAGAATGAAGCACTGGTGATGGACATGATGGGCAACAGCATGGATCGGGACTAGGCTTAGGGAGGAGTTGAGATCAAGGACACGTGGCGCGCCAAGGGACTTGGACCTGTTTGCAAGCAAGGATGGTTCGGGGGAGTCCGGACGCGTGAGAGGCATCGCGGCAAGTCACTGGGGCCATGTGGAAAGCGACGAAGCATGGGCTGTAACATCCCAAAATTTGCTTTAATATTAGTTTATTGGTTAATTGTGCATTTTATGATTTCCTGGAATTTATTGTATTTTTCTGGATTTATTTGAATTAATTTTAAAGTAAGTACATGGATATTTTGTTTAAAACTATTTAAGTTTATGCAAAGTTAAAATAAAGTTTTGTCAAAAATATTTTATTTGAGTTCAGAATGTCTCAAAATATTTTTGAGAATTTTCTTGGATTTTTCCTGGTATGTTTATTGCCTAAAACCATTTAATTGAATTACCAGAATTATTTTAATTAATGAATTCAGGAAAAACGTTAAAACAATAATGGGCCGAACCCAATTACTGTGCGCGTGCAGGCGACCTGTTTGGCCCATCTTCTGGAAGTTCAATCAGCGTCGTCGGATGCTAGATCGGATGGTCGGGATTGATTAGAAACCCTAGGTTTATCTGCCTTTGGATCAAGTTCGTGTGGATGGAGGAGATTGCACCACGTCGATGGAGTGTGCGAACCGTCCGTTTGTTGGCAAGTGTTTGGCCCAGATTTTCTGCGTCGCGTCGCCGCCGTTTTCATCCCGGACACGATTTCCGCCGCCGTGTGGGACTTGGAGTTCGTGTGGGGCTCGAATCCCGCTATAAATCATCGGCGTGCTAAGCCCAAGGTTCCTGTTGAACGCCGCGTCGCTAGTCCAAGAATCATCATAGAAGTCGCCATCTTCGCGTTCGGGGCTCGCGGAGTAGGAGGTCGAAGCCACTGCGGTTTTTGCGCAAGAACGTCGTCGCTGCCGTTAGCTACCTCATTGGAGTGCGGGTTCAAAGTCGTTATGAAGAAGCGCGTCGATCTCATCGCTTGAGATCGCCGGATCGTGCGAGCGCCGTTGGGAAGGTCTTCGGTTCATCGCCGGTGAAGCCTCGCCGATGTGTCGCCATCGCTTGTTAAAGCTTTGCCGACCGCGGATCGTGAGCGAATGTCTGGGATCAAGACACGTCGCCGCGTCAGCAGTGAATCGAACCGTCAAGGTGAACCATTGGATTAGATCGATCGGTCAAGATATCGCCACGTTGCGCGTGATCTGGGGCCATCCGATTTCTTTTGCGGATTGGATCAAGTCGCTCACTGCAGCCAATCGCGCCTCGCCGCGTGGCGGGCCTAAGCACCGAGGAGTCATGGACCGGGTCCATGGTGGACCAGATCCAAACCATGGACCGGGTCTATGGACCAGTGCAACGTGTCACCACGGGATTGGTCCGAGTGGCTGTGACGTCAGCATGGCGCAGTAATTCGGTTTTTCAGAATAAAAATAATTCGGTTATATCAGAATTTCTAATTTCTGTATTTTCAGAATTTATTCAAACTTCAATAGGCTATATCTTTTGCATTTTAACTCGGATTTGAGTGATTCAAATTTCTAAAAATTTATAAAATTGAGATCTATTTAATGGTGAATTTTATTTGACTTTTGGAGTTCATTTGCTTTCTGTTTTGGTATTTATTTGCTTTTCTCCTTCGGTACGCGTAGACATTGAATTGTGCGACGCTTCGGAGGAAGATTCAACAACTCAAGATCAAGTTTCAGAGCAAGACCAGGACCTATTCCAAGGCAAGTTGTGCTTTGATCATGTTGAACCCATGTTTATAAAATTGCTATATTCGTTTTACCCTATTGCATATATTTCAAGTATACAGTTGTTTCAAATTAGATTGGGTTTAGCTAATATACCAGATTGATCTATACCCTAACTTGTCATTGTATGCCATGATCCATTGTCACCCTAGATTGGTTAAATATAGTTGGTTAATAATTATAATCAACATTGGAGGATTAGTCCGTATTAGTTGCTTAGCCATGCCACGTCATCACATGTGTCGGAATCATTGATAATTAATCTTGATTAATGGAATATGGAACAAAGTTATGAACTTGTGTGTCATGTGGGATCACACGATGAGATTGAGTTGTTGTGGCGACTCATGTCACGCAACGATGTTGAATTGTTGATGGCACGTGGTGCTTGGTAATCAACTGGGTGATAATCATTTAGATTGGGGCAAGTGACAAGGGGCGAGGATGCCAAGGTGGGCCCGATGGGCAGAGGGTATGTGGATGTCTTGCCTTGATCACACTAAGGACTTAACCTTGCAAGCCTTTGACCGGAGTTAATCATGCAACCACATGTCTGGTATGGGCCAGCCTAGCTGAGTAATTTGCAATGTCTTAATTTTGGTACTATCTTGGTCGGTGTGAGTTCCCGAGTTATGGAGTAATTCACATGGCGCAAGAGGGGGGCCCTGGATGTTGTAACCAGTCCCACCAGTGTTGAAACCTTAGCGGGTGGTACCGGGTTAAGCCAGCGCATTGTAAAGGCTTTGTCATGATCTCTTCGCCGACACACCGAAGGAAGTGTGTTAATTGCATGGCGCCAAGAGACGATCATGTCACGTGGGTAAAGTGCATAATCTCTGCAGAGTGTAAACCTATTCGAATAGCCGTGCTCGCGGTATTGAGCAATGCTCGGGAATTACAGTTAAGGGTTAGCTTAAATAAATGGACAACTTGGTTGGGATGGCAGAATGCCATGTGAAAGATGGAATTTGATTTAGGATTAGAAACTTGGTTTACCTGAGAAATGTTGAATCTATCTATTACTGATATTTGTTTTATAGTTTTTGCAATCTATTTATTGTATTTGTTCATAAATGCTGCTTTGTTGCAAAATAGCCATGATAGCCTATCCTTTGGAATAAGCTTTGCATATAGTTATGTTAGAATTGCATTCTGTGCACAACTTGTTGAGTGCTTTAAGTACTCACCCTTGCCAACAATAACATCACCAGTTGAAGAGTCCACATCAATGCTGGAGGAAAGATTCCAGGAGGAGACGAATGTTTAGGGCGCAAGCCTTGTCAGTTGCCTGTGGTATACTGAGGGATTGTCTACGTTTTCATTCCGCTGCAGATTAATATGTCATTCAGCCTTGCGAGGCATAGTCATGTAAGTTGACCATAAGGTCATTCAACTAGTAGTATACTGTATATGATGTCTTTCATATTATTTCCGCTATGTATGATTGTGATATTTACTGATGTTGAGCCTGTGTGCACTAGCGTGATCCTGGACTAGTGCGGTATACACAGAGGGTCCGGATTTGCATATTCGGGTCCCGACAGGGCAATGCTTCGAGGAGAAGGAAGATCAGTCTTGGGACAAATTGGTCATTTTGCTAAATACCAGTGCCTGAGCGATTTGGAAAACCGTGTGAAGGACCGAAATGGCAATCAGAGGGCGGGTGAATATCCCAAAAAAAATTCCCACTCAAAATGATCCAACCAAACCCACAGACAATTCAATCAAAAGGAGCAAATGAAATGGAGGAAATTTTCCTACTAGTCCGGTATGACCGATTGAACTGACAAAGACTGAATCCATGACGATCGCACGAAGGATGGTATGACCAGGCTCAAGAACAGCAGGAATAACAGAGCCAAAAACAGCATAAACTCAAAAGCTAATTTGAGGAATCTTTTGATCGGCTAGACAAAAACTCACGAAACTTGGTAGATATGATCCTAAGGATATCAGAAACTTATTCCGACTTTCAATCGCAAGGATTGACGTCAAAGTTCCGACCTTTTTCACTTTGAAGGAAGAACACACCAAGTTTGAGCAAAACTCGAGAACTTGATCTTGGACTTGCTCGTGGGGTTTTGATGATCAGGATGATCTTGGATAACCTCCCACACATCACAACAAGCAAGAACACAAGTCCAAAACCCTTCAAACACAATCTGGAAGAATGATTCACTTAAGCATACAAGATCGGTTTCTTGCAAGAAAGAACACAAGATTTGCTTAGATGATTGGGATATGGTCTGAAGAAGACTTTTCCATCAATCATACATCCACAGCACAAGATCCACAAGCATTTAGAAGGAGGGGAGGCAAATCTAAATGTGCAAGAAGCAAATTGCAAAAAATGTAAATTGCGGAATTTAAAGATTGGATTTAAAGCATAATGTAAATGCGTAAAACAAATTCAGGGATGGGTAAATGAAGCTTTTATTTCTGGAAGGGAGGTTTACAAAGCATCACAACAAAGTAGGCAAAAAATGCTCAAAAGAGCCAAAACCTCTAAAACCTTCAAGAGGAGGAAGGCTACCCCTCCCCCTCTATTTATACTACTCTTGAGTCACCCTCCACCCTTGGATTAGTTTCTTCTACCCTAAGGATCACCATCAAAGGCTAGGAATGACTCCCACACAAACCCATACTAACTAGACCTGCTACTCTGTCACCTAGACCGCGATCCGACGGCCCTCCTTGATCCGAGTAGCTGCTAGCTAGTCTCTCAACCATTTGTTGTCTTATAGGTTCACTGCGACATCGTCTCTGATCATCTTCCGGCGATCCTCGACCGTCTGGACCTCCGGTGCACCTCGCCTAGTCCTGGTCATCCTCCGCCTCACCATGATCCAGCACCGTCGTCCTGCAACCATCAAAAACAAGGAAAACCCATCACATAGCAATGTCCAATAAAGATATGCAATCATCACCCAATTGCATCGCTCAACAAGTCGACACTACCGACCACTATATCGACTTCATTGAGTTGCCACCATCAAGTTGGATCCTTCGCTCGGGAAGAAACTCGACCACCGTTTCGACCGCATCGAGTGATCGACCACATGTCAAACTCGATACCTAGTCTATCGACCTCAACTCGATACCTAATCTATCGACCTCATGTCCAAATTGGTCGACCATGGCACCAAGTCGATAAAACGATATCGAGTAACAATTGGTTAAACTAAGGACTCAAGTTGAGCTGACTGCAGAGTGCTCGACCCAGCAATATTTCTACTCAATACTTAGCTACTACCAATCTACTCGAATCATTCGACCACAAGTCTGTAGGGCAATACTCAAGGTCGATAGAGCCGCTCGAGATAGACACAATTCAAATTGCTTTAATTTAAAATTTTAATTCAAATCAAACTCAAACCAGAGCATACCAAGCTCAAATTTGGTCAAATACTCATCGCAAAGAATGAGTAGACCTCCACATGGTCTTTCACTACGGCGGTAGTCTAAGTTGTTTAGGTCATGCCAAAGTGGTGTTAGACGCAAATTCGGGCTCGCGGAGTGAATTTGGCATCAATATAATGGCCGCTTTGAGAAACGTGTTTTTGTAAGTGTAAAACTGTATCATCCCAAAATTTGCATTTCATGGATTTGTTGTGCATTTGTTATTTTTGAGGATTTTCAGGGATTTATTTGAATTAAGCCTTTTGTTAAAGTCTATTTGAAAATTTGGAAATTTTAAATAAAATTTTCTAGAAAATATTTTATTTACGTTCAAAATGTCTCAAAATATTCTTCAGAATTTGTCTAGATTTTTTCTGATATTTTTGCTATTATTTTGGCTTTATTCAAATTTTGGAATTAATTTAAATAGAAAAACCTCATAAAATACTTAAACCCTAAATGGGCCGAAGCCCAAAAGTCCAACTGGCCCAAACCAACCCAAGTCATAGCCCAAACCTTACCTGAGTCAAACATACAACCACATGTCTAGAATGGGACGGACCTAGCTAATTAATTTGCAATGTCGTAGCTTTTGTACTACCAGTGATGGTGTGAGTCTCGATTGTATGATAAACTCACATGGTGCAAGAGGGGGCCCTAAGTGTGGTAACCAGACCCATCAATGTTGAAACCTTAGCAGGTAGTACTAGGTTAAGATAGAGCTTTGTAAAGGCTTTATCATGATCTCTCTGCAGTACACCAAAGGATGTGTGATAATATCGATTGCACAAGGAGTTGATCATGTCATTTGGGTAAAGCACATAACCTCTACAGAGTGTAAACTCTATTCGAATAGCCGTGCTCACAGTATTGAGCAATGCTCAAGAATTACAATCAAGGGTTAGATTTTGTAAAATAAAAAGTTGGATGGGAAGGCAAGGTGGCATTGGAAAGTTTGGAATATGACTTAGGGCTAGAGCCATGTTTACTTGTGAAATACTGAAAATTATTATTTACTGCTATTTGTTTAATGTCATTTCAATCTATCTATTGTATTCTCTTATAAATGCTGCTTTATTGCAAAATAGCCACACCAGCTATTCATTTGGAATAAGCCCTGCATATAGATATAATGGAATTGAATTCTGTGTACAACTTGTTGAGTGCTTTATGTACTGAGGGGTTTATCTACGTTTTCATCCCACTGTAGTTTAATTTTTTATCTTCAGTTTAACCCTGCATGGCATATTCATGTAAGGTCGACCATAAGGTCGGTCAATAGGTTATACTTAATAAATGATGTCTTTTATTATATTCCGCTATGTATTATTGTGAAATTCATCTATGTTGAGCCTGTGTGCACTAGCATGATCATGGACTAATGTGATATACACAGAGGGTCCGAATTTGCATATTCGGTCCGCATAAAACCCCGTATGGTGTTGGGTTATCGTGTTAGCCCATGTAAATGTGGATGATATCCACTTGTGTGTCCATATTTTTAGGTTTATGGTTGCATCCACTATATAAGGAGATGCAAGGGACGTGAGGCTCTAAGCCACTAAGCCTAGGTTAAAATGATTAGGGTTTTCACAAGATTTTGGCTTTCTTGTGTGGGTGTGTGAGTGCTCCTTGGGAGCTTTGCCCTCAGGTGAGAGGCTTTGTAAACCTTCCTCATGATCTGAATGCAAATCATCTCTTTGCTCAAGTTTTTGTCCCATGTTTTGACCGTCTACTTGCTTGGCTCTTGATCTTTTCATGTGGTTTCTTTCTTGTTTGATCTCGTATTGCCAAAGATGTATGATTGATAGATGTAGCTTCTATAGATCATATACCCAATCATCTAGGCAAGCTTCTTCTTAATCATCCAAGTTTCTCCAAGAAACCGGTTTTTGAGTTGAGAAGGAACTTCTTGAGGTAGATTTTGATCCTGCTTATTTGAGGGATCTTTCTTGTGTGTTCTTGCTTTCTATGACATGTGGGAGGCTCTCTAAGATCATCTTAATCATCAAAACCCCACGAGTAAGCTTAGGGCTAAGGTGTTATTCTTGAACTCGTGTTTGTAGTGTCCACCGGCACTAACACTACAGTAACCCCAGTAGTACCGAGGTTACTATTCATCTCGGTACTACCGGTCCTGTAGCGTGGTAGTGCCACCTCTGTGTTGATTTTCCAGAAGATCTTCTTTTTTCGCACTTCTACGATCAAATGAGGTTTTGTTTGGATTCTTTGGGGGAAAATTATTGTGCGATTATTCAACCCCCTCTGATCGCTATTTCCGGTCCTTCAAGTATTCTCTATTTTCTTTGTTGTTTTATTCCTTCATCGCAGCAAACATTTGTGGCAACATGGGTTCAAGATCACGTGGGTTATAATAATTTGTCTTGTTTCAACTTGTGGGTAGTAATTCTATTTTTCTATTTTGAGAAGCTGAGTATGTGGTTTACTACATGCTAACCTTTTTTCTCAATATTGCTTAATTCATGATTAATATACTTTAGAAGTAGCAATTGATTAAACCGCATAAGTGGAAGAGGTTTTAGGATAGGATTATTGATTATTTTTGCCTTTTTATTGTCCCAGAAGGAAACAAATGCACGCACCCTGTTTACATTTTTTTGGGTTCGTATGTGCTTTATAGCTATATAATTATATTTATGTTTTCAATGGTTTTGCTGGTTGATATGATTTTTTCATATGTTTGATTAACCCATAAAACAGGTTGTCTGGTGAGTCGTAAACTAGAGGGAAAGGAGGACATGGTGGCGTGCCTGATGCCTCAATTATGGCACATCAAGCTAGGTCGAGGTAAAAGGATGTGTTTGGCTTTCTAGAATTTTTTACTTTCTAGAAATTCATCCAAATGAAGTATTTTCAGAATTATTGTTTGGGATTTATGTAGTCCTGGTTAAATCTAACATAAATATATCTGCCTTACAAGTTTTACTGGAAGTATATAATTAGAGCTGAGATTACAGTACTATGTAATATTTACCCCATCTTTAGATTTTTGTAATGATAGAATTGTCATCTAGACAATTGATTGAGGTATCTAGGTTTTAGATATATGAAAGAAATATGCAAGCTTGGTATAGTTTTTTTTCATCATCAGGAATCTTAGGTTTTTATGTTTGATTATTATAATGAACCCTGTATTTGGAGACAGTTCTTCAATATTTCTTGATCCTTTGTGTCGACGATCGGGACCGTCGACCGCAGAAGAAAGAAAGGGGGATGCGAGGTGTTAGCTCAGGAGCGGGACCCGAGGTCACGCTCGTTCGGGGGCGCCTAGCATCGCGGGGAAGTCGTCCAAGAAGAGGTACCAGACACGGGGTTTATACTGGTTCGAGCCCCCAAGGTAGGGTAATAGCTCTACTCCAGTCTTGCCCTGAGGTGAAGGGTGTATTAGCAGGTCTGTGGGAGAGTACAAGGACAGGGCCCGAGCAAGAGGAGGGGACCGTGCCGTTCTTCTTTGTTGGTGTTGTGTGTCATGTGTTGTCCCCGCCTTCTGTTCCTGTCCTCCACGGTTGGGGCGACCTATTGCTTTTGTAGCCCTCGGGGAACCTTTCCGCTTGGTCCCGAGGCCGACATCAGGAACTCGTGGTGATTTGACGAAGGCTTGGAGGTCGTCGCTAGCCGTTGAGAGTCTGACGGGAGCTGTTGAGATCTTGACGGGAGCTGTTGAGATCTTGACGGGAGCTATTGGATCCTAGTTCCCACGCAGGGGTAGGTAGGGTGCTGATTCCCACGCAGGGGAGAGTTTTACAAGATAAAAAATAGAAATGTTACAGATGTCCTTTCCTTTGGTGGCCATGGGAGCGTCGAGGTCGAGGCCGAGACGTTGAGGTCGAGGGTGCCTGCCCCTGCGGCGGTGCCCAAGCTCGAGCTCGCCAATCCCGAGCCCGATCACCGGGGGAGCACCACCTAGGGCGAAGGAGCCCCGGGTCCGCAGAAAGCTGCCGCGAGGCCGCGGGGGGATACTTACACGTGGCGAGGTTACCGATCCCCGACAGCTAGCCCCCGAGGCTCAAGGGACGACCTAGAAGCTCGGGGCGGCCTTGAGTCTTATTGTCTCTTGAGAAGGGATCGGCTTTTTGGCCGAGCTCGGCAGCCCCCGAGGCCGACCTTGCGTGCCAAAACCCTCCAAGGACCTCTATCGTGGCTGCTTCGAACATGCCATTTCGTTCTTGCGATATTAAAATGGAGATCGTGTCCTGTCGGACGTCTGATTCCCATCGCCTCGGTTCCCTGCGGGGGATTCGAGGAGACGGTCTGCAGCGCTTCGTGTCCTGACGTAAAGGGCAGCGGACATGAGGTGCGATGCCTCGGGTTCCCTGGGGAGGGGAATTCGAGGAGGCGCGACCGTGTCACTTCACGTCTTCTGCCTGAAAATCCCGGCGCGCCTTTTGAGGAGCAACTGTCGCTAACTGTCAGAGATCGTGCTCCTTTAAAGGCTCGAAGCCGCATACTTATGAAGTCATTCACCCTCACGCTGTGTCCCTAGCCTTTCTGCTTGTCGCCCTTTCCTTTCCCCGATCCGTTTTGATTCTTCTGAGAGCCATGGCCAAGTTCGGGAAAAGCACCTTGACCACCGAGAGGATGAAGGAGCTCGAGATGCTGGGGCTTCTGGATCCCGTGAATTGGCGGCTCCCAGAGGCTGGAGAGGCCGAGCCGCACCCTCGGGAGGACGAGATCGTGAGCACGGAGCAATACACGCTCTTCGGGCTGTGGACCCCGGAGAGCGACTTCTTGGCTGCTGTTCTCGCGCAATGCGAGATCGAGCTTGTCAATCTGGTGCCAAACTCCATTCTCCTCCTTGCTATCTTTTCGCATCTTTGTGAGGGGTTCCTCGGAATCCTTCCCACCCCCTCTCTCTTTTTCCGCTTTTACTCTTTGTTCCGCACTTCGAAGGACCCCGCTGTCGGTGCCTTTATTTTCAGTGCGGACTGGCTTCCTCGCACCTTTCCTCCAAGTCCCGACCCGGGACTCCCTTGGGCCGTGGACGGAGAGGTGGTTTTATCCGAAGAAGGGCGAGGGGGGCGAGCTCGCGTACAATGGCATCGCCGTGGACAGCAAGCGCGTGACCAAGAAGCCGCCGCCACCATCCATGTTCACGACACGCGGCCTGACCGGTCAGGCCGTGGTCGTAGACTATCTTCGGGCTCAGGTGTCTCCTCTACGGAAGAGGGTGCACCCGTTCTTCGAGATCCGAGGGAGGGACGATCCTACTCGGGAAAGCGCCAAAGGTAAGTGGTCGCCTTATTCTTTCCCGAGCTCGAGCGAGCTCTTTTTCTGACTGCCCTCCGTCCTGCTTTATCTCTTCCACAGCCCCGGCGGAGTCGTGGGTTGTGACGCGTATGCAGGAGGCATTTGGGAAGGTGGCCCACGCCTACACCCTTGACGACCCCGTCCCCAAGAACATCCTGAGGCAGCGCAGTGAGGTAATCTCCTTCTTGTTCCTCTGTTGGACTTGACTTGGGCCCGGCCTTGTTTTGATCGTGTTGATCCTTGCAGGAGAGCCAGGAGCTGCTGGAGACGGCGAGGCGCCTGTTGCCGTTGCCCGGGCTGAGCAAGGGCAAGAGGGCTGCCAAGAGACCAGCCCCGGACACCCCAAGCCAGGCCGCCAAGAAGCCCCACGTCGAGTGGGGTGACCACGTAATGGTAAGTCGCTTTTACCAAGCCTAGGGATGTCCAGGCCCGACCTTGGTTTTTCATCATCTTCCAAGCGTTTTTCTTCTTTGACCCTTCCCCATCTCTCTGCAGCAAGAGCGGGCAACAGCTGCGGTCGAGCCATCGAGCCCGCGCCCGGCGCAGCAGGTGCAGGACGCTTGGGGGGAAGACACTCCCCCAGCCGCCGTGGGTGCGGTGCCTCGTGCCACACCCCCACCACCTAGGAGGCTGAGGCTCGTCATTCAGGTGCTTTCATACCCCTCTCTTTCTTTTTCTTTTTTTGTTTTGCCCGGGAGTGCAGGCCTTTCCCCCTTTTTTCCTTGGCGAGCCTTAGGGGTCTTTCTTGTCACAGACTCTGACCGTTGTTCAGGGCGAGTCTGAGGACGAGGAGGAGGAAGCGGGGGACTACCTCCTAGTCCCCCGAGCGAGGCCGCAGCACCCCCGGTGTCGACTTTTGTAGTCGGCAATAAATTTATGGGGCAGGCGCTAGATCTCAAACTCGAAGGTCACACAAGACAAAGGTTTAGACAGGTTCAGGCCCTCGACGGAGGAGGTAATACCCTAGTCTTGTGTGCTGGGATTATATGGATCTCTTGGATCAAAGATTACTCATGTGCTCTCTGTCTCTGTTGTTGCCCGCCCTCTCCCTTATATAGTGGGGGTGGGGCGGTTTATAGAGTCCCGATCGGTTAAGGGATTCCGATCGGTTATATGATTCTAATCGGTTACAAGATAGAGTTTACATCTTTATCTACCCTGTTAACAACTCGGATTACAATCGTATCTTTTATATCTAAATACATGTTCAATTGTCAATAGGATGTATCCCCTTCCGCACGGCCGCAAGGCTTGGCGCGAAGCTTATCCTTTGAGCTTTCCTCTCGGCCCTATCTCTCCCTTAGGCACTTCTGGGCTGGTTATGAAGACACCTGGTTTCATATATTCTATAGTAGCCCCCGAGTGATTCATGATCCGGTTGCTATATCTTTATCTGGGACTCAACTTGGATCCGCGCTTTCAGCTACTAGCATAAACCTCTAACTGGTTTCTTCTTTTATTTGAATGCTTTTCCTTGTAGCAAGGGGATTATGAAGGACTTAAATATAACCCTGGACAGTCTTCGAGGTTGTTTTGACTTCCTGTGCCAATTCTTTTTCCAAAAACCTCTTTGGCTTCTGAACTATCTTAACTCTAAGTCTCCTCGGCTTCTGATGTCTTTACATCTTCGCATTTACTTCAACCTTGCGGTATCAGCTATAAAAGGTGATCCAGTGCTTTTAGATTTCTCTCACACTTAGTCCTCCATCTTCCTACTCCGAGCTCCACCTTCTTCCCGAAGGATATTCATGGACGGCCGGGACCCTGAACTCGCCGAGGTGTGGGCATCCTTCGACCTTACCATGGCCGAATGGGCGGAAGAAGAAGTCGTCGCCCTCGACTGCGCCGCCATCGATGCCTTCCTCGAGATCTTCCCCGTCCTTCAAAGGGCTAGGGACGCTCTCTTGGAGGCGCTTGGACGTGTTCGCCGCGGAGATGTGTAATATTTCTGTAAATGTAAGAAAACATTTTCCCAGGCATAATGCCTGAGGAATATAATAAAGAAATACCTTTCCAAGTGATTTCCATGATCGTCGTTTAGACGTAGCTTAGACCCAGCTTGGGGCATATCGAAGTTTGCATGGCTCTTTGGTCGGGTGATATCTATATCCAATCGTCGTAGGATATATTTTAGGTCCGACTTGGGATATATTAGGATTTGCGTGGCTCTTGGCTGAGTGATTCCTATATCCGACTGTTGTAGGATATAGCTCTGGTCCGACTTGGGACATATCATATTCTCATGGCTCTAGGCCGAGTGATACCCATATCCAATTGCTGTAGGATTCAGCTTAGGCTCGGCTTGGAGCGTATCAGGACTTTCTTGGTTCATGGCCGAGTGATACCTATATCCGACTGGTGTAGGATATAGCTTAGGCACGACTTGGAGCGTATCATGTTTACGTGGCTCTTGGCCGAGTGATACCCATATCCGACTGTTGTAGGATATATCTTAGGCTCAACTTGGAGCGTATCATATATACGTGGCTCTTGGCCGAGTGATACCCATACCCGACTGATGTAGGATATAGCTTGGGCTCAACTTGGAGTGTATCAGGATTTTCTCAGCTCATGGACAAGTGATACCTATATCCGACTGGTGTAGGATATAGCTCTGGTCCATCTTGGGACATATCAAGGTTTATCCGAACGGTATCCGTACTCGTTTATTACGATGCACAGCTTATCAACCCATCTTGGGGCATACCATTGGAACCGTGCCTTATCAGGCTCAACCTGTGATATATGATTCCGCAATGCGGTAACCAACCAGCGACCCAACATGGGGCATATCACAAGAAGATA
Source organism: Otatea glauca (assembly GCA_036346275.1). Lineage (NCBI taxonomy): Eukaryota > Viridiplantae > Streptophyta > Magnoliopsida > Poales > Poaceae > Otatea > Otatea glauca. The sequence continues at coordinate 1,043,787 of CM070712.1, forward strand.
TTTTTAATCCAAACTGGGGACACCCAAGTCTCGATTAGTTCGATAAGTGGTGAAACATCCCATCGTGGGTAGCAACGTGTCCCAAACATGACTTGGTCAAACAGCGACTGACTCTGTATGTCAGGACGCAGGGCCAGCAAATCATTACGAAGCATAGAGTAGGGTGAGGTGTTCTGCAATCTTTTTCCCGCCAATTCGGCAAAAACCTAATTTTTCCCCCTTTAAAGACTAAGCCGATGGTTCATTTTTCCCATCGCGCACTCCTGCCTCTTCTGCTTCCTTGTCTTTCCGACTTCTCCGCCGCTAGGGTTAACTGCTGTTGCGCTCGCATCCTTGCGCCGCCGTTGATCTTTTCCTCCGAAAATGTCTTCTCATTCTTCCAAGGACACCTCCCCGCAGCCTTTGCCTCAAGATTGGACCACCTCGATCACGACGGAAGAGCGGTTACAATCCATGGAAGATGACGGAGTTCTTCCAGCCCTGACTTTGATCTCCACACGACCGGCCGTAGGTGAATCCATCCCTACCCCCCGTTCAGAAGAGATTGTGGTTTTTGAATCCTTCTTCCAACACGGGCTGGGCCTTCCTGCCTGCGCCTTCCTTCGCGGTCTTCCCTTCTTTTACGGCATTGAATTGGTGAAATTGAATCCCAATTTCATCCTGCAAATCTCCCTCTTTGTTCACCTCTGTAGTCGGCAATAAATTTATGGGGCAGGCGCTAGATCTCAAACTCGAAGGTCACACAAGACAAAGGTTTAGACAGGTTCAGGCCCTCGACGGAGGAGTTGATACCCTAGTCCTTTGTGCTGAGATTATATGGATCTCTTGGATCTAAGATTGCTCGTGTGCTCTCTATCTCTATTGTTGCCCGCCCTCTCCCTTATATAGTGGGGGTGGGGCGGTTTACAGAGTCCCGATCGGTTAAGGGATTCCAATCGGTTATATGATTCTAATCGGTTACAAGATAGAGTTTACATCTTTATCTACCCTGTTAACAACTCGGATTACAATCGTATCTTTTATATCTAAATACATGCTCAATTGCCTATAGGATGTATCCCCTTCCGCACGGCAGCAAGGCTTGGCGCGAAGCTTATCCTTTGGGCCTTCCTCTCGGCCCTATCTCTCCCTTAGGCACTTCTGGACCGGTTATGAAGACACCTGGTTTCATATATTCCACACCCGGCATGACGCGACGTCCATGGAGGGCGGTTCGGCCAGGGCGTACGACCAAGGAGCCCCCGAGCCGGTCGCCGCCCCGGGCGAGGCCGACACCGCCGAGGCAACAGCGGGAGTCGGCGTCGCCAGGCTCGAGGCGGCCTAGGCCAGGACGGTGCCCACGAGCGTCGACGAGCTCAGGGCGTCAGGTACAGCACCATCCTCTCTTTGGTTATTAGTTTGCTTTTGGGCCTTGGCCTTCCGAGTAACTCCGTCTTTTTTGGCAGGCTCAGCCCCACCCGTGCCGCTCCACACCTAGCATGAGTCGGCTCGGGGTGATGCACCTGTCGGCGCCGCTGACCCGGCGCTGGAGGGGTCTACAGGGGGCGCGGGTCTTCCCTACACTCCGCCCGCGTGAGGATCGAAAGGCACCTTCAGGAGGTTAGTTGATTTCGAGCCCGTCTTTCTTCTTTTTGGTTCGCTCCATGTCCGTGAGGCCGTTTGTGACATTTCTCTCGTCTTCTCAGGGCTTGGACCAGGTCGCCCAAGGGCTTGGGACCCTGCGTACCCATGCTGATAACTTTCGGGCGCTGTGCTCCCTGGTCGAGGAACGCGAGGAGTACATCCTTGGCCTCGAGGAGAGCATAGCGCGAATGGAGGAGTAGGTCAATCAGCTGAAGGCTGAGCATGCCATCGAGATCTCGAGGGCCGTCAAGGCCGAGCAGAAAAAGTCAGTCGAGACCCTCGCGAGTATCTGCGAGAAGGCCGAGAAAGCCCTTGCTGGTGATCGCGCGGTGGCCGCGAGGTCGGCCGCCGCTGCGGCGAGGCGCAGACGCCTCAAAACAAGTCACGGCTCACCGCCGCTCCCGAAGGTTTCCACCGACCTCGAAGCGAAGGTGGTCGAGCTTGAGGAGAAGCTCAGGCGAGCGTCTCGGGCGGGGAAGAGTGCCTTGGCTCAACTCCAAGAGGAGCAGAGCCGCGTCGCCAACGTTGAGGCCGAAGCGCTGGCTTTGAGGGCCAAGGTCACTGTGCTCGAGCAGGAAAAGCTCGCGCGGGAGATGGCCGACCTGTAGGCAGGTTAGCGGACAGAAAAAAGAGGGCGAGGGGACTCGAGCCCTATATAAAAGTAGTTTGTGTAACTTTTGATTGAAGGAATAAAGCTCCCTTTTTGTCTGAATTTGAATGCGTTTTGCTTGGATGTCTTCTTCGGGACTTAGCCGGGAATCCTTGCTCAAGGTCAAATGCCTTTTCGAGGCTTAGCTAGCAATCTAAGACTTAGCCAAAAATCCGGGACTAAGCCAGAAACCCGGGACCCAGTTCGAGACTTTGGCCCTCGCCTTGCCATCCCGCCATAGCCATCGTCTCAGGGCGTTCGGGCTGGCCGTCGGGACCCGGAGTCCACCCGATATTCTCGACCTGGAAAGGGAGCCCACGACAGGGTTAGGTTGCTAATCATGCCTTTGATCGAGGACAAACCTGAATCCACAGGGCCAAGCCGGGATGGTCGAAACTGTGGTTAGAACATCCCCGGAGGAACTTCCATTAAAATCACTCGACGGGGGAATAGTTGTTAAGATCACTCGACGGGGGAATAGGGCAACCCCGGAGGATATTCTTAGAAATCCGCGACCTCCGAGCCTGGGAGTGCTTCAGGCTCGGTGTTAGGTCGAAATGGCCGAGTGAGTGACACTCGAGCTCGGGGGTTCCCTCGGCGGGGAAGCCTCCCATTAAAATCACTCGACGGGGGAATAGAGCAACCCCGGAGGATATTTTTTAGAAATCCGTGACCTCTGAACCTGGGAGTGCTTCAGGCTCGGTGTTAGGCCGAAATGGCCAAGTGAGTGACACTCGGGCTTGGGAGTTCCCTCGGCGGGGAAGCCTCCTATTAAAATCACTCGATGGGGAATAGAGCAACCCCGGAGGATATTTTAAGAAATCCGTGACCTCCGAGCCTGGGAGTGCTTCAGGCTCAGTGTTAGATCGAAATGGCCGAGTGAGTGACACTCGGGCTTGGGAGTTCCTTCGGTGGGGAAGTCTCCCATTAAAATCACTCGATGGGGGAATAGAGCAACCCCGGAGGTTATTTTTAGGAATCCGTGACCTCCGAGCCTGGGAGTGCTTCAGGCTCGGTGTTAGGTCGAAATGGCCGAGCCCGAGAGCATCCGGGCTGGCCTAGATTTGGGGCGTCAGGTCGAGGCAGCCGAACTCGGGAATGCATCGAGCCCGGGGCTTCCCCGAGGACGGTCTCTGATTCAAGCCTACGGCGGGGGAATAGCCAGCTTTCTGTGATACAGATCGTCTTACTGCGACCGAAGCATCCCCGAAGGTGAATCTAGAGTCCATGCCCGCCGAGCTCGGGAATCGTCATCAGGCTCGGGGTGCCCCCTGAGGACGGCCTCCAGGTTGGCTTGTCGGGGGCATGGTCGGCTTACCCCGATAAAGATCAATTTACGGCTACCGGGACATCCCCAAGGTGAACCCAGAGACCGCGACCCGAGGCCAAGGCATGCGGGGTGCAAAAAGGAAAACATTCTAAGATATAAATGTTAAGAAAAGCAACCCCAGGGCACCCCGAGGTTCGGGAGCTCTCGACGCGATCTCAGGTCCAAGCACTACTACAGGGGAGCCGAGACGCGATGAGAATCGGCTTACCGCTGGCTGCGACCCCCTTGAGGCGATCCCTGTGATCACGTCTCATGCTCGCATCGCTCGCGGTGCGGGAGCACAGAAACGCTGGTATTTAATGAAGGAGAACTTTGCGGAAAAGACATTAAGCCGGGTCCCGGGCACGGGTTGCTTACCAGGTTTAACACTCTGAAATTTGCTCTGATTTAAATTTTGTAGTATTTTTTATTTTTGAGAATTTTTGGGGATTTATTGAAATTTATTTGGATTTATTCAAATATGGCCTTTCTTGAAGTCAATTAAATAATGGAAAATTTTATGTAAAGTTTTATTGAAAATATTTTATTTGAGTTCCAAATGTCTCAAAGTATTTTCTAGAAATTTTCTGGATTTTTTCGGGTATTTTTGCTATCTATTTTGGCTTTGTTTATTTATCTGATTTATTTTTAATCAGAAATGTTTTAAAATCGGTGAATAGTATCAAGTCGGCCCAAAGATCGTGCTTAGCCCACCCAGCCAATAAACCCTAGAATCGCGCCGTCCAATCTTGATCGAACGGTTGCCGTTGCGCCGCGTCGCCCGCGCGCGTGCGCCATCCGATCGAGTCCACGCGGACGCCCGTGATGGAGCCACATCCCTTCGCCCGTGATGGAGCCACGTCCCTTCGCCCGCGTAAACGCCGCCGAGCATTTTCGCTTGTTTCGCCGCCTGCAGCGCGCACGTCGAGGCTCCTTAAAGTGCATCGAGTAGCACGTCTGGCAGAGCTCCTCTCGCTGCATCTTTTGACTCCTCGCACGCCTCCTGAGCCGCCGCCATTTGCCCTCAAGAGCTCACCGAAGTTCGCTAAAGTCTTCGCAGCAGTTCTTTGCCCTTTTGCTCACCGTCCGTTGAGGTTCTGCCGTTCCCAAGGTCTCCGTCGAGTTCGTCGTGCCAAGACGCGTCGACCCCGCCGCTTCTTCGCCGGAATCGCTTTCTAGCGCCGCCGACCGCGTGCCTTCCCGACTCGCAGCCTTCTCTCGCACCACCGCCAACCTCTCCGAACCCCGTCGACCGTTCGATCCGCATCGCACGCTTCTGGTTCGTCCACGTCTTTCCCCTTCTGTTTTAAATCCTAGCGTTAATCTTGACCGTTAGATCTAGATTGAACGGTGGTGATTAGATTTAGTTTCTGTGCTTGTCTAGATCTCAGCCGTTGGATCATTAGTGTACGCGTGAGATTGCGCCGCGTAGTTAAGATGAACAGTAATCCGCACAGGTGCCGTGGGCCGTTAGATTAGATCTAAACGGTAGTTGTGGGTTGAGCTGTGACGCGTGAATCCGCGCCGTTCAGATTTGAACGTGTGGCGGAGATGACACCGCACCTCCATCGAATCGCGCGTAGATGCGTGTGCACGTTGACCGGGGCGGAGACCAGATCCGACCGTTGCTTTCGGGCGCACCGCTACGATCTTGTCGCGTGGCTGCGCGTGAACCGAGACGCCGCCGAACGTGCGCGAGATCCAGCCGTTGGATCCAGGAGTCCCACCGGATGCGTGATGCGTGGAGGCGTAGGACGCGAAGCTTCGCTGAGTCGACGCGGGGATCTGACCGTTGAATCCGAGCAATCGTTGGATGCGCGACGCGTGTCGCGTAGTTTTCGAGGCAGTGCGGTGTGGCGCGTGGATCTGACCGTTGATTCAAGGAACGGCTCAGATCTTGCCGCATGGATGCACTGTTCTGGTGGACCGAGTCCACGGTAGACCAGAGCTGAGCCGTGAACCGAGCCCATAGACCGAGGCGACGTGGCGGCACCAGAAGGCTGCCACGTGTCATGTTGACGTCATCGCTAACGTCATAAATATTTTTATATATAAAAATAATTTGGCCGAATTTCATTTCGGTGCTGACGTCATCAGTAGGTCATACTGACGTCATAAATCCCAATTTTTCCGTATAAAAATAATTAAAATAAATCGGATTTTCTGATTTATATTTTATTTAAAACTTTGAAAGGCTATAACTTTTGCATTTGAACTCCGATTGAGGTGATTCCAGTTTCTAAAAATTTGTAAAATTGTGATCTTTTTAATGGTGAATTTTAATTGAATTTTTGAGGTTATATAGTCTACTGTTTTGGTTATTTATTGCATATATTATTTTTACGCGTAGACGCAAATTTGCCGAAAAGTTTTGAAGGAGAGTTCATCACTTCAGATCAAGCTTCGGATCAAGACCGGCAACTCTTTGAAGGCAAGTGATGCTTTGATCATTTTGTTCCCATATTTTAAAATGTAATTTATGCTTTGAAATTATGCATGCTAATTTATTTAAATGTATTTAAATTGATTTGGGGTATGTGGCTAATCAACCCATATTGTTATCACCACCTTGAAATTACTATTTGTATGCCTTTAAATCATTGTCCACCCTAAGGTTATTCGTATTTGTTGGATATTAATATGATGCCAACACGGGAGGCTAGACCGTGATTAGATGCTTAGCTTTGCAACGAGTCATGAATGATCTTTCGAAAAATGTATCAATGTTGACTAACGAAATATTGAATGTATTTTGAAAGTGGTGTGATGATGCCACATGATGAGATTGAGGTACAGAGACCTATGTGGTTCTGTACCGATGTTGAGTTATTGCTGGCATGTGTTGCACAATAATCAACGGGGTGGGAAATGATTTAGACTAGGGCAAGTGGCAAGAGGCTTTGTTCCAGGTGGGCCTGTGTGGCAATGGGTTGATGAGTGATGTGAGTCTGTGTGCCACATTGGGCTGTGTGCCACTATTGAGTGTTGGAAGTCTTGCCTTGGTCAGTTAAGGACCTCACCTTGCAAGCCTTTGACCTGAGTCACCCATACAACCACATGTCTGATATGGGACAGACCTAGTTGATTAGGGTTCTGACATCTTTCCTCTGATACCTCGGGGTGACAGTACACGAGGGTGTATCTTTGTGGGGGAGCGTACCTGTGCTGCGGCTTGGTGCCTATCCAACGGTGTTGTCTTGTCCTATAATTCGGCTGTGTGTGAGGGAAGTGATAGTGAAGGTAATACCGAAGAGGTTCATTGGTTAAGGTAGAGGTTCCTGAAAGGCTTTGTTACGGGCAATCACCTGTGTGGTGAGCGACTGTATCTTGTGGGTAAAGTGTACAACCTCTGCAGAGTGTCAAATCTATTCGAATAGCAGTGCTCGCGGTATTGAGCATTGCTCAGGGATTACAGTCAAGGGGTAGATCTTCAAAAATAAAATGTGGGAAGGGTGGTCGTGTGCAAAGCTAAGAATGAACTGTTTAAGGCTGTGTGCCGAGAATCTTTGAAGAAAAACCATTTGAAGAACTTAGCATTATATATAACTGTTTTCACTACTTTTAATCTAAATAAGATGCTAATTTAAAAATGTTGTTTGATGCAAAAGAACCAAGTAAGCTAATTCTTTGGAATAAGCCTTGCATGTAGTAATAGCACCGCATTCTGTGCATTACTTGTTGAGTGCCTTGAGTACTCACCCCTCCTTGCCTATCAATCCCAACATTAGTGGAGGAGTATACACCGACCTGGGAGGAGGAGTATATTGAAGATTCGGACAATTAGGGAGCAAGCCCAGTCGATTGCCTGTGGCAAGATGAAGGCTTCCACGAAGTTTATATGTTTTCCGCTGTTTCCTGTTTACTCTAATAATGTAAGCCCTGCATGGCTGATTTATGTAAGGAGACCATAAGGTCGTACAATTCAGTTTATATAAATGTTTGCACTATTTATTATGGTATCGTTGTGAATGTCTGTGATGTTCAACCCTGTAAAGACTATGTGTGTTAGCGTGATCCTAGACTAGCACAGAATACACAGAGGGTCCAGATTCTCATAATCGGGTCCCGACACCAGGTGGAGCCCTTTGGCCCGGGGCTCGATGCAGGGGAGTAGTTGGCTAACCGCGGCGAAGGCTGCTTTACCGCAGGTTTGATTCCCCGAAGACAGGCCTCAAGAGCGCGACCTGGCGTCGCGTCCCCCTGAGATGTAAGAGAGGTATTAGCACAGATAAACAGGAATCTTACGCCGGGCCTGACCAAGTGACGCGCGGGCGCAGATTATGATTGAGATGGCGATCATCCGGACGCGGGAGAGCAGGCAGGGCATTTACGCGTACAAAGATAAAACATGCTTGCAAAGAAACAAAGGTCGACTAGCCCCTAGCTCAAACGCCATCGACGGTGATCTCGGGCATAGGCCCTGCTACGGGGGAACGATCGGCTTACTGCGATGAGAGCCGGCTTACCGTGGACTCAGCCCCCTAAGGTGTGCCTCGAGACCACGATTTTGTTGGAGCAAAAAGAGAGACGGGGGCCAGATTGTATCCCAAGGTCGAGGGTTTCACGGGCGTGATCGCCAGGCCGGACCCTGCTACAGAGGGGAGCCGTGACGCGATGAGAATCGGCTTACAGCTGGCTCGACTTCCCCCAGGGCGAACCCTCGGATCACGACCTAGATACTCACTTGCTCGGGGTACAAAGAGATATAAAAAATGGCGCAATCATAGATGATAAAGTCAAAAGCATTTCATCATGAAAGCGAGAGGCAGAGTTCAAACATAGAACTTTCGGAGCTAGTCAATGTTCCATGAGTCGGAACTCTCGACCGTCGGGCATGGCCAGCCGGTAAGCACCCATCTGGCCTACTGAGACGACGTGATAGGGACCCTCCCACAGCGGGGATAACTTGTTGGCGTTGGACCGGTCCTGAATTCGCTTCAGGACCAAGTCCCCAACAAGGAGTCCTCTGGGTCACACCGATCGGGTGGCGTGCCTGCGAAGTGTTCTTACCTCCTCCACCAGGGCGAGGTCGAGGGACCACTCTTGCTCGAGGTCGACATGGTCGACTGAGTGGACCCTAGCGGAGCCCAGCGTGACCTCGGGGGGTAGGACGGCCTCGAAACCAAAGACGAGCCGGAAGGGGGTAGACCCTGTTGCCCGGCTCGGCATGGTTCAGATGGACCAGAGGACGGTGGGAAGCTCGTCCACCCAGCCCCGGCCTCGACGCTCGAGTTCGTCGAAAACTCGCTTCTTGACGCCTTGGATGATTTGCCCGTTGGCACGCTCGACTGCTCCATTGCTATGCGGGTGGCCTACCGAGGCGTAGCAGACCTTGGTTCCCCTATCTTCGCAGTATTCTTGGAACAGCTCGCTGTTGAACTGCGTCCCATTGTCGGTAATGATCCTGCAAGGGACCCCATATCTTGAGACTATAAATGAGCGTAGAAACCTCACCGCAGCCTGGGCCGTGATGGCCGAGACCAGATCAGCTTCGACCCATTTCTGAAGGTGTCGATGGCGATGAATAGGAACTTCTTCCCCCCGACCGCCTGCGGGAAGGGGCCGAGGATGTCGAGGCTCCTGGTCGAGAACGACCAGGCGAGGGGGATGGTCTGGAGGGCGTAAGCAGGCTGGCGAGGCTTCCGGACATGGAACTGACAAGCTCGACAGGCGCGGACGATGTCCCGTGCATCCTGGAGCGCCGTGGGCCAGTAGAAGCCCATCCGGAACGCCTTTTTGACCATAGTCCCGAAAGAAGAGTGAGCGCCGCAGAGGCCCGAATGGATGTCGTTGAGCAAGTATTTACCTTCCTCCGGGGTGATGCACTTGGTGAGGACTCCCAGGGCACCCCGCCGGTACAGTTGTCCGTCGATGAGCCCGTACGAGCTCGCATGGCGCCTGAGCCTACTGCCCTCAGCTGGATCTGGCGGGAGTTCGCCGAAGTTGAGGAACTTGACAATCGGGTCCATCCATGGTGGAACGCTCTCGAGGAGGGCCACCGAGTCTTCTGGGCCACCGACGGTCGGGGCCGGCAGGGTCTCGAGGATGACATCTGACGGAATCTCATCGTCGGACAACCCGAGTTTGGACAGGAGATCCGCGCCAGAGTTGTCCTTCCTGGGAACGTAACCAATTTCGAGGTTCTTGAACCATTTCTCTATTTTGCGTACCTCGGCGAGGTACTTTGCCATTGACAGCTCTGAGCATTGGTAGTCTTTGTTGTACTGGTTGACGACGAGTTGAGAGTCTCCCCTCACGACCAGCCGGCGCACGCCAAGCGATTTGCATGCCCGAAGGCCAGCCAAAAGGGCCTCGTACCCTGTGACATTGTTGGTTGCGGGAAAGCCGAAGCGAATCACGTACTTCAGATGATCTCCCTGAGGGGTGATGATGAGGACGCCAGTCCCCGAGCGCTTAAACGACCTTGAGCCGTCGAAGAACATGGTCCAGGGACCTTTTTCCTCAGCCTCGGGTTTAGGGGCGGGCTCGGTCGTCTGCTCGACCACAAAGTCGGCAAGCGCCTGCGACTTGACGGTGGAGCGCGCCACGAACCGAATGTCGAATTCGGCTAACTCCATGGCCCATTTGGCGATGCGGCCACCTGCCTCTGGGTTCCTTAAGATCTCATCGAGCAGAAACCCACTCGGGACGACCACAGCGTGCGCCTGGAAGTAATGCTTGCGCGAGGCCATGAAGAGGGCATAGAGCAGCTTCTGGACCTGGGGGTAGCGCTCCTTTGGCCCATGGAGTACTTTGCTAACATAGTAGATCGGCTGCTGCTGACGGCCTGCGTTGCGGTCGCCAGGTAGAGCAGTAGCGTCTCGTCCGGGTGTGGGGTCGTGAGCAGCGGATGGCTTGAGAGGTATGATTTTAGCTCGTCGAAGGACCGCTGGGCTTTCGGGGTCCATTCAAAACCACAATGCTGGCGCAAGGCTTTGAAGAACGACAGCTCGTGCTCCCTGAGCCTTGAGATGAATCGGCTGAGGGCAGCTACGAGGCTGGTGAGGCATTGAACCTGCTTGGCCGATGCTGGGGCGGCCATCTTCTCGATCGCTTTGATCTTTTCTGGGTTCGGGCCCATGCCCGAGCCCCCGATCATGTAGCCGAGCACCTTTCCCGAGGTTGCGCCGAAGACGCACTTCTCGAGGTTGAGCTTGACTCCATGCTTGTTTAGGTTGGCGAAGGTCTCTGCGAGGTCGTTGACATGGTCGGCTTCGGAAGAGCTCTTGACGATGATGTCATCAACATAGACCTCGAGATTCTATCCGATCTGAGGGTCAAAGGTCTGGGACATCAGCTGCTAGAACGTTGCCCCGGTGTTGCGGAGGCCGAACGACATAGTGGTGAAGCAGAATGTTCCGAACGGCATGATGAAGGCCGTCTTGTCCTCGTCGCCCGCCGCGAGCTTGACTTGGTAGTAGCCAGAGTAGGCGTTGAGAAAACTCGGCATCTTGGCATTACGATCTGATCTTTGCGTGGGAGAGGAAAGTTATCCTTCAGGCACGCTGAATTCAAACCCGTGTGGTCGACACACATTCTTCATTTTTCACCTTTCTTTTGTACAATTACAGGGTTGGCCAGCTATTCGGAGTAAACGACCTCATGAACGAAGTCGGGCTTTAGGAGTTTGTTGAGATGCTCCCTGATTATGGCCACCTTTTCGGGGGAGAAACGTCGTAACTTCTGGCGCACGGGCTTGCATCCAGGCTTCTTTTGCAATTTGTGCTCGATCACCTCCCTCAGGACCCCAAGCATGTCTGCCAGTTCCCACGCGAATATGCTTTTGTTGCTACAGAGGAAGGTGACGAGCTCGAACTCCTATTTTGGGTCGAGCTGGGCGGTGAGGTGGACACATTTGCCTGGGTTGTCCTCCTTGAGCCGCACGGTCTTGGTCGGGCCACCGGGCTGGATCACTGTTTTCCAGTGGGCGTCCTTCTGTGCCGCCTCGGGGCCCCGTCAAGGGAGCATGCCCGCGATCGCGAGGTCCTTCTCTTCACAACAGTGCGCCGTTTTGAGGTCACCTCGAACGGTTATGATGCCTCGGGGCCCAGGGAGCTTCATGCAACGGTGACCATAATGGCTCGCCGCCAAGAACTTGATCAAAGCCGGCCGCCCGAGGATGGCGTTGTAAGGGAGATTGCCATCTACGACCTCGAAGGTGACCAGCTCGGTAAGGAGGTTTGCAGAGTCACCAAAGGTGACGGGCAGAACCACCTGCCATCGAGCTTCCCAGCACGATGCCAAAGAAGGGGACCGCTATGCTCCTGATCTTGGACCGGAGGATCTGCATCCGGTCCAGTGTGCTAGCCAAGAGTAGGTTGAGGGAACTCCCTCCATCAACCATAACCCTCCTGACCACGGTGTTCCTTATGGTCGGGGCAATGACCAAGACGGTCTTAAGGTCCTTGAACATCCCCGGGGGAGCGTCGCCCTGGGAGAAGGTGATCGAAACACCAGCCCATTTGCAAGGCTGATCGGCAGGCTTGCCTGCCGAAGCTTGACACACAGTGCGCGCGACGCTTTTGAGCTCGCACCGGGATTGGTATGCAGACGAACCGCCGAAGATCATATCAACGCGACGGTCGCCCTACTGGAACTCCAGGTCGAGGCCCTCTGGCCCCTCTCGGGCGCCACCTTCGTCGACCAACTCGCCCTCCTTTGGGAGCGTGGGCATCTCTCCACGCCCATCGTAGAAGGCGTTCAGTTTGAACTGCCACGCCCTACAGCCCCTCAGGTCATGGTCGGTGGCCTGGTGGAACAGACAAAATTTGTCCGGGTCATACCCAGGCCCAGCCTCGTTGGCGGGAGGCCAGGCGTCACCTCGCTAGAGGTCGGCCCGACGCCCCTGGCGGTGGGCGCGACGCTCGATCGGGTTGACGCTGCTACCGACGCCGTGGTCGACCACACCGGGCCGAGGCTCATCGCGTCCGTTGCCGCGCCCATCACCTCGCGCCCAGCCGTCGGTAGCCACCACGCGGGCAAAGCCGCCAAAGATCGCGCGACCTTGCCCTTACTTCTTGACGCATGGGTCCGGGCCAGCAGCCTTGGTGGCAGACGGCCCGGGCTCATTGGGAATGCGGCCGAGCTTACCCTGGTCGTAGTCGCGCTTCCAGCGGACGGCGTCATCAGTGTCTGCGTAGCGTTCCGCCATTCGGAACAGCCTGTTGACACTAAGGTCGGTAGTGATCTCCCAGACGCTGAACTTAAAGGCCTTGATGACGGTTTCGCTGGAGACGTTTGGGATTGAATTCCTTGCACGGGTGAACCGGCGGACGAAGTCGCGGAGAGGTTCACCCTTGCCCTGGATGATGCGGTCCAGGTCCCTCTCCGCCCGTGGCACTCGTGCGACTCGAAAGTTTGATCGGAGAGCGCTTCGCACCTGGCGCCACGATCGGAAGGCTCCAGGGGCCTGGTTGAAAAGCCAGGTGCGAGCAGCGTCATCCAGAACAGTAGGGAGGTAGTTGGCCATCACAGCCTCATCTCCGCCGGCTGCCAGGATCGCGGTGGAGTAGATCGAGAGGAACTCGTCGGGGTTCTTGGTCTCGTCGAACCGCTCCATCGCGGCAGGTCAGAAACGAGTCGGCCAGCGCACCCGGCGAAAGTCGACGGAGTACGCTGGGCAACCGTAGGTCGTGGCGGCATGGTCGTCGTTGCTACGGTCAGAATCATCGTCAGCGAAGTGATCAAACTTGAGCCAACAATGCACCCCGCGTCAGGCTCGGTGGACAGGAAGGGTGTTGTCAGGCCGGTGATGATTGTGGACCTTCTGACGCCTAGGCGAAATGTTCGGAGACAGACCTCCGGAGGCGTCGCTACTTGAGCGAACGCTGCCGCCACTCTGCTGATCGCGGGAATGCCCGCACATCAAACCTGCGCCCAGGTGAAGTGAGGACAGCTGTGGCGAGCTCCTGTCCCGCTGGTACGGAGTCGGGCGGCGAGGGCGGCGGTGGCCACGCGACGAACTGCCGTCGCTTCTTAGGGAGCGAGGTTCGGGCGGCCATCGACGTTCTCGCGGAGAGGGGGTGACCTCGTCGGCCGCCCTGCCGAGCTTCTCAGCAAGGGATCGGCGAAAGAGGGCCGTCCTTTTCCGGGCGGGATCGGCCATGACCCGGGCGATGGCCCGCAAACGTTCCCGGTTGGGATCGTCCTGATGAGCAGGGCTGCGATGCCCAAACGAGGTGTGGAGCCCCTTGCACTCTTCCTGTCGGAGGGCAGTGATGGCCTGGTTGATGGCAACTTGGACCAGCCAACGCGCCTCCTCCAGGGCTTTCGGGTCACCGTCACTTGTTCTCGCGCTCACCTCGCGGCTGCCGGCAATGAAGGCCAGGCGCTCGCGCGGCGACAGCGAAGGCGAGAACATGGAGGTGGAGCCTTCGTGCTCAGGAACCGCGTCCGGGTCCACCCTCGTTGACGGTGACATGCTGTCGTCAGAGCCGAAAGTGCTGGCGACGCTGGAGCAGTGAACTCCGAACGAGTGAAACTCGAGCCCCACGGTGGGCGCCAGCTGTCGACGATCGGGACCGTCGACTGCAAAAGAAAGAAAGGGGGGTGCGAGGTGTTAGCTCGGGAGCGGGACCCGAGGTCAGCTCGTTCGGGGGCGCCTAGCATCGTGGGGAAGTCATCCAAGAAGAGGTACCGGACACGGGGTTTATACTGGTTTGAGCCCCCAAGGTCGGGTAATAGCTCTACTCCAGTCTTGCCCTGAGGCGAAGGGTGTATTAGCAGCTCTGTGGGAGAGTACAAGGACAGGGCCCGAGCAAGAGGAGGGAGCCATGCCATTCTTCTTTGTTGGTGTTGTGTGTCGTGTGTTGTCCCCGCCTTTTGTTCCTGTCCTCCGCGGTTGGGGCGACCTATTGCTTTTGTAGCCCTCGGGGAACCTTGCCGCTTGGTCCCGAGACCGACGTCGGGAACTCGTGGTGATTTGACGGAGGCTTGGAAGTTGTCGCTAGCCGTTGGGAGTCTGACGAGAGCTGTTGAGATCTTGATGGGAGCTGTTGAACCCTTGTTCCCACGCAGGGGTAGGTAGGGTGCTGATTCCCACGCAGGGGAGAGTTTTACAAGATAAAAAACAGAAATGTTACAGATGTCCTTTCCTTTGGTGGCCGTGAGAGCATCGTGGTCGAGGCCGAGACGTTGAGGTCGAGGGTGCCTGCCCCTGCGGCGGTGCCCGAGCTCAAGCTCGCCGATCCCGAGCCCGATCACCGGGGGAGCACCACCTAGGGTGGAGATGAGCCCCCGGGTCCACGGAAAGCCACCACGAGGCCGCGGGGGGATACTTACACGTGGCGAGGGTACCGATCCCCGACACTTTGTGTTCGGCTGCTGCTGATCTATTTGGTTGTCTCTTATCTTTGTTATCTCATTGTGAAGTAGGTGAGTGAGGGGATTCAAGGCTCAACTGGATGAACATCTTGTGTTTGGATTTTCCCCTCAACATGCTTTGTTTGATCTCATTTTTCTACAGGTAGTGTGTTTTCTTGTTCTGAAACTAACTTTACTTGGGCGTCCAGGAATGTGGAGGTGATGCGCTTCTAACATTAGCACAGTATATTTTTAAAAAACTTGCTATCCTTTTTAAGCATATTTGGATGGTTAACAGGGGGCGTGCGGATGGGCAGGGTACGTGAAAGAAGACTAGCAAGTGGGCATGGTGGTGGTTGCACGCGAGGACTGGAGGTTGCGCCAGGGCCGGTCCTGACATTTCAGGGGCCCTAAGCGAAAATATATATGGAGGCCCCATATAACTATATATATATATATATATGTATATATATCATCTAATAAGCATATATTATTAAAAAATTATTGCAAGGTATGATGGAATATTACACATTACTGTTTATAAAATAATATTGGTTGAAATCATAAAAACTTACTTGTCACTTCTCATCTTATAAAATTTCTTCTGACATTTTTGGATACAAAATCATCGATTATACTATTGATATCGATATCATCCAATAACTTCTTCTCGATGCATAAAGTTGCCAAACCATTTAACCTTTCTTGACTCATTGCTGATCTCAAATAATTCTTCAGTAACTTCAATTTTGAGAAGCTTCTTTCAGCAGATGCAACAGTAACAGGCACAATAAATAATATTCTATAAGCAATAGAGGCATTAGGATAGCAATCCACATCTCTGATATGCTCAAAAATCTCCATAGCAGACAATGTGCCGTCAGCAAAGTAAACTTTAGAATCTTCAATTCGTAAATCAAATCATTTAACTCAACATCGATGAACCATCATGAGAGAAAGTGTTTGCAAATTTAGTGCAACACTCTTCAAGTTCTCTATCATTTAGTGACTTTAATGCGCTTGAGCTCAATAAAAACCCGAATATACCTTTAAACATCGAGAGTTCTTCAAATCTGGTCTTCAAAGAAGTGCTTGCCATGTCAACTAATACCAAAAAATAGTTGACTTCAAAAGCTCTCTCATTTTCTAGAATTTCTTCATGGCAACTACTTTCATCAAATTGTTTCTTTCTCATCGCTTTACGCTTTCTTCGAAATGATGCATTTACACCCATATCATTTGCAATATCTTTGGCAATGTTGAGACAAACCGAAACCCTCATTTCTGTATTTTTCAAAGTATTCCATCATACCTTGTATTAGATCCAAAGTAGAGTCAATGCACATGGTGGCGCTTCCAACTTTTTACTCACTTTATTTACGTAAAATAAAATATCATGCCGATAACCATACTAAGTAAAACTCAAAGTCGCCAAGCACATCAAATAAACCTTTTGCATCACTTATATCCTTAGGTTCAACATCTTTAGCATGACGATCTCATACAAAGTCGATCTTATCTCGGTGCTTGATATCTTATTGCTATGACACTTTTGATTCGACTCTCCCATCGAGTATTGGACAATGGTTTCACAGTTAAACTAGGAACATGTTTAAGCAAAACATTCCATCTTTTTGTAGAACCAGAAAATAGGACATATATGCGTTGAACAATTCCAAAAAATGTAATAGCCTTCCCACAAGATTTTGCCATATCACAAAGAGTAAGATTGAGACTATGGCAAGCACATGGCATATACAATGCCCTTGGATTGATATCAAGTAGCCTTTTTTGTACTCCTTGGTGTTTTCCTTTCATGTTAGAACCATTGTCATAGCCTTGACCTCTTATATCATTAACATTTAGGCCAAATGACTCCATAGCATCAATCAATATATTAAAAATGCCCAAACTTGATGTGTCATCCACCTTCAAGAACCCCAAAATGTACTCTTCAATGTTTATCTTTCCATTAGACAAATTAACACAACGAACCAATAAAGTCATTTGTTCTTGATGACTGACATCAGGGGTGCAATCTAGAATAATAGAGAAATATTTGGCCTCTTTAACAACCTTTATGATAGAACTGATAATATCATAAGCTAAAAGATATACCAGCTCATCCTGAATTTTATGACTGAGATAGTGATAATGAATCTCCTTATTCTTAATACGTCTAAGATGGTCTTGCATTACTAAGTCAAACTCTGCAATCATCTCAACACAAGCATAGAAATTACCATTACCGCGTGTAAAGCTTCTCACTAGTTCCTCTAAAAGCCAAGTTGCGTTTACCAAGGAATTTCACAACAAATATTATTCTTAATAAAACTTGTCTCATGCGAGCTTTCTCCTTATTGATTTGCTTCGCACTTCTTTATCAATGGTTTCTCTTTTGTAATCTTGTTTTGAGCTCATTCCACTTGTTCATGCTATTAATATGCTCAACACTATTTTCATGTTCCCTAAGCTTCAAACTAATCTGCCTCCAATTTTTGTATCCATCATTTGCTAGTGCACTCTGGCTTCTACTAGTAGCAGACTTAAAGATCTTACAACAGAAGCAAAACACTCTATCAATATGTTTTGAATAAACAAGCCATTTTCTATCTTGTACCTCTCCATTGCTTAATTTTCTATGATAATGAACATACGAAAAATGTCTTGATGCGTCATCTAAAGGGAATTCCAGACCTTCCTCTCTGATTGGCCCTTTCTCAACTAATATATCTCTTGCTTTATTATCAAGGTTATCCCAATGTCTTGGATCAAAAATATCATGAGTATAAAATGATGGTTCATCAACACTAGTTGGTTGTGCATTTGCATCCGATGTAGTAGTTGGATTCTGAGGGCCACTTACATTGTTTTCTTCAATGTTGATGTCAAGATTATCCTCTTCTTCAGAATTCCCAATAGCTTGTTCCTCTTCCTCCACAGGCACTATCGCTAACTCATTATTTGAGTTTCGTGGAGCAGTAGAATTACTCTTTAAAAATTTATCAAGAGCTCCTCTTTGTGTTTCTATAAACTCATCTCCCTATTTTTTTCTTTTCCTTTTTGCACTACCAGATGGATATTTTCTTGATGACATGATCTGCAACAAAGCAACAAAGAATTAAAATTCATATAATCGTCTAGGTTAGGTAACATGTGAACTCAATGAAACATTATATATTTATATATATGATGAAATAAGAAAACGTGATCTGCGATGCGCACCTGCAGAGTGCAGACCTGAGACCTGCTAATGCCTGTCCGCCAGTCCGTCTGGGGTCCGGCCCCAGCCCCACCACTCCCACACGGCCAGGTACCCACGCCAAGGATGAAGTGGATGCTGCCGGTGTTGGCTTCTTGCGTGCTGGTGCCTAGACGCCTGGTGATTGATCAAGCTCACATCGGCGTCGCGATCGCGCCAGTGTTGCGTTGCGCCACGGCGGACTAAAGCAGCCTAGGGATTTGTGAATGGGAATAAAATAATGTGTGTATACCGTATGTATATATGTATTGGGCTGAACCGGGGGCCCTTCTAACTTTGGGGGCCCTGAACGGTGGCATACCCTGCCTACCCTCGTGGTCGGGCTGGTTGCGCCAACAAGACAGAGTGAAGAGGGGGATGGTGGCTCACAGGGAACAGCGGCGGCGAGTGGGCCGTGTGAGGCGAGGGAAGACGGGGAGGGAAGAGGTGACATTGGGTGGGAGACATTTTATGATATGTATCATTTTTTATCACGTTGCAACGCACGGGCATCTTACTTGTTTATATGTGCTTGTATGCCCTAGCAGTGTACACATGTATACTAAAACTAATTAGTATAAATAAATATCAGGATCCGAATATGCAAATCTAGACCCTCTGTGTATACCGCACTAGTCCAGGATCACTCTAGTGCACATAGTGGCAACATAGATTTAATATCACAATCATACACAACGAATATAATAAAAGTCCATATTTATTGAAATAAATATAGTTTAATGACCTTAAGGTTGACATTACACTTATTAGGCTTCACAAGGCTTAAACTGTAACATCCCAAATTTTGCTTTTATTGGATTTAATATGATTTTTCTTTGTTATTGAATTTCTGAGGTTTTATTTAATTCCTTTTGGAATTTTGAATAAAGCCTTTTGCTATCTTTTAATTATTCATAGAAAAGTATTAATGATCTTTTGTTGGAAATATTTTATTTGAGTTCCAAAATATTTTCTAAAATTTTTCAGGATTTTCCCTGGTATTTTGCTATGTATTATGGCTTTATCTATTTATTTGAATTATTTTAATTCAAAAATGTTTTAAAAATCGAGCGAATAGTGTTGGGCTGAAACCCCTCGGTCCGGCCCATTTTCTTTGCACCGCAGCCCAGCTCGACAGCCCTCGCAGCCTGCTCTACAAACCCTAGCCGCGCACCGTTGGATTTCGATCCAACGACTGCGATCGCGCCGCATCGCCGCTTGCTGTCAGCCGCCCGATCGAGTTCATGTGGATGTCAACCATAGCAACAACCAAATGCCAACCTCCAAGGCTTTTATATAGCCTTCACAAGAAAAACTAGCCGTTAGGGGGTAAATTGGGCAAAAATACCTAGGAAACCCGGTCATACCGCCCTAGGGCCGGTATGACTAGCCTTTGGTCCAACGGCTAGTAAAACCTATAGCCGTTACTCAGAAAATCCAGTCATACCAGACCCCAAAAATTGCCCTTCAGCTAAAATACCCCTTCTCTAGAATTTTCAGGCCGAAGTGCTCCCGGTCATATCGCCCTCTCTGCCACCAAAACACTTATAACTTTTTACTCCGAACTCCGATTTAGGTGATCTTGGACTCTATGCGAAGCTTATCACAAGGGCTAAAATCTCAACCTATTTTTAAGATTTAAGCAACCATAGATATTTTTAAATATCACAAAAATAAAGACTCTAATGTAGTCATTCAAGTCTAAAATCTGATTTCTCAAAATCTCTCGCATAGACTTGATCAAGAGCGTGACTACAATCTAGAAAGAGTCAATAAGATCAAATATTGAGTCATGTGATGATCAACTCATGATCAAAATAATTTTGTAAAATACATTTGCAAATTCTAATCACATACTCCAATATCAAACGCATGAACACCAATATTTTGCAAAACACATTTGCAAATATAAATCTTGCAAACAAGAGCAATCAAGATTATATCTTTGAGCCATGTGATGATAAACACATGATCAAACCAATTTGCAAACACATTTGCAAACCCTATTCACATACTCCAAAATAAGATTCAATTAAACCATATTTTACAAAAAAAAACTCATTTTGCAAATACAAAGCATAAACCTATCTTAGTCTTTGTGATGATCAACACATGATCAAGTCACAAACTAAGACTCTGATGCATGAGCTCTCTATTTGCAACACATGCAAATATCTAGCTCCATATAAACAACCACTTAAACCAACTTGCATAAGCTATCTCCCTTTTGCAACACATGCAAATCCATAGCTCTATGCAAAAACCAAATCAAGATTCAATAAGAAGCAAGCATGAGCTCCCTTATTTGCAACACATGCAAATACTTAGCTAATGCAAGAACTAACCAAAAGAGTGAGCTAGAGTGAACCAGATTGAGTTCATCAACACATGATGAAGCTCAAGCTATAAGACTCGACCCCTCTTAACAGTACAACAACTTATACTAGCAACCCGGTCTCTCATCCAAACATCTAGACCGGTAAAAGACTAGGAACACCTCCTTAGCCCTAGCTAGTTATACATTTGCCTCTAGCACATCCACTTGGAGCTTTTATGATTTTTATCATGTTCTTTCCAAGCCGGGTCCTTTCTTCTTGTTCATCAACACATGATGAACCTTCTCTAGCTTCACTTCACTTCGGGATTTATCCTTGAAGCTTATCAACACATGATGACTTCTTCTCGATTCTTCATTTTCTTAGACTCAACCTACTTCACAACTCATGAAAAATTATTAGTCCAATTGCCTCAATCGTCAATTGCACTCTATTAACACATAACGGATCGCAATGATCGATTGAGCACAACCCTAATCAAATTGAATGATTTAAAGGTGTTTTGAGTACTTTGATGCAACTAATGCTTCATTATACTCAAGAACTTTCTGCTTATCCTTAACTAATGAATAAACACTATCAACACATGATGAAGCGTTCTTTGATTGATTGAAAGACAACCGAACTCAATTTAAATTTCATTTAAATTGATATGAGTATATATTAACTACACAACTTTCATATACTCATTTTGATGGTTACTAAGTAATGATCCAAATTATGTTGGAGTGGTTGAAAGGGATCAATACTCTTAATACCATCAACAATAGAAAAAACTCCATTAAATATGTGTATATAAATAATCGAACTTAGAATCAATATGCACATAATCAATTTTTATTGCTTTAGAGTTTATCCTATATTGCCATGAGTATACTACATCTACACAAGTTAAATATACTCAAGGGGTTGTTTCAAAGTAATAATCCTTGATATAGAAAGATGAATTAGATCAATACTATTGAAACATCAAGGTAAAGTATGAACTCCCCCTAAATGTGTGCATTCATGTATATATGGAATTGAAATATTAAAGCACTCTTGAGGTCTACATAATGGTAGAGTTCATCCTTTAACTTGAAT
This sequence comes from Otatea glauca, assembly GCA_036346275.1. Lineage (NCBI taxonomy): Eukaryota > Viridiplantae > Streptophyta > Magnoliopsida > Poales > Poaceae > Otatea > Otatea glauca. The sequence goes on from CM070712.1 coordinate 1,065,329, forward strand.
CCAAAATATGCATTAAGATATCATAAAATGAATACGAGTGCATACCTTGGGTTTTTCATTTTTCAATGAGATGAGACCAATCAAAGATATACTCAATAAAAGAGTTAGTCTCATATTTGGATTTATCAATATAATCATGAATATTATATCCAAGGAATGCAACAAGATATGATAATATGAACTCGAATGCATACCTTTGATATTTCCATCTTTTTCATCCAAAAGAGACTAATAAGAATTAAGCTCAACAAAAGAGTTAGTCTCATAAAAAGATTTGTCATTAATTAACAATTGAGACTAATCAATATTATGATTATCAAAAGAGTTAGTCTCAATATTAGATTTGTCATTAACACCAAAACCAACTTAATATAGCTTGAACTTTCACTGAGTCACTATCGGACTAGGCGGCGGTAGTACAGAGCTATGGTTGTACCGAGTTTTCCTCTGAGTTGAGTTGAGCAGCACTACCAGACTTTGGTGCGGTAGTACTGGGTAGTGGTACTACCGGCCCATAGATGGCGGTAGCTATTTTCCAGAAAAGTTCTTCGCACGAGTTTGAGAGTGAGCAGCACTATCGACTACTGGGGAGCAGTAGTGCCGGCCAGTGGTACTACCGGTCCCTAGTAGGCGGTAGTGCCGACTTTGTCTGCAAAGTTGAGAATTGAATTTTGAATTTGTGTGGGGTTTATTGCATATCAATTTGGACATTGCTATGTGATGTATTTCCTTGTTTTTTATGGTTGTAGAACGATAGTGTTAGGTCATGGTGAGGTAGAAGATGATCGGGACTAGGCAAGGTGCACCGAAGGTCCAGACGGTCGAGGATCGTCGGAGGATGACCGGAGATGGAGAGCCTAGAAGACAAGGGAACAGTTGAGATGCTAGCTTGGAGCTGCTCGGATCAAAGGGAGCCGTTGGATTACGGTTTAGAGGATAGAATAGCGGTCAAGTTAGCTTGCTTTGAGAAGCGTGCAAAACCCGTTATATTGTTGGGTTGTGGGTTAGCCCATGTATGAGTGAGGGAGTGAATCTCAACCCTTGATGAGGTTTCTTAAGGGCCAAGAAGGTCATCCAAGGGTGGAGATTGCTCCGAGGTTGGTATAAATAGAGAGGGAGAGGGGTGTCTCTCCCTTGAAAGTTTTGTGTGCTCCTTTGAGCCTTACCCACTTTGTTGTGAGGTTTTGTAAACCTTCCTTCTAAGAAATAAAAGTTTTATTTCCTTACTACTGAATTTACTTTCAGTATTTACATTAAGCTTTAATTTCAGCACTTAAATTCAGTATTTACATTCCGTAATTTAAACTCTTGTAATTTACTTTCCGCACATTTGGATTTGCCTCCCCTCCTAAATGCTTGTGGATTTTATATCAAGGATAAATGTTTGATGGATGAATCTTCTTCAGATCATATCCTCATCATCTAGGCAATATTTTGCAAGAATTCGATCTTTTTGCTCAATCTCTAAGAAATCTTTGCAGATCGCATTTGAGGCTTCTGTTTCTTGTGTTCTTGATTGCTGTGACAAGTGGGTAGATATCGAAGATCACCTTCATCATCAAAACCCCACGAGCAAGTATAAGACCAAGACTTTGATTTTTGCCCAGTTTTGGTGCACTCTTCCTTTGAATTGGAAAAGGTCGGAACTTAGACGTGAATCATTTGGATTGAAGGATGTAATAGGTTCCTGACCTCCATAAGAAGGTGTAAACAAAGTTTCATGGTTGTTGGTCCAGCCGATCTAAAGTTTCATTGATTTTGGCTTTTGAGATCGTGTTATTTTGCCCTCTGTTCTTGAAGCTGGCACTACTGCCCAAATCGAGCGGTAGTATTGACCTCCAGCACTACCACCCCCTATGATGCGGTAGTATCAGCTAGAGCGAGTTTTATCTGATTTGCTTTTTTGCTCTTGAGTGTTTCAAGTGAGGTTTTGGTTGGATCCATTGAGTAGGGGAATTTTAATTGTGATTATTCACCTCTCTCTAATCGTCATTTCGGTCCTTTAGCTGAACAAAACCTAACCAAGCCCCCAACTGGCCACCTCTTCTTCGCCAATTGCCACCACTTCACTTCCCACCCCCACAATCCGTCTCTCGCTCCCATTCGCCTCACGCTCCTTGATTTCGCTGACGAGCGCCATCTCCTCCTCCCTTGCCCTTCCATACCGTCGGCAAGACAGCGAGTGAGTGCGCCCAGACGCAATGTACGGCAACGACAAACTAGATCAATAGCTACCTCGACGCTAGCAAGAGCACCGCTGCCACCGCGGCAGGCGATTTTTGGGTGGATTTGTTTGTTCCTCCTAATTTTTTGCTCGGATCTGCGTAATTCTCCCACCTAACGGTGCTGTCTTTGCTACTCCCCTCCCACCTATAGGCACCGACCGTGAAGATCCAATAGCCATGAAGGAGAACTTGCACATCCAAGGCGGGTAGCGTGGCAACCAGATTGACTCCAAGTTCTGGGAGGAGGTCTGTGACGAGCACGACATCGACCCCACCGGCCACTTTGCTGCGAGGGTGCCGATGATTCGGTTAACCAAAAACCGAATTTTATCGGCTAAATCGGTTCGGTTTTTAATTTTGGTATGAGAATTTCGGTAACCAATTTTCAAAAACTAAATTATTTTAAGCCGAGTAAACCGAACCGACAAAAGCAAATGACCACCCTACGTCAGAGAATATAACTTTAAAATCAGCTCAGCACTCGAGGCATAAGCTTTGGAGCGTTGCAAGAAAAAAACTTAGGCATAAGCTTTGGAACCGTGCAAGATAAAAACTAAGGACCTGGGAGGGACCTGCGCAGTGGTCAATTGACTCATTCAGCGTTGAAGTATATCACAAAGGTGAGGCGATTGGTAATAACAAGTGGGGAGTGGAGTCGGCAAGGCGAAGACCTCCTCCTCCTCCTCGTCGATCCGCAGCAAAACAGGTAACCAATACGAATCGAATCGAAGCATGGACGGCGCCAACTGGCGCCCCACCCAGGGGCCCGACCCTAACGCCGCCGACCCCGCCGGCGGCGACTGGCGCGCCCAGCTCCAGCCCGAGGCGCGCAGCAGGATCGTCAATAAGATGTACGTAAACCCTACCCTACTCTGATTGATTTCCTTTCCCCTTTCACCCCCTCCCTGATTTTCTTAATTTAGTTCAAAATAAAAGATTTCGGTCCATTTGGCACTTTGATCCGTCCATTTGATACCCATACCTACAGGAACCACAACAGATTCGTCGTCGATCCATTCTTAGGTCGAACTTCCCTGCTCGGGGATTAAACCATCTTCCCATACCTCTCCTGATTAGCTTTCAGTTGCTCACCACATCTCAAAATAGTCCTGCCTAACCACCTCATTCAATCGAAACTCTATTTTAACAACTGAACGCAAGTAACTTATTCACGAAAATGTACAAATTAGGTGTGAGAAGATTATAACTTACACAATAAACACACACCATGATGTAGATTAATCTAGTATAGTATAACACGGAGATGATATATTTTTTTCGTCGCATCTGGGTTACCATGGGTATTATTTTCTAGTGTGGTGGGAGACGTAATCTTGTTCTCAAACTTCATCTGGTTCCCAAAGGGATCTTCCTCACATGGTCACGAGTCATGACTAGATCAAACGTATGCCTTCTGTATTTTTTAATCATGCATGTGTTGCCTGGGATGTTGTACCTGTTTGCAAATTACATACCATATATTGTTGCAGAAAGTCATTGAATAGCAATATATCTGTCATCTTATTCACATGTTGCTTTGCATCTGTAGAATGGAGACTCTGAAGAAGCATCTGCCAGTATCAGCGCCCGAGGGGCTGAACGAACTTCAAAAAATCGCTGTGCGATTTGAAGAGAAGATTTATACTGCAGCCACCAACCAGGTACATTTAGCCTAGCTTTGCTAGCTTCCAGGGGCGGAGCAAGAACTTTAGTTATGGGGTTCAAACAGGCTGTGTGGGTCATTAATAGAAAAGAAATGATATTCAAATGTTCTAAAAGATTTTTAGGTTGATTTTTAAGTAGTTTTAGCATTTTTCATATTTTTTCGACCTTGGGTGATTTTTTCACACCCCTGCTAAGCCGGTGAACCTGGCCACCAAACTTATTTTCCCGGAATTCTGACTTTTTTCCTGCGCTTGGGAACAAGTCCCAATTTTTCTATGGGGCCCAGACTCGAACTCAAAGCCATGGGAGTGCAACGCCCACACTCAACTACTGGGAACACATCCCAGTTTCTGTAGCATTTTCACATAAAGTATCATATAAATGGTAAGTTCGTAAGTGAGATTTTTCAAATGTTGTCATTTATGTTAACACAATATTTGGGATGGAAAAATATTGCCTAGGAAGGAAACTTTTCGATATTTAGGATCTTTGCTACAGAGTGACAGCGAAATTGATGAAGATATTAGCCACAAGATACGAGCGGGGTGGTTGAAATGGCGCCAAGCATCGGGTGTCCTATGTGATAGAAAAGTCCCTCAAAAGTTGAAGGGTAAGTTATATAGTACGGCGATTAGACCTGCGATGTTGTATAGAGCGGAATGTTAGGCAACAAAAAGACAACATATACAGAAGATGAGTGTAGTAGAGATGCGGATGCTATGGTGGATCAGTGGTCATACAAGAAGAGGTCATATAAGGCGAGGTCGAATCTGCAATGATGATATATGTGATAGGGTTGAGGTAGCACCTATTGAAGAAAAGCATGTCCAAAATCGTCTGAGATGGTTTAGACATCTACAACAGAGGTCTCTTGAGGCACCGATGCGTAGTGGAATTTTAAGTCGTCTCGAAAACATAAGAGGTAGAGGTCAACCGAGACTGACGTGGGAAGATGCAGTTAAAATAGACTTGATTGATTGGAACGTTCCTAAAGATTTGGCGTTGGATAAGAGTGTATGAAAGTTAGCGATCCACATACCGGAGCCATGATCCAAGATCATAGGTTTAAGGGTTTTATTAACTTTAATTGGGTTTCTTTCCTAGCCTACCTCAACCTGTTTAGGACAAAAGGCTTGGTTGTTGTTGTTGTCATTATGTTAACACAAGGAATAGAACAATACGGCGAGATCATGAGCTTGGTTTCTCTTTTGTCAATGACCATGTTAAATTTACGAGTGTTGTACATTGAGTTCCTTCAGTCCATGGTTCTGCCAGTTCATGTTTGTATAAGTCGCCCATGTGTCCATGTGTTCAAAATTGTTATGTGTAAATGAGTGAACAACCTTATCTTAAAAAGGGACTATTTATTCAAGTCCATGATGGGATACACAATGGTATACAGTCATTTATCCCAGACCAAACATCAAACAAGAGTTTACTCCCTCCTTCCATTTTGTGTTGGAAAGGGCTTCATAATATTGCTTCCACTCCGTTGTGGTGAACATTTTCGAAGGGATTTATTTGGTTGGGGTACACTGTGTCACTGTTTTCATTTGGATTTCCTGTTTGTATATATTATTTGTGGCAAAGTGGTTTGCTGTCTATATGAGTGTTTTTGCATGGCTGCATGAGTAAGATGATATATATTTTTGAGTCAATTCCTTAACTGTGTTAATCATACCAGAACTTATGGTTGGCCAGTTAGTATTAGTATAAAACTTAAAATTAACATTGTTGGCTTCTTTTGCATTACCCAGTCCGATTATTTGCGAAAGATTTCTCTGAAAATGCTCTCTATGGAGACAAAGACACAACAACCTCCTGGAAATGCTCAAGTGATTCCAAATCAGAATCCCTCTGGTCCAGGTATCGTATGCAGTAAACTGAGTGTTACACATTTTATGTTCTATCATCTTCATCTTTTGCATATACATTACTACATTAGCTGTGATAACCTTGTGAGTTATGGAATTGCATTAAATGGTGGCCCTATGCATTTTATGGCTGTAATCATGCTCCATTTGTAAAGTGGGAAAAACATGTGATAGATGGAGCTATCATGTATAAGAATCTTGCATCTAGCCTTTGTCACTGGTTGTTTGCATATCCGGTACTACTAACACCTGTTGTCTAAGTAACTTGCATTTTCTTATTCACTTTTTCTTTTATTGCTCATTGTGTCTTTTGAAGGAGACATTTTGTTGTTGCTAAATTTATGATCCATTATAAGCTAGATGTTCAATTAATGTTTGGTGAAATAATGCACTTATTAAATGATTATACCATGATAGGTTCTAGTAACTTAGCTCTAGGTTGGAGCTAGATTACAGTGATGTAACTGAGTTAAAATAACAATTGTTATAACGGTGTCGTCTAAATGTTGCTTAAACACAAAGGCACCTGTGGAATATGAGAACCAAGGTGTCTTCATAGCAGCCCGAAGTGCACGAGGAGAGCGGGGCGAGTGGAAGGCCCAGAGGATAATCTCCGCGCCAAGCCTTGCTGCCGTACGCAAGGGGATATATCCTAGAGACAGTTGAACAAATATTTAGATATAAGAGATATGATTGTAATCCGAGTTGTTAGCAGGATAAGATAAAGATGTAAACTCTATCCTTCGGGCCATACTACTCGGCGTAACCCACCTTCATGGGCTCGCCACGCCGAACTCTACCCCGACGCGTTGATGACAATCGCCGAGCCAGAGGCTCGCCACGCCGGACTCCCCCTCATCATGACGACAGATTCATCGACGGAATCCGAGCGTTTACTTCTCGGTTATGTCGAGTAATATGGCCCGAAGGATAGAGTTTACATCTTTATCTTATCCTACTAACAACTCGGATTACAATCATATCTCTTATATCTAAATATTTGTTCAACTGTCTCTAGGATATATCCCCTTGCGTACGGCAGCAAGGCTAGGCGCGGAGCTTATCCTCTGGGCCTTCCACTCGGCCCTGTCTCTCCCTCAGGCACTTCTGGGCCGGTTATGAAGACACCTGAGTTCTTATATTCCACATTTAGGATAGCGCCTAGGATTTCTGAGCGTCCATGGTGAGCTTCTGGGTGAGCACCTGGCCAGCTGGATTGTGTGTGTGTGAGAGAGAGAGGGGGGCGACCCCCGGGGTAGCCGTCCCCCCCACCCCGTGCGGGCGGCAGCTGACAACCCCTCCCTCTTCTGCACTTCTTTGTTCTCTGCTTCTATTTTCTCCCGATCTGCTCTGATGCTCTTTCTCCCCAATCTGCTCCCCTCTGCTGCTCAGTGCTCTCTGCTCCGCTGTTCTCTGCTCTGCCACCCTCTGCTGACTCACTTCACTACTGTAGAAGTGTAGAACTGCTGATGCTTTCTTCTCTAGTGCTGACCTCTATAATTTGCTGTTTAATGCATGCCTTTATGTTTGCCTGATGTTGCCTAGACAATCATTGGGCGACATCCTAATCGACTAGTGGACAAGGCGCCTGTTGGGTGCCGTGATCGCCTAGTACACCATGACAACCATGAAAATAACAGTAGGCCATCTTCAGTTCTTTCTTAGATTATGTTTGTTCTCTCTTTTCTGCTACTTTTCAGATTAATGTGGTCTGCTTCTGAGCTTCCCCCAAAGGAACTAATGATTAGCTGTAAATCTGTTACTCAGCCCTTTAATTGCTTCAGTATATGTGCTTTTTTAATACAGAAACTCAATTTTACCTGTAACATGCTGATTTGAGTGCTTTGCGTGCCTTCTGCACTTTTGCTAGAAGTATTTGTTCACAAGATATTTAGCACGCATATGGTATCTTTTCTGAAACAGCACCTGGACTCCCTCCACAAGGCAGTAATCCAGCACAATCATCAGCAATCTCCTTGATATCTCAGCAACAGGCCCGACAGCCAAATAGTTCTACATCTGTACAAGCTTCTTCTCTTAGCAATCTCGGTCAGAGCTTGCCAGGTGTTGGCCAAACATCCACACTGCAGAATATGTCTGGCATGCCGCAAAACACTATGAATAATGGCTTGGCACAAGGCGCTTCACAAGATATTTATGCTGCACAAAGGCAAGTGACAGGAAGGCACCAACAGCAACAGCAATCACAGAGCCAATTAATTTATCAGCAGCAGCAAATGTTGATGAAGCAGAAATTGCAGAATTCACTTATGCAACCACACATTCAGCAGCAGCAATCTTTGTTGCAGTCAACACAGATGCAATCTTCACAGCAACCCATGATGCAAATGTCATCTGGCCTTCAGACTGGCCAGTCCATTCCGCAGACACAGTCAATGGCCATGCAGTCAGCTACTCAGGGTGGTATTCAACAGAATCCGTTGAACTCAGTACAACAATCTGTGCAATCATTACTCCAGCAACCTCCGCAATCTATTGTGAGGCAGCAGCAACAACCACAGCCCTCCATGCATCAGCAGCCTTCTCTGCAGCAGGCTCAGCCAACTCAGCAGCCCAACATTCCTTTGCAACAACAGCAACAACAGTTAATGGGACAGACGCCAAATTTACAACAAAATCAGTTAATTGGTCAACAGAATGGTGCTGTGGGGATGCAACAGCAACAGAGGCTACCAGTTCAGTCAAATAATCTTTTGAATATGCAGCAAACACAGATGTTGAACCAGCAGTCTATGCCCTTGCATCAGCCACAGCAATTGGGCTCCCAGGCAAATATGCCAAGCCTACAGCAGCAGCAACAAAATCAACAGCAGCAGCTTCTTGGAACTGTGCCTAATGTTTCAAGCATTCAACGGATGCATATGCTACAAACAAAGCCATCAGTTCAGCAACCACAGCAGCAACAGCATGCTCAGCAGCAACAGCATGCTCAGCAGTCATCAATGGGTTTAATGCAACCTCAATCTCAACACAACCAACTTCAGCAATCACAGCAGCATCTTATGTCGCAGTTCCAGTCTCAGCCTAACCAGCTGCAACAACAATTGGGGATGCAGCAGCAACCTTCAATGCAACAAAGACTTCAAACTTCAGCTGGCATGCTCTTGCAACAAAATAACATTGATCAACAAAAGCAATTTATTCAGGCACAAAGGGGCCTTCAAGAAGTTTCATCTAGTAGTAAGTTTCCCATATACTGTCTTTGTAGACTCATTGTATCCTTTTATTGTTCTACCCTCTAATGTTTTTCCCCGTGTTCTTATGTTCTCCTACCTCTCTGTTGTTACCCTGTAGATATTAACCTTTAGATCTCACCAGCTGTTTAAGCCAGCTTAGGGATCTGGCATTACTTTCACTTCAGTTTCTTAAGGCAATGTTTATGCTACAAGAACTACTCCCTCCGTTTCACAATATTTGTCCAAGCCTACCATGTGCACAGACTCAGGAAGCACCAAATTTAAGAGAAGTTTATGATAAATGATCACACATATCCCTATTAAATGACATACTATAACCACCTAATCTCTCTCACATCATTAAAGCAGGGGTAGGGAGTGGAAATATTGCAATTACTACAATCTTGATTTCCTCAATGGAAAAACATTGTGAACGATGCTTCCCAAGACAATGGGCAAACATTGTAAAACGAAGGGAGTAGCTTCAAATTGATTGGACTTTGGACTAAAAATTTGGAGATGACAATCGGATATAATTCAGATGCAGTTAAATATGCAATGCACATTGATCATCATGTTAACTAAGCTGACCCCATTGGTCTTCTGTGTCTTTCGTACATTACATTTGGTTTTATGATTTGTGGGCATTTTTGCTGGAGAATGCTACTGCACAACAATTGTTGCAATCTGACTAGTGACCTCGAGCTCGTTGTTGTTGCTGTACTTTTTTAGTAGCAAGTGCACTGTACTTTTTAAGTAGCAACACCACATTTGGTTCTGATTTGTGGACATTTTTGCTAGAGAGTGCCATTGTGCAACAAGCATTGCAATCTGACCTCTTGCTCATTGTTGTTGCTGTACTTCTTTACTGGCAAGCGCGCTATACTTTTTCAGTAGCAAGCAAACAAGTTTCTACTTGCCCCTTTATTCCATCCTATGTTGTACTAGCAGCTTGCTATTTGATGGCTTGTACATTAGTATCTTGTTTGACAGCCCTGCCTTTTATGCAGCATCTGTGGACTCCACTGCTCAAACAGGTCATTCAGGTGATTGGCAAGAGGAGATATATCAAATGGTAAGACATGCTACCATGCCTTTCGGTACTCTTGAGCGCACTCACTTGACCTTTCTAAAAATCGAAGAAAAGGACCTCCATAACAAAGACGTTGAGATTGCATCGATCTAGATTGATAAAAGATGAAACAAGAGACATGCTGGATTTAAGGGGCTTTCCCCCCATTATCTGTTGCAAATTGAAATTTCATGCAGCAATGCTTTAGTTTGGTAGGTACATGTACTACATTATGGCAGTTTATTGAATTGTTTATTCTGGTAGGTAGAGCATAATCACAAACCATGGTTTATTGAATGTCTGTAGCCTTTTCTGTACTATTCATCTCTGTATAGCTTCTGCAATAAATCTATGTGTATGAGGTTTTCTTTGCCCACAGGTTAAGAGCTTGAAGGACCAATACTTTGCAGAACTCAGCGAATTGTACAATAAGATCTCTGTGAAGCTACAGCATGTTGACAGCATGATGCCACCTCAAAAGCCAACAGAGCAGTATGAAAAAATGAAGAACTTTAAAATGATGTTGGAGCGTATATTGCAAGTCCTGCAATTTAACAAGAACAACATTCAACCTGCTCTGAGGGAGAAAGTTCCTATATACGAGAGGCAAATTATCGGTATCCTAAGTTCACAAAGAAGGAAGCCTGTGCAGACACAAGGGCAGCAACAGTTTCAGCAATCTGCTGGGCAAGCTCCTGGTTCTAACATTTCACAGCAACAACAGCCTTCCCAAGGTTTGCCACAGCATGACAGTCATACTAATCAGATGCCTCAAGCAAGTTTGCCAAGTATGAGCACCGGATTACAGTCCTCTAGTGCAGCTGGAATCCAGCATGTACCTGCACCTCCAGCAACAAACTTTGGTGTTCCAACAACACAGCAAAATGTTGCAAATGCACCGCTGACTGGCTCTAATTTGGAGGCTGCTCAAGGAAGCAATTTTAATTCTTTGCAGCATGGTTCAATGAGCAGCGCATTGCAACAGGGAAGCACTGGGCCCATGCAGAGTACAATGAATGCACAACAGCAGGCCAGTAGTAGCATGTTATCTCACAACTCAATGAGTACAATGCAGCCTAATGCCAATTCCATGCAAGCAAATGCAAGTTCATTACAGCAGCTGAAGCAGCAACAGCAGGAGCATCATATGATGCCGAATCAGCAAATAAAGCGTCAAATGCTTCAACAGTTTCAGCAAAAGCAAATGCTTCAACAGCAGCTCCCAATACAGCAACAATTACAGAAACAACAGCAAGCACAGATGCAGGTTCCACTGCTTCATTCTGGAAATGATGTAAATGAGCTAAATGTTAGACAAGGAGCTGCAATGAAAACTGGAATTTATCAACAGTTGGGCCAACGCAGCAACTATTATCATCAGCAGTTGAAACAGGGTGGTGCTTTTCCAATTTCGTCACCACAGAACCTCCAAGCATCATCCCCACAAATTTCACACCATTCTCCTCAGGTTGATCAGCACAATCTGTTGCCACCTCCAATTAAGACTGGGACACCATTGCATTCATCTCCATCCCCATTTGTTCCATCTCCATCACCATCTGTTGCCCCATCTCCTATACCAGTGGATTCAGACAAGCCACACTCCAATATATCGTCACTTACTAATGCTGGGCAGGCTGGACATCAGCAAACACCCATAGCACCTCAAACACAATCAATTGCCGTGAACACACCAGGGATATCAGCATCACCCTTGCTAGCAGAATTCACAAGTACTGATGGAAGTCAGGCTAACATACCAACTCAAGTTCCAACAAAATCAAGTGCAGCAGAAAGGCCTCTGGATCGGTTACTTAAAGCAGTGAGTATCTTGACAACTTTATATTTACCATTTCTGAATATATTGTAGAACTTGATTAATTTCAAATATAGTCATATTGTTGTGAAGAATATTGGCATAAAGAACATGAGGCTCAAGAGTAGTATTTGGCTGCAGGAGTTAGATATATCATGCCTTTTCTGGAAACTCTTGTGTGTGTCTACCTTGCTAAAGTTGACACAAGTAATGCCCATTTCAATCAACTAGTCCTTCAAATGATAACAGTGGTGCCTAGTCATTTTCGTTCTTGCCATCTGAAGATCTGATGGCTGATAGCATGTGTAACAGGAAATAGAATTGACCTGATTTCTTTTTTTTCCCCTGAATCCAGATGTATTGTCCAACTGTCTGTTCTGCTGGTGTGATAGTGCATAGCAAGTCATTTACACACTTCAATTTATTCCCGTAGAATTACTTCTGTTGATGATATGTCATGGTCTATAATCTTCTTTCCATTTTTTCTGCCTATTTCATAATGCAGTTGCGAACAACACCGCACCAGTCTCTTAGTGCTGCAGTTAGCGACATAGGATCTGTTGTCAGCATGATTGACAGAATTGCTGGGTCAGCACCTGGTAATGGCTCTAGAGCTGCTGTGGGTGAAGATCTAGTAGCTATGACAAAGTGTCGGTTGCAAGCCAGGAATTTCATAACACATGATGGGAGTGGTACATCAAAGAAAATGAAGCGTGACACAAGTGCAATGCCTCTTAATGTGTCGTCAGCTGGAAGTGTCAACGATAGCTTCAAGCAAACATATAGTGTGGATACCCCTGAGTTACAATCAACTGCAACCTCAGGTGCCAAGTGGCAAAAAACTGAGGTATTTTGTTTAAGATTTTGCTTAGAGAAACTATCAAAACACGATTTTATCCAGTAGTTCTAGTGTTACAATGACTAAGGGAAATGAAGTTGATGGGAGCTGTTCCAAATTATTGGCTACCTTGTAGTTTTATCTGGCATGTCGTTCATCTTTCTATAGGTAAACCATGCTCTGATGGAGGAGATCCAGGAGATAAACCAACAGCTCATAGATACAGAGCTCCACGTATGCGAGGATGACACCGAGTCATTTGCTGCTACATCTGAAGGGGCGGAAGGGACAGTCATCAAATGCACATTTACTGCTGTGGCTGTTAGTCCCAGCTTGAAGTCCATGTTTGCATCAGCACAGATGGTGAGCTTCTAAACACACACTCTATGCTCTGGACCTGTATCATTCGCTTATTTCTTCTTTGTTGAAATGTGTGACAGAGTCCAATTTTGCCATTGAGGTTGCTTGTTCCTGCTAGCTACCCTAAATGCTCCCCGGTGCTCCTTGACAAGTTTCCCGATGAACAAAGGTGCGTAGCCAGACGGCATTATATCATGCTGTCCTGGTCCTTCAGGTGTACATTGATTAAACTAACGGTGCTGCATTGTACTTGTGAATCTGCATCAGAAATTCCGATGACCTGTCTACAAAAGCGAAGTCAAAGTTTGGCATCTTGCTACGGGGTCTACCTGAGCCCATGTCACTGCGAGAAATGGCGAGGACATGGGACGCCTGTGCCCGCAAGGTCATTGCTGAGTACGCTCAGCAGACTGGTGGAGGCAGTTTCAGTTCGAGTTATGGTTGTTGGGAAAGCTGCGTAGGTGCTTGATCCGTCTGTTCTGCTGGCATGGAACAACTTCATTTTGCGTGGCCAAGTGCGGTTGCACTTAACTGGTGCTGGTCATCCTTGGTGACTATATTTATACCTTAATAGTTGAACAGAGTGCAATTGCTACTTGTCTGTTGTATTTTGTATTGGTGATTGTATTTATGGAAATCCTCTTCGTTAGCTTGATATGCATATGCTAGCGACCCTTTGTGTAGACATGTTTCGCCTATGTATTATGGTTTGTATGTCAACTGTGACCAGTTGCTTGGGAATAATTTTTTTAAAAAAAAACTGCGGAATGACTAAAGTATAAGCGTTCATTTTTATGCAAAATTTTGTAGTGTATTGCTTAAAATGCGTTTGTGCTGCAATGTTACTTCGGAACTATTAATTTGAGGGTGTTTTCATTCAATCTTTGGTCAAGGCGTCCTCCTGTTGTGATATGTAGCAACACCTTCTTGCTTTTCCAGCTTCTTTTTCCTGTTGAAGGCTTTCTTGTTGTGACATTTGATGGCATCTAGGGTTGGCTGTCGAGTTTCTTTTGAAATGAACATAGTTTGACATAAAATTATTTTTTATCATGTAAGTGGTTATTTCAAATTCGAGTTAACGAGTCACTGTCAAGTCAATGCTCATTAACTTTTTTTCGTTCAAAATAGATTTATTTTAATTTTGAATCCATTAACTACCGTAATCAAAGTAATTTTGATTCAAGCCCTAAAAAGTTTTTTGCCAGCCCTAGCAGCATCACCTTCATTCCACTTTTCTCCCCTATTCATTTCCCCTCACTCAAAAAATCTTTGTTTTCAAATTTCCTTCCAAGTTTATTAATATGAAGTATTTTTTTAACCATTTTCGAAAGTTTATGAATCAATTTTTTTTGTACCAAAAGTTTTTTGAACTGAATGTTTTCGCAAATCGAAAGTTTCAAGCAAAACTTTTTTTGAACTAAAAGCTTTTTAACTGAAAAGTTTCAAATCAAAAGTGTTCAATCCGAAAGTTTTTTTTGAAATATTCTCTCCTCAAATATCCCCACTTAAATTTTTTTATTTGAAGTTTCTCGAGTTGAAAGTTCTCGATTTTAGTTTTCCCGAGTTGAAATTTTCCTCATTGAAGGTTCCTTGAGTTGAAATTTTTAAAGTTGAAATTTCTTGAATTGAAATTTCCCAAGTTGAAAATTTTCCTATTCAAAATTTTCGAGCGATTAGAAATTCTCCGAGTTGAAAATTTTTTATATGAAATTTTCATAGTTGAATTTTTGCCTAGTTAATTTTTTGAGTTGAATCTTTTAGATTTGAAAAAAAATTGACTTGAAACTTCTTGTTTAAAATTTTCAAAGTAATTTTTTTATTTGATATTTTTGTGTTAGAGATGAAGGGTGCCAGGGGAAGTGAGTAGGAAAGAGAGAATGGGAAGAGTGGAGGTGGATGGAGATGATGGCACATGACATTCTAGGAGGGCATTATTAATTTTTTTTAGTTTGATGATAACCTCAAATTAGTCATGCACTATGGTAACTGATTCCAAATCATGCATCGGATAATTCTCTCCATATGGCCTCAATTGCCTCGAAGTATAAGCAACAACTTTGCCTTTCTGCATCAGCACACAACCAAATCCTTGACGTGAAACATTACAGTAGACATCAAAACTGCTCTGGATATCTGGTAACACCAAACAGGTGCTGAAGTCAATCGCTTCTTTTAACTCCTAAAAACTCTTGTCGCGTTTTGATGTCTAGGCAAACTTCTTATCTTTTTTTTAACAACTATGTCAACAGTTTAGCAATAGTCAAAAATCCTTCTATGAACTGACAATAATATTCTGCCATTCCAAGAAAACTACAAATTTGGGTTACTGAGTTCGGTTTCTCCCAATGCAAAATGGCTTTAACTTTGCTTAGATCAACATCTACTCCTTTGGCAGTTATCACATGACCAAGGAATTCGACTTTATTTTTTCAAAAATCAAACTTACTGTACTTGGCATACAACTAATGCCTTAGAAGCCTTTCAAGCACTAATCTCAAATGTTCTGCATGTTCTTCTTTAGTCTTAGAGTAGACAAGAATATCATCAATAAACACAATTACAAACTTATCCAACTATTCCATGAAAACCTTGTTCATCATGTTCATGAAATAGGCAATGCCATTGGTTAACCCAAAAGACATGACTGTGAACTCATAATATTCATATCGAGTTGAAAATGCAGTCTTAGGCACATCCTTTACACGAATCTTCAACTAGTGATATCTTAACCGAAGATCTATCTTGGAAAACACTCCTGCTCCACTAAACTATTCAAACAGATCATTGATCCTGGAAAGAGGATACTTATTGTTGATCGTAAGTTTATTAAGTGAATGATAATCAATACATATTATCATGCTTCTATCCTTGTTTATAACAAACACGACTGGCACTCCCTACGAAGACGAACTAGGTCTCACAAAATCTTTCTTTAGCAGCTCTTCAATTTGCTGTGATGGCCCATTTTCTCTCTCTCTCTTGACCTAGCCCATCCCCCAGCTTTCCATGCGCATTGTCTCATCTCCACATCGCAACCCAACTCGTTGCGCTTCCACGCCGCGTCGCAAACAGGTAGGGCCCACCTGCTAGTCATCTTCCCTACTTATCCGGGATGGACACCGCGCTGTGCCACTGAATCCACGCCAAACTCCTCCTTATTCGCACCTCCTCCGTACATAAAAGTCGCACCCGAGCACCAGATCTACCCTTCTCTCTGCCGGAGCAATGTTTGATGTCATCACCATCGAGGAGCCTATCACCACCGTTGCCTTCATCGCACCACCATCCACCAAAGGTCACTAGAGGTCACGACAATCGCATCACCAAGATCACCTCATCGAGTTCACGTACCCAGAAACCCTCACCGATAAAGCCATCGTCTACCACCGTGAATGCCATTGCCGGTGACCCTAGGTCCCATACGCCGCCACCAACGTGATAGCCACACCAGCGCCATGTGGCCCGTGTGTCTGTGCCACATCATCTACCATGTGTGTGTGCTACTTCAATGCACGCCATGCCATGTCAGTGCCATGTAAGTCTAGTCTAGACCAGTCGATGGACTTGGTCTACTATAGGCCGAGTCTATGACATGTGGGTTCCACATGTTAGCCTCTCAGGTACTTTTCTAATTCCAGAAAATAATAAGATTCTAGAATATTCTCCGTGTCTCACATGTCAGTCTCATAGAAAGGAATATTCTTGGTATATTCTCCTTTCCCTCTCAATTTCTAGGACTCCGATAAATTTTTTGAGAACTTGTTCTCCTTCATACGAACTCCGATTGAGTCTATTCAAGTTTCTAAGTTCATGCAAAATCGAGCCCTATATTTTAGTATATTTATTTTGATTTTTGGAGTTTCTTTCCTCTGTTTTGTATTTATTTCTTTTCATCGCTCGTTTCACATAGACGTTGAAGTGCCAGAAGCATTTGAAGGAAAACAGTTGACTCAAGATTAAAATCAGGACCTATTCTAAGGAAAGTTGCGCTTTGATCATTTTGAACCTAGCCTTTACAAAATTGATTTTGTTTGAAATTATTGCATACTAGTTTAAATTATCAACTGTTTTATTATTTTGGGAACTAGTTATGCAACCTACTTAATTATGCCTATCTTATCAGTTGTTATATCATTGTCATTTGTCACCCTAGTTTGGTTAACTATTAGTTGATCATAAATATACAACCAATGTGGGTTAGTTTAGACGTGATTAGAATGCTTAGCTATGCAATGGGTTATTAATATCATTTTAAAGATGCAAATTCAAATATGACTAAGTGACTATGGAATATATTTTTGAAAAGGGGGTGCCGTGTGTTATCACATGATGAGATGATGCTGACGACATGTATTGCATTATAATCAACTAGGATGGTAAATGATTTAGATAAGACAAGTGACAAGAGGTTGTATGTCCATGGGTCTATGAGACATTGGTTTGGAGATTCTAGTGCGCCTTCCTATGATTTGATCTGTATCACAATTTGTGTGCCTTTCCACCTCTATCTCCATCTCCGGCAAGGCTTCGACAGTTTCATCCTCTAATGGTGGTGACAGTGACGAGTTAGGTTGGGGGTTCGCCGAATTAGGGTTCAAATTCACCGAGGCCCTCTATAGAGGGAGTGGGGAGGGGCAGAGGCATGGCAGTGAATAGCGGGGCGATACTAGCACTATGGGAGGATGGTGGGCGACGGAGGCGACACAAGCGACAAGAACGACGAGCAATTAGGACGTGGGGCCTTGCCGGCATCAAAAGAGACGCCAACGAGGTGGCAGGAGGCAATAGGGTGGTGGTGTGAGAATGGTGCGCTAGATTGGGTAGGGGAGGCGGCTGTTTTGGGAGTGGAGATGGAGAGAGAGAGGCGGCGAAGGAGTGGTTAGGGTCGATGGATTATCCCAGGGTTGATACTGAGGTGGGTTAGATCCAACGGTAAAAAAAGCAATGATTTTGGGGATGTAATCATGCGCATGATGGCTAGTTAATCCCAACATACATAGTTATTGCTTAATAGGTCCGTCCAACACAAGTAGTAGGCCCGGCTAACATTGTTATACAAGTAGACAGCACACGTTCTGATCGGCACAGCTGCATGTTACTAGGTCGTCTAATATAATGCTGCTGCATAAACATATATATAGTTGAGTACAATACTGTAGCTGCAAGTTAACAAGGGATAATATTGGTGACTCGTGATTCCTTCCTTGGTAATGAGACGGCATCCTTTTATCTCGACACCTGCCAGGCTGCCATTGAGAGAATGGAGAACAGCAATGCACACGTATTAGCATCTCGTAAGAATGAAATAGGATGATGACGATGCATTTTTCAAAAAAGAAATAGGATGATGATCTACCCACCCAAAAAAGATGTTGAATTAATTGAAAATGCATGCTTACAGTCTCGTATTGAGAAAACAAGGAAATGGTAGTAAAATGAAAGCAAGGAAAGTATTCAAGGAAAAAATAATCCAAAAGAGCACAATACTCTCTCTCTATATATAAAGAGGTTTTCGTGTGCTAATGAACTCTAGTACTAGTTATTATCACAAGTCATCTAGCATGGTGATTGAAACCTTGACTCATATCACATTTTTTCTCTCTCCACTACGCACATCCACGTGCAAGAGAAACGGGGTTAATAACTAGTACTAGAGTTAGCTGTCGTACCAATTTTTCCGGCACTCTCGCGAGTACATCATCCCACTTCCAATATTTCAAGTAAACGAACTGTTATACTCTTTTATCGGTTTTAATATACTTAAATACTAATTCTAAGATACTTAATACGACATGATTGAAAAAAATTCATCCGGATATATAAACTTTTTCATATATAAAAAGAGTATATACACAAATTATAATATAAAAGGTGGACTATGATGAAATATTTCATGCAACTCAGTTTGGAGTAACCTCAAAAGGATAAAAAAAGGTATAAAAACATCGTTTTAAGTGGTGTGTTGAAAGTGGAGAATATACTCCTTGGGGGTACGAAATATATATAGATATAACTTAACTTATTTATTTAAACTGTATATGAGAAGTGGAAGTATGTACCCTAGGTGTATGGAACCATTTTACCATATATATATATGGGGCACCATGATTTCAAATGTGCGAATTCAAGCCATATTCGAGTATATTTTTCAAAAATTTCAGTTTTAGGGCATTATACCAGACGAATACTCATACCATGGGTACCCCAGCGGTCCAGAGTGTCAAACAGGCTGCCCCAAGCCTAGCTCTGGTCAAAGGCCCCCGCTGGGTCACGAAGGATACTCGTCCCCGACCAAACCAACCAGGGGCGTCCGACACGCGCCACAGGTCGGACTCCCCACAAGCTCCGACCAAGCTGAGGCGATCTCCGCCAAGGGCCGAGTGCCAAGCCGTTGGCCACCTGCCCCACGGACACGACAGCTCGGAATGACCGCGCGAGGGCAGGTGGCTCCTTCCCAAGGTAGCGAGGAGGTTGCCAAAGTCAAAGCTTCGGTCTCATCGTCAAGTCATGCGCAGTGTGAGGATGCGCTCCCTCCCGAGGCAGCACCGGAGCCGAGTATTAAGGCGTCAGCATCTGACAGACGTGCAAAAAAGTAGGTGCGCCATTTCCCGATGAAACGGAAAACTGCGCCACTCGATGAGTCCACCGACCCGGCGTGGGGTGAGTGGACGCCGATCAAATCGCCAAGACCGAGAACCAGGACTCTTAACATAGGACACCTCATCCTTTACTCTCCCAACTTCCCGTGTAATCTTCCCCCTCTGCCTGTATAAAAGGAGGCAGGGTCCTCTGAGAAGAAGGGGGACCCCCTTTCTCGGTTTTTACGGGTAAGCTGTTCTCGCTCACACAGCTTCGAGTCCTTAGCTCTCGCTTGTAACACCGTGCAGTCATCTGCACCCGAAGCAATACAGTGTCACTACCCGAACTGGAGTAGGGACATTCGGCCCGAACCAGTATACATCTTGGGCTTCCTGAGTCTAACCATTTAAGGAGAGGGAACGCGCGGTCCCTTGACTAAAAATTCACTTGTCGGCGCTCGAAACACCGACAATACCCATCTATAACAATTCGAATGAAACACATATCTTTGAAAAAGCATACTCGAATTCAAAGATTTTGAACAAGTTCGGATCACATGCTTTGCTGATTTATATATAAAATCAGCACATACTTATAACCAAACTATCATCAAAAAGGAAAACTCTAGTTTGAATTTCAGTTCAAACTTGTTTGATCTAGTTAGTAAACTGGTTAAACTCAGTATCATAGAAATTTCAAAAAGTATCGCATGAAAATACATAGAAAAAATATACTTTTTAGATCATGGTGCTCAGGCACCATGGTGCCCTAGGTAATTATACTATATATATATATTTGTGTGTGTGGTTTTCGTATGCTAATGAACTCTACTAGTTATCATCACTGTTAAGGTATATATTGCCTTATATAAGCTTTCTTTTTATACCCATTTATGCATCTATATATTCTAGCCTATTGGCCTCACGATAAATACAAAGTTTCAAATGCTATTCATAAATATGGTATTAGAGCGAGTTACGAAACCCTAGCCGTCACCCACGTTCTTCCACTACGCTTCCCCAGATAAGAAATCTCCACTCCTGAGACCGGCCACCTTCTAGTTATCCCTTAGATTTGTAGCAGCAGCAGCACAGCATCCCAAAGACGAGAGGTTGTGGCTAGCGAGATGGCGGCGAGGGAACTCGAGGCCGAAGGTGTTCTTCGACATGACGGTGGGCGGCACTCTGGCGGGGTGAAGCATGATGGTGATTGGTGCTGTACGCCGACAATGTGCCACGCGCGGCGGAGAACTTCCGTGCGCTGTCCTCAGGGGAGAAAGGCGTTGAGGACTCGAGGTAAGGCCATCGAGAAGGTTGGATCCCCCAACGGCTCCACCGCCAAGCACGTCGTCATCGTTGACTGTGGCCAGCTCCCTTTCCCAACGTCGTCAACGTCGCCGCTCGAAGGCCGCTGCCACCCCGTTTCTCCACCGAATCCTGCCTCTCCACCACCGGATCCAGCGCAGCCGCACCTGGATCCGGGGTCCAGCAGTCGCTATGGAGCAGTGGAGTGCGGGGCCCACGCCGGGGCGACTGTTGACATCGACGCAGCCGCCAAGGCCGAGCAGCAGAGAGACCACCGTTGTGCTGCCGTACATGGCCGCCACCATTAGTGGCATGCGTGGCTCGTACGCCTTGCTCCGGCCATACCACAGCCCCACCCCATTGGCTAGCTCCTCGTCGGGTTTTATAACCCGATCTGGCCGGAGCTGCTCCGGCTCCACTGGCTTCAGCTTTAGTTGTAGACAGCAGCTTCTCCACCGGCTTCTACCTCACGAGTTTTGGCTTCTTCCTCTATGTAGCAGCAGCATTGCAGCAGCATTGCTGGCCCTCGATTCGTCATCCACCACCCTCTTTTTCTTCTTCAAGTGATTGCTCTACTTTGTGCTATGAGCTTTGTTGATGGTGGGCTGCATGTGTGGTGCTTCTGCGCTGCTGCTATTCTGGTTCTGATGCTATTGCTTGTTATATTGCTATTATTGAGTTTTTTTTCTTTCGAGTCTTCCGTTGAGTCCATCCAAGTCCTTAGTACCTATCTCTGAGTTCCTTCATGCCATGTGAGTCTATAAATTCCTTATCGGTCAACCGATTGCTCTTCTAGCTCTCATTCCTTTCGCATGGCCGCAGTCGCCGCTCTTCTCTTTGAGTCACTACAAATCATAGAAGTCGTTACGATGCCGCTACTTCTCTTTGAGTTGTCGCCCCGAGCTTCTAAGGCCGCAGTTTTTCTAGTGCACTGCACCACCGCCATCTTGGGCTTCGATCTGAGCTGCCATGCTTTTATCTATCCCTCTTATGATTCATTTGAAAGCTCTCTATTTGCGTCAGCTTCGTCATCTTCTTTGTCCTTATCGCGGTCGACTTTGTTCCTGCTTTCTCAACCCTTGTACTTTGTGTTTTATGGGTTGCCGCACGACTCCGAATGGGTGATGTTTGATACATTTTCTAGGAGCTGAATACTATGACGTCAACTTCAAGACTAGGACTTTGAATTTTTCCTATTTTA
This sequence comes from Otatea glauca, assembly GCA_036346275.1. Classification (NCBI taxonomy): domain Eukaryota; kingdom Viridiplantae; phylum Streptophyta; class Magnoliopsida; order Poales; family Poaceae; genus Otatea; species Otatea glauca. Next base: position 1,087,460 of record CM070712.1, read on the forward strand.
GTGTCAATCCTTTCAAATGCAATGTAGTTACATACGCCTTGCATTTGAGAGGGTGTTACAGTATATATTGCCTTGTATAGATACTGCATTATATAGATATTGCTTTGCATAGATATTGTCTTATATATGCTTTTCTTTTGTATCCACTTATACATCTATATATTTTGACTTATTAGCCTCGTAACAAATACAAGTTACAAGTGCTATTCGTAACCATCACCGTGCATCTAGCATAGGGATTGGAACTTTGACTCATATCACCTTTTCTCTCTCCACTACACATGTTCACATGCAAGATTCACGATGTGATAACTAATACTAGAGTTCACTAGCACACCAATTTTTTTTCGCTATACATACCATATATACCGTACAATTAACTGAGGCACTATGATCTAAAATAGGTATTTCCTCTATGTATCGTAAGGGAAATTTTTTGAAATATTTTAGATGTTGAGTTTAACTAGTTTACTAACTAGTTCAAACAAATTCAAACTGATTCGAACTAGAATTGCCTTTTTATGATAGTTTGATTACATGTATGTGCTGATTTTATATATAAATCAGCAGCAAGTGATCTAAATTCATTCAAAATCTTTGAATTCGAGTATATTTATTCAAAGGTATGTGTTTCATTTGAATTGTTATAGATTAGATGAGTATATACCCTAAATATAAAATTTTCAAAAAATATATCCAAATTTGGCTTGAATTTGTGCATTTGAAACCAATTCCGACGTCCTATATATGTATACATACATATTCATGAATGAGGTGTGTGTGTATATATATATATATATGTGTGTTGAATTATAAGTGAATTGTCCATCTTTCCTCATCAGCTTAAGCTTTTGAGTGAACTGGTTGGTGCATACAACTCAATATGGTATCAAAGCCAAGAGGTCTCAAATTCAAGACCGGTTGACGCAATTAAAAATAATAATTGCAGCCCACTTCTATTCCACATCCTAAGCTTGAGGAAGCCCTATACGTAAGGGGGAGTGTTGAAGTATAAGTGAATTACCTATCTTTTCTCATCAGCTTAAGCTTTTGGGTGAACTGGTTTGGTGCATGCAACTCAATAATATATATATATATATATATATATATATATATATATATATATATATATATATATATATATATATATATATGGAAAGTAGATATATGGCGAAATCATGAAAGTAGTTAAATAGGAGCGTTGGATCAAACTTGAATGGTTCAAATCTAGGTGGAATCCCACCTCCTTCACTTAAGTTGTGGAATTTTGTAATTTTTCTAGAGGGTTATGTGTAAAACGTGTTTAAGTGAGGAGGTGAGATTAAATCCCACCTAATTCTGAACCATTCAAGTTCAATCCAACGTCTCTAATTGTTTACTTCATGATTTCACCATATGTCTATTTTCACCATATACTTCCCCATGCAAGATATCCAGTGTAAACCCTTTTTATCGTGAAAACTTAGTGAAACCCAAATGTACAAGTTTTGAAAAATTCTCAAAAAAATTACCATACGTAGGGGAAGGTGGGTTTTACAATCCTGTAAAATTTGAAGACCAAACTCGATCGCATTTGAAAGATATGAAAAAGACAAAAGCACTATTTGTCTTTTTCATATCTTTCAAATGCGATTAAGTTTGATCTTCAAATTTATAAGATTGTAGAAGCTTACCTCCCATACGTATGGTAACTTTTTTAGAATTTTTCAAAACTTGTAGCCATGGTTTCACGAAGTTTTCACGGTAATAGAGGTTTACACTATATATATATATTATGATAAAATTCAGAATAGTGTGAGCAGGAAGGTGGCATATACAATTATACATACGTCTGAAAATTGAGAGGAGTGTGACCAGGACAATGAAGCGCTGAATATGCGCGGATATTGATAGCTGAGAATCAGTACATTTTACTATGGTGCTCTGTGCTATATGTATATATGTGATTCATGGTGAGAAGTTATGGACACACAAAAGCTTTGGCAACTGCAGTAGATGAGATGCAGTCTCGTTGTTGGGTTGTTTCTCGGAAACAAACAAACGGTTAATTATCCAATACATAGATGTTTGGACAGTCGCAGTCATGTAGAATAGGAGCTATGAACCCTGGATGCACCCTGCAACTGTGCGCTAGATAGTATTGTAGTGGGTGGCCAATATACACGCATACACGAGAAGAGAGTAGTCACAACCAAGTAGCGATAATCGGAGATGACAGGTTTGGCCGCAAACAGGAGAGAAGTAGTAGCCTAGCCTATTTTAGCTAAGCAGCAGAAGGATTGATTTGGGTAGGAAGTTTTGAGGTGCAATGCAATGGGTAGGCAGGCAGGGCTGATACGATCCACCGCCGTGTTTGTTTCAGTGGAGCTAGCTGTATGAATGGATGAATGGATTTAGCAATCAATGTTACCAAATCTACCAGCTGGTTGCAATGAGATTCAATTTCTGCTAGTATCAAGTACGTCTGTGGCATCTAAATCAACTGTAAATACACACGGGAACGGGACCCAGACGAAGGGCAAATATATAATTGTTTGGAAATGGGAGCAATTAAGCAAAGGAGAGCAGATCGGTTGACCTGAGGAGTGAGTCGTGGTCGATCAGGATTCAGGAGAGGTCTTGGTCGTCGAAGTCGTCGGGGAAGGAGTTGAAGAAGTCGGCGTCGACGGGGAGGGAGGAGGTGGCGCCGGGGTGGCGGTCCAGGACGTCGACGGGGTCCTGGGCGTCGGAGTCGACCTCCATCATGCCCATGCCGACGACGGTGGCGGCGTGGTTGTCCTCCGAGTCCATCTCCCCCGCCGAGTCCTCCCAGTCCACGGCACCGGCGCCGGCAGCCCCCGACGAGTTGGAGTGGTGGTTCATCCAACTCGAATCGACGGATCTCTCGAGCTGCTGCGGCCCGCCGCTTTCTTTCGACTCTTCTTCCCCTTTCTCCTCTCTCTCTCTCTCTCTCTCTCGCGCTCTTCCCAGTGCAGTGCAGTGCGTAGAGAGAGAAAATGAGCGTCTGGACGAAAGCCCGGCCCACTCAAGCCCAAAGAAAGAGGCTCTGGATCTGGATCTGGATCTTCTTTGTCTCTCCTCCTCTTCGCTTGGATTGGTTCCTCCTGAACCCTAACCACTACCCACCCGGGTCTGGATCTCGATGCCCTGCCATCCGCCGCCATCCTTCCCGGGGGCGAGACGACCGATCGCCGACGACCAAGGTTTGTTTCCTCAACCTGGGGTCTCAGTTGGGCCTTCCTCCTCGGTTAGGCTCTCATGGAATCCTTCTTTCCTCGTTTTAAACCTCGAAGGATCGGTCCCCTTGCCTTAAATTAGGTTTTCCTTCTCGATCTCGCTGTCAAATTGTTCTTTCTTTGGGCACTAGATCGGCAATGGGGTAGATTGTTACCTTAATTAATAAGGGTTTGGTTTCCTTCTCAATTTTTGCCTATTATGAAATTGCTGCTAGCAAGTGGCGCAAAAAACCTACTTTATCTCGAGTTAGATGCACAGGTTCAGGGATGACATGGGGACAACTGTATAGCCTCTCGGGCTAGCATGAGCAGGGTTTAAAATGCCGACGAAAACCGGTCGGTTTTCGCGAAAATCGGCCGTGTCGAGCCGGTTCGACAAGTAAAACCGTTCGGAAAACTGTTTAGATGAATAGTAAATTTAAAAAATTTGAAGAAATTTTGCAAAAGGTGTCAAAAAATTTTGAAATTTTTTTTGTGCGGTCCTGAGGCCATCCTAATGATTTTATAAAATTTTCAGATTATTATCAGATACGTACATTTTTTAAAAATTCTGACAGTGATACTATCACAATATATGCTCTTTAGTTTTTTATTTTTTAGGGGCACAAAATGAAGTCTAATATTTCTTAAACTTTTTTTGTGATGTTATAACTTATTTACAATGATTATGTAAAATTTTCAGAAGATGATCAGATATGTGTATTTTTTAAAAATTCTGAAAGTGATATTATCATTGTATACGCTCTTCTATTTTTGATTTTATATAGGTACTAAATGAAGTCTAATATTTTTTAAAATTTTATTGCATAATACTTTGGAACTATTTATGGTTACATTAAATTTTCAGAATATAAAAAATCTTTTAAATATTTATAAAAATCTGACAATATCTTTGTTCCTTTTCCTTAATTGCTGTTTTGGATTTTTTAGAAGTAACAAATGATTTCAAAAATTATTTAAATTTCTCTGAGGTGTTTTATAGATTAATTGGGATTTTTTGTAATTTTTTCAAATTTTTTTGCATTTTTTTGCATTTTCCTTTCATTTCCACCATTTTTTCTTCTGTCGTCGGTTTTCGACGAAAACCGACCGGTTTTCGAGCTTTTCGACCGGTTTTCGTTTTTTTTGAATTGGTTTGACCACCTGTTTGACTTTCGCAAACCGATCGGTTTTAAATTTCGACCGGTTTTTGCGAAAACCGGTCTTAAAACAAATCTCAAATTCGATTCAAAACGAAATTGTTAACCCTGAGCATGAGCAATTTACCTCTCCAGTCAAGCTTTTTTAGAATTATTATGTCAAACATGCACTTTTTCTTCCGAGTTTGGGTCTATGTGAGGATCACTTGGGCCTGGCGCTTATGGGACTACGCTGCACGGATCAAGGTTAGAAATCTCTGCGAAATTTTGCGAATTCTCGTTGAGACCTTGTTCTCCGGAGCCAGACGAAATTATGTGAGCCGGCCGAATTCAAAAAGTAAAAAAAAATCGTGTTACTACAATAATCTCGGATTTTCTCGGCGAGATTTCGCCATTACCGGTTGGTATCTCGTCATTTTTTTACTGGAATTTAATGTTTGACAACCAGATTTGACCGGAAATTGACCAATAACCATGAAGAAAGTCATCTTCTATGAAAATTTGTTGAAAAATCGAATTTTTGAGACATTTTTAAAAACTTTAGAAACACTGTCAGCATTTTATAAAATTGTACGTGCTTTCTTTTGATCTGAAAAATTTATGGTACCATTATTAGAAGTGTAGAATCATACAGAAATTTTTTTAAAATAATTTAACTTCATTTGTTATCTTTAGAAAATAAAAAACAGTATGAACATAATTAGGACAGTATCACCGTACCGGTCAAAATTTTCATAAATTTTCTCGAGTATGATCATGATGCAAAATTTTTATGAGAGCTTAATAATTGACTCAGTATCAATATATAATTTTTTTTAAAAAAATTAATTTATTTTGTTTGTTCAATCAAATCTATGTATGTATTGAACTTTATTTGTTATATTTCAAAAAACAAAAATAGAATGAACATAAATAGTACACTGCTTGTAAGAATTTTATAAATTCACTTTTGCGTGATCGTGATTCAAAAATTTTATGAGATTTTAATAATTTCTTCATAACCCTTATGCAAAATTTTTAAATATTTTTTGTTTTCTAAAGTAAATCTATGTATTTGCTCATTAGGTTGTTACGAGGATGTAGCACTCTTAGAATTTTTGGAACTCTTTGAAGCTTGATTATCAGATGAAAATTTTATAGAAACATTGATGATAAATCAAGACCATCTACAAATTTTTTTAAAATTTTCTAACGTGGTTTGTACCATTTTTCATTTGGTTGAAGTTTGCGGGTAAAGCTTTTATTAGCAGAGTAACACTTTACGAATTTTTAAAAATTTATAAAGTTTGATTATCATCTGAATATTTTATGAGAATATTAGTGATGCATCACAACTATGCACAAAATTTTTAAAATTTTCTAACGTGGTTTGTTTCTTTTTTCATTCGGTTCAAACTTGTCGGTCAGTGTTTAATCAGGATAGTAGCAATATTTGAATTTTTAAACATTCCTCAATTATGATAATCATTTGAAATTTTATGGGAACATCACTGATGTGTCAGGAACCTACAAAAAAAATTTCAAAATTTTTTGACGCCGTTTCATCCATTTTTTGTTCGGTGCAATTTTGCTGAGACCTCAGCAAAACCGGATGAAATTTCGGTTTTCTCGATAGAAAAAAAAAACGGATTTGAATTTTTGTTTTTGTATATCGTCCTAAATTTGTCCAAAATTTTTAAATCTCGCCGAGATTTCGTTCTCTGGCCATGGACGAAATTTGGAGCGAAACCGAAATTTTGAACCCTGGCCTGGATACGCGATACGACATTTTCTTAAAAACACCGATACAAGGATACATGTATAATAATAATAGTAGTAGTAGTAGTACGAATTCTTGTTAGGAAATGAGAAATTGCGGCTGGTAGAATGCCCCAATTAAGTTCTTCCCTAGCGGATGGTTGATCACGGTCTTCCCTCCAACAGAGGAATCCACCTAAAGTAGTTCATCCAGCCTACAATTACCACCATACCAGATGTAAACCAACTCTTAGTAACAAAATCTAAATGAAGCTTAGTACCTGGGCCATCAGAGTAGTGGGTGTCTGTATGAAATTGACACCACGGAGGAATGCGGGTTGTCGTGCGTGAGTGCCCAGGGAATTTTGTTTTAAATAATACATTTTTAAAAAGTAATCGGCACATTAATACGCGGATTAAAATATTTGCAAAAATAATACTTCGTCGCCGTACCGGATGGCGAAAATAGGCTCGTCGCCATATAGTTCGGCGAAAACAGTAATTTCGTCAAATGGTGTGGCGAAAATAGGCTAATTATGTGATTAACGATGTCTGATAGAGCGGGTGACCGGAACACCCTATTTTCGCCAAACCATACGGCGAAAATAGGGTCGTCGCCAAACGGTATGACGACAGCCTATTTTCGCCATATGGGTTGACGAAAATAGGTGGGTCGGCGTTGGGGAGAAAGAGAAAGAGAGAGGGAGAGAGGGGGAGAGAGAGGGAGGCAGGGAGAGAGTGAGAATTTATGCGAAATATTTTTAAATAATAAATCTATTGATGTAATTCGTGTAGTTAAAAGTAGGGTTAACAAATCAAGAAAAAAATTTATATTTGTCAGTGATAATTCATTTATGAATTTATGTTGTAAATAACACAATTTTATATTAAAATTGGAGAAATGTACCTTGCGAAAAATTGCAAGAATACACCTCAGTCACGGGACCATAGGACGAGAGGAAGAAGTCGCCCGAAAAAAATAAAAAATTCAATCAAAATTATTTGAAAGGAAATTTAATTTATGAGAGAAAGTCAATGTTATTTTGACGGGTGGTAGAATTGTATATTTCAAAGTAGGGTCAATTAATTCGGGAAAATTAATTGTATGTGTCGATGATAATTAATGTAGTGCTTTGCAAAATTATTTGTCAGTTAATTATTTCTGAGAAAAAAACAAATTTCATTGTTCGTCTTTCGTTTTGCGACAAAATTGACGACAAATAAAACTCGACATTGATATTGCAAAGTGCAGAGCTAAGTCCCAAATTGGGATACAATATAGATACATACCTTACAATTCATAAAATTGAGAATACAACATAAGTCAGAATACCATAATTCTATGGCCATATTTATCGGTATAGAGCATGGTGACAAAGATAAAAGTCATCTATTGGCGGTAGCGCTTGAACGTCGAGGATGAGGTGATACGAAATCGTCATCATCATCATCGTCATTTGTATGGTTGGGAGCTAGCCCGCCTGTAGTGCTGGTTGAACGTGCTCCTCTATTGTTTCTTTAACGACCTGCTATGGAAGTGCTTGAACGTCGAGGTGGAGGTGACACGAAATCGTCATCGTCATTTGTATGGTTGGGAGCTAGCCCGCCTGTAGTGCTGGTTGAACGTCCTCCTCCATTGTTTCTTAAATGGCCTGTTGTGGAAGTGCTTGAACGTCAAGGTGGAGGTGACACGAAATCGTCATCGTCATCGTCATTTGCATAGTTAGGAGCAAGCCCCCTCCGGTGGTGGTTGAACGGCCTCTTGAACTTGATGCTGCAGAAGTACTGTGTCGATCACTACCCCTCCAGTTAGATCCGCTTTTGCGTCTTCTGCGCTAACCACGCATCACCCCCCGCCGAAGAGTATATACATCGATAAGAATTGTGGGATATCTTTGTTCAGCAACTCTTCATCATCTGAGAATGACTAACACACAAGACGAGCATACGAAATAGTGAACTTATGTATAATAGTAAAAAGATTAGTAAGGTGAACAAATATAGAATAACTAACTTTAATATGCTCTGCATACCGATCGGGTAGCATCAGTACACTTTAATATCTTCTAGAGAAACATGTTGTAGAAGGGTGGTCGGCTAGTTCGCACACCCTGAAATACCTTTGACGCCACCATTGGAAGTGCGCCTTCAGGTCGTCGGAGGTCACATGGTTCAGGCCAAAGGTTGTCAAGTTATGCCTCCGTAATGTCAGACGTCACTATTGCAATTTGGACATCACTTTACTTAGGTTCTCCTCCTTGAATGGATCGTCCTTCTCACCACGCGTAACCTTCAACTTGTAATTAAGAGCTACGCTGCTCATATCGGGTGTCCACGAAAATGCTTTGCTAGAGGGTCTAGCCATGGTGAAGAAGTGTGAGTGGGAGTTGCGGTTATGTGCCTGCGGTTTGGCCTTTTATAGACTCGAAGTGGTGGTGTATGGACTAAGTGTTGGAATGTAAGATTGAGACATACAACGGGATAGAAAAACGCTAGAGTGTGTTGTCAAGTCGGGCTGAAAAGGTAGTTGTGCATGCAATGTGTTAGGACTGAAAAAGTTTGAAGCATTGGGCAGTATTGTAACTTGTCACTTCAAAAGGTGATGGATGGTACCAGCAACTTGTCTAGTTGGCCTCAGAGCTTTTTTTCAGGCCGATGTGAGAAAAGGGATGAAAATATATGCAGAGCGCCTTTTTCATACCACGTGGATTAGAGAACCTTATCATACTTCGAAACGCCTAGTGGAAACACCTGTTCGTAGGGGATGAAACGACTCTATACTACGAAACAGATTACGATGAATGAAATGAAGCGCGGTCACATCACAATAAATGGTGTCAAATAGTAAATCATTCATTAAGCATAAAACATGTACATGATGACAACAAAATGAGGTACTACCCCTAAACACCCCTACCCCTGCCACGGCCTCTCTTTGTCCTACGTGCTGAAGCCGGTGCATCGTCTAGAGGTCGTGTGTGAAGCTCCAGGGACGGTCGCGCCACTGCGTGTCTGAAGAAAGGGTCAGATGCAAGACCGCAACGCTTCATGGGAGGCAACATGTACCCGTAGGAGGTGCTGTAACACCCTAAAAATTTGATCTAATTTAAACTTTGGAGTATTTCTGATTTTTGAGAATTTTTGGGAATTTACTGGAATTTATTTGGATTTATTCAAATATGGTCTTTCTTGAAATCCATTAAAATATTGCAAAATTTTATGTAAAGTTTTTCTAGAAATATTTTATTTGAGTTCCAAATGGCTCAAAGTATTTTCTGAAATTTTTCTGGATTTTTCTGAGTATTTTTGCTAGTTATTCTGGCTTTGTTTATTTATCAAAATTATTTTAATACGAAAATGCTTTGAAAATCCTAAAACAGTGTTGGGCCGAATCACTGTGCGGCCCAGCCCATCACGCCGTTGGCCCGCGCAGCCGCGCCGAAACCCTAGCCGCGCCCCGTCCGATTTCGATCGAACGGTTGTGAGAGCGCCGCGTCGCCATGCGATGAGGACCATCCGATCGAGTCCACGCGGACGGTTGGGATGGAGCCACGTCGTCTCTTCTTCGCGAGATCACCGGAGAGGCTGTAACATCCCAAAATTTGGCTTAATTAAGTTTTTATCGTTTAAAAATGCATTTGTGATTTTCTGGAATTTATTTGGATTTTTCTAGATTTATTTGAATTAATTCCTATTTCAAGTTTATTGCTTTTTATTCAAAAGTATTTAAATCTGTACAAAGTTAAAATAAAGTTTTAGCAAAAATATTTTATTTAAGTCGAGAATGTCTCAAAGTATTTTTGAGATTTTTCTTGATTTTTCCCGATTGTTTTATTGCCTAAAACAAATTAAATGAATTTATGGAATTATTTTAAATGAAAACCTTTTGAAAATCTCAGAAATGTTGTTGGGCCGAGCCCAACACTTGTCTTGCGTGTGGTCTGTGGCCGTGCGGCCCAGTTGGCCCACGAGCGGAGGTGCGCATCGCCAGCCGTTGATCTCGCATCGGGCGGTCAGGAGCTTTCGCGCGTGAATCGCAAACCCTAGCGCCGATGGGCGTCGGATCGAATCGGACGGTCGGAATTAAGTCGTCTGCGGTTCGGAAAGTTTGGATCGTGTCCGTTAGTTGGTTGGCGGATCGATCCGACCACGTCGCTTTGAATCCCACCGTTCATTCGCCATCGAAGGGTTCTCGTGTCGTCTCCGCTCGGACTCTTCCGCCGCGCCGCCGTGTTTCAAGCGGACTCGAGTCCGTGTCCGCCGCCGCATACGCCCTCTCCGTGCGCCTATTTAAGGCTCGGACGGGTGCGTTGAGTCCCTCGTTCCTCGCCGCAGCCGAAGTGCAAGGTCTCGATGTCCAGAACTCGCCGGAGCGCCTCGCGGAGTATCGTCGTCTTCATCGCCGGCGGATTTTGGTCTCGGCGACGCCATTAGCGAGAAGCTCGTCCGTTGGATCTTCGCCGACGTCTCGAATCTGACCGCGTGTCCTCGGTGGTGTAAAACCCTCATGTCGCCGTCCGTTGGATCTAAAACCCGTGCTCGTGATCTCGCCACGTGTGCATCAATCGGCGATCGTCCGATGGAATTGGGTGCACAGTTGCGCCGCCGCCGCAACCAATCGGCGCCGCGCCGCGTATGGCGCAGCAGCAATGAGGCGCCGGGGACCGTGTCTGCCGTGGACCCGGCGGATCGTGGGCGCGATCCATGGACCGGCCACGTGGCGCTTCCGATTGGTCGGTCCATCTTGACGTCGGCGTGACGTCATGATGACGATAATCTATTTTCGGAATAAAAATAAATCTATTAAATCTGATTTTCGATTTTCCGATTTCAGATATTTATTTCAAACTTCAAAAGGCTATATCTTTTGCATCGTAACTCGGATTTGAGTGATTCCAGTTTCTAAAAATTTGTAAAATTGAGATCTATTTAATGGTGAATTTTAATTGATTTTGGAGTTCAATTGCTCTCTATTTTGGCATTTATTTGCTTTTCTCTTTGATGCAGCGTAGACGTTGAATTGTGCGACGCTTGAGGAAGATCAAGCAACCCAAGAGCAAGCTTCAGATCAAGATCAGGACCTATTCCAAGGCAAGTTGTGCTTTGATCATGTTGAACCCATGTTTATAAAATTGCTATGTTTGTTTTACAATATTGCATATATTTCAAATATACAATTGTTTCAAATTAGATTGGGTTTAGCTAAAATACCGATTGATCTATACCCTACCTTGTCATTATATGCCATGAACCATTGTCACCCTAGATTGGTTTAATATAGTTGATTAATAATTATGATCAACATTGGAGGTTAGACCGTATTAGTTGCTTAGCCATGCCACGTCATCACATGTGTCGAAATCATTGTTAATTAATCTTGATTAACGGAATATGGAACAATGTTATGAACTTGTGTGTCATGTGGGATCACACGATGAGATTGAGTTGTTGTGGCGAGTCATGTCACGCAACGATGTTGAATTGTTGATGGCACGTGGTGCTTGGTAATCAAGCGGGTGATGATAACTTAGATTGGGGCAAGTGGCAAGGGCGAGGAGGCCAAGGTGGGCCCGATGGGCGATGGTATGTGGAAGTCTTGCCTTGATCACACTAAGGACTTAACCTTGCAAGCCTTTGACTGAGTCAATCATGCAACCACATGTCCAGTATGGGCCACCTAGTGAGTAATTTGCAAAGTCTTAATTTTGATACTATCGTGGTCGGTGTGAGTTCCCGGTCGGTGTAATTCACATGGCGCAAGAGGGGGCCCCGGATGTGGTTTCTGAGACCACCAGATGTTGAAACCTTAGCGGGTAGTATCGGGTTAAGATAGAGCATTGTAAAGGCTTTGTTATAATCACTCGCCTTGGTGGTGTTTGGTTGTATCATCGTGGGTAAAGTGCATAACCTCTGCAGAGTGTGAAACTATTCGGATAGCCGTGCTCATGTATTGAGCAATGCTCGGAATTACTGATTAAGGGTTAGCTTAATTAATTGGACAACTTGGTTGGGATGGCGGAATGCCATGTGGAAGATGGAATTTGACTTAGGATTGGAAACTTGGTTTACTTGAGAAATCTTGAATTTATTTATTATCGTTATTTGTTTTACATCCTTTACAATCTATATATCTTGTATTCGTTCATAAATGCCGCTTATTGCAAAATAGCCATGATAGCCTATCCATTGGAATAAGCCTTGCATATAGATACATGGAATTGCATTCATGCACAACTTGTTGAGTGCTTTAAGTACTCACCCTTGCCAAACAACAATAATCAATAGTTGAAGAATCTACACTGTGTTGGAAGATGAAGTCCAAGAAGACACGAGTCATTAGGGTCCGAGCCTTGTCGGTTGCTGTGGTGAACTGATGAGCTACCTACGTTTCTACTTTCCATTTGCTTAATTATTAGTTTATATTTTCGGTCTTGCCTGCGTGGCTTAATAATGTAAGTTGGTCATAAGATCATACATTTAGTTATATCAATAAATGAACTATTATTCTATTATCGTTGTGTATGATGTGATATGTACCAATGTTAAGTCGTGTGCACTAGCGTTGATCACGGAATAGTGCAAGAAACACGGTGGGTTCGAATCGATGGATTCGGGTCCTTCAGAGGTGGTATCGAGCATCTTGATTGTAGGTCTTGGCCTAGATAGTTTGGAGGTGTCTTGAGTGTGTCCAAAATTATTTTCTAAAAGAAAATCTAAGCTTGACTAATAAAACCCTCTCGACTCATCTCATTCTCTACTTCTCGCCTTTGCTAAATTTAACCGCTTTACTTGCCGTTTGGTGGAGAACTTATTCCAAGTTCTTGTGGAGCGGATGCCGATCGTTCGACCTTTGAGGAGATAGTGGCGGCTACGCCATGGAGTCGTGGAGAGTACTTGAGACGCTTGAGGTTTCTATCGTCCACTTTACCGAGGAGGCGGTGGTCGGTGAATGGTGTACACCGAGGATTTATTTGCAAGTTGATCATCTACGCTCGGGAGAACGAGGAAGCTAGCGGGCCAATCAACATCTCCGCGGAAGATTCTCGTGCGAGGTTGCAATTCAGAGGTCGCTCGACTTGCTCTTCGCCGTGTCTGCGCGACTACGCCGACGAGCTTCACGACTCGGTGTTAGACTTCACCCAGACGTTCAAGCATGCCAAGACGACGGATCGAGGAAGCGAGTGTGCTCTGACGACGCACCTTGCGAGTTCGCCCTTGCCGGGAGGATCATATGAGAGAGACTACCCAGAGCCGGAGGCGTATGCGAGGCACTCGAGTAGCGAGCAGAGCTCGAGGTGACCCGTGCTTGACCATCGGGATGATCACCGAGCCGGAGAGGCCACGGAGGCGATTGAGGACGAGTGGAGCGCGTGACTCGAGAGTTCAGAGCCACCGGTGAGTCAGGAGGATCCAGAGGAGCGAGAGTGGGAGCTAGAGGAGTCAGACCCGTTGTTGCAGAGGACCCATAATAGGTCATCGAGATAGGTTTGCTCGATGCGACCCACCCGCCGGTGTATCGCGGGATCGATCTCGGCCGTGGTGGTGGATGAGTGAGTGTCGACCTTGAGCTGTGTTGAGACTCGAGTGTGAGTCGCGTCTTTAAGTTAGTCTTTACCTTTCTAGTGGGCGTTAAGGTTTCGTGTTTAGTTTGCTTCTTTGTATTCTTTGAGTGTGCGATGTGTTGCGAGCTTGTAGGCTTAAATAAGCGACCATACCAAGTTAAATAAAGAATTGTTCAGTTTGGGTATAACCTATCTCCCGCTTTAGAAATTCTTACTTCTCATCTATGCTACATCTACCTTTCCTAACCTAAGAGGCAATCATCGGATGGTGAATACTCGAGGAAACAACGGTGCTTGAGAAGTGGATGCGTCGAATGACAATCCCAATGATGGAGGCACCCTCAACCACCGCCAAGGACATGCAGAATCTGGAGCATTCCTTGCGGCCGAGACTCAGCGATGCACGCATAATGATGCGGCGGATGCGTGGATGACCAATGCAAAGATAAACCACAACAATCCCGCAACTCGGAACAATCATGGTGGACCTCGACCTATGTCCAAGCTATCGGATTTTATGAGGACTAGGCCACCAACTTTCTCTGGAAACGTGAACCCTTTGGAAGCCGATGATTGGCTTAGGACCATTGAGAAGAAGCGCACATCACTCGGTGTGAGGGCAATGAGAAGGTGCTCTCGCCTCATCAACTTGAAGGAACCGCCGCGAGAATGGTGGGAGCATTCTTCGTGCGCTCATGGAGCCCGCAAGAGATAACACGGGAGGAGTTCACTAATGCTTTCCGCGATATCATGTCCCGGAGGGAATGATGGATCTTAAGAAGGAGGAGTTGAGCTTTGAAGCAAGGAGGCCAACCAAAGGCGAATACGAATAAATTCACTCGCTTAGCTCGTTATGCCCCGAGGACGTGCGACGGATAAAGCTAAGCGCCTCGTTTCATGAAGGGATGAATTCAGATCGCAGTGGGGCTGATTACCCACAATTTTCCGGATTTTGGTGAGCTGGTAAATAAGGCTTTAATCCTAGAGGACAAGCGCAAAGAGCTAGGTGAAACCGTAAGCGCTTGATGAACAATCGGGGTGGGCGCCCAAACCATCTACGTTTGAGGATGTCACCCAAAAATTTGCTAGATTTCAACCACCACCGGGAACAAGACATCAACCCCTACACCTCGCCACGCCAATCGAATTTCGGACCCAGCGCAAGGCAACAATGCACCAGGGGAAATCGCATCTGCAGTGAAGAGATGCTATACTTGCAATGAGCAGGGCACTTTTCAAATAGGTGTTCCACGTAGGAGGCATCACACCGATTCGTTTCAACACAGGAACAACACCGCTAAAGCACCAACATCGAGGAAATCGTGCACCAAGCCAAGTGGAGCAACACCGCAGATCAACGGTCGTGGAAGAATCAACCACATCACCGTGATGGAGCTCGTGAAGCTACGGGCGTCGTCTTGGGTAAGTTCTGGTCAACTCGAGACACCTTCTGATTTGTTTGATTACGAGCTTCGCGATTCGCTTGTTTCTCAAAGTTTTGCAACCAAGAATGGATTTAAAGTGGTGAATCTTAAGTGTGTGCTCTTAGTCCAAGCCCGGGATCCGAGCTTAGATCTAGCCTTGGGTGTTTGGGAGCTAAGTTGCTTATGGATGGGATAGAATTTCTCGCGAATCTTATCTTGATAGATCGCAATCCTAGACGTCATCCTTGGAATGGATTGGCTGTCCAAGCATAAGGTCGTTTTAGATTGTGGCGAAGGATCGTGACCTTGGAAGGCCCTAGTGGCAAGAAAGTGGAGTTTCAAGCGACCGCATTCGGGACGGGCGATTAACGGTCAACGATGTGAAAGCCATCGGCATGGAAGATGTGCGATGGCGAGAGAATACCGGATGTATTTCGGAAGATTTGCCAGATTGCCACGGATCGTGATATCGAGTTTGTCATCGAGTTAGCACCGTGCAAAGACCGATATCAAAGAGACCATATCGGATGCCTACCGCGAGTTAGTAGAAATGAAGAAGCGATTGAGGAACCGCAAGAGAAAGGTTTCATTAGACCAAGTTCATCGCCGTGGGGAGCCGGTTTTGTTTGTTCGCAAGAAGGATGGAAGTCTTAGAATGTGCATCGACTACCGTGCACTTAATGAAGTAACGATCAAGAATAAGTATCCGTTGCCCGGGATCGACGACTTATTTGATCGATTAAGAGGAGCTGGAGTTTTCTCCAAGATAGATCTTCGTTCGAGATACCATCGATTGAAGATCCGAGCGGAGGATGTACCTAAGACTGCGTTTTCTCGCGATATGGACATTACGAGTTCACAATCATGTCATTCGGATTGACTAATGCCCCATATTTCATGAACATGATGAATAAAGTCTTCATGGATTACTTGGACAAGTTTGTTGTAGTCTTCATAGACGATATCTTGGTTTACTCGAAGACGGAGGAAGAGCATGCGAAACATCGAGAATGGTTTTAGGCAGTGCGAGAGCATCAACTATATGCTAAGTTTAGCAAGTGTGAATTTTGGAAGGAGAAAGTTGAATTTCTCGGTCATGTAATGACTACCAAAGGAGTCGCATTGATCCCAAAGAAAGTGGACGCAGATGTTGCATTGGGAGCCACCAAGTCATTACTCAGATTCGTAGTTTTTAGGAATGGCGGGATATTACCGTCGGTTCATAGAAGGATTCTCGACAATTGCTAAACCCCTTACGCAGCTTGTTAAAGAAAGAGAAGAAGTTTGCATGGGCGCCGAGTGCGAGAAAAGTTTCATGGAATTAAAGAAGCGTTTAACAACCCCGTATTAGTGTTGCGGATGTGCGAAATGGATTTGACATTTATCGCGATGCTTGAAGCGAGGCTTGGGATGCGTGTTAATGCAAGAAGGCAAAGTCGTTGCTTATGCGTCGAGACAATTGAGACCGCATGAAGTGAATTACCCAACGCATGATTTGGAGTTAGTCAGTAGTGCATGCTTTAAAGATATGGCGTCATTATCTCATAGGAAATAGATGTGAGATATATACGGACCATAAGAGTCAAATACATATTCACTCAATCGACTGAATATGAGACAGCGAAGATGGCTTGAGCTAATTAAGGATTATAATGTGGAATCCATTATCATCCCGGAAAAGCCAATGTGGTGGCGGATGCCCGAGTCGAAAAAGCCATAGCGCAAATGCATTGTCAATGGAGGATCAACGAAATTATGCAAGGAATTTGAGAGGTTAAGATTGGAGGTCGTTCATGAAGGAATGATAGGCTGCGCTAAAGTAAAACCAACATTAGAGGATCAGATTAGAGAAGGTCAACAAGATGACGATAAAATTTCAAAAATCAAGGCTAAAAGGAAGAAGGCCTAGCCATAGATTTCACTCTGACGAACAAGGAACTATGTTCTTCAAAGGCCGAATTTGTGTGCTTGGATAAAAGGAATTAAAACAATTGATTCTTGAGGAAGCGCATGATTCAAAGTACTCAATTCATCCAGAAGTGCTAAAATGTACCAGATTTGAAGGAGAGATTCGGTGGCCAAAATGAAGCGTGAAGTGGTGAGCATGTTGCATTATGCGACGTGTGTCAGAGAGTAAAGGCTATGCACCAAAGACCCGCTGGTTTGTTGCAACCGTTGAAAATTCCGGAATGGAAGTGGGAGGAAATCGGGATGGATTTTATCACCGGTTTACCTAAGACTCAGAAAGGTTACAATTCCATTTGGGTTATCGTGGATCGTCTAACCAAGGTCGCTCATTTCATCCCAGTAAAGACCACTTACTCCGGAGATCGTTTGGTAGAACTGTACATGTCAAGGATTGTATGTTTGCATGGAGTGCCAAAGAAGATTGTGTCAGACAGAGGTACCCAATTTACCTCAAGGTTTTGGAATAAGTTGCATGAAGCAATGGGAACCCGTCTGAATTTCATCTGACATATCACCCGCAGACGGATGGTCGATGAAAGAGTAAATCGATCTTAGAGGATATGTTGAGAGCTTGTGCCTTAGCTTACGCTACGACATGGGATAAATGTTTGCCATATCGAGTTCGATTACAATAATAGTTATCAAGCTAGCCTACAAATGTCACCGCTCGAGGCATTGTATGGACGTGCTTGTCGTACTCCATTGAATTGGAACGAGACAGAGAACGTTTGGTGTTTGGGCGGATATCCTCGAAGAGGCGAAAAGTCAAGTAGCAATGATCGAGAGAGATTAAAGATAGCACACCAAGGCGAAAAAGCTACGCCGATAATCGTCGTCGAGATTTGAGTTTTGAACCGAAGATCATGTGTACCTCGTGGTTACCCTCTTAAGGCGTTAAGAGATTTCACGTTAAAGGAAGCTTGCACCAAGATATGTCGGTCCGCTCAAGATTACGAGCCGTCGAGGAGAGGTAGCTTATCGCTTAGAGTTGCCTCGGTCATTGGCAGGAGTGCATGATGTATTCCATGTATCGCAGCTTAAGAAGTGTCTCAGAGTGCCAACAGAGCAAACCCCGTTGGAGGCAATAGAGCTGCAAGAAGATTTGACTTATAAAGAGCAACCAATGTAATTTTGGATGTTGTGGAGCGCAAGACCGTAAACAAGTCTATTCGCTTTGCGAGTTCAATGGAGCAATCATTCAAAGTGAAGCCACTTGGGAGCGAGAAGAAGAATTGAAGTCGAAATTCGAACCTATTCTCTAGTTAGCCCCAATCTCGGTCGAGATTACATTAAGGGAGGTTTGTAACATCCCAAAATTTGGCTTAATTAAGTTTTTATCGTTTAAAAATGCATTTGTGATTTTCTGGAATTTATTTGGATTTTTCTAGATTTATTTGAATTAATTCCTATTTCAAGTTTATTGCTTTTTATTCAAAAGTATTTAAATCTGTACAAAGTTAAAATAAAGTTTTAGCAAAAATATTTTATTTAAGTCCGTAATGTCTCAAAGTATTTTTGAGATTTTTCTTGATTTTTCCCGATTGTTTTATTGCCTAAAACAAATTAAATGAATTTATGGAATTATTTTAAATGAAAACCTTTTGAAAATCTCAGAAATGTTGTTGGGCCGAGCCCAACACTTTGCGCTGCGTGTGGTCTGTGGCGTGCGCCCGGTTGGCCCACGAGCGAGGTGCGATCGCCACCGTTGATCTCGCATCGGGCGGTCGAGAGCTTTGCGCGTGAATCGCAAACCCTAGCGCCGATGGACGTCGGATCGAATCGGACGGTCGGAATTAAGTCGTCTGCGGTTCGGGAAAGTTTGGATCGTGTCATTAGTTGGTTCGGCGGATCCGATCCACCACGCCGCTTGAATCCCAAGTTCATTCGCCATCGAAGGGTTCTCGTGTCGTCTCCGCCTCGGACTCTTCCGCCGCGCCGCCGTGTTTCCGACGGACTCGAGTCCGTGTCCGCCGCCGCGCGCCTCTCCGTGCGCCTATTTAAGGCTCGGACGGTGCGTTGAGTCCTCGTCGCTCGCCGCACCGAAGTGCAAGGTCTCGGCGTCGTAACTCGCGGGCGCGCTCGCGAGTATCGTCGTCTTCATCGCGGCGGATTTTGGTCTCGGCGACGCCATTAGCAGCGAGAAGCTCGTCCGTTGGATCTTCGCCGACGTCTCGAATCTGACCGCGTGTCCTCGGTGGTGTAAACCTCTCTTAATCGCCGTCCGTTGGATCTAAAACCCGTGCTCGTGATCTCGCCGTGTGCATCAATCGGCGATCGTCCGATGGAATCAGGTGCACCAGTTGCGCCGTCGCCGCAACCAATCGAGCGCCGCGCGTGTCCGGGCGCAGCAATGAGGCGCGTGTGGACCGCGTCTGCCGTGGACCCGAAAGGTCGTGGGCGCGATCCATGGACCGAAGCCACGTGGCGCTTCCGATTGGTCGGTCCATCTTGACGTCGCGTGACGTCATGATGACGCATAATCTATTTTCGGAATAAAAATAAATCTATTAAATCTGATTTTCTGATTTTCCGATTTGATATTTATTTCAAACTTCAAAAGGCTATATCTTTTGCATCGTAACTCGGATTTGAGTGATTCCAGTTTCTAAAAATTTGTAAAATTGAGATCTATTTAATGGTGAATTTTAATTGATTTTTGGAGTTCAATTGCTCTCTGTTTTGGCATTTATTTGCTTTTCTCTTTGATGCGCGTAGACGTTGAATTGTGCGACGCTTGAGGAAGATCAAGCAACCCAAGAGCAAGCTTCAGATCAAGATCAGGACCTATTCCAAGGCAAGTTGTGCTTTGATCATGTTGAACCCATGTTTATAAAATTGCTATGTTTGTTTTACAATATTGCATATATTTCAAATATACAATTGTTTCAAATTAGATTGGGTTTAGCTAAAATACCAGATTGATCTATACCCTACCTTGTCATTATATGCCATGAACCATTGTCACCCTAGATTGGTTTAATATAGTTGATTAATAATTATGATCAACATTGGAGGTTAGACCGTATTAGTTGCTTAGCCATGCCACGTCATCACATGTGTCGTAATCATTGTTAATTAATCTTGATTAACGGAATATGGAACAATGTTATGAACTTGTGTGTCATGTGGGATCACACGATGAGATTGAGTTGTTGTGGCGAGTCATGTCACGCAACGATGTTGAATTGTTGATGGCACGTGGTGCTTGGTAATCAACTGGGTGATGATAACTTAGATTGGGGCAAGTGGCAAGGGGCGAGGAGGCCAAGGTGGGCCCGATGGGCAGATGGTATGTGGAAGTCTTGCCTTGATCACACTAAGGACTTAACCTTGCAAGCCTTTGACCTGAGTCAATCATGCAACCACATGTCTGGTATGGGCCAGCCTAGCTGAGTAATTTGCAAAGTCTTAATTTTGATACTATCGTGGTCGGTGTGAGTTCCCGGTCGGTGTAATTCACATGGCGCAAGAGGGGGCCCCGGATGTGGTTTACTGAGACCGCCATGTTGAAACCTTAGCGGGTAGTATCGGGTTAAGATAGAGCATTGTAAAGGCTTTGTTATAATCACTCGCCTTGGTGGTGTTTGGTTGTATCATCGTGGGTAAAGTGCATAACCTCTGCAGAGTGTGAAACTATTCGGATAGCCGTGCTCATGTATTGAGCAATGCTCGGAATTACTGCTTAAGGGTTAGCTTAATTAATTGGACAACTTGGTTGGGATGGCGGAATGCCATGTGGAAGATGGAATTTGACTTAGGATTGGAAACTTGGTTTACTTGAGAAATCTTGAATTTATTTATTATCGTTATTTGTTTTACATCCTTTACAATCTATATATTGATTCGTTCATAAATGCTGCTTATTGCAAAATAGCCATGATAGCCTATCCATTGGAATAAGCCTTGCATATAGATACATGGAATTGCATTCATGCACAACTTGTTGAGTGCTTTAAGTACTCACCCTTGCCAAACAACAATAATCAACAGTTGAAGAATCTACACTGTGTTGGAAGATGAAGTCCAAGAAGACACGAGTCATTAGGGTCCGAGCCTTGTCGGTTGCTGTGGTGAACTGATGAGCTACCTACGCTTTCTACTTTCCATTGCTTAATTATTAGTTTATATTTTCAGTCTTGCCCTGCGTGGCTTAATAATGTAAGTTGGTCATAAGATCATACATTTAGTTATATCAATAAATGAACTATTATTCTATTATCGTTGTGTATGATGTGATATGTACCAATGTTAAGCTGTGTGCACTAGCGTTGATCCTGGGAATAGTGCAGTAAACACAGTGGGTTCGAATCAGTGGATTCGGGTCCTTACAGAGGCGTGGGCATTGATGCCCGTGAGTTTCGCCGGCGGTTTTCACGCGCGTCGAGGCTCTTTAAGCCGTGTCGGTTAGCACGTTCTGCAGAGAACTTCAATACGCTTCTTTTGACTCTTTGCACGCACGCCGAGACCCCTCCTACCGCCCGTGCGAACTCGCCGTCCGCCGCTGTTTTTGCTTCCTCTTGCCGCCGTCGGTCGTCTTCCGCCGTCGCCCGAGCCGGTTCTAAACTACTCTGAGTTTGCCGTGTCGAACGAGTCACTTCTTCACGCCGAAGAACCACCGTAGCGTCGTCGACCGCGTCGTCTTCCCCAGCTCCGGCAACCTCTTCTTCATCGCCGTCGTCGACCTCGCCAACCCTCGTCGACCGTCCGATCTGCATCGTACGGTTCTGGTGAGTCCACGTCGCCCCTTCTCTGTTTACTTTTGGGATTAGATCTGTACCGTTAAATCTATAGATGTACGGCTTAGATTAGATCTAGGGTTTTACATTAGATGCGGTTTGGACCGTTGGATTGTTTTTGAACGCTTGAGATTGAGCCACGTCGCCTTGCGCTCAGTAAACAACTCCGTAAGAGGGAGCCGTTGGATTAGATTTAAACGGTGGAGATTAGATCTGGGTTTGCCTTAAGGATCCGCGTCGTTCAAATTTAAACAAGTGGCGGTGATTGCGTCGCGCCCACGCCGAATCGCGTGCGGCCGCGTGTCCCTGTTGACCGAGGCATGACCCAATCTCGGCCGTTGATTTCAAACGGGCTGTCGCGATTGCGCCGCGTGTCTTCTCGTGAACCGAAGCGTCGCTAGGCGTGCGCGAAATCCCGCCGTTGGATTTGTGTGCACCGTTAGATGCGTGACGCGTGGCAGCGCGGAAATCGAAGCGTCGTCGAGTCCGCACGGGATTGCGCCATTGGATCTGAGAGCCCCGCTGGATGCGTGACGCGTGTCGCACGCATCTCGGTGCGCTGCGGCATGCGTCAGAAGATCTGACCGTTGATCTTTGGACGGCCACGATTTAGCCACGTAACAGAGATCTGACCGTTAGATAAAGAATGGCTGAGATGGTGACACGTGCCCGTGCACGAATCTCGAGGATCGGCTGACGTCAGTGGTGACGTCAGTTCTAACGTCATCAATGGGACCCACTTGTCAGTGTCCGTACTGTTCTGTGGACTGAGTCCACGGTGGACCAGAGCCGAACCGTGGATCGGGTCCATAGACCGAGACAACGTGGCAGCACCAGAGAACGCCACGTGTCTGCTGACGCAATAAATCGGGTTTTCAGTTGAAAAATAATTATGTTAATTCGGTTTATTCTTTTTAATATATTTGCAAACATTGAAAGGCTATAACTTTTGCATTTGAACTCCGATTAGGGTGATTCTAGTCTCTAAAAATTTGTAAAATTGAGATCTTTTTAATGGTGAATTTTATTTGAATTTTTGAGGTCATTTAGTCTACTGTTTTGGGTATTTATTGCATATGTTATTTTTAAGCGTGGATGCAAATTTGCTGGAAAGTTTCGAAGAAAAATTCGTCGCTCAAGACCAAGCTTCAGACCACGACCAGCAACTCTTTGAAGGCAAGTGATGCTTTGATCATTTTGATCCCAGATTTTAAAATGTAATTTATGCTTTGAAATTATGCATGCTAATTTATTTAAAATGAATTTAAATTAGATTGGGTAATGTAGCTAATCAACCCATATTGTTATTGTCACCATGAAATTATTATCTGTATGCCCTGAAATCTTTGTCACCCTAGGATTGATTGTATTTGTTGGATAATAATATGATGCCAACATGGGAGGCTAGACCGTGAATAGATGCTTAGCCTTGCAACGAATCATGAATGATCTTTCGGGAAATACTACAATATTGACTAATAAAATATTGAATTTATTTTGAAAGTGGTGTGATGATGCCACATGATGAGATTGAGGTACAGAGACCTGTGTGGTTCTGTACCGATGTTGAGTTATTGCTGGCATGTGTTGCACAATAATCAACGGGGTGGGAAATGATTTAGATTGGGGAAAGTGGCAAGAGGCGTTGTGCCAGGTGGGCTTGTGTGGCAATGGGTTGATGAGTGATGTGAGTCTGTGTGCCACTGTTGAGTGATGAAGGTCAGCTAAGGACTTCACCTTGCAAGCCTTTGATCTGAGTCACCCGTACAACCACATATCCTGTATGGGACGGACCTAGTTGATTATGGTTCTGATATCTTTCCTCTGATACCTCAGGGTGACAGTACACGGGGGCATAGCTGTGTGGGGGAGCGTACCTGTGCTACTGCTTGGTGCTCATCCAACGGTGTTGGCCTGTCCTATACTTCGGCTCTGTGTGAGGGCAGTGATAGTGAAGGCAATACCGGAGAGGTTCATTGGTTAAGGTAGAAGTTCCTGAAAGGCTTTGTTACGGACAATCACCTGTGTGGTGAGCGGCTGAATCTTGTGGGTAAAGTGTACAACCTCTGCAGGTGTCAAATCTATTCGAATAGCCGTATCCGCGGTATTGGACAATACTCGAGGATTAAAGTCAAGGGTTAGATCTTCAAAAATAAAAATGTGGAAAGGGTGGCTGTGTGCCAGTGTGGGAAAAATGAAATGGTTAAGGCTGTGTGCTGAACTTTTATAGAGAAAAACCATTTGCAGAACTTAGTACTACTTATAACTGTTTCACTGCTTTTAATCTAATTAAAATGATAAGTTTAAAAATGCTGATTGATGCAAAAGAACCAAGTAAGCAAATTCTTTGGAATAAGCCTTGCATGTAGTAATAACATCGCATTCTATGCATTACTTGTTGAGTGCCTCGAGTACTCACCCCTTTGCCTATCAACCCAACATCAGTGGAGGAGTCTACACCAGCGTGGGAGGAGTACATTGAAGAGCCAGACAATTAGGGAGCAAGCCCGGTCGGTTGCCTGTGGCAAGATGCGGGCTTCCACGAAGTTTATTTGCTTTCCGCTGTTATCTTTTATTACTCTGATAATGTAAACCCTGCGTGGCCGATCTTATGTAAGGAGACCATAAGGTCGTACAATTCAGTTTATATAAATGTTTGCACTATTTTTTATTATATCGCTGTGAATGTCTGTAATGTTCAACCATATAAAGACTGTGTGTGCTAGCATGATCCTGGACTGGCACGGAATACACAGAGGGTTCGGATTCTCAGAATCGGGTCCCGACAGGTGCCGTAGTCCTGCTGCGTCATCTGCGTCGCTGGAGGAGGCTGCGTCGACTGTGTCGCCGGAGGTTGCTGCGTCGACTGTGTCGCCGGAGGTTGCTGCGTGAACTGCGTGCCGGTGAAGAACTGATCCGCCCAAGAGAACTGATCGGCGAAGTGACCTGACGAGTGAGGCGACGAAGAGAATACTCCAACATGGGCAACTGCGATTCGGTAGTAACATGTAATCATAATCGATGATACTTAGGGCTCGTTTGTTTCACTTTGGATTCTCTAAAAGCGATTCGGATTGTGGTTTTTGAGAAGCTGATTCTCCAAAAGCTAGAATCCAAAAGCACATATGAAGTGGATTGTGGATTCTAGTGTATATGAGTGGGGTGGATTGTCATAATTGGATTCTAGAATCAGGCTGTTTGTTTCTGATTCTGCTTTTAGGATCAGAATCCAGAATCAAAAGCTAAAACAAACAGGCCCTTATACCAATGTCAACAATTGAATATCGCTCGACTTACCTGGTGTGGGGACCATGGTGGGACCGCGTGGTGCCTGCCAACTGGAGCCTCCAGCCACGTCTGGGGCCGGAGGCAAGAGGTGTGAAAGCTGGACTCTGCCTCCACTACATAGGGAGGAGCTGGGGCCGGTGTGTGGTAAGAAGGCACGCGTGGCAGCCTGGATGAGGTACCACGGTCAGTCGCGTCCACCTGCCGACAAGAACCGAGCTCCACGATCCGTCGAGTCCCGACCACCAGGCGTCTCCATGCCTCTGTCATCTCGTCCAGTGTGACAGCGACTCCGTCCCGCAGCCTACTCAAAATACCGTGGCCATGCTCGTGCAAGTCCCTGGCGTGGTCCACCTACCAAGACAACTCAGATAAGGTTTTTAACTCGATCCAGCAAGGGAGAGAGAAAGAAATTCAGCAGGGGAAAGGGAGAAATTCTGACGAGGAAAGGAATAGAAGAATAAGATAAGTCGAGAACATATTATTCTTCCAAGTTAATTCTTTTCTTTAGAAAATAATTTTGAAGTCCCTATAGAGACGACCAGACTATCTAGGGTCAAGGCCTACAGTCAGTATGGCTCTGATACCACTTCTGTCGGGACCCGAATATGCAAATCCGGACCCTCTGTGTATACCGCACCAGTCCAGGATCATGCTAGTGCACACAGGCTCAACATAAGTAAATATCACAACCAAACATAGCGAAAGCATTATGAAAGACATCATATGATATATACTACTGGTTGAATGACCTTATGGTCCACTTACATGACTATGCCTCGCAAGGCTGAACAACATATTAAACTGCAGCGGAAAGAAAATGTAGATAACCCCTCAGTATATCACAGGCAACTGACAAGGCTTGCGCCCTAAACATTCGTCTTCTCATGGAACTCCTCCTCCAGCATAGATGTAGACTCGTCAACTGATGATGTTGTTGTTGGCAAGGGTGAGTACATAAAGCACTCAACAAGTTGTGCACAGAATGCAATTCTGACATAGCTATATGCAAGGCTTATTCCAAAGGACAGGCTATCAGGGTTATTTTGCAACAAAGCAGCATTTATGAACAAATACAATAAATAGATTGTAAAGACTTCAAAACAAATATCAGTAATAGAGAGATTCAACATTTCTCAAGTAAACCAAGTTTCCAATCCTAAATCAAGTTCCAACCTTCCATATGGCCATCTGCCATCCCAACCAAGTTGTCCATTTAATTAAGCTAACCCTTAACTGTAATTCTCGAGCATTGCTCAATACCGCGAGCACGGCTATTCGAATTGGTTTACACTCTGCAGAGATTATACACTTTACCCACATGACATGATCGTCTCTTGGTGCCTTCCGGGTTAAGACACTTCCTTTGGTGTGTCGATGGAGAGATCATGACAAAGCCTTTACAATGCTCTGGCTTAACCTGGTACCACCCGCTAAGGTTTCAACACTGGTGGGACTGGTTACCACATCCAGGGCCCCCCCTCTTGCGCCATGTGAATTACTCCATAACTCGAGAACCCACACCGATCAAGATAGTACCAAAGCTAAGACTTTGCAAATTAATCAGCTAGGCTGTCCCATGTCAGACATGTGGTTGCATGATTGACTCAGGTCAAAGGCTTGCAAGGTTAAGTCCTTAAAGTGATCAGGGCAAGACATCCACATACCCTCTGCCCATTGGGCCCACCTTGGCATACTCGTCCCTTGTCACTTGCCCCAATCTAAGTGATTATCACCCAAGTTGATTAGCAAGCACCACGTGCCATCAACAATTCAACATCGTTGCGTGACATGACTCGCCACAACAACTCAATCTCATCGTATGACTTCACATGACACACAAGTTCATAACATCGTTCTATATTCCATTAGTCAAGATTATTTATCAAAGACTAAAGTACATGTGATGACGTGGCATGGCTAAGCAACTAATACGGTATAACCATCCCATGTTGATTATTATTACTAACCAACTATAATGAACCAATCTAGGGTGACAATAGATCATGGCATACAAATGACAAGGTAGGGTATATAGATCAAATTGGTAGATTAACTAGATCCCAATTTAATTTGAAACAATCGTATACTTGAAATAATATGCAGTAAAGTAAAACAATATAGCATTTGTATAAACATGGGTTCAACATGATCAAAGCACAACTTGCCTTGGAATAAGTTCTGATCTTGATCTGGAGCTTGCTCTTGAGTTGTTGGATCTTCCTCCGAAGAGTCGCACAATTCAACGTCTACGCGTACCAAAGGAGAAAAGCAAATAAATACCAAAATAGAGAGCAAATGAACTCCAAAAACCAATTAAAATTCACCATTACATAGATCTCAATTTTACAAATTTTTAGAAATTTGAATCACTCCAATCCGAGTTAAGATGCAAAAGTTATGGACTTTTGATGTTTGAATAAATACTGAAATTACAAAAATTAGAAAATCAGAATTAACCGAATTATTTTTATACTAAAAAACTGATTTATTGCACCATGCTGACGTCAACCCTGATGCTGGCCAATCAGATGGCGACACGTCATCCTGGTCCATAAACTCGGTCCACGGCTCGGATCTGGTCCACCGTGAACACGGTCCATGGCGCCTCGGTGACAGCGCCCGACTCGTGGCGACACCGGATTGGCTGCGACGCCGCCCGTGCCGATGCTCGACACGCGGCGCGCATCTACAAGATCTCTGGATCGGATGGCGATGAACGCACGCAAAGCGGCTCAATCCCACCCACACATCCAGATCCGACGGCTGAGGCTAGAAGATGGGGTTTTCTGATTACCGAGCGACGTGGCACGATCTAGGCCATTCTACCAGGATCCAACGGTCAAGAACTCACCCGAGGCTAATGGCGAGACTGGGCGAAGGATGTCACCAGAGCCGGGGAAGAAGAACTGGGCGAAGGCGTTCGGGCGCGATTCCGACGCGAAGAAGGAGAGAAGTCGACGCGGCACACCACGGCGAGCATGGATCCGGAACTGAAGCGGTGGAAGACAAGGAATCGACGACGATCTAACGCAAAAACCGCGGCGGCTCAAGAACTAACTACGGCGAGATCGCATGGGCTCTACAGGGCTTCTCTGGCGGCGGCGCGTTAGGGCAAAGGCGCGGCGCGATCTGACGATCCTCGGGGTCTACCCGCCCCTTAAATAGCCTAGGAGATCGAGCCCTATACGGCGAAGAAGTTCGACGACAACACAGCGGCGAACTCCGAGTCCGCTTCGGAGACGATGAACGACGGCGCGATGCGTGCCCCCGATTCGACGGTCAAGATGCTAGCGCACACGCGGCCCCCTCTGGACGGATGGATCGTATTCCAACGGCTGTCGAGCTAGGGTTTCTAGCGACGCCCTAGCGGGCTGACTTGGGCCGCGCCGACGTAGGCCTTGCGTGCACAGTGTTGGGCCTGTTCAAATAGAATTTCGCAACTTTATTATTTGAAATAATTTCAGAAATTCATTTAATTGGTTTTAGGCAATAAAAATATCAGGAAAAATCCAAGAAAATTCCCAGAAAAACGTAAAATGCTCAAATAACCAATAAAAGATTAATAAAGCAAATTTTGGGATGTTATAGGTACCCCGCGGCCCGGAGTGACGAACGGTCGTCCCATGCCCGGCTCTGACCAAAGGCCTCGCCGGTCTACAAAAGACATTCGACCCAGACCCAACGAGCTGCTCCAAGGTCGTCCCCGACCTAACGGGGCGTCCGACCCCCACCATAGGTCGGACTCCCTGCCGGCTTTGACAAAGCCGAGGCGATCACCGCCAAGGTCCAGGTGTCAGGCCTCCGTCGGCCATCGGCCACGTGGTCTGCGGACCCAACCACTCGAAGTGACCGTGCGAGGGCAAGTGGCTCCTTCCCAAGACTGCACGAAGGCTACTAAAGTCAAGACTCGCCTCATCGTCCGCCACGCGCGAAGACGGAGATACGCCCTCCCGGCAAAGCCAGAGTCACACACTATGACGTCGCGTGCGTCGAGACCGCATAAGGCAAAAAGCTGCTGCTTCCCAATGAAGCGGCGGATCGATCTACTCGATGAGCCCACCAACCCGATATGGGCGCAGAGGGGGTCGACCAACAATCGAGACCAAGGGTCAGAGCTAGCGTAGAGATCTTCACCCTTCCCTACCTCAACTCCCCGTGCAACCTGCCCCCTCCGACTGTATAAAGGGAGGCAGGGTCTTCTAGGAGGGCGATGGCTCATAGTCTCTTACGCTCTCTTGGACGGTCTCTCAGGCTTCCTTTCTCTTAACCTTTACGAACAGCACACGTTCTTGTGCTCGAGCTCCTAGCTCCCGCTTGTAAACACTGTTCAGTCTTCTGCACCTAAAGCAATACGATAAACACCACGCAAACTGGAGTAGAGACATTCAGCCCGAACCAGTATACATCCTGGGCCTTTAGGTCTAACCATTCAAGGAGAGAGAGCGCGCGGAACTTTAGACTTACAAATTTACTTGCCGGTGACACGAAACCCCGACAGTTCCTGAGCTTCGTTGTGCGTCGCCGCTCACTGTCATTATAGTCACTATGCACTGTCGCCGGTGCCACATTAGCACCACATTGTGCTAAGCATGCGCCACCTCGTCGCCACCCCAGCTGCATAAACCCGAACCCTTGATTGGTTCGGTGAATCAATTTCACCATGAGCCATGAGACTGGTAAGTGGACCCTACTTGTCAAAGTTCCTATTTTGTAGACCCAGCTCGCCGTGGACCGAAGCAGTCATCCATGGACACGGTCTATAAACTGTGGCCCCACCTGTCAGCCGTTGTCTAATTCCCAAAAAATCCTAAAAAAGGAAGATTCAGGTTTTATTCCCTTGACCCCACCTGTCAGCCTCGGTACTCTATATCTTTTTTTTAAATTTCTCTCCATACCAAACTTCCGATTTCGATTAGGGCGAATGGAGGTACTGTATGCTTCGTTTGGGTAGTCGCCCTGGTCAATTAAGGAGTTAACTTTGTGCACCATTGAACTGAGCTCTATCGTACAAACCACATGTCTGGAATGGGAGAAGCCTAGCTTAGTAATTTACCGAGCTTCAACATTGGCACCTCAGGTTGTAGATGTAGGTTTGTGCAATCACTTATTAGGGCTGTACTTGGAAATTGGAGGGTGTATTCACTTCTTATGGCTACATCATGGATAGGCACTGTCTTCAAATCCAATGTTGGGTTCCGGGCTGTGACTTGTTTATTAGGGGTGTTGTTACCGGCTTTATGCCTGACGGGATGGTCAATGTTGGGCAGAGTTTCAGAAAGGCTTTGTTATGAGTGCAAAGGCCATGCTAATGATATCGTGTGGATACAGTTGTACAATATCTGTAGAGTGTAAAACTATTCGAATAGCAGAGTTTCAGAAAGGCTTTGTTATGAGTGCAAAGGCCATGCTAATGATATCGTGTGGATACAGTTGTACAATATCTGTAGAGTGTAAAACTATTCGAATAGCCGTGTCCATGGTCACGGATGCTTGGGAATTTCACCCAAGTGTTAGATTTTCCTGAAGACAAAGCTGGGAAAGAAAAGTGAACGTGATAAGCTCGTTGAACTATGTGTTGTTTAATTGATTATTTATTTATATTATATTTTCAATTGTACTTTCAACTATTTATTGTATTATAATGTCAAATCTGCTTTATTCAAAATAAACCTTGTTAACCATTCTTTGTAACGAGTCTTGCATATTGTTATATATATATATGTATGTACGTACGTACGAACAGACGGTTGCGCTATTCTACGTGTGCGTGCAGCTACACGCTGTTCGTAACCCGGTTTGTGTGTTGCTAAGCATGTCCAAACCATTCATGTACGGCCGCCTCATGTGTTTCTAAGCCAATCAGTAGCGTTTGTATGCATACAACTAATAAATGTGTTTCCTAGTTTGTACATGAATATATTTTTCTTTGTTTTAGCCATAACTTTTTATTAGAATCCCCGATTCACGAATGGTTTTCACCAGTAGTTTACTGATGACGAGAGGAACAGAATGATATATCTCATAACTAAATGCTGGATATGTTGCTTTTTACCATCTACAAAATAATATTTCATTAGATATTACACAAAATTTTACTATACTAAAATGAAGTGAACTATCAGAAAAAGAATTTAGTTCCGTTTGTCGGCCATGTAGTAAAATGTTATTTGGACAGTCGTAAATGTTACTTTAGAAGATGGTAAAATCAAATGAGAACCGTTCGTAAAATGTTATGCGTCTGTTCAGTAGTAAAATCTTACACACATCAGTAATTTGGTGTTCATTTGACAGTAAACCACTCTTATCGTGTAAACTTCGTGAAAATCACATGTGCATGTTTTGAAAAATTCTCAAAAATTTACCATATTTAGAGAAGGTCAGCTTATACAACTCTGCAAAATGTGACAATCAAACTCAATAGTAGTTGAAAGATATGAAATAGACAAGCAGCGGATGAAGTGCTAAACAACAACAAAATAACTATTCAACTGAATTTTTCTTTTTCATATCTTTCAAACGAAATTGATTTTGGTCCTCAAATTTTACAGAGTTGTAGAATCTCACCTCCCCTACGTATAGTAATTTTTTGAGAATTTTATAACATATGTACATGTGATTTTCATGGATTTAAGTTGTTTATTTGGTAGTAAACCACCCTTATTATGTAGATTCCGTTAAAAATCATATGTAAAAGTTTTGAAAATTTCTCAAAAAAATACCACACATAGGGGAGGTGATTTTCTACAACCCTGCAAAATTTGAAGACCAAAACTCATTAGAATTTGAAAGATATGAAATTGACAAGCAGCTATAGTTATTAAGTCGTCAAGTTGACATCGGGGCGACTTGTCTCGACTAGACAACAAATATTCAGCACACTAAGTTGAGTAAGTTCTGTGCTTCTAGCAATAGTTTAAGACATGTTTATGTACTGTTTTGCATGAAATTAAGAATAAAGAGCAGAACACACATGTTCTGGTCTCACTTCTAAGTTCTAATTGGGTCAGGCTACCGAAGACAAGGACTCAAGGTCCAATCCAACATGTGGCTCGGTTACCTGACAGCCAAGTCATGCGATTAATCACGACTAGTCGTCCAAGTCGCTCGACTAGGAAACTAATCGATTCGAGCTCATCTAGTCGTTCTCCCAGGCCGACTTGTCGATTAATCGATGATTAGTCATGATTAATCGCTCGACTTGATAACTATGCAAGCTGCAGATGAATAGTGCTAAACAGCGACAAAATCACTATTTAGCTGAATTTGTCTTTTTAACATCTTTCAAAAGAAATTGATTTTGGTCTTCAAATTTTACAGAGTTGTAGATTCTCACCTTCCCTATGTATGATAAATTTTTGACAATTTTTTAAAACTTTTACATATGGTTTCATTAATTTTACATGATAAGGATGGTTTACACTCTATATGTTACTTTGTACTATCCACAAAATAATATTTCACTTGCTATTACACAAGATTTTACAATACTAAAATAAAGTGAACTATTAGAACAAAATTTAGTTCAGTTTGTCGATCCTGTAGTAAAATAATATGTGGACGGTCGTAAACGTTACTATAATAGATGGTAAAATCAAATAAGAGCCTTTCGTAAAATGTTATACGTCTGTTCAGTAGTAAAATCTTACACATCAGTAATTTGGTGTTCATTTGGCTGTAAACCACCCTTATCGTGTAAACTCTGTGAAAATCACATGTATATATTTTGAAAAGTTCTCAAAACATTACCATACATAGAGAAGGTCAGCTTCTACAACTCTGCAAAATTGGACGACTAAACTCAATAGCATTTGAAAGATATGAAATTGACAAGTAGCCAATGAATAGTACTAAACAACGCCAAATAACTATTCAGCTGAATCTTTCTTTTTCATATATTTCAAATGAAATTGATTCTGGTCTTTAATTTTGCAGAGTTGTAGAATCTCGCATGTCCCACGAGTTGTAATTTTTTGAGAATTTTTTGAACAATTGTACCTACTATTTTCATGTATTTTAGGTGTTCATTTTGGGAGTAAACCACTTTATGGTGTAAACTCCATGAAAATCTTATGTACAAGTTTTAAAATATTCTTAAAAAATTACCATACGTAGAGGAGGTAAGCTTCTACAATCCTGCAAAATTTTAAGACCAAACTCAATAGCATTTGATAGATATGAAATTGACAAGCAATGGATGAATAGTGCTAAACAGTGACAAAATCAGTGTTCAGCTGAATTTATCTTTTTCATATCTTTCAAAGAAAATTGATTTTGGTCTTCAAATTTTACAGGGTTGTAGAATCTCACCTCAACTTCGTATGTTAATTTTTTGAGAATTTTTGAAAACTTTTACATATGATTTTCCTTAATTTTACACGATACAAATGGTTTACACTCGATATGTTACTTTTTACTATCTACAAAATAACATTTCACTAGCTATTACACAAAATTTTACTATACTGAAATGAAGTGAACTGTTAGAAAAACAATTTGATTCCATTTGTCGGCCTTGTAGTAAAATAATGTGTGGATGGTCGTAAATGTTACTGTAATAGATGGTAAAATCAAATGAGAACCATTCGTAAAATGTTATATGTCTGTTCAGTAGTAAAATCTTACATATATCAGTAATTTGGTGTTCATTTGGTAGTAAATCACCCTTATCGTGTAAACTCTGTGAAAATCACATGTAATTTTTTTTTAAAAATTATTAAAAGAATTATCATATGTAGGGAAGGTCAACTTCTACAACTCTGCAAAATTTGAAGCCAAACTCAATAGCATTTTGAAGATATGAAACTAACAAATTGGGTATAAATAGTGCTAAACAGTGACTAAATCACTTTTTAACTGAATTTGTCTTTTTCATATCTTCAAATGATGTTGATTTTGGTCATCAATTCTTACAGAGGTGTAGAATCTCACATTCCTTACGTATGGTAATTTTTTGAGAATTTTTGAAGACTTGTACTTGTGATTTCATGGATTTTAGGTGTTCATTTGGCAGTAAACCACCCTTTTCATATAAACTTATGAAAATCATAATTACAAACTTTGAAAAATTCTCCAAAAATTACTATATTTAGAGGAGGTGAGCTTCTACAACACAGTAAAATTTGAAGACCAAATTCAATAGCATTTGAAAGATATAAAACTGACAAGCAGCGTTTAAATAATGCTAAATACTGACAAAATCACAATTCAGCTGAATTTGTCTTTTTCATATCTTTCAAATGAAATTGATTTTGGTCTTTAAATTTAACAAGGTTATAGAATCTCACCTCCCCTATTTATGGTAAGTTTTTGAGATTTTTTTAAAACTTATACATATGGTTTTTATGGATTTTTCATGATAAGGATTTACTACTGTACAGACTACACAGGCTACTGAACACTCTGCATGATAGAAAAATCTGTTACTGGACAGCAAAATGACTATTTATTAGCGAGAATTATATGATTATATATCTCTCGTCGTCAGTAAGCTATTAGTGAATATTTTGTAAATCGGAGCTGCCAATAAAAAGTTACGGTTAAAACAAAGGAAAAAAGATTCATATACAAACAAAAAATGCATTTACTAGTTGGTACCCATATTAACTGGTTGAAGAGGGTTCCGTTGCGTTAATTAATACCACGCGCGGACTTGGTCGGATTGTAAAACTGGCTAGCGTTTAGAATAAGCTATTCTACACGCGCAATGGACCGCCCCAGTTACTTGGACAAAACATCTAATTAATGCGTCGCATCACCTAAACTATTTTACGATTAAACGCATGATGTGAACGCATATCTGTAGTAAAATATGTACACGATAGCCCAAAATAAGTAATTAATGCATCGTATCATCTGAACCGCTAGTAAGTTGTGTTCCTAGTTCATAGATGAATCTAATTACTTTTTATTGATAGCTCCGATTTATAAAAGGTTTTCACCAGTAGCTTACTGACGATGAGGGCAATATAATGATATAAGTCGCTAATAAACGTCGTGTGTATAAATAAGAAAATATATATATACCGATAGTAAAATCTGTATATACAGATAGTAAAATCTGATTCATGCGGTAAGACTTATATCAGTGTGTTGCTCTTGTCGTCAGTAAGCTACTAGTGAAAATCATTCATAAATTAGATCCATCAATAAAAAGTTATGGCTAAATCAATTCATGATTCATCAAACTTTTTATTGACGGCTCCTGTTTATAAACGCTCCGGACGACTACATGCCGTGAAGCACGCCAAATGATCCAGTGACGACGAAGTAAGCTCGAGTCGAGATGGTGGCAACTCAATTCAGGATGAGAGGGGTCCCTTGATGAATCGAAACCAGACCCATGTATCTTTCTGACAGGCTATGGGTTTAGATCGTGTCGTGTCGCTACGGTCCAACTAGCTTACTGTGCCGTGTCGTGTCAACCCGAAAAGCCTCTAGTGAGTCTAGGCATAGTCCGTTGGCACGTCGTGCTACTTCGTGCTGGTTTAGGTGCGGTTCATTTGCACTGTTACAAAGAGAGGAAATGGATCGAAGACGTACGGGGCCAAGGGGAAAAAGAACAATTTTATTCATTCTATATAAAAGGCGTGTCGTGATAGTGTTTGATCTCTACCCGTTGATTCTATTGTGACCTGTTCAGCGTTTCAAAAGACGAACTAGATGTCTTACCTTTTAGCTTTCTCTATACGCTTGAAGCGCTCGAACCACATCGTACTTATTGCATTGTTGACTTAGTGCTTCTTACTTCACTTATGTTGCAAAACTTTTCATAATATTTGTTGAAAACTATAAAAAAAACTTATGCCAAAGCCGTATCGTGTCTGTATCGTGCTTGTCAGCCCTATAGCTTGCTGTGCTGCTGGCCCAAGAACAACCCTTCAAGACGTGTTATACCGTATTGTCCATCATGAACGGCTGTCAAGCCGACATTACCTTGACAATCGTTCCGACCTGGTATGTGTGCATGCGTGCCATTCTGTTCCTTGGACCATGTCGTGTCTACCATGCTACGGATTAGCCCAAAAAGTATAACCCGATGGCCACATCTAATCGACACACAGATGTACTAGGTGTAGAATTAACTATAGCAGCAGCAGCAGCAACAGTAGTGATGAATGAAGAAGGGGACGGATCCCCCACACAGTGGCACAACACACAATGCTAAATTGCTGATCAGAATGTGTAGTACGATTTGAAGGTGATTGATGCATCATGGATGGGATGGCCCCCCCTCCAATTCCCCCCAATTTTCAGTGAAGTCAAATACGTCAAGCTCCCTTTTCCAGTTGGGCGCCTCGCTGTTGTTGGGCTCCCTTTTTCACTTGGGACAGCTGAACACTGTGCTTATGTGGTGTAGTAGCTTGTTTTTTTAATAAAAACAAATCTAGCCTACGAATGTATTTACAAAAATGACCTACTCTTCTGTCATAGAATACGTAATAGACGACACCTGTCCCCGGCCACGCTCGGGGAGCGTGGGAGGTGGCCGGGCCACGACAACACGTGGGAGGGTGAGCGTGGCGGGCGTCGAGGGCGGGGCAGGCGTGCTCCCACCCACGCGTGGGAGCGGGCCGTGAGCGTGGGAAGGTGAGGTGCCACGGTTGGGTAGCGCAGGAGGCATCCTCCCGAGGTCCCAAGGCGCAGCAGCACGTCCTTCCGCGTTGCCGCGGCGTTGACCACCTCCCACGCTCTTCGGGTATGGCAGGGATAAATGTCGTCCATCGTGCCTTCCGCGGTGGGCGAGAGGATGATTATTGCAAATGCATTCACGACGGGGCTAATTTTGCAAAAAAAAGAGAGATAAAGAAGGCTAGATAAGCACAGTGTTCGGCCATTGTAGTGGTTCACATAATACAATTTTGATTACTAATTTCTATTGTAGTGTTTTTTATAAAACCTATCTTACTGGTTTTCGAGACAAATGTTGAAGGTCAGAATTTGACAATAAACTTATGATCACAGGTATCTTCGGTGTCAGAGTCAAGCACGAAGACAGCGACATACGATGTATATAGGTTCAGGCCCCCGGATGGAGTAATACCTCGCGTCCTGTGCGGATGATGTATGTATTTGGTGTATCGAGTACAGAGCGAGTTGTCTAGCCCTAGTTACAATGAAGATTGGATCTAAACAATGATTAAACTATGGCTGGAGGTTAACGAAGCGTGGTCTGTCGGCTCCTGGTTGCTCTGCATCTTCTAAAAGCTCTCTTCCAAAGTCTTCTCGTCTTCAGGATACCTACCCCCGGCCTTATATAGTTGGGGTACCCTACCTCAAGTTGAGTTATAGTCAGTTTGGGATACCAAATCGTAGTTGATGAGGAGTCCATCGTCATGTCGATCTTCGCAGCATATCCAAACTTCCCTTGATACTAGGCGTACTCGAGTCATTTTCCCCGTAACGGGAAAGTGATCGAGTCCTTCCTAATATGGAATTACCTTCTCCACGTATATCTTATCCCATAGAATCGGGCTCGTGATATTCGGAGTTTCTATATGTCGTTAGAACATATTCTTCACGTATCCTGCACGTACTCATACCCCATATTTAGATATTCGATAGTAGCCCCCGAACTCTGCCCAGCGGAGGGTCCGCTAAGCACTTGGTCGATTACTGCCAAGTTCTGGCTTGGTCGAGTAATGCCCCGCTGGCTTGTGGTTGAATGATTCGAGTAGATTGGGAATCGCTAAGTATCAAGTAGGGATGTTGCCGGGTCGAACGCCCTGCCATCAGCCCATCTTGAGTTCTTAGGTTAGCCACAAGTTACTCGATGTCGATTTATCGACTCGAATCTGTGCAGAGTTAGAAAAATCCAGAAATCTAAACGTTGGGCAGTTGAGCATTTATTGCTCTTATCTGCAATGTCAAGATTTGTAGAGTGCCATCATTCCACCTTTCTCACCGATCGAAGTGTCGCGCCGTGGGGAGTGAACCTTTCGCCTGGAAAGAAGGTTTTGGCTTATGAATTCCCCGGTCCTGACTGTAGCCATTCTCCCCCCTTTTTGCCTCCAATTTTACTCTCGAAGCCTCCGCCGCGCTCGTTAAACCCTAGCAACGTCACCTTCGTAGAATTCATCCCACATCTCTCTCAATGGCGTCCAGCCCTTCAACCAGTGGCAGAGTTCCCTCATCGCCGGAGAAGAATCCTGAGACGGCCGCATCCGCTTCCCCTAGCGACGAAGCAGTCTTCGAGGACAAGACCCTTCAAAGGGTGTGGCAAAAATCGATGATGACGGAGAAGCGCCTTGCCGAATTGGTGAAGGATGGCTTCGTTCCTCCTAGAGAGTTCTTCCATTGGAGGCCGTCACAAGGTGAGCTGTATCCCACCCCCAAAGATGAGGATAAGACTATTGTATTTGAGGCCTTCTTCCGTTGCGGACTCAATTTTCCTCCTCCGTTCTTGCTCTCGGTTCTTGATTTCTAAAAGATCCAACTTTTCCACCTAAGCCCCAATTCGATTACTATGCTCAGTGTATTTGTCCATCTTTGTGAGGCCTATCTAGGTATTAAGCCCAGCCTCAATCTATTCTGCCATTTTTATAATTTGAAACGGGCGACGAAGAACGATGCCGTTGGGGGTGCCGGTTTCCACCTCCACAGCGGAGAGTTGAATACATATATTCCTGTCCCCATAACTTCTTACTGGCAGTTAGACTGAAAGAAACGATGGTTTTACATCATCTCTCTGGACACTGTTAATTATCCTCTAGCTTATCTAAAAGTGCATCTAGGCCCCTTAAGAAGTTTTGGTGAAGATGGCAACACAATTAAAACACTAATGATCAAGTGAGAATATATGCAGAGGTAGAGGCAATATCATCTTGAGAAAGCAATTGAAGATCCCAGCCGAGTTTAAAATTTGTGAAGACGGCATCAAGACTTGTTGTAAATTTTCTCTATTTCATTTGAGTCTAAGGATAGCCGTACTATTAAGAGGGATATAACGGGAAATCACTTTTAGGAAATACGTGTGCTCAAGGATAAAAATTGCATTGCATAAACACTTCAAGCACTTCATTTTTGTCAAAATACACACCTCTGGCCGAGTGGGCCAACCCGGAGTATCCGGACATTTGGTCCGGACTCTCCGGGTTGACACCCTCGGTAGCAGCTCTATGGATAGTCCGGAGTATCCGGACACTCTGGGTTAATTAGTCCGGAGTCTCCGGGTTATATGTCCGGAGTCTCCGGGTTAGCTGCCTCGGTGTGTTCTAATTCTCCTCAATCCGTAGTCTCCGGGTTATATGTCCGGAGTCTCCGGGTTGAGCGCAGCTCACCCCCAACGGTTGGATTTTGGAGCCCCTATTTAAGCCATCACTCTTCACCTAATAGAGGTGAGCTCCATTATTGCTGTTGTTCATTCAAAAACACTCACTCTCACTCTCTTGAGCCCTAATCCCCTTTTTCCATTTGAAGCCTTTGATAGATTTGATTCTTTTGGGAGAAAGGAGTGGATTTGAGTGACTTGAACTTGCATCTTTCATCTTTGAGCACAAGTTTCATCCTCCAAGTTGAGTTCGCAACGTATTTATTACTCTTGGAGTTTGAAGGCCTCCTAGACGGCAAGGAGTCACCGGGAGCCTCCAAATCTCATTGTGGTGAGCCCAGGAAGTTTGTGAAGGCAAGTCTCACCTCCGAAAGGAAAGAGGCAAGAAGTGAAGACCGGCGAGTGCTTTGTGCAACACCGGGAGGATAGTGGTCAAGAGGGACCCGAGCTTTGTGCCTCCTCAACGGAGACGTAGGATTCCCTTCAAGAATCCGAACTTCGGGTAAAAATCTTTGTCTTCGTGCTCTTTGTTGTGTTTTTGCTAGGGTTTGTTGTGATAGACCTTTGGAAGACTCGATCTACTCTATTATTGTTTTTGGCTCTAGATCTACAATATTCCCAGGTACCTGATAGCATTTAGATCTTTTGTATTCAAGTAGATTGTTGAAAAATTGTAGGGATTTAAAATCTCATTTCGAAATCTTTAATCCGGAGTATCTGGACTCCTGAACCCGGATAGTCCGGACAATCCGGAGTATCCGGATTATATACCCCAGACATTCCGGGTTGAGACCCTCGGGAGTTTTTATCTAGCTGCATTTTTTTATCCGCCTATTCACCCCCCTCTAGGCAACATCTCCGGTCCTTTCAATTGGTATCAGAGCCTAATCTCCATAATTTGGCTTAACCGCTTGGAGAATTAAGATGTCGCTAATAGAAAAGAGTGACGAAATTCGTGACCAAGAAAAGGCCACGGGTTCCGGCAAAGGGGTTGAAATTTCGTATGATTATCCTTCTCTTGGAGTCTCAAGCTCTTCATCTTATGTTTCCGTGTCATCCGGTAGAGCACCTCATTTTGATGGTACTCGCTATGCCGTATGGAAACATAAAATGAAGATGTACTTGAGATCACTTCACCCGTGTATTTGGGAGATTGTAGAAACAGGTTTCAAAGCTATGGATCAAAGCAAACTTACTCCCGAAGAGAAGAAAGCTCAACATTTCAATGACTTGGCCGTCAATGCCTTGTTCAATGCCTTAAGTGATTCCGAGTTTAACCGAGTCGATGGACTTGAAGATGCCAAAGCAATTTGGGAAAGACTCATGGTTACTCATGAAGGGATATCAAGTGTCCGTGAGTCCAAGATTGAGCTCATTATTGGTGAGCTAAGCAGATTCACTCTAGAAGAAGGAGAGTGTTATACAAGGATGTTCGACCGCTTGATGGTGTTGGTGAATCAAGCTAAGGGCCTTGGAAGTACCAAGCTCACCGACAAAGCAGTTGTTCAAATCATTCTTCGAGTGATCACCCCCACCAACCGCAATTTAGTGCAACTCATCCGGGATCGACCGAACTTCGACACTCTCACTCCCCATGATGTTATCGGGAGGCTAATGATGGATGAGATGATGATCAAGGAAGCGGAGGTGGTAGAAGAACTCAAGTCAGGAAAGAAGAAAGGCATCGCCTTGAAAGCCGTGAGGATTGCACCAGAAGTTGAGGAAAGTACAAGAGATGATGAAGAGGAGAGTGGCCCCTTGACCAATGATGACATGGCCTTGCTCGTAAGAAGATTCAACAAATTCCTCAAGAAAAAGGGGTACAAGCCAGGGAGCCACTCCAAAAATCAATGGAACAAATCAAGAGGAAGACACTCAACAAGAAAGTGCTATGAGTGTGGTGAGGCTGGTCACTTCATCGCCGAATGCCCACAAAGAGAAGAAGGAAGACAAGCCATACAAGAAAGATAAATAACGGGGCAAGGACAAGGAAAGGAGCAAGAAGTTCAAACACTTCAAGCACAAAGGACAAGCTCACATTGGAGAGGAGTGGGATTCAAACTCCAACTCCGACTCAAGATCCGATTCCGACGAAGGAGGAGTTGCCTCCGTCGCCATCGCCATGTCTCCCACCCTAACAACGATGAAGGGTCTCTTCGAAAACTTGAGCGATGACGATGAAGACGCTCCAATGTGCCTCATGGCCAAGGGGCGCAAGGTATCAATCAAAACAACATCTCCTTCAATTGTCGACTCATGCATAGATGATAGTGATGACGCTAGTGACGATGAAAGTGCATTTAAGTCCATGAAAGATTTTGGTGCTCAAAAATTAGATTTACTTTTAAAAGATATTGAGAAGTTGGAGGAAACCATTGAGAAAAAGGAGGCTACTCTCGAAGCTCAAGAAGATTTGCTTATCCTTGAAAAAGAAAAAAACCTTGAGCTAGAGAAGAGTCTAAGTAATGAA
Source organism: Otatea glauca (assembly GCA_036346275.1). NCBI lineage: Eukaryota > Viridiplantae > Streptophyta > Magnoliopsida > Poales > Poaceae > Otatea > Otatea glauca. The sequence goes on from CM070712.1 coordinate 1,129,286, forward strand.
AGGAGAAAGTTTGAAGAGTTGGTCAAAAGTTCAAAGATGACCAAATCCGAGCTAGCTAGTCTTGTGATCACCAACGCTTCACTCGTAGAGGAACTTGCCAAAGTAAAAGATGCTTGCAAGGCTCTTGAAGTGAAGCTTGTTGATCACTTGAATGGCAACTCTAACTCCTTGATGGGCAACTCCAATCTCTCATATCCATCTACTAGCAATGGATGTGCTAGATGCTATAATGTTAATATTGATGCTTGTGCCACTAACCTTGAGACCTTGCAAGTGTTGGCTCATGAAAATGAGAAGCTCAAGGAAATGCTTGAAGATGGACTTCAAAAGTCCTATAAGGCTAGCAAAGGATTAGAGGAGTTTCTTGGTAAGCGTCAAGGTAACCCTATGAAGCATGGGCTTGGGTATATACCACCCAAGGGCAAAAAGAATCATATCGTAATTGCCCCGTTGAACAAACCTATTCATTTTGTCAAAAGCAAAAGAAATTCTAATTATAAGGATCATGCTACTTTCTTTGCTTCTTATGTGCTTAAAAGAACTAATTTCGGTCGTGTAGTTGCTCATCATATTGGGCGTAAACCCAACTATGCTTCTCATATGCGATCTATTTGGGTTCCAAAATCCCTTATTACTAACGTGCACGGACCTAAATAAGTTTGGGTACCAAAAGGAAAAATCTAAATTTGTTCTTGTAGACCTATATCTCCGGTGGATCAAGTTGAATATTGGATAGCGGATGCACGCACCACATGACCGGGGAAAAGGCGATGTTCGCACACTTGGATACAAATGGATCAAATAGTGAAAGCATCATATTTGGGGACAATGGTAAAGGCGAAGTGGTAGGTTTAGGTAAGATTTATATCTCGAATGACTTTCATTTAAACAATGTTTTGCTCGTTGAATCATTGAGCTACAATTTGTTGTCCGTTGCTCAATTATGTGAATCGAGCTACAATTGTGTGTTTAGTGATAAGGGTGTGGATGTCATTAAGAGGGTTGATGGTTCAACAGCCGTTAAGGGTCGTTTAAAGGGAAATCTCTATCTCGTAGACTTCACTACAGATGGAATAAATCTTGAAACGTGCTTAATGGCTAAATCTAGCATGGGTTGGCTATGGCATCGCCGACTTGCTCATGTTGGTATGAGGAATCTTCACAAACTCATGAAAGGCAATCACATCCTTGGACTAACAAATGTTGTTTTTGAGAAAGATATGGTTTGTAGCACATGTCAAGCCGGAAAGCAAGTTGGGGCTTCTCATCCCGCCAAGAATGTGATGACTACCTCAAGACCTCTAGAGATGCTCCACATGGATCTGTTCGGTCCAATCACATACATAAGCATTGGAGGAAACAAGTATGGTCTAGTTATTGTTGATGACTTTTCTCGTTTCACTTGGGTGTTCTTCTTGCATGACAAAAGTGAAGTCCAAGGAACTTTAAAGAAATTTATGAGAAGGGCACAAAATGAATTCGAAGTGAAGATCAAGAAGATCCGAAGTGACAACGGCACCGAATTCAAAAACACTGGGGTGGAGGACTATCTCGATGATGAGGGTATTAAGCATGAGTTCTCGGCCCCCTATTCCCCTCAACAAAATTGGGTGGCTGAGAGGAAGAATCGAACTATCATCGAGATGGCGCGCACAATGCTTGATGAGTACAAGGTCTCCGACATCTTTTGGGCAGAGGCTATCAACACTGCGTGTCATAGTACCAATCGTCTATACCTTCACAAGATTTTGAAGAAAACAGCTTACGAGCTACTTACCGGAAAGAAGCCAAATGTTTCCTACTTCCGAGTCTTTGGAAGCAAGTGCTATATCCTTAACAAGAAAGCTAAGTCTTCTAAATTTGCTCCTAAAGTTGATGAAGGCTTCTTACTTGGTTATGGATCAAATGCTTATGCATACCGAGTTTTCACCAACAACTCCGGTGTAGTTGAAATCTCGCGTGATGTAACTTTTGATGAAACTAACGGTTCTCAAGTAGAACAAGTTGATAGTACTGTGTTTGACAGGGAAGAACCTCCGTGTGAAGCAATTAAGAAACTGGCTATTGGAGAAGTGAGACCTCTTGAGCAAGAAGAAATTCCGAGCGTTCCAACTCAAGATATCCAGGATGAGACACAGAATATCCGGACTAGTCAAAAGAGCACGGATGCTCCCTCTTCCTCAATGCAAGCCCATGATGGCTCAAACACGGCTAAAGACGATGAGGATCCCATCCAAACAACCAATGCAACTACTCCTCATCCAAGAGTTCATCAAAGCATACAACGAAATCATCCAGTCGACAACATACTTGGAGATATTAACAAGGGGGTATCCACCAGATCTCGAATTGCGAATTTTTATGAATTTTACTCGTTTGTTTCTTCTCTTGAGCCTCTAAAGGTAGAAGAAGCACTACAAGATCCGGATTGGGTAATGGCTATGCAAGAGGAGCTAAACAACTTCGAACGGAATCAAGTATGGAAGCTTGTTGAAAGGCCAAAGCAAAACGTGATTGGCACCAAGTGGGTCTTTCGGAACAAGCAAGATGAACATGGAATGGTGACTAGGAATAAAGCCCGGTTGGTCGCTCAAGGCTTCACGCAAATCGAAGGTTTGGACTTCGATGAAACATATGCTCCCGTAGCTAGGTTTGAGTCTATTAGAATATTACTTGCTTTTGCCACTCACCATGATTTCAAGTTATATCAAATGGACGTGAAAAGCGCCTTCCTAAATGGTCCACTCTCCGAGATGGTCTATGTCGAGCAACCACCTGGATTCGAAGACCCTAAATATCCCGATCATGTCTACTTCCTGCACAAGGCACTCTATGGACTAAAACAAGCACCAAGAGCATGGTTTGAATGTCTTCGGGATTTTCTCCTCGAACAAGGTTTTGTAGTCGGAAGGGCCGACCCCACTCTCTTTACCAAGCATATTGGTAGTGATCTATTTGTTTGTCAAATTTATGTTGATGATATTATTTTCGGGTCTACTAATGAACAACTATGTAAGGAGTTTAGCAGAATCTTGACTAAAAGATTCGAAATGTCTATGATGGGCGAACTGAAGTTCTTCCTCGGCTTTCAAGTCAAACAACTCAAGGAAGGAACTTTCATATGCCAAACAAAGTACATCAAAGACATGCTGAAAAAGTTTGGTATGGAAAACGTCAAGCCAATCAAGACTCCTATGCAAGCCAACGGACATCTAGACCTCGACAAAGAAGGTAAACCGGTCGTCCAAAAGGTATATCGCTCGATGATCGGTTCTCTTCTTTACCTTTGTGCATCTAGGCCTGATATCATGCTTAGTGTATGTATGTGTGCTCGTTTTCAAGCCGCTCCAAAAGAGTGCCACATGGTGGCCGTAAAGAGAATCTTGAGATATTTAGTGCACACTCCTCATTTTGGGCTTTGGTATCCAAAAGGATCATCTTTTGAATTAGTTGGCTATTCCGATGCGGATTATGCCGGCTGTAAAGTGGATAGAAAGAGCACTTCGGGGACTTGTCAATTTTTAGGAAGATCTCTTGTTTCCTGGTCCTCTAAGAAACAAAATTCCGTAGCCCTATCCACAGCCGAAGCCGAGTATATAGCAGCCGGAAGTTGTTGTGCCCAATTGCTTTGGATGAGACAAACCCTGAATGATTATGGCCTTACCTACAACCATGTACCTCTCTTGTGTGATAATGAGAGCGCCATAAAAATAGCCAACAATCCCGTTCAACACTCCCGTACAAAGCATATCGATATTCGCCATCATTTCTTAAGAGATCATTCAACAAAAGGTGACATCGATATTCAACATGTGAGCACAAATGATCAACTAGCTGATATTTTCACCAAGCCACTCGATGAGAAGAGATTTTGTGATATGAGGAGTGGGTTAAATATTCTAGACTCTTGTAACCTGGCTTGATATATGCATGCAAATTGGTTGAAGTTTGCAAAATTTTCAAAAGGGTTATTTGATCTCTTTCTTTGACCTTTCTGTGTTACTTGAAATCTTTGATCTGTGGATCTAGCCTCTACTGTGTGACTATAGCTTGGTTGCTTGAATGTTCGCTAGTCACATAGTGGGTAGGGCCTTGTGATCTTTTCTTCTCTTGCCATAAGCCATCTAAAGTTCATTCCTTGCAAATTCTGAGTTGTCTCCCGAAAGAGTCAATCCGGACACTCCGGAGTTTTCATCCGGACTATCCGGATTTCCCGGAGTATCCGGACTGAAAGTCCGGAGTCTCCGGGTTGAGGCAGCTGTCTTCTTTAAAAGGCTCGAGGAGGGTTTCTTTTCTCTCTCTCCTCTCTTTTTCTCTTCATCCTTGCCGTTCCTTTTTGAGCCCTAGCCATCGCCTCCGGCCTCTCCTCCATCTCCCGTGTGCTTCCCACCCTCAGGAGTCTTCAAGATTGCTCTCCACATCTCGGGAAGTTCTTCGGATTGCCCTCCGCGTTCAATCTCATCTTGTGCGGTGAGTTCTTCTTGTTTTTCTCTCATCTTGATCTTTTTTGGTCTTAGAAAGGCCTTCAAATAGGTTGCCTTGGTAGAATCCTTTCACCCTAGATCAATCCCTATGAATGGTCTTCTTGTGCTCTAGATAGATTTGCGATTTAGGTTTTTGGGTTTGATACTGAACAACCTGGAGTATCCGGATGGTATATCCGAAGTATCCGGATTATCCGGACACTCCAGATCAAAATCACCGGAGTCTCCGGGTTGTACTGCTCGGCCCAAATTCTTAAATTGCTATATATACTTTCCTGAAATTATCTTGTTCATCCCTTTCTTTGGTTCCTTTAGATGGCATCTTCTCAAGATGGCTCTGGTGCCGGCAAGTGCCCATCCGGTGATGATTTTCCTGGCTCATCCTCCTTAGCGGGTTCCGCTTCCAAGAAGCAAAGACATTCTATGAAGAAAATCAGTCAGGGAGGGGTTCGCCGACCAACCAATCCTCCTCATGCTTCTTCTCAAATTCCAGCACCTCAAGCCAATCCTAATGAACATCCTGCTGACACACATGCAAGACTCCGTGAGCAGAAGAAAAAGCACCATCAGGCAGCCCGGGTGGTGATTGGCCCTCTAGTGAAGAGCAGGCCCGTGTGGAGCTATCCGGGTCAAATGAGTCGCCCGCGCGTGACAGATTACAGAGTTGGGTCAGGAAAAGGCAAAGCAATTGTCGAGCACAGAAATAAGGATCCACTGGAATTCCACCAAGAAGAGTATGTGGACAAGCGGTTTTAGAACAGATTTCATTCAGATTTTTATGGATCAGTGCTTTTTCCACTGGAGCACTCTGTTATAAAGATGAAAACCATTGATTGGGCTTACATGGCAGACCTCCAAAATCCAATCTTTAATGAAGTCATTCAAATCTGCGAGCGCCATCAGGTGAAGGATATAATGAGTTTTTGTTATTCTTGGAATGAAGAAGTCATCATGCAGTTCTACTCCACCCTGTACTTTGACAAGACAGAGGATGCCATATGGTGGATGACTGATGGAGTGTGGTATGTAGCCACCAAGAGGTCCTTTGCTCGGGTACTGCAGCTAAGGTCAGTTGACGGAGATGCCAAGCTTCATGACAAGAAGGCCATATCTCCTAGCCAGCTTGAGGACTTGTATGATCTCTCTCAGCACTTCGTGGTCGGAACCACTAAGGGTTTGAAAGAAGTGCCAACGGTTCTCCTCAGAATGCTCAGAGTCTCCTTATGGCCCAAGGAAGGTGATGCGTCGTCCATCAACTCTTATGGTCGTAACTTGCTTTTTCACTTGGTGGAGCGCACTCATGGCTTTGATGTGGTGTATTTCTTATGGGAGGCCATTCGCCACAACTCGATGAGCAACGTCAGCAGCTGCGGGTATGCACCCTTCATTATGGCCTTAGTGGATCATGTCACTGGCCTGGACTTTGTGAAGGATGTGGAGCACCTTCCCTACAAGGTTTGAGCCCCTTCTGCTCCAACAGCTCCAGCAGCTCCGAGTGCCCCTGTTGGTAGGCGGACCGGTGGTCGACCGTCTCATGCCAGCTCGTCGGCTCCTCCACCAGCTCGTGCTGCAGCTCCAGGTTCTCCTTCCACTAGCCGGAGCACTATGAAGAGGATGCTCAAGTCTCTCTTCTGTTTGTGCTAAGACATATCTTCTCAGGTCAAAGAGACCCGGCAGGAGATTCGAGAGCATCGCCGAGACTTTCGGGCTTATCGCCGTCAGCAAGGCGAGGATATTCCTGCCAGCGAGTCAGAGTAGTCCTCTGGTGGACCGTCTGCAAACTCCGCCACTCAGCGACTCTTTGGCATTCACCCTCGGCTCAAGTCGATGGCGATGCGCGATGATGATGATAAGAAGAAGCTTATCTACCTTCCGGCGACGACGCGTGATCCTCTTTTCGAGCGCTTCCCTTTTCGGTGTCTTGATGCCAAAGGGGGAGTGTTAAGTAGCTTAGCGTCGCAGCCCTTTATCTTGTTGACTATGTGTGCTTGTGCTTGTTGAATTGCTTGTTTACTTGCTTTTTAATCGTTCTGTGAAACTTTTAGTTGTTTGTGGCGTGTTAAATTGCTTATTCATCTTTGTCAAATTGTCAGTATTAATCGTTGGATGATATCTTTTATATTCTCTCTTGCAAATTGATATGTATATTCTCATTGTTGATGCCTTGATTGCAAGGTTATAGGGGAAGCTCTTTTAATTTTTTTTAAAAATTTTGCATTCATTTAGGGGGAGCTTCTCTGTATGCTTAGCACTCAAAATATAGTTTCAAATATTTGTTATTTCATTTAAAAGCTTTCAAATTGTATTGTAATCAAAACACCAAAAAGGGGGAGATTGAAAGTGCATCTAGGCCCCTTAAAAAGTTTTGGTGATAGATGGCAACACAATTAAAACACTAATGATCAAGTGAGAATCTATGCAGAGGTAGAGGCAATATCATCTTGAGAAAGCAATTGAAGATCCCAGCCGAGTTTAAAATTTGTGAAGACGGCATCAAGACTTGTTGTAAATTTTCTCTATTTCATTTGAGTCTAAGGATAGCTGTACTATTAAGAGGGATACAACGGGAAATCACTTTTAGGATATACGTGTGCTCAAGGATAAAAATTGCATTGCATAAACACTTCAAGCACTTCATTTTTGTCAAAATACACACCTCTGGCCGAGTGGGCCAACCCGGAGTATCCGGACATTTGGTCCGGACTCTCCGGGTTGACACCCTCGGTAGCAGCTCTATGGATAGTCCGGAGTATCCGGACATTTGGTCCGGACACTCCGGGTTAATTAGTCCGGAGTCTCCGGGTTATATGTCCGGAGTCTCCGGGTTAGCTGCCTCGGTGTGTTCTAATTCTCCTCAATCCGGAGTCTCCGGGTTATATGTCCGGAGTCTCCGGGTTGAGCGCAGCTCACCCCCAACGGTTGGATTTTGGAGCCCCTATTTAAGCCATCACTCTTCACCTAACAGAGGTGAGCTCCATTATTGCTGTTGTTCATTCAAAAACACTCACTCTCACTCTCTTGAGCCCTAATCCCCTTTCTCCATTTGAAGCCTTTGATAGATTTGATTCTTTTGGGAGAAAGGAGTGAATTTGAGTGACTTGAACTTGCATCTTTCATCTTTGAGCACAAGTTTCATCCTCCAACTTGAGTTCGCAACGTATTTATTACTCTTGGAGTTTGAAAGCCTCCTAGACGACAAGGAGTCACCGGGAGCCTCCAAATCTCATTGTGGTGAGCCCCAGAAGTTTGTGAAGGCAAGTCTCGCCTCCGAAAGGAAAGAGGCAAGAAGTGAAGACCGGCGAGTGCTTTGTGCAACACCGGGAGGATAGTGGTCAAGAGGGACTCGAGCTTTGTGCCTCCTCAACGGAGACGTAGGATTCCCTTCAAGAATCCGAACTTCGGGTAAAAATCCTTGTCTTCGTGCTCTTTGTTGTGTTTTTGCTAGGGTTTGTTGTGATAGACCTTTGGAAGACTCGATCTACTCTATTGTTGTTTTGGCTCCAGATCTACAATATTCCCAGGTACCTGATAGCATTTAGATCTTTTGTATTCAAGTAGATTGTTGAAAAATTGTAGGGATTTAAAATCTCATTTCGAGATCTTTAATCCGGAGTATCCGGACTCCTGAACCCGGATAGTCCGGACAATCCGGAGTATCCGGATTATATATCCCGGATATTCCGGGTTGAGACCCTTGGGAGTTTTTATCTAGCTGCATTTTTTTATCCGCCTATTCACCCCCCCTCTAGGCAACATCTCCGGTCCTTTCATTATCGACCACTCCTCCCCAATCCGATTGACCTCTTGACAAAAGTCTCTCCATCGACCACTTGCAACGCACGTTACATTCGGAAGATCAAAGAGTTGAGGGAAAGTGGGTTGACTGGGTGGCACGTGGCCAGGGATTTCATCACACGCCGGTCGAGTCCTCTGAATTGCCGGGACCACTTGGCCTAAGACTACTCCGGGGTTGATGATGCCATCAGGGACAATTCTAGAGGTAAGTGTTTGTAGTACTCTTGTCTCCTTTGCTTTAGTCGGTGAGTGGTGAACTGACTCGTAGATGGCCAGATTTGTCGAACTCAGACATCTCCTCCAGGCTGAGCAAGATGTTCCAAGGCTCAAAACCTGGCGCTAGCGGCATTGAGGCATATTCACTCGATAATCCTCGTCTAGAGGTAAACATCATGTCATGGCTCTTAATGTATCGTTTGTGCATCTGTTGGCCAATCTGACACGATACTTCCTTAGGAGCCCGCGTTTGGCGGCGAAGGCGAGTTGATTGAGGGGGCCATCGGCTTGGAGGATGACAAGCCGACCCAAGACGATGGGTGCTGTTAATAAAGTAGACACCGTCGTAGCTGCCGTGTCATCTCTTGGCATGGTTGCCATCGCCGCAGCTCCCTCTCCGGTAGCTCCTGTTGAGCGTACCGGCGGTTCTCCTACATCAACGGATCCACCTCCTCTGGCTTCATAGGCGCCTCCGAAGTACTGGTCCATCATGAAGCCCTATATTCGGGTATGTGACCACGAACAACCCTGTCCTGTGTTTTGCTCTATTCTTTGCCTTGTTTTTGACGTTTCTTGGCTTCTTTTTATAGCGTGCTGCAGATACCTTGCTTGAGGCTGAAGTCTTCTGCGAGCAAGCTTATCAACACACAGAACGTCTCTTGGCCGTCAATCAACAAGTGATCAAGATGAAAAACGCTGAACTGGAGGCACTTAAGACCGATTTGAAGGTGGCAAAAGTAGAGGCAGAGAAGCAGAAGGTGGAGGCAAAGAAGCAGAAGACAGAGGCAGGGAAGCTAAAAGCCGAGAAAGCTGCCGCCGATGCTGCGCTGCTCAAGGCCAAGGTAAGTCGAGATAAGGCTGAGGCTAGCAAGAAAGTGGTCAAGGTCGAAAATGCTACAATAGATGCTGCACTTGCCACTCTGCAATCGGAGACGCTCGAGCACATGACTTCATCTACCTGCCTCACAACTTTCCACGTGCTCGGCCTGGTGAACAGACACCATCCTGGCCTAAACCTCTCGATACTGGACGAGGGATTCGTATGTGAGGCAAGCGAAGCTGCCAAATACATTGAGTCCATCGAAGACCTTGCTGAGAGGTTCGTGGCCCACCTGAAGCTGTCCCTTTCGGGTGACGACGGCGACGCCATCTAGGGTCCTTTGGCCTGAACACACTTATGTAATGGTTGAACTTTTTTTGCTATTGTGGTCTTGTATGATACTGCCAGTTAATTAGCTCATCTATCGTGCTTTGCCTGCTATTCCCTTGTCGATTAAAATAAAGGAGCACAAGTAGATGCAAATCCGATTTAGCATTCATAGACCCTCAGTAATAGCTTCATTGCCAAGCGTATGTCTGATTGTATCTGCACACAAGGCTAGAAAAACTTTTATTAAATGACTTAGCCCTCGAGTGTATACTCGGAGAGGCGGTATATAACATAAACGCTATTTAAATTGGAGTGAAATTACATGATTTTTGCAAGACTTCATCGACCTCACAACTTAGACTTTGTAGCGAATAAGAACTTGCTGAGCAGCGCATGTAGAATCAACTAGAGGTCTCGTCTCCCGCAGTCCGCTGAACTTTAGATGTATGACAATCTAGTGCTCATATGTGCTCAGGATAGAATTGCTCGTCGTCGGGTTCAAGCATGGCCACCCTTTGGTTTTGTTCGCTGACATACTAAGTACGTGATCGAGTAAATGCATGCTAAAAAATCTCATGTAAAAGAAATAAAGAGATTGTGCCTACAGCGCCCCGCTCGATAGCAGTATCGACCAGGAAATAGAGCAAGGTACAGAGTTACCAGTAGCCCCGGACTCCTTATTCGATGATATCATCGATTAGGGAGTAGAGTAACGTAAGCACAAAGTCGTGATGTAGCCCCCAACTCCCTGCCCGATAGCTGGATCGAGCAAAAAGTGAAGCATCAGCATTAAAGATACCTGTTGTGACTTTCAACCCCTTATTCGATAGATGTATCGATCCGAGAGTGGAGCCAGGTAAAGAAAAGATCGAGCGATGTAGCTCCTGACCTTTTGCTCGATGAGAGCATCGAGTAGAAGGTAGAGCTTATGCGTCAAAAATACATGATGTAGCCCCCGACTCCCTGCCCGATGACTGTATCGAGGAAGAAGTAGAGCGTGAGCATCAAAAATAGTAGCCCCCGACCGTATGCTTAGAATGGTCAGAGCAAAACCCCATTCCAACGGTTGGGTACTATTGCAGCCTTTGCGCCCCTTCGACTTCCACGCAGTGCGTTATCCAGTCAACGTCATCACTTAACATCTCTTTGGTTTTCATATTTGTGTGGAAGTGCAACAGACACCTTGTGGATTGGGACCAAAGCGGATCTTGACGGAGCTGTTGCTACAGTGCAACCCATTCCTAGAGCTATAAGTAGACGGGACTTGTAATCGTCTGTCGCACTCTGTTTTCTTTCTTGCCTTCTGCTCATAGCGCTTTAGTTCTTCAACCGCACCCATGGCTTCTACTCCACCATTGTCTCCGTCTCTGGAGATCCTCAGAGAGTCCCCTCCCCCTACACCGCCGGTCGCAACTTCTCTGGGGCAGATCATCCTCATATCCGATGATGAGGAGGAGATTGACTGGGAGGCCATTGTGAGGGAGGTCTGGCCGGAGGAGGAAGATGAGGCCGTCGGGGAAGAAGACGCCGTCGTCGGAGAAGAAGATGCCGCCGTCAGAGGAGAAGATGCCACCGGCAGAGAAGAAGGTGAAGCTCAAGAGGGCTTCATCGACTCGACCTCCACTCGCGCTCCACGCTCGACGAAGGAGAGGTCGCCTTCTCCGTTGACAAGTGGTCGGGTCTTCGCGTCCTCTTCTGGCCCGTACCAAGGGGGAAGGCCTATCCTGGGGACCATCAGCTGCCAGCCCCCGAGGGAGTAGAAGAGGCGGTGCGATGCCTTCGAGGGCAAGTAGCAGCAGGGTACCTGCCTCATATGTAATAGGACAACTTATGTTAGTTAATTTTAATGAACTCATACTTACTTGAATCTTGGTTGTGATGTACTAGTTTTGTTGTTCACATGTAATTTTTTTTCAATTGATCGATGTTCCACGAGTTGCCAAACACCGCTCCTTCTGTCGTCAATAGCCGTACTGATCCGAGTCGAGTCACCTCGACCACTACGTTGGGACCTTCCTATTTAGGTAATAGCTTATTACTGTTACCTTGCTTTTGCACCTTTCGTAGTACTAAGTCCTCAGCGATGAGTGCTCTTTCCTGGATTTTCTAGCTATGGTATCGACGCAAGGCTTTTTTGATACTTGGCTGCTCGAATGGATGCTCGATCCCTGTACTCCTCGAGTAGATTTACATCATCTGTTCGCATCTGCTCCTGTTCCTCTTCCGAGTAGTTGTCCACACGAGGTGACCTGAATGTTAACTTAGTCGGAAGCACCGCTTCTGCTCTGTAGACCAAGAAATACGACATTTCACCAGTGGATCGACTACTCAATGTATGAACAGCCCACACTACCGAGGGGAGTTCTTTCTCCCACCGAGTCGAATAAGCCTTGAGCCTATCAAACACGTGAGTCTTGATCTCCTACACAATTATGTTGTTAGCACGTTCAACCTATCCGTTACTTTGAGGGTGAGCTACGGAAGCGAAGCGAAGTTTGATACTCAATTCTTCGCAAAAGGCTATAAAAGCATTGCTTTTGAACTGGCTACCGTTATCTGTGATTACTCGATTAGGGATGCCGAATCGAGTAACGATGCTCCTCATGAACTTCTTAGCCCTTTATGAGGTGATGTTCCTGACGGGTTCGGCTTCGATTCACTTGGTGAATGTGTCGATAGCCACGAACAGGAACTTGTAACCTCCTTGGGCTCTTGGGAACGGTCCCAAGATATCCAAGCCCCACACGAAGAAAGGCCAAGACAGAGGAATAGTTTGCAGGGCTTGGGCTGGTCGGGTGGTTTGCTTGCCTTAAAATTGGCAACTCTCGCACATTTTCACCAGCTCGTAAGCATCCAGGAGGGTAGTCGGCCAATAAAACCCTTGCCGAAAAACCTTTTCGACTAAGGTGCAATAGGACGCATGGTTGCCGCAGATGCCTCCATGGACATCGAGCAATATCTTATTGCCCTCTTCCTGAGTGATGCACTTCATCAAGATTCTGTTACTCCCCTTTCGGTAGAGCTTTCCATCTACCAATGCAAATAGCTTGGACTTACACGCAATTTTCTCGGCTGAGGCATCATCGTCAGGAAGCTCCCGACCTTTGAGATAGGCTTGGAATGGAGTCATCCAAGTCAGCTCGCGTTCAAGTAGTGTAGCTTTCGTGTGCGAGTTCTCGCTTATCGACCCGACCAAACTCTCGGGTCGAAGTTGGATCAGATCCGCCTCGTGTGGGGAGACAGATGGTTTGAGGAGTTTCTCGATGAAGACTCCTGTGGGCGTGGGCGAATGGGATGAAGCGAGCCTGGCAAGTTCGTCGATGGTGGAGTTGTCACTACGCCTAATATGTCTTACCTCGAGCCCTTCGAACTTGTATTCTAGCTTGCGAACCTCGTTCAGATATGCCACCATGTTGTCATCCAAGCACTGGTACACCTTCTATACTTGTTCATGACTAGCTGTGAGACCCCTTTCACGAGTAGTCATCTGATCCCAAGTGACTTAGCTATGCGGAGCCTGTTAACTAGTCCTTCGTATTTTGCAATATTGCTTGAGGTTTGAAAATCAAGTTGGATAACATAGTTAAGCTCCTCACCTGTCGAGGATTTGAACACGATGCCAGACCCCGAGCCCTGAAACGTGAGTGACCCATCGAAGAACATAGTCCAGTGGTCATCGACTGTCTTGTGCTCTTTTTCTGCGACGTGCATCCATTCCGTGATGAAGTCCACCAATGCTCCTGACTTGGTGCTGGTTCATGGCACGAAATGACCTCGAACTCGTTGAGTTCGACCGCCCACTGTGCAATCCGCCCTGTCGCCTCTCGGTTGCGTATTACCTCCTTGAGCGGATACGTTGTCATGACAGTAATCTTGTGCACTTGGGAGTAGTGTCGCAGCTTTCAGGAAGTCATCAGGATGACGTACAACATCTTCTGCACTTGAGGGTATCACAGCTTGGAGGCATGCAAGACCTCGCTCATAATGTACACTGGCTTCTGGACCTTGGCCTTTTTCTCGGGCCAATCCCGCTCGATCACCAGGATTGTGCTTACTACTTGAGTGGTAGCTGCAATGTATAAAAAGAGCTCTTTTTTTTCGTTAGGCGAGGTTAAAACTGACGGAGACGATAAGTACCTTTTCAAATCCCGAAAAGCTTCTTCTGCCTCCTTAGTCCACTCGAAAGTGTCCTGCTTCTTGAGTAATTTGAAGAAGGGCAGCCCTCGCTCGCCCATCCGAGAGATGAATCGACTAAGGGCTACGATGCAACCCACGAGCTTTTGCACTTCCCTCAGCGTCCATGGAGAATGCACCTGTTCAATGGCCTCAATTTTACGCGTGTTGGTCTCGATGCCTCGACTGGATACCAGGAAACCGAGAAGCTTGCCGAACGGAACACCGAACGTACACTTCTCGGGGTTAAATATCATGCGATACTTCCTGAGGTTGTCGAAAGTCTCCTCGAGGTCGCTGATTAAGGTGTTCTCTGTTTTTGACTTGATTGCGATATCATCGACGTACACTTCTACGTTGCGCCCGATTTGGGATTTCAAGCAATTTTGGATACAATGTTGATACGTAGCACCAACACACTTTAAACCAAAAGGCATCTTAATATAACAGAACACACCGAAGGGAGTAGTAAAAGCAGTTTTTTCCTCATCCTTTGCGGACATGCTAATTTGGTGATACCCCGAGTAGACATCTAGAAAACTTAGCAGTTCACAGCCCACCGTAGAGTCCACTATTTGGTCGATGCAGGGAAGAGGAAAAGGGTCTTTAGGGCAAGCCTTGTTGAGGTCGGTGTAGTCGACGCACATCCTCCACTTGCCGTTGGGTTTCTTGACGAGGACAGGGTTCGCTAGCCATGTTGGGTGACGGACTTCTCGAATGAAACCGGCCTTCAGGAGTTTACTGACGTCCTCTTGTATGGCCTGCTTCCTATCTTCTGCAAATCTACACTGCTTCTGCACCACAGGTCTGGCGCTCGGTTCCACAGCTAGTTGATGCTCGATCACCTCCTTGGGGACCCCAGGCATGTCGGACGATTGCCACGCAAACACGTCGCGATTTGCCCGAAGAATAGTGACGAGCTCGAGTTCCTATTTGTAGTCACGGTAGACACCCACCTTGATTGTCTTGGAAGGTTTCGACGGGTCTAAGGGCATTGTCTTGATGCCCCCATCGGTCTTCTTATCCTTCTTGCTATCGTCGACTGGGTCCTTGGCGGAGCTATTAGATACAGAAGCCTTGTCGATGTTCTTGGATTTTTGGCGCTTGGCTCCCTCGCAGTCGGCACTGGCTGCTGATCCACAGAGATGCTCGACCATCTCCAGGCTCTTCTTATCGCACCTGATTGCCACGCGCTAGTCCTCCTTGATTGTAAGGACTCTTTTTGGCGCCAGCATCTTAACAGTCTGGTACGTATAGTTCACCACTGCCATGAACTTAGCTAGCATTGGGCGGCCTAGGATCACATTGTAGGCAGTCTCAAAGTCCACCACGTCGAAGAGGATCTTTTCGGAGTGGAAATTTTCTGGTGTGCCAAACGTGACGGGCAGCTCGATCTGGCCAAGGGGCATGGATGATGAAAGTGGAGTTATGCCATGGAACGGCTCAGCTCCGGCTTTGATCTCTGTTTGGGGAGTCCCCATGTTCTCCAGCGTTTTTGCGAAGACAAGGTTAAACGAACTACCTCTATCGAAGGTTCGGGCGACCTTCACGGGCTATCGACCCGGATGTGGAACCACAACTGGGTGATCTGATTGGTCAAAGGTGATCGGCACTTCCGACCACTTGAGAAACCTGGGGGGAGTCGGTGTGGCCAGGTTGACCTCCTTTTCGACTATCTTGTACTGTCTTTTGGACTCATACGTGGCAGACCCCCAAAGATGTGTGCCAGCTTGTGATTAGCCTCGCCGTATTTGGGCTCGTTGTCCTGGGGCTTCTCTTTTGCTTGCTTAATCCCACGCTCAACGAGGGCGGCCTTGAGCTTCTCCTAGACCTTTTTGTTGATCACTTGGCATTCGTCGAAGTCGTATTTGCCTGTGTGATGGATTGGACAGTATTTGCCTCCTCCACGGCTTCGACCCTTGTTGTTGCCGGTATTGTGCGCCTTGCCCCTTTCTACCACGGCTACAGTGGAGTCACCTTTGCGTTTCTCTTCGCGGTTTCTAAGGCAAAGACTTCTTCCTTTCTAACCCTTGAAATCAGTCCATTAGAAAGGGATGTTCTTCTTTGCCCCTTGCTTGGACGATTCGGGCTTGTCGTCACCAAACTTGGGGTCGTCTATATGGTCTCGGGCTTGGCACGTATAGTGTATTTATCTACCAAATCGAAAAGCTCCTTGGTGGTTTTGATTTTTTGAGTGGCCAGCTTTCCCTTCAACTTCCTATCCTTGACGCCTTTCTCGAAGGTAACTATGACTGCCTCATCTGAGATGTCAGGGATTGAGTTGCACTTATCGCTGAAGCGTCAGATGAAGTTGTGCAACGACTCCCCTAGCCTTTGTATTATCCGATGCAAGTCACTACGCGTTCTGGGGCGTTCATACGTGCCCTAAAAGTTGGCGATGAATTGGGCCCGCAACTCCGCCCACGATGATATCGATTGAGGTGGGAGGTTGAGCAACCAAGATATCGCCACACCATCCAGGGTGGTTAGCAAGTAATTGGCCATTATCTTCTCGTTTCCTCCGGCAGCCCTCATGACGGTAGTATAAATCTGCAGCCACTCGATGGGGTTGATCTTGCCCGATTACTTCTCAACAGGGCCTGGCTTGAACTTGTCCGGCCATCTGACTGAGCGTAGCTCCAAGGTGAAAGCCTTGCACCCTTCATCGACGTCCTCGGGGGTCGTCCGTCGCAGACCTTGTCATTCTCCTTGTAGAGAAGGGAACCTACGCCGTGCCGGCGAGCGGCCCCTCGAAGGTGGAGATTCGCCCCGTTGGGCCCGACGTGCGGGAGATTGGTCCCTCGATGGTGGGGACTCATTTTTTCGTCGCTCGCGATCTTCTTTGTCGCGTTCTTCCCTTCGATCGCAAAGGACGTCACACAAATCCCGTCGATCGTGAGGAATATGATCTCGAAGATCCTCGGGACGTCTCCGATGAGGGTTGGAACGAACTGTCTTGGAAGTGCGATCGTTAGAGCTAGCCACTGCTGATCTTGCTGCTCGATGACCATCGTGGGATGGTCCCGGTAGCTGGCTTTTGGCGCCCTGCTGGCTGGGGCATCCGACCTTCAAGTTGATTGCTCGAGCGGTCTGAACTTGCCCTGCATCGAGTAGCGTTTTCATGTTATTGAACACTGGAGTCATCGAGTTGCCCAAATCCAGTGGCGGAAGGGATTTCAGCAACATGTGAGCACATTGGACATTTGCCTCAGGAGTGCTGAACATGTCGCTGTTGTGGCTTTGGCGAGACGTTGCTCCCGGGGCACGGTCGGGCCCGCCGTTGCAGTTGTGTTGTAGAGGGATTTGTTGTCCCTGAAAATCCGACGCCCGTGGATAGGGCGTCGTTGGATCGTCGAGATCAAGTTGCTTCGACAGGTTGGCCACGATCCCAGCTGTGGCCGCGTCTGCTAGAGCTCGCCGATTATTTGTAGTATTGGGAGCAACAGCGTTTGCGGCCGTCTGGGCTGTAACCACCACCGCTGCAGGATCTTGAGGCATGTACGGAGGGATCTGGTGTCCCTAACCCTCTGTGGTGTCTGCCCCTGGATTCATTTCTTGGGAATTGTCGGCAGTAGCACCATTGCTAGCTCCAACCATGAACACACATCGATCTGTTCGGCTGCTGTTTTTGCTGCTGTGGCCGTCGCTTTCGCTATCGCTCTCAGTCTCGATGTACGTGAGAACGTTAGGCTCCATAGGGTCGAAGTCTATAAAACCTACCTCTCGGCGTGGATCTCAAGAGCGGTTCTCGGTAAAGCCAACGTGCATTAGATCTCCGCTTTGTCCCATCGATAGATCATGGTTCTAAAGGCGATCTCAGATCCAACCGTGGGTGCCTGGTGGATGACGGTGATCGAGCGGAAATTGTCGTCGGAGTTGTCAACGAAGAATCCGATGTGAGAGCGCACTGAAGACATGCTTGACATGCAAAAACAGTTGAGGTCCCCTACCTGGCGCGCCAACTGTCAAATGTCAGAATTCGATAATAAACATATGATCACGGGTACCTTCGATATCAGAGTTAAGCACGAAGATAGTGGCACACGATGTATACAGGTTCGGGCCCCCGGATGGAGTAATACCCTACGTTCTATGAGGATGATGTATGTATTTGGTGTATCGAGTACATAACGAGTTGTCCAGCCCTAGTTACAATGAAGATTGGATTTAAACAATGGTTAAACTATGGTTGGAGGTTGACGAAGCGTGGTCCATCAGCTCCTGGTTGCTGTGCGTATTCTAAAAACTCTCTTCCAAAGTCTTCTCCTCTTAAGGATACCTACCCCCCCAGCTTTATATAGTCGGGGTAGTCCAACCTTAAGTTGAGTTGTAGTCAGTTTGGGTTACCAGATCATAATTGATGAGGAGTCGATCGTCGCAGCATATCCAAACTTCTCTGGATACCAGGCGTACTCGAGTCGTTTTCCTCATAACGGGAAAGTGATCGAGTCTTTCCTAATATGGAATTACCTTCTCCGCGTATATCTTATCATATAGAATCGGGCCCGTGATATCCGGAGTTTTTATATGTTGTTAGAACATATTCTTCACGTATTCTACACGTACTCATACCCTATATTTAGATATTCGACAACAAATATACACGTACCATTTTCATATATCCAACCTAATCGTACATATTGATATCAGCAATAACCGATAGTTTGATTACATGTATTCCAAGACTTTGCTCTTTTTATTTGTTTACTGTTTTACTCGAGGGAGTATTAGTATCTTGGAGTAAATCTATACCCCTTTATAATGCATGTAAACATTTTTTTTCTACATCCACCCCAAATAGTGCATCTCACTAGAGATGGCCCAACATTCGTGCACCCAACGAAACGTCCCCAGAAACTTGCCTCCATCAAAACTAACCTCTCAAATCTTTCCTCAGCTTTACTCACTGTCGGGACCCGATTCTGAGAATCCGGACCCTCTGTGTATTTTGTGCTAGTCCAGGATCGCGCTAGCACACACAGTCTTTACAGGGTTGAACATCACAGACATTCACAACGATATCATAATAATTAGTGCAAACATTTATATAAACTGAGTTGTATGACCTTATGGTCTCCTTACATAAGATCAGCCACGCAGGGCTTACATTATCAGAGTAATTAAAAGATAACAGCGGAAAGCAAATAAACTTCGTGGAAGCCTTCATCTTGCCACAGGCAACCGACCGGGCTTGCCCCCTAATTGTCCGGATCCTCAATGTACTCCTCCTCCCAGACTGGCGTAGACTCCTCCACTGATGTTGGGTTGATAGGCAAGGAGGGGTGAGTACTCAAGGCATCCAACAAGTAATGCACAGAATGCAGTGCTATTACTACATGCAAGGCTTATTCCAAAGAATTGGCTTACTTGGTTCTTTTGCATAAAACAACATTTTTAAACTAGCATCTTATTTAGATTAAAAGCAGTGAAACAGTTAATAATAGTACTAAGTTATTTAAACAGTTTTTCTCCATAAACTTGGCACACAGCCTTAATAATTCATTATCACACTGGCACACAGCCACCCATCCCATATTTTATTTTTGAAGATCTATCCCTTGACTGTAATCCCCGAGCAATGTCCAATACCACGGACACGGCTATTCGAATAGATTTGACACTCTACAGAGGTTGTATACTTTACGCACAAGATACAGCCGATCACCACACAGGTGATTGCCCATAACAAAGCCTTTCAGGCACCTCTATCTTATCCAATTAACCTCTCCGGTATCACCTTCACTATCACTTCCCTCACACAGAGCCGAAGTATAGGACAGGTCAACACCGTTGGATGGGCACCAAGCCGAAGCACAGGTATGCTCCCCCACACAGATACACCCCCATGTACTGTCACCCCGAGGTATCAGAGGAAAGATATCAGAACCCTAATCAACTAGGTCTGTCCCATACCAGACATGTGGTTGTACGGGTGACTCAGTTCAAAGACTTGCAAGGTGAAGTTCTTAGCTGACCAAGGCAAGCCTTCCAACACTCAACAGTGGCACACAGCCCAATGTGGCACACAGACTCACATCACTCATCAGCCCATTGCCACACAGGCCCACCTGGCACACAACCTTCTGCCACTTGCCCCAGTCTAAATCATTTCCCACCTAGTTGATTATTGTGCAACCATGCCAACAATAACTCAACATCGGTACAGAACCACACAAGTCTCTGTACCTCAATTTCATCACATGGCATCACCACACCATTTTAAAATACTTCCATATGTCATTAATCAGCATTGTTGCATTTTCCAGAAAATCTTCGATGACTCGTTGCAAGGCTAAGCATCTATTCACGGTCTAGCCTCCCGTGTTGGCACAATATTATCATCCAACTAGTACAAGAAACCTAGGGTGACAATGATTTCAGGGCATACAAGTAATAATTTCAAGGTGACATTAACAGCATGGGTTGATTAGCTAAATTACCCAAATTCATTTAAATACATTTTAATTAATTTAGCATGCATAATTTTAAAGCAAAATATATATTTAAAAGAAACTGAGATCAAAATGGTCAAAGCATCACTTGCCTTCAAAGAGTTGCTGGTCTTGATCCGAAGCTTGATCATGAGCGTTGAACTCTTCTTCGAAACTTTCCGGCAAATTTGCGTCTACACGTAAAAATCACATATGTAATAAATAACTAAAATAGTAGACTAGAAGATCTCAAAAATTGAAGTAAAATTCATAAATAAAAATAGCACAATTTTACAAATTTTTAGAAACTGAAATCACCTCAATCGGAGTTCAAATGCAAAAGTTATAGCCTTTCAAAGTTTTAATTAAATTATAAATCAGAAAATAAAATTCCCCGAATTAAACCATTTATTTTTCTACTGAAAACTCGGTTTATTGCGTCAGCATGACGTCGGCGAACATGTGGCGCCTTCTGGTGCTGCCACGTCGCCTCGGTCTATGGGCCCGGTCCACAGCTCAGCTCTGGACTACTGTGGACTCGGTCCACCAGAACGGTTCATCCACACGACAAGATCCGAGCCGTTCCTTGAATCAATGGCCAGATCCACGCGCCACACGTCGCGCATCCAACGGTCACTCGGATCCAACGGTCAGATCCCTGCGCCGACTCGGCCACACATCGCGTTCTGCGCCTCCACGCGTCGCGCATCTGGCGGGACTCCCGGATCTGACGACTGGATCTCGCGCACGTTCGGCGGTGTCTTGGTTCACGCGCAACCACGCGGCAAGATCACAGCGATGCCCCCGAAAGCAACGATCGGATCTGGTCTCCGCCCCGGTCAATGCGCACACGCGTCTGCACGCGATTCGGTGGAGGTGCGGCGTCATCTCCGCCGCACGTTCAAATCTGAACGGTGCGGATTCACGCACCATGGCTCAACCCACAACTACCGTTTAGATCTAATCTAACGGCCCACGGTACCCAAGCTGTTTACTGCTCATCATAACTACGTGGCGCAATCTCACGCGTACACTACCGATCCAACGGTTGAGACTAAAACAAAGCACAGAAACTAGATCTAATCACCGCCGTTCAATCTACACATCTACGGTCAAGATTAACGCTAGAAAAACGAGGAGATCGGCGACGTGGATGTACCAGAATCATGCGATGCAGATCGGACGATCGGCGATGCTTGACGTGGTCGACGGCGGCGAGGAAGCGAAGATTGCCGGAGTTGGGGAAGACGACGCGGTCGATGGCGCTACGGTGGATCTCCGGTGTGAAGAAGTGGCTCGTTCGACGCGGCAACCTCAGAGGAGTTCGGAACTGGCTCGGGCGACGGCGAAAGACGACCGACGGTGGCGAGAGGAAGCAAAAATAGCGGCGGAGCGAAAGGGCAACTACGACGAGCTACTGCGGAGTCTCTGGGGCGTCTCGGTGTGCGTGCGAGGAGTCAAAAGAAGCGGCGCGAGGAGCTATGCACGACGCACTCCACAGCGACTATAAAGACACCTCGACGTGCGCGCAATCACCGGCGGAATAAGAGTAAACTCTAGCGGAGTTTGTTCTGACGAACTCGCGAGGACGAAGCGACGTGGCCCAATCCTGAGCGTCCGCGTGTCCTCGGATCAACAGCTCGCAACGCGCGCGTGACATGGCATCTCTCGGACCGCAGGATCTCAATCGGACGGCTCGGGTTTGTCGGTGCTAGGGTTACGATGTGCTGGGCCGGGCTGAGCACTGTGCTGGGCCGACTCAGTACTGTTCATTCCCGTTTTTAAATCATTTTTCATTTAAAATAATTCCAGAAATTCAAATAATCCAAGAAAATAGCCAAAAATACTAGAAAATTTCCAAAAAAATTCTAGAAAATATTTTGAGACATTTAGAACTCAAATAAAATATTTCCAATAAAACTTGGCATAAACTGAATTCAAGAAAGGTCAAGAATGATTAAATCCAATTATATTCTAATAAATTTTGAGAAATTCTCAAAAATCAGGAATACTCTAAAATTTAAATTAGAGCAAATTTCAGGGTGTTACACTCACCCACATCCGATGGCCATTGTTTAGTATGTCTAATCATCCCTGTGACCCACAACAGACCTCCCCCGACCTCCAGCATCATCAAGGAAAAGGAAACAAACGTCCTAGAATCAAGGAATAGGAAACAAACGTCTTGGAAAAAGAAAGGACCATACATTATGTGCTGGGAAAAGGAAACTGGAGACGGGGCAGCGTGGTATTATTTTTTCCGAATTAGGCTCTCGCGGCGATGAATTTGCGATTGTAGCCTCGAGCCGAAAAAATTCAACAGAGAGGTGCTGGAATTTTTTTCCCACGTTCGAAATTATCCGGCGGACGATGGGTGATTTCAGGCACGAAAAAAAATAAAAACCAAGCTCTACCCGGCCGTTGGATAATTCCGAGTGTGGGAAAAAATTATAGTACTTCTCGGCCGCGAAAAAAAATTTCTAGCACCTCTCCGCTGATTTTTTCTGTCTCGAGCCTACAATCGCAAATTCATCGCCCGAGAGCATGATTCAGAAAAATTATAACGACAATACTAAAATAGTAAAAAATTCGAGCCTAGGCACTGGTAAATATAACGCGCCACCGCTCCGCTGAATTTTTCAGGCTCGAGGCTACAATCACAAATTCATCAACGTGAGAGTCTGATTCGGAAAAAATTATAACGATGATGCCAATACAGTAAAAAATTCCCAAAAAATAAAAAAACAATCAAGCGGTGCCCGTCCGCTTGATAATTTTGGCAAAAAAAATACGAAATGCTCGGTGGCCACTGAAAAATTCAAGCGTGGGAGAAAAAATGAAAAAAATTCAAGCGGTGCCCGCCCACTGAATAATTCAGGGAAAATATGGAAAAATAAACTGCGCTCATCAACCGTTGGATCCGCAGGGGAAAATGATAAAAATTAAACAACGCTCCGCTTGGCCGGTTCCGCGAGAAAAAATGAAAAAATTAAGCGACACACGCATCACCGGTTCCGTGGATAAAAATGAAAAAAATCGCGCTCTCCGTATACCAAATTAGGCTCTATGGGGCTAGATCCGTAAAAAAGTCTCGAGAAGGGTCATATTCGGGAAAAAATACGATCACAAGGCCATGACAATAAAAAATTTAAGTCTGGTTTCCTTGCATGCGGATTCTCCCTGTTTATTTCCTTGTTTGATTCGCTCTCCTTCCAAATATGTAGTACGTATAGTTTTGGCCAGGACAGTAAAAAATTCAAGTCTGGTTTCCTTGCTTGCGGATCCTCCCTGTTTATTTCCTTGTTTGATTCGCTCTTCTTCCAAATATGTAGTACGTACAATATGATCACAAGATAAAGTTGCTGCAGTCACTTAAAAAGGCACTCGTATCTTCACATCCTTTCTTCCTTGCGTGATCTCGTATGCAACAGAATCCTCTAAAAAACACAAACTGAATCCATACCTTCCTTTCCTGTGTTCCTTGTGCAGGTCCCGGGAATTCCTAACTAAAGAACGCCCAAACGCCGGGACGGAGGTGCCATACCTCCAGCCGTTCGGCGAGGCCGCGAGGCTTTTACGTGCGGCGACGGCGGCGTACATACATACGCAGGCGTGCGGCGACAGCGATGGCAACCGGCGACGTCGGCGTACATACATACGCATGCGTGCGGCGACGACGATCGGCGACGTCGGCTCTTTCATGCCTAGACAAATGTACATACAGAACTGTCTAAGTCCAACTTGGCCTCAAGTGCTTGATAGCTCATGAACTGATTGCTTTAATGAAGGGGTGCGCATGCTCGCAAGCGATGAAACCATGTATTTCAAGGATCCCATATGCCACTACCTAGATTTACAGTTCTGTGTATGTTTTGATATTTTTGCGTTATATATATACACATTATGCAGTAATCAACTAGCTATTTTTTAATGTTTTAATTTATCGTAGCCACTTTGTAATTACCGACGGTACCATAAGTTTCGTGTCAAGGTTGAAGATGAGAAGCTTGCAAAATTATTTGACGCTTGGCCTGAGACTGGAATTGCGTTGTCTGAATGCCGAATGGTAAGCTTTGCTTAATAAATTGTTTGACGCTTTATTATATTACTATATATGTGTGCAAAAGATATAATGTCTATGTTTGTAGATTATGCTGCCTTTTCATCACGGAGGACGATTCAGCATGTTATCGTTCGACATGAAGGACAGGGTTATCTCCGTTATTGATCCAACAGCTCTACCCGGATGGGTTCCAACAGATAAACCATCGAGTTACTATCTTGATAGAATACAAAAAATTGGTGTAATATTCGATCGTGCTATGAGGATAGTAAATCCCTCATGGAACGACGATATCTATGATTGGCGTATTGTAGTTCCAAAGTCTGTTCCAAAAACGATAGACCGGTAAGTTATTTATACATGATTAGTAAATAGTTAAATTTTTGTTTACTTACATGTAGCAATTAAATGTTGTGTAGGATCTTGACAGGTTATTTGGTCTTGAACTTCATGCACATCTGGAATGATCAATAGTTTAATGCACGGATCTGCATGGTCGATACTCTCTATTTTATTAATCACTTTTTATAAAGTTGTAAAGTAGGTCTATACTAATGATGCTCTACAATGTACTTACAGGGTTCACCTATCCTCAGGAAGTGTTTCTTAATTAAAATACTAAAATACAAGTAGAATGAGTGCGCAAAAAACATCCCTCAAGACATAAGAACAAGTCTTAAGAGCATACGGGAAACGTTTAGCGAAAAATATTATTGAGTGTTATATCTTCATTTTTGTACTCGCATACGAGCACTGTGATTATTTATTATTAAGTGTTATATTCATACTTATCTTCTCATTTAATTAATAAGTAGGTGTACTGCCATCGTAACGGTAGTAGGAGCACCGTACTAGTCCCTTAAATAGGTCCAAATTTCTACGGGCCCATGATCATGCACAATTGTACTGACATGACATGCACGGTAAGCTCACCTATGGCCCCCCTAAATGGCAATTACGTCATCAAGATCAACACAGGAGAAGTAATATAATGTATGCATACTCATACTCCCATTACTATACTTTTGAAGATGGACGACGCATCATTATTATTTATTTATTTATTTGTTTGTTTGTTTGTTCGTACTCTCGACCGCACTTTGATTTGTTTGTTCGGAAGATGTAGCTAAGTGTTTGCATCAGAATTTGGAAAGACTAGTCAAAATCGACAAAAAAAATCAAACGTACGGAAACTAACAGACGATATGGAAGGATTTGAAGATATTTGGTAACCGCAAGATCTTTGACGAAAAACTATCCGAGATAAGGCTAATACAGATCAAGTCTTAAAACGTGTTGTAATAGGATACGATCGGCCGACGAGTATAAAAGAAGGGCTAAAGCAAGCTGCAAAAACAACAACACAATCAAACACACCAATTTACATTACTTTTTTCTGTCGACTAGGAGTAGTTCTTGTAATTTAGTCTTTGTAATTCGATCTTGATCAATAAAGTTGCGCATCGCCGATTGTTAATCTTCTTCAAATTATGCTCCATGTTTGATTTATTTTGATTTTGTTGCGCATCGCCTTCTTCAGAATCGATCTACCTTTATCCTCTGATTAGCCTTAATCGGCTAGTTAGACTTACCCTGTTACTTTGATCTTAATCGGCTTCAAGCTGATTGAGTCTAAGCCGATTGATCGTTACGACGGTTTTGAGTGAATTTTATATTTTTACCTTGTCGATTACAGGTCAAATCGACTGGCACGCTCTGAACCAGGTGTTTGTCTGGTGTGCTGTTGTCAGAAACCCTACTTCAAGTTTTTGACGCCAACACAATCTTGGCACGCTCGGTGGGACCAATGTCTTCATCAGGGAAGTCAATTCCGCCATCCGATCTCAACGCAGAAGCTATAATCGTCCCAACAATGAACGATTTGACACCAGAGCAACATAGAGAAATTGAAGATCGGAAAACTGCGCTAGAAGAGATGGATGCTAAATTGCTACCAGAAAACTAGACGTGGTGTCACTCAAAAATCCGCCCTGCCGACGGTCAACGCCCTGGGGGATGCAGGTGTCACAGAACCGGTAAGCCGATATCTACCTGCTCAAGCCGAATTATCGGCTATGATTAATCAGTCTGTGCACCACGCTTTAATAAATCAATCATCGGCTCTTGTCACCACGCTTAAGCCGATGATAGTAAATAGTGTTAAAACTATCGCCCAGAAATTGGCCTCGTCCGATAGTCTGCTTGACCCACTACAAGCTCTGCCTAGTTACCCTGTTTTTTCAGTAGCGCAAAACACGCAGGGCACACTAGCCGATCCTAAACCATCGGCTATAACCTCACCCCCTACCATGATGCCTACTCAACCCACCATCATATTGCCTAGAGACCCTCGGCCAAGTGGGGTGAGCCATTACCATGCTTACACCGACGCCACTAAATTAGATGCATCAACAAACCTGCCAATCGTCGGCACCATTTTATGTTTTTCCGCAATCGGTTTCACAGCCGATTGGGTCTGAGAGATACCCACATGATTCTACCCTGTCTAGAAATCCAGGTCCATATAGGGTAGTGACTTATTCAGAACCTTTTGTCCCTGTACCAGAACCCCAAGTCAGGCATAATAGGTACGATCAGTATACTCGTCTGCCGTCAGCTCAACCTAATTGGCAACCCGAGTTCGCACTCGGGGGGCAGAATGCCAACTACGACCAACATTATCAAGGGCCTACTATTCCAGTAGCCGATAATGCGAACTGGGCCGATCAAATCTCTGCCATCTTGAGGGATCAGTTCGGCATACAGCCAAAAGGAAAGGTTATCAGCTATAGAAAACCGTATCCTGATTACATAGATCGCATGCCTTACCCTCACAATTTCAAATTCCCAGATTTTGCAAAGTTCTCTGGTGACAACTCGATTACTACCCTGGAGCATATCGGACGCTTTATCGTGCAATGTGGCGAAGCAGCTCAGTCCGATGGGCTGAAAATAAGGTTGTTCCCGTTATCATTGTTCAGGGTTGCTTTTACTTCGTTCACTTGTTTGCCTCCAAATTCGATCCACTTATGGAATGATTTGGAAAGCCGATTTCATGAATACTTTTTCTCAGGCAATTTAGAACTCAGGATCTCCGACCTAAGCTCTGTTCGCCAGAAATTTAGGGAATCGGTGACTGATTATATTAAAAGATTCAGAGAAATCAGAAACCGATGTTTTAGTGTCACATTGCCCGATAACCAACTCGCTGATTTGGCTTTTCAAGGGTTAATTCCACCACTTAGAGAGAAGTTTGGAGGGCAAGAGTTCACCGATCTAAGTCATCTGCTTCATCGCGTGTCGGCTCAAGAAAGCCGATTCCCAGATAATAAAGCGTTTAAAGATAGATTTAAAAATAGTAGTAATAAAGAAAAGGATAAAGCCAAAGTTAATATGGTCGACTATTGTCCGAGCGATTCTTCGGAAGATGATGAAGCAGAAATAAATATAGCCGAATGGATAAAAGGGTCCAAAAAATCCTTAATCTGTTCTTGGCTCAAGCCGACTAGGAATAAGTCGGAAATCAAATACGCCTTTGATGTCTCCAAATGTGATCGTATTTTTGATTTATTATTGCAAGAGAAAATAATACGGTTGCCCGAAGGACACGTCATACCATCGGTTGACGAGATCAAGAAACGCAGGTATTGCAAATGGCACCATTCTTTTTCTCCCAATACTAATGACTGCAATATTTTTCATCAACAGATCCAGTCGGCTATCGAGGATGGTCGGTTAAAATTCGCTGATGAGCCAACTATGCAAGTTGACGCTGATCCATTCCCTATCAACATGGTTCAATGTTCGGCCAAAGGGAAAAAGCCGATGCATGATGAGCCAAAAAAGAATCGGCAAGTTGATATTCAGTCAACTTCAAATGGCAGCCAGACATTGAAGATTACAATCGGTGCATTACAAATAGAAGTCAATCATGAAGCGAAGAATTCAAGAACCATTAAACCCAATAGAAATTCTCAGGTGGGTAAATGGTATAAAGACGAAAAATCACCATCAAGGCAGCCAACAAAAAGGCCGGGACCGACGTTTTCTCAGTTGATGGAGAAATATGAAAGAATGAATAATCGACCATGGTATCCTACTCGTCGGTCGGATAATTTATATCACACCGAAAACGTGGAGAGAGCACATAGAAGGTGTCCTTTTTGGCAGTTTTGTTGGGAAAGGGGAGTGGCATTGCCATCTCCGTATACATGCCTAATGGAGCATTATCCCCAAGACGATTGGCCTAGACAATCGGCTAGAGATAGGCTGTCTGGGCCGATTCGAGATCATGAAAAAAGTTACAAAAAGCCTGTTCGCGAAAGAATATCTAAACCAAATCAGGCATCAGACCAGGTTGAAACACAAAAGCCTAGTTCAGATCGGGAAAATTTGGCTGATCAGATACGAAAGCCAGTAGAGCCCAAATGTCGCGTGAGCCGCCCAGACCGTACTCGGGCTAGTTGGATACGCTATCGCCACATCGGATTTGGAGGTTAGCAAAGGATCACCGATGGTGCTCGCATTGCTAACACCCAAGCCCAAATGAGACAACGGCGAAACACCAAAATAACTCGAACCCGATCCCGGTATTCCCCCGGTATGCGATCCGAAAACTCGCCCAGGATCCCCACATACCGGATTTCAAAGTCATACCAACTCAATTTGCATAAAGGGGGCAACGAACTTGAAACCCCACAACCAGACACGCAAAACGGAAGCAAAACAAAACAAAACCCAACCCGGCACAAAGACGACCCGACGAAAAACCAAAACCCACAAGACTAACAAAAGTACGAAAATTGGGCATGATGCCTCTAGAACAGAGGACATCCACCCAGCAGACAAGAGAGACAATTTGCATATATATATATATATCAACAATAACAACTAAATATCTACGACCAACTACGCATCTACGATCATCAACCATCATATAACAACCACATCAAGTATCAAAAGTTAAAGCCTCCACATGCTACAAACACAACCCATACATATACAACAAAAGTTATCCAAACCCCAAGGTAAATAAAATTAAGACTCATCCGGAAGTGTCCTGCCACTGAACACTTCCGGGCGCTTGTATCAGCGAGCTAAGCCTCTACTCGGTGTCCCGCCCGACAACCGAGAGACAATAAGGACAGAACTCACAACCTGCATCGCCCTCACCTGAAAACCACAAAGCAGAAGCATGAGTACAGAAGGTACTCGCAAGTCTTACCCGTGGTCCATATATGACCGACTCACAAAGGAATATGCATTGGATAAAACAATGGAATAAGCCACAGGTAATAAGTGCGAAAAGCTTAACTTTGTAGTAGATTCGCCTACACTACTCAATTCACAAGTTTTAAAGCGCTTATAACAAGCATCTACTACTACATTGAAGGTTTGCAATTAAGTACATGAAGTAACACAAGTATCACCACCATTCACAACAAATTCATCAACATCTCACATTTCTTTTACAGTTTTAAGTTGTTACTACGATGAACGAAAGCGATGAGAGAGCGTGCTCTTATCCATGAAGCGCGCGATTCAAATCGCTTATTCACCGCAGGATCATCAATCACACGACATCAATCCCACACAGAATCCCGCATCAACCGCCCCTCCCACCATATCTATCCGATGAACCGCCCTCATGCGGCACGAGCACCTAGCAACCTCCCCTGAGCGACACAAGTCCAACTTGGCCCTCCCGAGGAGACCTAGGCCTCGAACTCCACCCCAACCATCGCATGAAGTTGCACCCCATCGACTAGGGAATGGTGAAAGAGTGGCTTACCGCCCCATATCACGGCATGTGATCAACAAGGGTTGCTCAATCAAAGGTCAAACTCGAACGGTCCTCAATCGACACAAAGTAGAGCTACACATTCGAGTCTACACACTCTCATGTCCCAACCCTCTCGCCTGGTCTCCAATTCACATTTACATTTTCAACCTACTCCCATTTCCAAACCATGTAGTTCATAAGTGTGAAGTAGTACATCACAAGTGATGGAACCATCCACCACTTGGCCCGAACCCGACCGCTAAGCAATTTAAGCGTGACATAAAATATTACCCATGTTAGGTTCCAAATGACAATTCAACAATTAACAAGGATGACATATGCAGAAAATAGGTTCTAACATTCTACCCACAATTCAACTCCTAATGCACTACTTAAAACACCCGTTAAGCAATTCATTCACAAAGATAGAATATATAAGGATCAATGATGCTTAGGTGCTTGCCTTGTGCTTCAATTGATTTTCAGTAGCCATCGGCTCTTCAACTCCCACGGATACGTCACCCGCCAAGGATCGTTCTCTACACGATGTATGGATGCAAAATGAGATGCATGAAATGCATATGTAAAGGAAATGCAATTCGAAGTTTTAACAAAATTCCAAAATGCAATCCTTCTACAACAAAACGAAAAGCAAAAACGTTGACACTACGTATCAATAGCTAAACAATACTTTGATATGCTTTACACAACTCCAACCAAAATCCTAACCTTCATTTTGAAATTTGGACAGATTTTAGCCCTTCTAGACCGACTTCACCATTTTAGGCATAACTTCTACATGGTTACATGAAATTGAGTGATTCCAAGTCCTAATGAAACTTAAGAGATATATCTACAACTTAGTTTTAGCCGATTTCTCATTTATTGCTTGAGTAATGCCCAGTTTGCCCATGAACAGAGGGTGGATTTTTGGGTTCAGAATTTATAGTCTTTCTGGACAGCATGCACCATTTTTGCCATAAAAAATGCTATACCTAATGGAATTGAGCAATTGATGACAGTTTTGGAATCTACACAAAAATTTCCTACAACTTCTCAGGAAAAACTCAAAGCTAATTCGGCCTCTAACTATTTTTAAACTACAGTCCAAGTTTCAGCTTTCACAGATTCAGCATCTCAGTGCAGCAGGTACCAAAATCATCATAACTTTCGTTTGGATGGATGGAATCAAGTGATTCCGGTTGGAAAATAAAGGTAACTCATTTGCCTACATCTTCTTCTTCAGTGGACCAAGCAGGAAATGCTGGGAACTAGCTCTAAAACACGAAACACAGCAGCACAATTTCCTGCTCGAAAATGACAGAACATTGTACCAAACCCTAAATTGATTTTCCTCAAATCCACCAATGAAACTTCAATCCAAAGCATGTAATCCATACATCTACCTCATTTATACCATCCACACCCAATCATCAAAACCCTAGGAGAGAAATTACCTAGAAGGAGGTGGGAGAGGAAGGAGATGAGCTGCTTGGGGAGGGGAGGAAGGAGCTGCTGCTTGGGGAGCTTGGGGGAGGCGCCACCAATGGAGGGAGGGCTGCAGGAGGAGCTCCAAGGGCGCCAAGGGAGGAGGTAGGAGGCGTGGAGGAGAGACTTAGGGAGGAGCTGCCCCTGGCTGATTTCTTGGCTTGGGAAGAAATGAGGATGGGAAAAAATGAGCTCTAATGCACACATGTGACTAGATATTTGTTGGCTTTGGTGGTTTGACTATTTTGCCCCATGGGTGTGGGCATGACAAGGTTTATTTAGTAATATGGCTAGGAGAAGTTATTTGTTTGCTTGAATCGATTCAATTTTTGAGTCATATTTAAAACTAGTGTTTGATTTTGGATTGGGATCAAAATTCAACCCCGACTTAGAGAAAGTTTCTAGTTCAAAATGTTTTGGTTAAGTTTGAAAAATTCTAAGTGGCGATTCGATAGTCGTTGCGATCGGAAGTTAATAATAATTACGGCCAAAATTTTGGTTGGCGCTAATTTTAGCCGCACAAACCGAAATCGAATTTGGGGCCTGTCAAATCCTCCCCATAAAGAATCTCGTCCCAGATTCTAAACGAAGAATGGACGAATAGAACCCAAATTGGATAAAGGAGTCATAATCTCACAAGATGACTCAAAAATGCGATAAGACAACTATAGATCGCAACACTTACATACTAGGGAAGAAATCGGGGTAGTCGACCTTCAAACGGTCTTCTCGTTCCCACGTAGCTTCATCTTCAGTGTGGTTGCTCCACTGCACTTTGAAGAATTTAATTGACTTCCGGCGAGTCTTGCGTTCCGCTTCTTCCAAAACCCGAATTGGATGCTCTTGATAAGATAAGTCCGGTTGAACTTCTAGGTCATCCACATCAAACTGCTCAAATGGAGTGCGGAGGCATTGCTTCAATTGCGACACGTGGAAAACATCGTGGATTGCCGCAAGTGAAGGAGGAAGCTCTAACTTGTATGCCACTTTACCACGCTTCACCAGGATCCGGAAAGGTCCGATATAGCGAGGTGCTAGCTTCCCTCTGACTCCGAATCGACGGGTGCCCCGGAATGGAGATACCTTCAGATAGACATGATCACCAACGTCGAAGGAGAGGGGTCTCCTACGACGATCAGCATAACTCTTTTGTCGTGATTGTGCTATCCTCAGGTTATCTTGAACAGCCTTTACCTTCTTTTCTGCTTCCATGACTAAGTCGGGCCCAAAGAACGGTCGTTCACCACTCTCCGACCAGTTCAGGGGAGTTCGACAGCTTCGACCATACAAAGCTTCAATAGGAGACATTCTGATACTGGTCTGATAGCTGTTGTTGTAAGCGAACTCTGCATATGGAAGGCATTCATCCCATTTCTTCCCATATGACAAGACACACGCTCTCAGCATATCCTCAAGAATCTGATTGACCCTCTCGGTCTGACCGTCTGTTTGAGGATGATATGCTGAGCTGTGAAGCAGCTTAGTGCCCAAGGCCTCATGTAGGCTTCTCCAGAATTGCGAAACAAACTGTGAGCCCCGATCTGACACTATCCGCTTGGGCACTCCATGCAGGCACAAGATCCGAGATATATACAACTCCGCATATTTCATGGATCGATAGTTGGTGCGAACCGCCAGGAAATGTGCAGACTTCGTCAACCGGTCGACTATAACCCATATCGAGTCGTGACTCGAAGAGGTCGTGGGCAGCCCGATAATGAAGTCCATGCTGATATCTTCCCACTTCCAACTCGGAATAGGCAAGGGCTGAAGAGTGCCAGCTGGCCTGAGATGCTCGGCCTTTACCCTTTGCGGACATCGCACTCGCCACATAGCGCAATCTCCGCTTCATGCGAGTCCACCAAAACCGCGGCTTCGATCTTGGTACATCTTGTTGCTGCCCGGATGGATCGTGAGTAAGGAATTGTGGGCCTCATCGAGAATCTTTCTCCTTAA
This sequence comes from Otatea glauca, assembly GCA_036346275.1. NCBI lineage: Eukaryota > Viridiplantae > Streptophyta > Magnoliopsida > Poales > Poaceae > Otatea > Otatea glauca. Next base: position 1,162,824 of record CM070712.1, read on the forward strand.
CTCATGGTCCTTAGGAACGACGAGACGCTCGCCGAACCACAGAACACCATGATCATCGAGACGGAAGCGTGTAGCTTGGTCGGCGCTCATGCCGTCTCGTATGTTGGCAACACCCACGCCGATCTGTTGTACCTCTCGATCTGGTCCAAAGAAAGTGGAATTCAACTCCAGTTGGCCAAGAACCCATCTTCAACCATTTCGATGCCGAGCTTCTGAAACTCAGCACAAAGAGTGGCACTGTGGGGTTGCACACTGAGACAGTTGCATTGTGCTTTGCGACTTAACGCGTCTGCCACCACATTGGCTTTCCCCGGGTGGTAGTGTACCTCCAGACTGTAATCTTTGATGAGCTCAAGCCATCTTCGTTGCCTCATATTCAACTCTGACTGAGTGAAAATGTACATGAGGCTCTTGTGATTTGTGTAAATATTGCATTTGTTGCCCAATAGGTAATGGCGCCAAATCTTTAGAGCATGCACCACCGCAGCAAGTTCCAAGTCATGCGTCGGGTAGTGCTCTTCATGGCGCTTCAATCGCCGAGATGCATAGGCGACCACTGGCCTTCTTGCATCAAGACACGCCAAGACCAACGCCCGATGCATCGCAATAGACATCAAAAGGCTTGTGAATATCAGTGTGTGAGGACAGAGCGGTAGTAAGCCGTTGTTTCAATGTCCAAATGCCCGCCACAGCCGATTGACCATTTGAATTCGTAACCCTTCTTCAAAGAACTCACATCGGTTTGGCAATCTTGGAGAAGTCTGGATGAATCGACGGTAATAGCCCGCAAGCCAAGAAAATCTGCGGATCTCTGTGATGCCTTTGGGTTGCTCCCATTGAGGACATCTTGTACCTTTCGGGTCAACAATGACACCGCGCCGTAAAGGACATGCCCTGTAAACGACACTTGGTCAGCCGAACTCGATTTGCCGAACTTCGCGCCAAGCGATGCTCCGAAGTCTCTCGAGAACAATGCGAAGATGTTCGCATGCTCCTCCTCATTCTTTGAGTATATGAGGATGTCATCAATGAATATGACTACGAATGAGTCAAGTTCCTCCATGAAGACCGAATTCATCATGTAGGTGAAGTATGCGGTGCATTCGCGAGTCCAAAAGACATGACGGTATACTCGCATAATCCATAACGAGTGGAGAAGGTCGTCTTGGGATATCCTCCGTCAATCTTGATTTGATGATAACTTGACCTCGAGTCAATCTTGAGAACACCTGCACCGCAAAGCTGGTCAAAAGGATGTCAATCCTAGGAAGGGGTACTTGTTCTTGATGGTGATCTGCGTCAAAGGACGATAGTCAACGCAAAGCGAAGGGACCCGTCCTTCTTGGTCACAAACAGAGCCGAGCAACCCCAAGGCGAGGAGCTCGGCGAATAAACCCCTTGTCCATCGTTCCTTCAATCTGTTTCTTGATTCACCAGCTCATTTGGCGGCATTCTATACGGCCGCTTCAAACCGAGCAGCCGGGTTGGAGGTCAACTACGAACTCGATATCCCTATCGGGGCATCCTGGCGCCTTCCTCTGGGAACACATCCGGTATTTAGACACCACCGAATGGACTCCAACTCTCTAATTTCAACACCATTTAAGGAATATAGAGCAGCCTTGCCCTTATCGAGAAGGAAAGTCAACCGGTCGCCCTTTGGTCCTTTGAGTGAGATGGAGCGATCGCACGATCTAGAACGACTCTTTGCTTGGTTAGCCAATTCATGCCTGAATGACATCCATCCCACGAAGATCAAGGAGTAGCAAGTCGACAACGAATGGAACCCCTTGAATCATCACAGAGGCTCCTCGGACTAACGGTCACCTACAACTTTCAACCCGGTGCTTCAATGAGGAAAGAGGTATGGCTACAATTAACCTTCATTCCATGATGTAGGGCAAACTCCTTACGAATAAAAGAATGAGAAGCCCCGAGTCAAACAACACCCTAGCAAAGATGCCCATTAATGCATAACATACCAAGAAGCACTTGATCACCCTCTCGGATCTCCTCGGTAGCTTGTGTAGTTGACTTGCCCGTGACTTGCCGCTGAGGAGGCCTTCCATTGGGACGCGGAGGTAGTGCAAGCGCGCCTTGAGGCCGTGGGGCGTTAAAGTTGGTGCCCGCCTCGCCGGAACGGACGATCGCGGATGAAGTGACCCGCCGCCGCAGCTTGAAGCACGGGCCCGAACCGCGATCATCCCCACACTCAAACCCGGCCGCGGTGTGGGGCCGGGAGCAACGATAGGTGGGCGAACAAAACCCACGGACGGAAAGGGGCCGAGTAGGTGCCCTCGGCGCAGATGGAAAATCGCGCGAGCACGCCGTGAATCGCCGCCAACCGAGTCTTGAGCACCCTCTTCCTCTTCTTCTCCTCTTGATGGCTCTTCATTTTGTGCTCCATCGTGATAGCCCGACTCACCAAGGTGTTGAAGTCGTGAAGTCACAGATCGAGAGTTTGTCTTGCATCTTGGCCGACATACCATTCATGAACCGGTATTGCTTCTTTGCATCGCCGTCCACCTCTTCCGTGCATATTGAGCCAAGGAATTGAACTCCTGTGAGTAGTCCATCATGGACTTGTTCAATTGCTTCAGGAGAGAAACTCACGCTTCTTAATATCCATGAGCCCTTCGGGATATGGTATGCCCTAAGGCCTCACGAATTCCGCCCATGACACACGGTGATCGGCGGGCTGCATCACCAAGAAGTTGGCCCACCAAGCACCGGCGGAACCTTGAAGCTGCTGAGCGGCGTAGAGCGCCTTCTCATGATCTTCACAGTGGATCAGGGCAAATTTCTGCTCTATCGTTCGCAGCCAGTCATCCGCCTCAAGTGGCTCACTAGCACGAGAAAATGTAGGCGGCTAGGTATGGAGGAAGTCCAAGTACCCATTGGGCCGGTCCCGCCCATCACGACCGCCTCGAGGAGCCTGATTCTGGACCAACATCTCCAGAATCCTGTTGGTTGCTCGCGATTTTGCTCTGACCTCATCAGAACATCCAGCAAGTTGGGAGGAGGAGGCGGGTCATTGCCTTGGGGCTGTGATCGCCCCGCACCATCATCATCTCCCGCTCCACCATGGGTCCTCATTCTAGACTCCACAAGAAAGGAACAAGACATTAGACTTGGTTAAAATCGGGGTCAACACCCGATTTAACGAATAGCACTCAACAATAATTAAAGTCTACAATTTTTAATAAAGTAAGATGCAATGGCCCTTGTGCAACTACATGCATGCATGATATAAAATGTACGCTACCAACGCCAACACTTCTTCCATTCCCACCATCTAACTGGTACTATCACAATTATAGACATAGGCGGTAATACAAGATTTACTACTACTAAGGGGTTAATATAAACCCGACTCAAGACGCCTAAGTGGATGTCAAGTTTTGGGTTCGTCTTTATGCACCTTGCTCGATACCACCTTGTCGCGGAGCCGCCCGGCACCGTACTCGGGCTAGTTGGATACGCTTATCGCCACATCGGTTTGGAGGTTAGCAAAGGATCACCGATGGTGCTCGCATTGCTAACACCCAAGCCCAAATGAGACAACGGCGAAACACCAAAATAACTCGAACCCGATCCCGGTATTCCCCCGGTATGCGATCCGAAAACTCGCCAAGGATCCCCACATACCGGATTTCAAAGTCATACCAACTCAATTTGCATAAAGGGGGCAACGAACTCAAACCCCACAACCGACACGCAAAGCGGAAGCAAAACAAAACAAAACCCAACCCGCACAAAGACGACCCGACGAAAAACCAAAACCCACAAGACTAACAAAAGCATTTAAAATTGGGCATGATGCCTCTAGAACAGAGGACATCCACCCAGTGACAAGAGAGACAATTTGCATATATATATATATATCAACAATAACAACTAAATATCTACGACCAACTACGATCTACGATCATCAACCATCATATAACAACCACATCAAGTATCAAAAGTTAAAGCCTCCACATGCTACAAACACAACCCATACATATACAACAAAAGTTATCCAAACCCCAAGGTAAATAAAATTAAGACTCATCCGAAGTGTCCTGCCATCAACACTTCCGGCGCTTGTATCAATGAGCTAAGCCTCTACTCGGTGTCCCGCCCGACAACCGAGAGACAATAAGGACAGAACTCACAACCTGCATCGCCCTCACCTGAAAACCACAAAGCAGAAGCATGAGTACAGAAGGTACTCGCAAGTCTTACCCGTGGTCCATATATGACCGACTCACAAAGGAATATGCATTGGATAAAACAATGGAATAAGCCACGTAATAAGTGCGAAAAGCTTAACTTTGTAGTAGATTCGCCTACACTACTCAATTCACAAGTTTTAAAGCGCTTATAACAAGCATCTACTACTACATTGAAGGTTTGCAATTAAGTACATGAAGTAACACAAGTATCACCACCATTCACAACAAATTCATCAACATCTCACATTTCTTTTACAGTTTTAAGTTGTTACTACGATGAACTGAGCGATGAGAGAGCGTGCTCTTATCCATGAGCCGCGATTCAAATCGCTTATTCACCGCAGGGATCATCAATCACACGACATCAATCCCACACAGAATCCCGCATCAACCGCCTCCCACCATATCTATCCGATGAACCGCCTCATGCGGCACGAGCACCTAGCAACCTCCCCGAGCGACACAAGTCCAACTTGGCCCTCCCGAGGAGACCTAGGCCTCGAACTCCACCCCAACCATCGCATGAAGTTGCACCCCATCGACTAGGGAATGGTGAAAGAGTGGCTTACCGCCCCATATCACGGCATGTGATCAACAAGGGTTGCTCAATCAAAGGTCAAACTCGAACGGTCCTCAATCGACACAAAGTAGAGCTACACATTCGAGTCTACACACTCTCATGTCCCAACCCTCTCGCCTGGTCTCCAATTCACATTTACATTTTCAACCTACTCCCATTTCCAAACCATGTAGTTCATAAGTGTGAAGTAGTACATCACAAGTGATGGAACCATCCACCACTTGGCCCGAACCCGACCGCTAAGCAATTTAAGCGTGACATAAAATATTACCCATGTTAGGTTCCAAATGACAATTCAACAATTAACAAGGATGACATATGCAGAAATAGGTTCTAACATTCTACCCACAATTCAACTCCTAATGCACTACTTAAAACACCCGTTAAGCAATTCATTCACAAAGATAGAATATATAAGGATCAATGATGCTTAGGTGCTTGCCTTGTGCTTCAATTGATTTTCAGAGCCATCGGCTCTTCAACTCCCACGGATACGCCACCCGCCAAGGATCGTTCTCACACGATGTATGGATGCAAAATGAGATGCATGAAATGCATATGTAAAGGAAATGCAATTGAAGTTTTAACAAAATTCCAAAATGCAATCCTTCTACAACAAAACGAAAAGCAAAACGTTGACACTACGTATCAATAGCTAAACAATACTTTGATATGCTTTACACAACTCCAACCAAAATCCTAACCTTCATTTTGAAATTTGGACAGATTTTAGCCCTTCTAGACCGACTTCACCATTTTAGGCATAACTTCTACATGGTTACATGAAATTGAGTGATTCCAAGTCCTAATGAAACTTAAGAGATATATCTACAACTTAGTTTTAGCCGATTTCTCATTTATTGCTTGAGTAATGCCCAGTTTGCCCATGAACAGAGGGTGGATTTTTGGGTTCAGAATTTATAGTCTTTCTGGACAGCATGCACCATTTTGCCATAAAAATGCTATACCTAATGGAATTGAGCAATTGATGACAGTTTTGGAATCTACACAAAATTTCCTACAACTTCTCAGGAAAAACTCAAAGCTAATTCGGCCTCTAACTATTTTTAAACTACAGTCCATGTTTCAGCTTTCACAGATTCAGCATCTCAGTGCAGCAGGTACCAAAATCATCATAACTTTCGTTTGGATGGATGGAATCAAGTGATTCCGGTTGGAAAATAAAGGTAACTCATTTGCCTACATCTTCTTCTTCAGTGGACCAAGCAGGAAATGCTGGGAACTAGCTCTAAAACACGAAACACAGCAGCACAATTTCCTGCTCGAAAATGACAGAACATTGTACCAAACCCTAAATTGATTTTCCTCAAATCCACCAATGAAACTTCAATCCAAAGCATGTAATCCATACATCTACCTCATTTATACCATCCACACCCAATCATCAAAACCCTAGGAGAGAAATTACCGAGAAGGAGGTGGGAGAGGAAGGAGATGAGCTGCTTGGGGAGGGGAGGAAGGAGCTGCTGCTTGGGGAGCTTGGGGGAGGCGCCACCAATGGAGGGAGGGCTGCATGGAGGAGCTCCAAGGGCGCCAAGGGAGGAGGTAGGAGGCGTGGAGGAGAGACTTAGAGGAGGAGCTGCCCCCTGACTGATTTCTTGGCTTGGGAAGAAATGAGGATGGGAAAAAAATGAGCTCTAATGCACACATGTGCCTAGATATTTGTTGGCTTTGGTGGTTTGACTATTTTGCCCCCATGGGTGTGGGCATGACAAGGTTTATTTAGTAATATGGCTAGGAGAAGTTATTTGTTTGCTTGAATCGATTCAATTTTTGAGTCATATTTAAAACTAGTGTTTGATTTTGGATTGGGATCAAAATTCAACCCTGACTTAGAGAAAGTTTCTAGTTCAAAATGTTTTGGTTAAGTTTGAAAAATTCTAAGTGGCGCTATTTATAGTCGCTGCGATCGGAAGTTAATAATAATTACGGCCAAAATTTTGGTTGGCGCTAATTTTAGCCGCACAAACCGAAATCGAATTTGGGGCCCTGTCACCAAACCTAGGTGGTGCCCATCTGGCCTTAGCCGATCACAGCGCAGACGGCTTCAGAGACTAAGGACTCAAGAGATCAGAGAAGCCGATGCAGAAAAATAGAGAGATGAGACTTTTAATGAGCTTCGTCCGATCAAGGTTATTAAGAAGGAATGGAGGAAAAAAGAACAGGTCGAAGAAGATTTTGAGTCGGCAGATGACCTGGATTCTCCTATGATCAGGGGCGATACACCTCCGATGGATATCAATATGGTGTTCACACTGCCAGCCGAATTCAAAATCAAAACCGAATCGGCTAAAGAGACTTTTGCTCAGTTATGTTTAGGCGTCCAAAATGCAATCTTCGAGAAACCAAGAGATGATCATCGGCATCTAAAGCCATTGTATCTAAAAGGGTATATAAATGGCAAGCCGATATCGAGGATGTTGGTAGACGGTGGAGCTACAGTAAATCTAATGCCGTACACGACTTGCAAGAAATTGGGTAAGTCCGATGAAGACTTGATTAAAACTAATATGATTTTAAACGACTTCACAGGCGATCCCACAGAGGCTAAAGGCGTTATGGTTACAGAATTGACTGTCGGCAGTAAAACTTTGCCGACCGCATTCTTTGTCATTGACGCCAAAGGAAATTACAATGTTCTGCTTGGTCGAGATTGGATTCACGCCAACTGCTGCATCCCGTCGACTATGCATCAAGCGCTTGTTCAATGGAATGGAGGGGAAGTTGAAGTTATCACTGTCGACACATCGGCTCATATCGCCATGGCCAGTTCTGATGCGAATTGGCAACACGAAGAAGCTAGATGTATATCGGGAAAAACGCTGGATGACTGTGACTTCATCTGCGTGAGTAAGTCAGGACTTATGCCGATCAGTGTCAAGCCAGGCACGTTTGATCGAACAAATGAAGTATTGCGCCGATGGGGACAAGAAAAACAATGAAGGCGTTACAAGATAAAATGCAAAGCTATCGGCAAATAACCGATAGTTATGAGGCTATAGAAGATTTTCAAGAGATTGAAAAGTTGGGTCAAGGCTTCACGTCCACTGATCTGCTTGAAGAAGTCGATATAGGTAGCGGTGATAGGAAAAGACCAACTTTTATTAGCGCAAAATTAGATGTAAAATACAAAGAAAGGCTGATCAAAATTCTTAGAGATTATAAAGATTGTTTTGCTTGGGAGTATCACGAGATGCCTGGTTTAAGCCAACAGTTGGTAGAACATCGGCTACCTGTTAAACCAGGATATCGGCCGTTTAAACATTACCCTAGGCATTTTAATCCGGCCCTGTATAATGTTATAAAAGAGGAAATAGAACGATTGTTGGAGGCAAAATTTATTAGGCCTTGCCGATACGCGGAATGGGTTTCCAACATTGTTCCAGTTATGAAGAAAAACGGAAAACTTCGAGTATGTGTCGACTTTAGAGATTTGAATAAGGCGACGCCAAAAGATGAATACCCGATGCCCATAGCCGATATGCTTATCGATGCTGCATCAGGGAATGAAATCATAAGTTTTCTGGACGGAAATGCCGGATACAATCAAATATTCAAGGCAGAAGCCGATATACCAAAAATAGCTTTCAGATGTCTTGGTGACATATGTTTATTCGAGTGGACGGTTATGACTTTCGGTTTGAAGAACGCTGGGACAACATACCAGTGAGCCATGAATCTGGTTTTTCATGACTTAATCGGTCATATTGTCGAAATATATATCGATGATGTCGTAGTGAAGTCTGCAGATGACTTGCAACATTTGGCCGATTTAGAAAAAGTTTTCCAGAACATAAGATCGTATGGCTTGAAGATGAATCCTTTCAAATGTGCATTTGGTGTGTCAGCTGGGAAATTTTTGGGCTTTATGGTACATGAAATAGGTATTGAAGTCAATCAAGCAAGGGTGAAAGCCATAGTTGAAACAATGCTGCCAACATGCAAAAATGAATTACAAAAGTTAATCGGCAAGATTAACTATCTCCGAAGGTTTATCTCAAACCTCTCCGGTCGGGTTCGTGCTTTTACCCCATTGTTGAAATTAAAGGATAATCAAGAATTCGTATGGGGAATCGATTAGCAAAAGGCTTTTGACGACGTCAAAAAGTATCTAGTTAATCCTCCAGTTTTGGCCGCACCACAAAAAGGGATTCCTTTCAGGTTGTATATATCGGCCGAGGAGGAAACTATCGGATCTGTTTTAGCACAAGAAATCGATGGTAAGGAAAGGGTTATCTTTTATTTAAGCCGACGACTACTTGATGCTGAAGTCAGGTACCCTTTCATTGAGAAACTATGCTTGTCTTTATATTTCTCATGTACAAAGCTAAGACATAATATTTTAGCATCGGCTTGTAAGGTGGTCTGTAAAACCGATGTTATAAAATATATGTTATCAGCTCCAATTTTGCAAGGTCGACTCGGCAAATGGGCTTATGCCTTAGTGGAGTTCGACCTAATTTACGAAATGGCTAAAGCAGTTAAGGGGCAAGTTTTGGCCGATTTTATAACAGGACATGATACTGCTGCCGATTTGGTATGTGTAGCCCCTTGGCAATTGTTTTTTGACGGGTCGGTGTGCAGAGAAGGTGATGGAATCGGTATTGTTCTCATATCACCCAAAGGGTATAATTTTGAATTTGCATTTCGACTAAATAGTCGATGCTCAAACAACTAGGCGAAGTATGAAGCATTACTCAAGGGCTTGCATTTGTTAGAAAACATCAGAGTAAATGCAATTGAGGCATACGGGGATTCAATATTGATTGTACAGCAAATAAAAGGAGAATACTAATGCCGAGATGAAATACTGCTGAAATATTTGGAACAATGCTTCGAGATTATCGGCTCGTTTACATCATTTTCTATCGGTTGTGTCCCTCTAGAATTGAATGATAGAGCCAACGCCTTAGCTCAACAGGCATCAGGGTACAAATACTTTGGCCGATATCAGGTAACCGAATTTGTAGATAAAGCCGTCATGTGCATAGATATTGTGAATTGGAGGACGCAAATAAGGAATTACCTGATCGACCCATCTAAGCTGACAGAACGCAAGATTAGGCAACAAGCTTTAAAGTACATTGTTATGGACAACATATTGTATTATCGGACGATGGAATGCTTGCTGTTGAGATGTCTTGGAACTGAAGAAGCACAGGTGGCAATGGGCGAAGTACATGAAGGTATTTGCGGATCTCACCAATCGGCTCATAAGATGAAATGGATGCTTAGACGAACGGGTTATTTTTGGCCGACAATGCTAGAAGATTGTTTCAAATATTATAAAGGATGTCAGACTTATCAGAGGTTTGGCAATATACAACTAGCACCGGCATCGGCTTTGCACCCAATTATCAAGCCATGGATGTTCAGAGGTTGGGGAATAGATGTAATCGGTCAAATATTTCCTGCTTCGAGTAAAGGCCACAAGTTTATTTTGGCCACAACCGATTATTTCTCTAAATGGGTTGAAGCTATACCGCTTAAGAAAGTGACTAGTGTTGAAGCAATCGGTTTTTTTAATGAACGTATTGTCCATCAATTTGAAATACCGCAAACAATCACGACCGATCAAGGTACGGTGTTCATGTCTAATGAATTTCAGAGTTACACAACAAATCTGGGGATTAAATTATTGAACTCATCCCCATATTACGCTCAGGCTAACGGACAAGCCGAGTCATCTAACAAAACGTTAATAAAGTTGATCAAAAGAAAAATCGATGAAAGACCAAGGAATTGGTACTCAACCCTATCGGAGTCACTTTGGGCGTATCGGCTAGCTTATCACGGAGCAACGAAGCTTTCACCTTACCAGTTGGTATATGGTCAAGAAGCCGTTTTACCCGTGGAGATCAACATAGAGTCTATACGAGTAGCCAGGCAAAATAGTTTGTCGACTCAGGAGTATAACGGTTTGATGGTCGATAACTTGGATGAATTGGCAGAGTTACGTTTGTCTACGCTTGATCGGCTTAAAAGGAATAAAATCAGAGTTGCAAAGGCATATAATAAAAAGGTCATGCCTAAAACTTTCGATCAAGCCGATTTAGTATGGAAAACGATACTGCCTATTGGTTCAAAAGATAACTGATTCGAAAAATGGTCACCTACGTGGGAAGAGCCATACAAGGTTAATCGGCTAGTCGGTGGAAATTCGTACATAATAGAAACGTTAGAAGGGCATGCTTTGCCTAAGGCAATTAATGGTAAATACTTAAAGAGATACTATCCTAGCGTTTGGATTGGAGCATAGCCGACTGCGAATTGCGTTGAAGGCCAAGTTAACACGGTGCTGTTAATCGGCTAAAAAGATTGCAGACTCGTAAGAGATAAAATTACGGAAAGTAAACTTAAAATCGGTTAAACAACCGATTATAGAGTTACAAAGTATTCAGATAAGTATTCCCAAAAACAATCGACAAAGTTTTACATCTTAAAGACTAGTATTGAATGCTTGAGCCTGGGAGAGTTGCGCCCAAAGCTGAGAGAGCGCCGGCAGCTTTTGCAATCACACATTAAACTTCTTCAATGATGCGATCGTCTTCCTTTGCGTTCCCTGGCACTGGTACAACCTTGGTCGATTGCTTTTTCACACTCACCACGGCCATGGCGATACCAAGCTTCTGGTCCTTAATCTACGATGCAGTTTTTTCCATGGTTTGCTGGCCTTCTTGGATTTGTTTTTCAGTCTTGGCCAACTCTTCCAAAAGAAATTTCTTTGTATTCTCGAGCTTGGAGAGGGACTCTTTGGTCGACTTCAGCTGCTGCGCATCGGCATCAAATTTGCGTTTCTTCGCCTTGGCATCAGCAACCAACTCATCCAGGAGTTTTTGATCGGCTTCCTGGGCTTCACGGCGATTGATTCTAGCCTGCGCTGCCTCTACTTCAGACCTCCTCTCGTCCAAGTGATAGACGTTTAGGATGGTTTCCATGGCTTGAGGAGGCAGATCGGCTTCAACCGCCGCCATAGCATCATGGATCGGCTGGTTGTTCGCCAGGATTTCCGACTACGGCCTCATAACCAGATCAAAAAGCTTGTTGAGTTTTTCCTTCATGCCTGGAGCAGAGGTGACGACAGCTGACACTTCCTTCGACACTTTGAGGATCTTCCTGATCTCCGCATCGTAGTCGTCGGTAGCTAGGATCTTTGGATCATCAAGATCGGCCAAGGAGAAGCCCAACAAATTTGTCGGGTCAGAGAGCTCTGGCAGGTCGGCGATCGGAGCTGTTGGAGTCGGCCGTGATGGAGAGAGTGGCGCAGAAGAAATCTTGGGAAGATCGGCCAGGATCTTCGCAACTTGAGCTGATTGCGTCGGCTAAAAGAAGTAAAATGAAGGGTAAGCCGACGTATTGAGAGATATAAGACTTAACGAAAGGTACGATTATTTACCTCTGCAGTAGCCGACGCATGTGGCGAACTCTCGCCGCTCTGCTCTTAGGGTTTGGATCCACTTTTCACAGGAGCCTTGGTGTATTTTGTTTTCTTCTTTTCTGAAAATATAATCGGCTAAAGGTCAGTTGGGCAAAAAGAAAAATAATAATAACCGATTGTGTTTATACTTACTTGGTTGTTTCTTCTCGATGTCCGATAAGAACGGACTCTGAATTCCTAGGGTACCCGAAGTGTACCCTGTGAGGCTGGTCGAATGAAGTGGCCTTTTCACTTGGCCACTGCCCGATTGGTCAGAGGTGAGCTTTTTGCCGGCAGCCTTAGTCTGCAGTGCAATAATAAAGGTGATTAGAAAATGTATCTAGCAAAAGAACTGATGAACAAAGAGAATTATTCAAACCGATACCTTATCAATATCTACAAGACTTGTGTTAGTGTAACCCGATGAACTAGCTTCACTGCTAGAATCGTTGTTAGACAATAAAGATGGCTCTGGCAGATCGGGGAAGAATTCCTTGATTATAAGAGACGGAGTTTTCTCCATGTATATACACTCTGCGATAGCCGACCACCATGTTGTAAAGCCTCCTGCCCAGCGAGCGTTCAGATAGAAGTGAGGAAGACTGCGTAGTTGAAGCTCATCGGCTAACTCCAAGACTAGCCCTGCTGAGGTGGCATTGCGAACCCTTGCTTTAGGTTGAAGCCGATCAAGAAGTGGCAGGCTTGGGATCACCTGACCAAAGCCGAGCTGCCTTGCGTAGACTGAGGGGTGGTAAAACTCATACGAAGGCTGGAATGTCTGATTCCTAGTGTGAAGGCCGACATGGAAGATACATGGAGAGATGAAAATTCTATACAAATCCATGGTCTCCTGAGGCATCAAAGAACTATCGACTTCCAAATGTAGAAATGAAGGCCAAGGAAAATCGGCTGTGGCGCCATAACTAAAAAAGTCTTACTGCTTGAAATCTTTAGTATCTAATTGCAAGAGGAAGGACAAGAATTTTCTGCAGCCGATGGGTGAAATCCTTGTCTCATTACTGGAGCACATTATGAACCTCTCACTAAAAGATCGGCATTCTCTGAACTGGATAAGTGCTCCCTCTGGTATGTCTTCCCTCGGAAAAGGAGTCCCGTCGGCTAAGTCCAAATTGAAAGAGCGGCTGAATAAGCAGTATAACCATATTTGCACAAACCACATCGGACCGCCTACGTTGCCAACGGTAAATTTCCCAAGACTGGAGAAAAGCTGACTCTTTATCACATAAAGCATCTGATACACAGCGTCGAGGAAATTTTTTCCTAGTGCTAGCCGATGTCCTTCAACGAGCTGTTCTGCTATTACTTGATGAACTTGAGTCGGTCCAAGGGATGCCCCACAAAACAAAATGCGATCTAGCCAAAGGTTCAGAAAGGCAACGTGTTCTTCGTTCGATACCAGTCCATTAACCTTATTGCTGTTTCCGATATATTTGGCCCAACCTTCGCCCTTAGATCGGATAAGTTTATACTTTGGTTTTCCACTAAAAGCCGACACTTGTTCACCGTCTGGCCGAAGGCAGCACAACTGAGCAACGTCCAAAAGAGTTGGGCCGATGGGACCGGTATGGAACAAAAAGACGTTAAAACAATCCGACCAAAAATAACAGGTCGTGGTCACCAAGGGCTCATTGGCTTCTGGGTCGGCTAGAGAAAGAGGAATACACTCGGCTATACCCATTCTCTCCCATTCACCCCTCTTTTGGGTTGCCACTCTGATAAACCAATTTCTCCACCCCTTGAGAGCTGTCGGCCAGGCTCTAAAACTTTTATTCCAACCTTCTATGTTATGACCAGAAGCCGATAAAGGTAAACGAGGGATTTCTTGGTTTGTGATGGAATGGACGTCTACATTTCCCAAAGGACCCAAAAAATATTGATCGTTGCTATGCAAGATCGGAATGAGTACCAGGCTTGGGTCCATTGCAGCCGATCAAGAAGGATGATTGAGCTAAGGATTGCTTCAGAGTTTCGTTAAACAGAAAGCTTAAGCCGATTGCGGATAGTGAGAGAGCTCGAGCGCGTGAAGAATGACCGAGTGGGGGCCGCATTATATAGCATGGTGAAAATTTGAAGCGGCGGGAAATGAATCTCAAAAGACGCAAGCAGTTAAAGCGCACTACACGCATGTTAGAAAATTACGGCGCAATTAAAAGCAGCAGTTACTGGGGAAATTACCAACTAGCCGATGAAGAAGAAGGCGACAGTTGTAATTTTTGAAAAATGACAAATCATCTCTAAAAAATGGGGGGCATATGTTTGCACCAGAATTTGGAAAGGTTATCAAAATCGGCAAAAAAGTCAAACGTACGGAAACTAACAGACGATATGGAAGGATTTGAAGATATTTGGTAACGGCAAGATCTTTGAGGAAAAACTATCCGAGATAAGGCCGATACGGATCAGGTCTTGAAACGTGTTGTAATAGGATACGATCAGCCGACGGGTATAAAAGAAGGGCTAAAGCAAGCTGCAAAAACAACAACACAATCAAACACACCAATTTACATTACTTTTTCCTGTCGACTAGGAGTAGTTCTTGTAATTTAGTCTTTGTAATTCGATCTTGATCAATAAAGTTGCGCATCGCCGATTGTTGATATTCTTCAAATTACGCCCCAGATTTAATTTATTCTGATTTTGTTATGCATCGCCTTCTTTAGAATAGATCTACCTTTATCCTCTAATTAGCCTTAATCGGCTAGTTAGACTTACCCTGTTACTTTGATCTTAATCGGCTTCAAGCTGATTGAGTCTAAGCCGATTGATCGTTACGATCGGCTTTGAGTGAATTTTATATTTTTACCTTGTCGATTACAGGTCAAATCGACTGGCACGATCTGAACCAGGTGTTCATCTGATATGCTGTTGTCAGAAACTCTACTTCAAGTTTTTGACGCCAACATTAAGCTAGCTAGGCGGAAATTTAACAAGGGACATCCAATATCAGGCGGCATGTTCTTACCAACTGCATTGTCAAGTCTCGTCAAACATGTAATGTTCGGCACCAACGCAAAATGTCAAAGTGGCCATCAGAGCATCAATCAATTGAAACTAAAACGCACAAATTTTATTTGATTTTTGTGGAAATAGAAATGTTTTACGTGGAGTTTTCGCGTTTCAAAATTATTAGTTAGCCCAATCCCAATCCCAATCCCAATCCCATTCCCAGTAGGTAGCCAGCGCTCCATGCACTGCTCCACCGCCTCAGTCGTTTCTTGACTTCGTTCCTATTTTCCGCTCGCTTTTTTAAAAACCTCTTTTGTTGTTTCATTTCCCATGTTTTTTTCCTTTTCTTTTTGTGAAGGCTGTTTTTCTTTTCCTTTTCAAGGTAGGTCCAAGGCCAATTTGCGGTTGTGTATGGTGATGTCCTGCGTGCTGCACCGTGGAACCTCCCCCATAGCTGAAATGTTAAAATCTTATAGAACAAGTGCTTAGTTATCTCATTGATATTGCGTGTGTATACGTGCACAAAAGATCCGTCCATCTTGTATTACTCCGTACCTCCTAGCAAGGTTTAAAAAAACCGCCGAAATCTCAAAAATCTCGATTGAGATTTCGGATTTCGGCTGGGGACGAGATCCAAATTCCCGGTCGGATAAAAAAATTAAATTGCTACCGTAATATAAGAAAATTAGGTGTTTTTTTGGCGGTTTTTTTGACCTTTTATGGCCGGATTTGGTCCAATCATCTTCCAAGAAATTTTGTTGAAAAACCGAATGTCTGAGACATTTTAAAATTTCAGCAAAAATACTATCAGATTTTTATAAAATTTTACAAGCTTGATAATGATCTACCAAATTTATGATGCTATATTTAGTAGTGTAGGATCATACATAAATATTTTCAAAATAATTGAATTTCATTTGTTATCTTTAAAAAATCTAAAACAGAATTAACATAATTGGGACAGTAACCTTGTCGGAATTTTATAAATTTTCTCGAGTGTGATCATGGTCTAATAATTTTATGAAAGCTTAATAATTGCCTCATATCATTATATCAAATTTAAAAAAAATTAAACTCTTTTTTCTCAATCAAATATATGTAATCATTGAATTTGATTTGTTATATTTTAAAAATAAAAAACAGAAAGAACATAAATAGTACAGTGCCCTTGTAATAATTTTATAAATTCACTGAAGTGTGATCATGATTCAAACATTTTATGACATCTTAAGCATTTCTTTTGAAGTCGTCAGTAAATTTTCAAAAAATTTAAACCTTTTTTTATTGCTAAAGCAAATCTATATATTGATCATCACGCTTTTATCAGGACAAAGCACTGTCAGAATTTTTGAAACTTTTTGATGCTTGATCATCATATGAAAATTTTATAAAAAACATTAATGATACATCAGGACAATCCCAAAAAATTTTCAAAATTTCCTAACGTGGTTTGAACCAGTTTTTATTTGGTTGAAGTTTGTCGGTAAGGCTTTTATCAGGACAGTAAAAAAATATATGAAGCTTGATCATCATCTAAATATTTTATGAGAATATTAGTGGTGCATCATAACCTTTCAAAAAAAATTCAAAATTTTCTAACGTGTTTTGTTCCATTTTTCATTCGGTTCAAACTTGCCGATCAGCGTTTTATCAAGATAGTAGCAATGCTTGAATTTTTAAAAATATCTCAGATTTGACAATCATCTGAAATATTTATGGGAATATATGGGAATATCACTGATGTGTTAGGAACCTCCACAAAACATTTCAAATTTTTTTGAGGTTTGAGACATTTTCGCTCGGTGCAAATTCACCGAAATCTCGGCATATCTCGCCGAGATTTCGGGAATTTCGGCCGAAATTTCATTTTTCCCGGTAGAAATAAAACCGGATTTAAATTTTTGTTTTTGAATTTTGTCTGAGATTTACCTAAAATTCTTAGATCTCGGCGAGATTTTGGATTTCGGTCACTAGCGGGATTTCATCCGAAAACGAAATTTGAATCCTTGCCTCCTAGGACCAGCAGGCTTTTGATTTTTGCTCATCTCTCATAGTATCCCAAAAACTCATGGTAGATAAGATGTTACAAAACATACGGTAATAATATAGAATAAAAAAACAAAAGATGTAAATTTAACATGAGAAACCCTTTCGAAAAAAACCACAGACGCACAATTACTATATCACTATATGAGGAGACATTTACAATTAAGCTCTTGCTCTTACTATAGACTACAGGGATATATTATAGTGGTACATAACAGATTCCATTTAATAGTAGATTTGAGATAAAGTAGAAAACGAATTCATATCACACTTAGACTCAACAATCTCCATCTTGAGACAAATTCCTCTTGTAGCAAAAAAATATAATGCAAGTCTCATCGAAACAAATCATTATGAACACCTTATGCGTTGAAAGTCTAAAAGACTAATCTGAGTAAGAAAGACTAAAACAATCTTATCCAAAACGCTTTTCATAAGCCAAAACACCACTTGTGGAGCTTAATAGATAGTGAAGAACTCATATCATGTATATTTCATATGCTCCACTTAGAATAAAAACTTCAGCAAACAATACTCGCTAGAGATCATCTTGCACATATGACTTTCACATACTTCAAACTGCCGACTTCAAAGATAAATAAATTCTATGATATGATTGAAACAGCTCTTGCAAAACCGTCAAGATGAAAGGAACTCTTGTGCCGTCAATGGAGTATAAATTGCAATAGACCCCTCCTATCAAGTTATGATAACTGGACAATGTTGCAGTATCCACATAGAAGCAAACTCCTTCTTGCACTTCAATCCTTCATCTCAAGCTGATATTTGAGCAAAACCTTCACTTTTAAATAATAAAACTCAAGAGAGTATAATGTTAGCTACAATTAGGGTGTCATTAAATTCTTGAGAATTATTGTTGCCAAAACCTCTATAATGGTCGTACAAGTGATCCAAAATTGCAATATATCAAATTGGTGATTGAACATCAAATTCAGTTGTCTTCTCAACTCATATTATTTTTATATATTTTTCCAAAGTTTCCGCGATCAAGCATAGCCCAAATTAACTTATTGAGTTGAAAACATGTAACCCCACCTTAGACTCTTATATGTGTAGATCTTGCCACAGTAACTCGTAGTAGACGACAAATCGTCGAAGAAATCACCCATGATTAATCCCACATGTATGTCGCCAATAATAAGCACAACGGCATGAATTGCAATATAATTGACTTCGAACAGAAGCAACATGACGATCGACTGTAGCAGACGATTGTTAACAGAGATGGCGTAGAGTGACGCCTGGGCATAGCGCTGAACGGCACGAGCGATAGTGTTAACGAACTTCGCGTTGGAACAGTGGTTGGGGTAGAGCACGGGTCAATACTTAATATGGAGTCGAGTCATGAAACAGAGTTGATGCTGAATTGAAGTATGTTGGAGATGTTGTGCCTTGGATGCTCCTCTTGTATTTGTCAAAAGTCACACGATGGCCACCCGAGAGTCGCCTGAATGCCGTGCGGGTGCGGCCCCCGAGAGTCCTCCTCTCAGGGGGAGCAGATCGAATCTTGAACCTTAATCTTTGATGCCACTTGCTGCAAAACGTATGGCAAAAACATAGGATCAAAGAAAACGGGAGACATAATTAACGTGGAAAATCCTTTGGGAAAAAACCACGGGCACACAATGACTGTATCGCTATATGAGGAGACGTTTATAATGAAGCTCTTGCTTTTTCTATGAACTACAGGAATATATTTATAGTGGTATATAACAAACTCCGTATAGGAGTAAATTTAAGATAGAGTAGGAAACAAATTTATATCACACTCAAAGCCAACATAAGAAAAGGAGCACCATGGGGCAGCACAACCACCTCTTCATCCCCACTTCTTTTTTTTGGGTGGGTGGGTGTGTGTGGGGGCATTTCTTCTGCCTAAAATCTCTACCAACCAGAGGTCGATTGAAGTCACCAAGAGTAGGTTGTAATAATTTGAGTGCAATGAATTGTCGGCGAGCAGCGCTTGAGCAAACACTAACATATTAGTCTGTCTTATCTTTTTTACTCTTTGTGCAAGTGTTTGACATCATAGTAATACAGAGCTTATTACGGTAGATCATTAGGTAGATACATGTCAATCAATGTATTGTTACATTAGGTGGTTAAAACTCTCTGATGAAACCAAATGGAACATAATGCCTCTTTGTTCAGTTGGCCCCTCTCATATAAACTTTTTGGTTCTGTCTCTTGACTACGGATGTCTTCGCTAATTCCAGTAAGAATTAATTTGATGTTCTAGCAGCGAAAACAAATTGACTCGACCAATTAGTGATGACCCGTATAATTAGCTCAGGGTAACGACAGTAGCACTGTCATCACACCGTGATAATTACATGAATCTCGGCATAGTAGCTGACAAAATATCGGGTGACCTAATACTTTATCAGTTACTACGCCATGTTCAGAGTGTTGCAGCAGAATAATAATTAGAGACTGAATGAAAATATATTCAAACCAAGCCACGCAGGACTATATATCCATTATATAATTATACATCTGATCCCAGTACAATGAGAATATATTAAACTAACTAATTACCCTGATGATCTCTCAAAATGCTGATATGGCCTATAATATCCCCTAACCCTCTTGGTAGTAGTTGTCGTAGTAGCAACCCTCATGTAGGTCCTCCTCGTGATACTAGTCCTGTGGGTAGTCCTCACCTCACTCCTCATACGTGGATTCGTCGGACTCACCTTCTAAGCAAAGGGGGATTTAAACAAGAGTGAGTACATGTTACTCAGCAAGCATTAATAACAAATGTAGTTATGAATTTTCTCTCAACTCCAGCCAATGCTTACCTTCCCTCAAATTTCATTTTTACCGAAATTAGATTTTTGGTTTTCTTTAAGGGTTGGGTATTTTAAATTCCAAAATTAGCACTAGCACTAAGGGTGAAAGTAGACGCGGATGTCCATGAGCCCGCTCAAATTAGCCTACTAAACAATGTTATGTGGATATCCACATCTTATTTAATAAATTAAGCAGTCTAAACTACATCCCGTGAAGCCCACGTTGCGTCTGTGAAGGATCGAGATGGCGAACAGAGGGGGGGTGAATGGTCGCAAAATAAAAATTCCCCCAAAATACTCCAACAAAAACCTCGACAAGATCGTTTAAAAAGAATTGTGAAAAACCCGAAAAACTAGACAACTATGTGTACCCTAAGCTTGCATGGATAAGTGCCATAAAATATGTGGGGATTTTTGAGTCACAATCCTGGTTGTCTAGTGTCCAAGATAAAGAGGAATCAATTCAAACTCTTGCTTTTAGAAAGGACATCAATTCAAATCACAAAAGTCACTTTCAGAAAAGCAAAAGCAGGATTTCCAGAACTTGTCCTCAATTTGCACAGGAGGTTGGTGGGTTTCTGTAGCTCAAAAAAATTTGAAACTTTTTCTCCCTGTGAGCATTAGAGTCGTGAAGAACTCCACCAAATTTCTCCTCAAAAAGCCTTACAGAAAAAACAGGAAAAATCGAAGAACACAGTCTGATCAAGAACTTCGAGCAGAAAGTTTGGGGCTCGGTTTTCACCTCATGGCGCCCAAACGGTGCAACAAGTGAACTCCAAAATTTTTCGGCAAGCGGATATCAGAGTCCCGCACCTCCTCCAACAAGAATCACTCAAAAAATATTTTTCTAGATTTTTATAAAAATCAAACACTGACTGCTGCGCGAAGAACAAGTTCAGAACAAAGTTGGAACTTGAAAGAAAAGATGTTCTCTACTCAATCCAAGAGTGCAAAAGAGATGTAAAACCATATGAACACACTCAAAACATCCAAGAACAGCAGCATTTAGAAGGAGGGGAGGCAAATCCAAATTACTTGAAAGTAAATTGCGGGAATGTAATTGCGGGAAAGTAAATGCTGAATTTAAATTGCGTAAAGTAAAGACATAATGTAAATGCATAAAATAAATTCAGAGGTGGATGAATAAAACTTTCATTTCTGGAATGGGAGGTTACAAAGCCTCACATTCATGTGGGCAAAGCTCAAATGAGCATCAAAAACCTCAACACCTTCAAGGAGAGGAGGCTACCCCTCCACCCCTATTTATACTATTCTTGGGCCACCTACCACCCTTGGATGAGTCCCTCAACCCTAGAGCACTCATCTAAGGGCTAGGATTAACCCACACACACAGCCATGCAAGGGCTAACCCAAAACCCACACACATACCGGGTTTTCTTGCACGGTTTTCAAAGCATACTACCTAGACCCGCTAACCTATCAACTAGACCGCAATCCGACGGCCCTCATTGATCCACGCGGCATCTAGCTAGCATCAACTCCTTTCCTTGTCTTCTTGACTTGCCCGGACTCCGTCTCCGATCATCTTCCGGCGATCTCCCAACCGTCTGGACCTCCGACGCTCCTCACCTAGTCCCAGTCATCCTTCGCCTCACCATGACCTAGCACCGTCGTCCTGCAACCATCAAGAACAAGGAAACTCCTCACATAGCAATGCCCACAAAGATGTGCAATAAACCATGCAACTCATCACTACCACGTCCATACGACCGGTACTGCCACTCCTGGCAAAGACAACTCAAATTGCTTCATTTTGAAAATCAATCCAAATCAAACTCAAACTTGAGCACACCTTGCTCAAATAAAGTCAAATACTCATCACAAATATGGATGGACCTCCACATGGTCCTTCAATCTCCCCCTTGATGAGTATATTGACAAACCACACAAAAGGCATAAATTTGAGTTTGAAGAAAATGAAGAAAGCAATTTTCAGTTGCAAAGTCAAACTTGGTCCAAAGATAGAAATTAGAACCATGACCAAGTTGACGAAGAGGAATTCAGATTTTAGAGTTAAAGTTAAGAAAGAGCAAGTTTTCAACAAAAACTCTAAAATCCAACTAAACATGTCAAATGTGATTATGAGATTATGATCCAACAGAAGTAGTAGCATAATTTTACAAAGATCATAATAACCAAATAAGCATTCACATTTTTATCTTTTTAGTGATGCCTTTTCTACGTTTTCTCCCCCTTTTGGTAATATAGGCATCAAATTTTTTTTATGTATGCATGAAATGCAATCGAAAGAGCTTTGAAGATTATCCAATTGATCAAAATGGAAGGATATTACACCAAGCTTGTCAATTTCAGAAGATAACTAAACTAAGACATGTCCAAGTGCAAATACGAGCTTAGTTTTGAATATTTCATTTTTAGCAAGATTTGACAAGTGCAACACTTAGCTTTAGTTTCAAAAATAGAAGAATAGCCACTCTAAGGATCAAAAGGAAAACCTAGAGTTCAACCTACTCAACACTTTGGGGAATCTAGAAGAGCATACAAGGTCCTTCGGGCTCATTTATCACTTAATGCAAATTTTGATTTATCATCATACAAGACATAGCGGGGTGCAAATGTTTGACATTATTTGCATTCTTTACCCACATATGTCTTTGTTTTTAATTTATTTGCATTTTCTTTTGACAACCAATTGACTCAAGCCGTATGTGACCATCTCAAGATGAGCTCTTAAGAGGATGGTCTAGGTCAAACACGATGTATTCCAAGTTCATCCCAAGTGCAATGGGAAGCGGTCTTGTGAATACAAGGTGTTGAGTCGTATGTGCACAAGAAGAGTCAATTTTGTTTAATTTTCATTTTTAGCACAACGATTCATGAGCAATTGAAGGACTCTAGCATGGATCAAACTAGTTTTCACCCAAGTTGCTATAGGGACTCTAGAGAACTCCTAAATTTCTCAAATTATGGCACAAACCTCTAGAGAAGAAACCTAGCAAGTAAAAGCAACAAGTTTCATCAAGTTTTTCATTTAAGGCCTTTTTTCATTTTAAAGCTTAGCAAGTTAAATGAACTTGGACAAATTTAAGCTAGTGATTTCCTCCATATGATGCAGCATGGTGTATAGCATGAAGAAGAAATCAATTGCATAATAGACAAAGCTCATTAAACAGGAAATGCAGTCTATATGCAATGCACGAACAGATTCCCAAACTCCCCTCAACAAATGAATCAATTTTAAGCTCAAATCTGGTTAAAGTTGAGTTATTATCAAGATTAGGCATAAAGAAAAACCGAATGAACTCAATAATAACCAGAAAAACAGAATGAGGAGAAGAAGTCGAGAAACGCAAAACCTGGATGGCTATTGAGCATAGATAAGATAGAAGAGACTCACTACGGCTCAGACTCGCTCTTATCTTCCCCAGTGACTGACATAGGGAAACTGACTCTAGATCCCAACTAAGGAGCGCACACAGACCCTGTCTACCCAGGAGGCCCAATACCTGCTAGACTTATAAGACTGTGAGGGAACTCAACCTAGAGAGAAGAGAGAACAGCTAATCACGCATGATAGCAACCTAAAGCACAAGATAAGAGGTTCATGGTAGGCATGCCAGAAGTCTAAGTGAGTGAACTCAACTCAAGAAGACAAGCCCAAAGTCACCCAAAAGAAACACAAAGAAAAGAAAAGAAAAGCTGGAAGAAAACATATAATACATAATATACAAACCAGCTCCCCCTCACGAAAGGCCGTAAGGGCTCACGACTCCAAGCTCACTCCTCAAGGCAACAAATTTGGAGCTATCCAAAGGCTTGGTGAAGATATCGGCTAACTGAAGGTCACTCTCTGAATCAAGCGCGATATCTCCCTTCTCCACATGGTCTCTAAGGAAGTGATATCTAATATCAATATGCTTGGTCCGGGAATGTTGCATTTGGTTTTAGCAATGCAAATAGCTGAAGTGTTGTCACAGAAAAGTGGCACACTCTCTATCTCTAACCCATAGTCCCGTAAGGTCGATCTCATCCAGAGCACTTGGCTACATCAACTGGCTGCAGCAACATACTCGGCCTCAGCGGTGGACTGTGCAACTCCGGACTGCTTCCTAGATGACCAAGAAACAAGAGAAGTGCCAATGAATTGGCAAGTGCCATAAGTGCTCTTCCTATCTATCCTACAGCCAGCAAAGTCGGCATCGAAAAAGGCTCTAAGAGATAGACAAGAAGACGAAGAGTACCAAATACCATAATCAGTGGTAGCACGAAGGTACCTGAAGATGCGCTTGACCGCCTGGCGGTGAGAGGCGCGAGGAGAAGTTTGAATCGAGCGCACGCACACACAAAGAAATGTATGTCCGGCCTCGAAGCGGTGAGGTACAAGAGGGAGCCGATCATGCTCAAAACTCCTTTTGATCAGCAGGCTCACCATCCTCATCGGGCTCGAGGACAGCGAGCAGGCCATAGGAGTCATCACCGGCTTCCCATCGACATGTCGAGCGCCTCGGAGGTCACGTATATTTGCCTTGATGCAAGAAAGTACCCTCCAGTCCGCTTGATTTGGAAGCCAAGAAAGTAGCTCAACTCGCCCATCATACTCATCTCAAACTCCGTGCTCATCACCTCGTAAAACCGAGACACAAGCGAATGAGACGAGCCACCAAAATGATATCGCCCACATAAATCGACAAGAAGAAAATGAGACTCATGATGTCGATGAATGAGTTTTGTCTACTATGCCCATTTTGAAGTCATGGTGAGAAGATAAGACTTGAGCCTCTCATACCATGCCCTAGGGGCTGCTTGAGTCCATACAAAGCTTTGGAGAGCTTGTATACATGACTCGAAACTTGGGGTTCTCGAATCTCGGAGGTTGTTTGACATAAACCTCTTCCTCAATATAGCCATTGAGGAATGCACTCTTGACATCCATTTGATAGAGCTTGAAGCCCCGGATGCGAGAGAATGCAAGCAGGATCCTAATAGCCTCTAGTCTAGCTACAGGGCAAAGGTCTCCTCAAAGTCAAGACCTCAACCCGAGAAAAGCCCTGCAACTAGCCTAGCCTTGTTGCGAATGACAACCCCATCCTCACTCTGCTTGTTTTGAACACCCACTTGGTCCCAATGACATTATGACCGGATGGGGCTCGACAAGCGCCATACCTTGTTCCTCTCAAAGTTCTCAAGTTCCTCATGCATAGCATTAATCCACGATTCATCAGATAATGCATGAGAAACATCCTTCGGCTCAAAGGAGGCAACAAAGGCAGAGTGGAGGCAGAAACTGGACAAACCTGATTTTGAGCGAGTGACCCGCTCAAACAGATCGCCGATGATTTGATCAGGTGGATGAGAACGCTGAATATGACGGGGAGGACCAGAAGCAGAAGTGGCCTCTACCTCATGCACAGAAGAGGTAGGAGCAGAGCCACTCGCTGAAGGAGAGTCGGAAGGCAAGGGCTGGTCTCCCTGAGGTGCAGAAATGGAAACAGGAGGCACCTCAGGTATAGAGGGAACTGGATCCGGTGGAACACCATCATCTCCATCATCCTCATCTTCTACAAAGATGGTCTCGGAGGGATAAGAAGAGCTCAAACATCGTGTCTAGCTCTGGCTAGCCTCATCAAAGGTCACATCACGGTCTCTATGATCCTATGCGCATCAACACTCCGCACTTATAGCTACGAGAAGAAGTCGAGTAACCTAAAAAGATACCATCGTAAGAGCGAGACTCAAACTTATCTAGGTTACTGACTTCAAGATAAAACACTTGCAACCAAAACGCGAAAATGAGACACACCGGGCTTTCGCCCATACCTCAACTCATAAGAAGTGCGATGCAAATGTGCTCTCAAAAACACGCGATTAGAAACATGGCAAGCAAGAGCTATAGCCTCATTAAAAACTTCCTAGAGTATCAGACTCGTCTAGCATCGTCCCGCCATCTCAACTGTGGTCCTGTTCTTCCTTTCCACTACGCCATTCTCACCGAGGGGCGAGGGAGAAGAGAACCGATGCTCTAAACCAGACTCCACACAAAAACTCTCAAAGTAGGAATTCTTGAACTCCGTGCCATTATCATCTGCAGATAGCTCAGAATGCACCGGGAGCTCAATAGACAACCTCATCGACCAAACCCTGAAGTGAGAAAAGTCTCATCCTTCGAGGCCATGAAGAATACCCAAGAGTATCTAGAAAATCATCAACGATGACAAGAACATACCACTTCCCTCCTGCGATCGCACTCTAGCCGACCAACAAAGGTCCATATGTAAAAGCTGTCCCGGTGCATCACCATTACTACGGTGGATCGGAGGATGAGAAGCAAGAACCATCTTGCTATGTCGGCAAGGAGAGCAAACTAAGTCTTTGACCATCTTGAGTTTGGGCAAACCCGAATGAGATCGTGGTGCTAACTCGGGTCAAATGATCAAAACCAATGTGACCAAGTCTCCTATGCCGAAGGAGAGATCACGGACTCGAAGCAATCAAACATCGAAGAGAGTCTCCGAAGAAGCGTAAAAATCAGCACGAAAGACTCTCCCAAATCTAGAAATCCAAGAACTAACCCTCCCGATGAATCAAGGATTCTACAGCATTACTCTTGAAGCTTACCTCGAAAGAGTCATCGATAAGTCGAGAAATAGAGAGCAGATTGTATTGCGACTTGCTTACTAAGGCAACATCTTTAAGAATGAAATTTTGTTAATGCAGATGGTACCTTTAGCAATGACTCTACTCAAGATGCATCCCCAAAAGTGATTAACTCATCACCGGGCTCGGACTAGGAAGAGAACCAACGAGAATCTCCGGTCATATGACGAGAACAACCGAGTCAACAATCCAAACATCGCCCTTCCCCATCCGAATTTAACCCGATCAAGACACAAGAGAGAAAGATGACTCAAGATCGGGATAGAGTGAAGACTTAGGAACCCAATCTTGAACCATACAACACCTCGTGAGTACCACCACGAAGAAGATCGACTCGAGTGTCTCTCTCGACGCTCAACTCTCACACGATCAGAGCAACTCGTAGATAATCTAGGAGTCAAAACTGGGTTGGCACACCGTGGTGTAAAAGCCGGACCATCCCAGTAAGGCTGCCTGGATCTCCTACCAAAAAACACCTCACGCCGCTGATATCTACCTCGATGGGAAAAACAAGGAATATCAAGAGGACGACGGAAGATCGACTCTGAACAGCTCGGGACTAAAACTCAAGAACTAGCATGAAAACCAAGTCCTGACGCTGCCCAAAAACAGCGACTCTCTAACTCGTCTAGAAGCGGTGTGTGTCTTAGGAGCACTCAAAGTCTGGGGATGACCCTGAATACCCCTAAGAGCAGCAACACGCTCACGCCGAGTGATCTTGGCGCGCCTGAAGCAGAAATCTACTAGGTGACCATCCTTCTTACAGAAGGTGCATGTGTACTTCGCCTTGCTAGAGGCGTAAGCAATAGGAGTAACACCCTTCCGGTCAAGTCCTATGGACAACCCAGTGAGACCTAAACACGGTGGTACTCACTCCGAGAGCTACCACAATCTCACCACTCTTGGAGCCGTGCACAATGGTGGGAGGATGCGCCGAGCGTGCTCCAAGGATCAAATCCTAGACCTTGATTGAATCTACTAATCTTGGATTGGTCTAGAATAAGATTGAGCTTCTTCTTGCCTCCAACAAACTTCTCGAGAGTGCTCATAAGATACTGGCAATCTCGGAAGAAAGAAGCACAAGAAGAACAGGGGAAGGAGAGGAAGAAGAACCGGAAAGATGAGCTCTCTCAAAGACGTGCATTTTTCTCCTCAAAGACGGCCGCCTCAATCTTGAGGGCCTCACAAGAAGCGCAAGGAGCATCTCTAATTCTATGGGCTTGGTCTTCTAATTTCTTCCTAAGCTCGACATGGATTTTATCCAAGTCCCCACAATCTCAAGACATCGCAAGCAATATTTTTGTGACTTATCCGTAAGTCCTTAGCAAGTTTAGCACACTTGACATTCTGGGTTTCATTGTCAAGTTTTAATTGCTTACACCCTCACATGAGCCGACCGGGTCCTTAGAAGCATGTGATTCAAGTTCATTGTTTCTAGCGTAAAGCTTCCTAAGGTGTTCGCTCATGGCATCAATTTCGCAAGCAATTTAGGGCAATTAGAGCATGATGGAGTGGAGTGAGCATGAAGAAAACTAGCCTCAACAGAATAGCATCAATGTAACTAGTGCTAGCATTCTTCAACCTAAGACCATCAAGTTCAACAAGCACACTATCATGTATGGTCCTTAGGTTCTCCAACTCCACAAGAATAGCATCACACAAAGAGCAATCATCAGTGACTCGGGAGGGAGAAGATCTAAGTGATGCTAACTCCCGAGTCAAGGTACCTACTTCCTTCTCAAGCTCCGTACACCTAGCTCTAGCTCTAGCATGAATTTTTCCTAATTTGCAGAAAGCTTCGTTGAGCTGGTCATAGGAGGGTACCTCGTCCGAGTCATTTGAGAGCTCGAGTCGCTGATGTCGTTGGTGTCGCCATGAAGCACATGCCAAGAAGTCGCCGCCGCCTTTCTTCTCTTGCGGATCATCCTCGCCCTCGTCGCTCCATGTCTCCGTGTCGGAGAGGTTGATGTCGTCAAGCGCGGCAAGGACGCGGTGGAAGAGCTTCTTGTTCTTGGAGAAGTTGCGGTACTTCTTCTTGTTAGTGTTATGCCCTTGAGGCAATCATTTAGATGATTGTAACATGACTATGTTTATGAATAATAATATGATTATTGGTCCAATGAATGTATATCATTGTATTGATCAACAAGTATGTGACTTGATTATGAAGCTCTTTACTTAATGATGTAATTCGATAAATATCTCTGATCGGATATCATCGTATAGGACTACGATGAATAGATCAGCACATGTAGTGATCGATGATCATGCTTCATAGATCATGGGATATGGAGATATCATCTCTACATTGTGGACCATGTTGAAGAACATGGGTTAGATAGACCCGCTATGGGACATCGCGAGAATGTTTCATTCTTATGTGTCATCGATGTATCTCATACCTAGAAGATGTATGATCCTTAGACACGAGATTGTCATATTCCCTACATGTGTAATAGTTTTCCTTGGGGCTATCAAACACTACTTCCTAACCGGATAGTTATAAAGGTAGCTTTCATGTTTACTATGAAACGTGCAGAGGGAAGTGAGCAATAAGATGGAATTTGCCACTCCAATGAAACGGAGATATATGACAAGGCCACTCGTGTGATATGATTAAGAAAGTGCATGGCCATGCCGTGATTGAGGAGTCAATCACAACTTATTAATATATCACGGATACGAGAGATGGATTGAATCATCAAAGGATGACATGCTTCTCGCCTTGAGATCAATCTTCATATACTTGGCAAAGGGATTATTACATGAGTTCTTTTGATAGGTTCTGCTTCGATTTGATCACAAGATGTTTGGGAGTTGGCATACTTTGCAAGAAGCCGCTACCAACTATTGGATTGAAAAGGAGTTTTCCAATCCATGTCCAAACGTATGTGAACCTGCTGGTCACACACTTAATGGGTGGGACGCATTAATTTGGATTGGATCCGTAATTAATGAACCTCGTGGGCTTAGCATGTTTGGTGGGCCCGGTTTAGGTTTCATCTCGTGGCTATATAAGGAGGGAGGAGGAGGCGCAGAGTGTGCTTTCCACGGTTTAGGTTTGATTCACTTGAAACCCTAGCCTCCTCCTCTCGCGCCTCGCCGAGCGACTAGGTGCTTGCACACGCGCGCACGGCGTTCCATCTCTCGGCGTGTGGACTATCTGCGGTGACGCTGCTGCGATCAAGGCGTGGGAGGACGATCCACGGCGAGGCGAGGACGATCCACTACATCGACGCAACGATCGCGGCGAGGACGAACCACTACATCGACACGCCAAGGATTCCGCAATCGCGCGCCTAGTGGTAATCTTATCTATGATCCCTTCTTGCGAGTAGCTTTACGGTTGCGCGGTAGTTTTTTTGTGCTAGCGTAGCATACCGCGTTTCCCTTCAAAGGGTATCGAGCCATCTCGTATAGTTTTGTGATCTGGATGTTGCACATATGATGTGTGAGGTTAGTAGATTGGATCTATTACATGTTCACCAGTTCATGTGATGAATTGGTGATTTGCAACCATCGATGAGATCGATCGATTTAGGGTTTGAGGAAAGTGCAAACCGACTCAATCTTGATTTGGGTGAGTCCGCTCATGGTACGACGTTACCCTTACCGGCCGGGTTACCGCCATCGTGGTTTCAAACGTATCCATATGGGACCAAGCCAATCGATCGAGTTGGATTGGGTCAACTGTTGATCCATGGTAAGCGCAAACAGATTCAATATTGATTTGGGTGAGTCCGCTCATGGTACGACGTTGCCCTTATCGGTCGGGTTACCGCCATCGTGGTTTCAAACGTATCCATATGGGACCAAGCCAATCGATCGAGTTGGATTGGGTCAATCTGGTTGATCCATGGTAAGCGCAAAATGATTCAATATTGATTTGGGTGAGTCCGCTCATGGTACGACGCTGCCCTTATCGGTCGGGTTACCACCATCGTGGTTTCAAACGATCCATATGGGACCAAGCCAATTATATTAGATCGGATTGGGTCAATCTGCTGATCCGTGGAAATTTTGAGGGTGTTTTCCATGGCGGAAGACATGCCTCTAAAAAATCGATCACTGCGCCAGGGCTCTCCTTGATTCTTGCTTGGGCGCCCCTCGGACCCGGAGTCGTAGGGTTGCTTTTGTTTAACTCGCTTTTGCAGGAATTATGTGAAATAGTATGGCCTATGTGTATGTGATGCATGTAATTTCCACATGGCTCAAGGCGTGTTAAGCCATAAGGCTATTTAAATTGTATAACGACTGCTGCGTGTCGACTTGTGATGCTTCAAACCCTCATGTAAAATTCATTATCAAAAGTTGTAAGGAGTTGCATCCATAATGATGAAGACGATGGCTAGGTGAACAAATCAAGCAAGGTGGCTAGGTGAACAACCAAGCATGATGATGGAGATCTTAATGCTAAGGGCCATGCTATTTCACACCTTATTTTGATTTTACGTGGATGTGTGTTTTATCCTTGCTATTTTCTTTATGCTCATTGCATGTGATGCTATGTTCATAGTAATCTTTGTTCATCCTTATAGTTAAAAATCTTAAATCAAATTGTCCATCCAATTGTTGCACCTATCAAGAATTTAGATCGTTATTGATATGATCGCCAAAGTAGTATATCAATGGCTATCTCAATAGATGATAGGGATGTGTTGGACACATCACGCATAACAATGGCGAGATTTAAACGAGCTATCAAAACGGTTTTGGGCTTGAGGACATAAGTGGTTGGGATTTGATTTCATAATGAAGGAACCTATACAAGACAATTGGTGTCTAGGAAAACACACATGAGGCAGGTTTCTTAATTGGCACCCGAATACGGAAGTGCTCCTCCCCTCATGTGAGCCCTTGGGGCAGGTTGACCTGGCCATGAGTCAAGTTGATGGAGGCATTCATTACTTGTTTTCATACTCAACAAACAAGAGTTACATATGATGTAATTAGCAAAGGTGTTGCTTACCTATGTCATTAAATTTCTAGCAGTGATGCCAAAGCTCACTAGTGTTTAATGAATATGGATCTTGAATACTCACTATGTGTCTATAAAAGGACATAAAATAGGAGTGTCTTTAATTAAAAGTTTAATAAAAGTTTTACATAAACATAGTGCTTAGAATCTTTGCATATTTTTGTTGTAGTTCAATGGCACCTTCTCCTACTCCTGCTACACTGGTTTTGCTTTGAGATCGGTTTTGGAAAGGGAAAACTGAATGGAACTAATTTTGTTGATTGGTATCGCAACTTTGAATTGTTCTCAAGCATGAAAAGAAGGACTATGTTCTAGAGAATCCAATTCTGATGAACCACCAAAAATGCCGCTCGCAATTTGAGGGTTGAATATGAAAAGCATGTTAATGCTTCAGAGAGTCACCGTCTCATGCTAGTCACAATGGACTCGAGCTCCAAAAGCAATATGAGGACCAGGATGCTTACAATATGATTGTGGGCTTGAAGGGCATGTTTGGGAATCAAGCAAGAGCTGAGAGGTATGGTATCTCAAAGCTTTTATTTGCTTGTAAGTCGGTCAAGGCATCCGGTCGATCCTCATGTGATCAAGATGATTGGTTACATTGGGAGATTGGAAAACTTGAGTTTCCCTTAGCCTCGGTTTGGCCACAGATGTTATTCTCCGCCTCGCCTCGAGCTTTGAGCCATTCATTATGAATTTTCATATGAATAGCATGGAGAAGAGCCTAACCGAGCTACATGGGATGCTCAAGGTCATGGAGGAAAGCATTAAGAAAAACCCAATCATGTGATGATGGTTCGTAAAACAACCGCTTTCAAAAAGAGAAAGGCTAAGGTGGGGGACGGAAAGAGCAAGGGCAAGGGCAAGGGCAAGGCTCAAGATGAGATCGCGAGCCTCAAAACTAAGCTTCGAAGCTTAAAGTTGGCCCTCAACCTGATACCCAATGCTTCTATTGCAAGAAATCGTGGCATTGGAAACGGAATCGCGAAAAGTACAGCAGATAAGAAGAATGGAAATGTGGTTTCCACTTCGTATTAATGTTATAGAAATTAATCTTGCTACTTCTTCACTCACTCATGGGTATATGATACCGGTTCGGTTGCTCACATTTGCAATTCGTTGCGGGGTGATAAAGAGTAGAGACTTGGCAAAAGGAGAAGTGGATCTTCGCGTGGGGAATAAAGCAAGAGTTGCTTGGTCTTGCTGCTGGCACATACCCATTGCATTTGCCTTCGAGGATTAGTTTTAGAACTCAATAATTGTTATTTTGTTCCATCTTTGAGTAGAAACATTATTTCATCTTCTTGTTTGGAACATGAAGGTTATGATTTTAATAAAGAACTTTGTTTGTTCAATATTTTTGAATGATATGTATTATGGTCGTTGCCCCATGGTGGATGGGTTGTACGCCCTTGAACTCAAGAAAAACTCGTCTATAATATTAATGTAAAAAGGCACCGCCTAATGATTTGAACCCTACCTTTTGTGGCATTGTCGCTAGGTCATATAAATGAGAAGCGCATGAAGAAGCTCCATGGTGATGGACTTCTAACCTCATTTGATTTTGAATCATTTGAAACATGTGAATCTTGTTTACTTGGCAAGATGACAAAAGCCCTTTCACGTGTTTTAGTGAGAGAGCAAGTGAATTATTGGCCCTAGTACATACAGGATGTATGTGGACCAATGAGCTCGATCGCTAGGGGTGGGTTTCAATGATTTGTAACTTTTACCGATGACTTCAGAGATATGGATATATCTATTTAATGAGGCATAAATCAAACTTTTGAAAGGTTCAAAGAGTTTGAACGAAGTACAAAATCAACTTGGCAAAACAATAAAACACTTACGATCCGATCGTGGTGGCGAATACTTGAGCCAAGAGTTTGGTGATCATTTAAAGCAATGTGGAATCGTTCGCAACTTACTCCGCCAGAACGCCTCAATGGAATGGTGTGTCCGAACGACGAATCGGACTTTATTAGATATGGTTCGGTCAATGATCACCAAACAGATCCGCCATTATCCTTTGGGGTTTCGCTCTAGAGACAATTGCGTTCACTTTGAATAGGGTCCCATCAAAATCCGTTGAGAAGACGCCATATGAGATATGGATCGAGAAGACCCATGTTGTCATTTCTCAAGATATGGGGATGTGAGGCTTATGTAAAACGCTTACAATCGATAAACTCGCACCTAAATCGGAAAAATGCTTTTTGTGGGGTATCCTAAAGAAACAAAAGGATATTACTTTTACAAAAGAAACGAGAACAAAGTTTTGTTGCTCAAATGGTGTCTTTTGGAGAAAGAGTTTCTTTCAAAAGAAATCAGAGGAGTGATGTGTATCTTGATGAAGTTCGAGAATCACATGAATATGTTCAAGCTACCTCTGAACCTTCACAAGATGTACAAAGTGTTGTACAACCTATGGAAGAGACTTCACCCCACGTGAGGTCGGGAGGCCACGCCATGTACCTATTAGATATGGGAATGACATATTATTGTTGGACAATGATGAGCCCACGACTTATGAAGAAGCAATGATGGACCCAAACTCCGAAAAATGGCTTGAAGCCATGAGATCCAAATTCAATCCATGCATGACAATCAAGTTTGGAACTTGGTCGATTCACTGATGGTGTAAAACCATTGAGTGCAAATGGATTTTCAAGAAAAGATAGACGAGATGGAAATGTTCAGATCTATAAGGCACGGTTGGTGGCAAAGGGTTTCAAACAAGTTCAAGGAGTTGACTATGATGAAACTTTCTCACCGGTAGCCATGCTCAAGTCTGTCCGGATCATTTTAGCTATTGCTGCATATTTTGATTATGAAATATGGCAGATGGATGTCAAAACAGCCTTCCTTAATGGGAATCTTTCTGAGGATGTATACATGATACAACTTGAAGGCTTTGTTGATCCTAAATATGCTAAAAGGGTATGCAAGCTTCAAAGATCCATTTATGGGTTAAAGCAAGCATCTAGGAGTTGGAACATTCGTTTTGATGAAGTAGTCAAAGGTTTTGACTTTATCAAAAATGAAGAAGAGCCTTGTGTTTACAAGAAGGCTAGTGGGAGCGCACTTGTATTTCTGATTTTGTATGTGGATGACATATTATTAATCGGAATGACATTCCTATGCTTGAAGATGTTAAGACTTCATTGAAAAGGAGTTTCTCAATGAAGGACTTGGGAGAAGCATGCTATATCTTGGGCATAAAAATCTATAGAGATAGATCAAAAAGGTTAATTGGATTAAGTCAGGAAACGTACATTGACAAGATATTGAAAAGGTTCAATATGCATGAATCCAAGAGAGGTTTCATGCCAATGTCACATGGCATCGATCTCGCAAGAATCGGTGTCCTTCGACATCCGATGAGCGAGACAGATGAGCAAGATTCCATATGCTTCACTATTGGGTCTATTATGTATGCCATGATCTGTACACGCCTGGATGTCTCATATGCTCTAAGTGTCACGAGCGGATACCAAGCGGATCCCGTGATGGTCATTGGATAGCCGTAAAAATATCCTCAAGTACTTGAGAAGAACTAAGGGTATGTTCCTTGTTTTGGAGGTGAGGAAGATCTGGTTGCAAAGGGTTACACCGATGCAAGCTTCCAAACCGACAAAGATGATTTTCGATCGCAATCCGGTTTGTGTTTACACTTAATGGAGGAGCGATGTGGAAGAGTTCCAAGCAAAACACGGTGGCCGACTCTGACGAAGCGGAGTACATTGCGCTTCGGAGGCCGCAAAGGAGGCTGTGTGGATTAAGAAGTTTATCACGAGCTTGGTGTGGTCGCTAGTGTCTCTAGTCCAATGGACATCTATTGTGATAATAGTGGTGCCATTGCACAAGCAAAAGAGCCTAGATCACATCAAAGTCTAAACACATACTCCGTCGCTTTCACCTTATTCGCGAGATTGTGGATAGAGGTGACGCTGAATATGCAAAGTACATACGGAAGCCAATGTGGCCGATCCGTTGACAAAGCCACCGCCACACCCTAAGCATGAGGCGCACACAAGGTCTATTGGTATTAGATACTTAATTGATTGACTCAAGTGCAAGTGGGAGATTGTTAGTGTTATGCCCTTGAGGCAATCATTTAGATGATTGTAACATGACTATGTTTATGAATAATAATATGATTATTGGTCCAATGAATGTATATCATTGTATTGATCAACAAGTATGTGACTTGATTATGAAGCTCTTTACTTAATGATGTAATTCGATAAATATCTACGATCGGATATCATCGTATAGGACTACGATGAATAGATCAAGACATGTAGTGATCGATGATCATGCTTCATAGATCATGGGATATGGAGATATCATCTCTACATTGTGGACCATGTTGAAGAACATGGGTTAGATAGACCCGCTATGGGACATCGCGAGAATGTTTCATTCTTATGTGTCATCGATGTATCTCATACCTAGAAGATGTATGATCCTTAGACCTGAGATTGTCATATTCCCTACATGTGTAATAGTTTTCCTTGGGGCTATCAAACACTACTTCCTAACCGGATAGTTATAAAGGTAGCTTTCATGTTTACTATGAAACGTGCAGAGGAAGTGAGCAATAAGATGGAATTTGCCACTCCAATGAAACGGAGATATATGACAAGGCCACTCGTGTGATATGATTAAGAAAGTGCATGGCCATGCCGTGATTGAGGAGTCAATCACAACTTATTAATATATCACGGATACGAGAGATGGATTGAATCATCAAAGGATGACATGCTTCTCGCCTTGAGATCAATCTTCATATACTTGGCAAAGGGATTATTACATGAGTTCTTTTGATAGGTTCTGCTCGATTTGATCACAAGATGTTTGGGAGTTGGCATACTTTGCAAGAAGCCGCTACCAACTATTGGATTGAAAAGGAGTTTTCCGAATCCATGTCCAAACGTATGTGAACCTCGAGGTCACACACTTAATGGGTGGGACGCATTAATTTGGATTGATCCGTAATTAATGAACCTCGTGGGCTTAGCATGCCGGTGGGCCCTGGTTTAGGGTTTCATCTCGTGGCTATATAAGGAGGGAGGAGGAGGCGCAGAGTGTGCTTTCCACGGTTTAGGTTTGATTCACTTGAAACCCTAGCCTCCTCCTCTCACCGCCTCGCCGAGCGACTAGGTGCTTGCACACGACGCACGGCGCTCCATCTCCGGACGTGTGGACTCTGCGGTGACGCTGCTGCGATCAAGGCGTGGGAGGACGATCCACGGCGAGGCGAGGACGATCCACTACATCGACGCAACGATCGCGGCGAGGACGAACCACTACATCGACGCTGCGAAGGATTCCGCAATCGCTGCGCGTCTAGTGGTAATCTTATCTATGATCCCTTCTTGCGGTAGCTTTACGGTTGCGCGGTAGTTTTTTTTTGTGCTAGCGTAGCATACCGCGTTTCCCTTCACTTCTCGTGCGCCGGTTCACGAACTGGAGGCTTCTTGTTGCGGTTCTTGTCGGTGTAGTCGTTCTTGCCCGAACCGCCAACGTCATTCTTGCCCTTCTCCGCCTTGGGATAGCCGCCCGAATGTGGTTGGGGCCACCACACTCGGCGGTGATCATGCCACCTCTCTTCCTCTCTCTCACCCTCTTGTATGCATGAGAAAACTTGCGAGCAAGAAGAGCAAGCTCATTTTCTGGAAATTTTTCCAGTTGGTCATCGCTTAGCTCGCAAAGGGCGGAAAGAGAGAAACCAATAGAAGGATCAGAAGAAGAAGATCCAATGGGATCGGTGACCAAAACCATCGATCGAGATTTCGTCTTCCGAGAGACGACATCGATCTCATGAGTCTTGAGGCGGAATAAAGCCCGTCAAGAGTCGAGTCGATAAGTCGGTGGTGTCCTTGATGGTGGTCACCTTCATCTCCCAAACCCAAGGTCGAGTGCGGTCAAGAAATGCCGAGCATTGTCCGAGTCGGTATATGCAACCAACCGCTCGGAGGTCGCTCAAAATCTTTGTAAACCGACCAAAACACTCGTCGAGACTCTCACCAAATAGCGTTGATCAAATTTGTTGTACTCGCGCTTGAACTGGTCTTGCTCACGCCTTGATTTGAGTAGAGCCCTCATGGTAAGCATCGAGGTTACCCAAATCTCGTGAGCGAGCGAAGGTGAGAAATCCTATCATACTCATCATGGCTAAGACCTCAGTATGAGAATGTTCCTTGCTTTAGCATTCGCCTCAACGCCAACCATATTGATGGCCGTGACATTTTCATCGCCAGGAACCTCATACGGGAGTTTCACCTTCGCCATATCGTAGCCCCGGCGATGATGTATGACTCCATCCGGACTTCCAAAAGGAAAATCAACTCCATTAAAGATGGGAGGCTTGGTGGAATATTTGTCCGTCGCCATGGCTCTTGAGACCTGTCAAGATCTAGAAAGAGCAGAACCGGCTCTGATACCAATTGAAGGACCGAGATGGCAAACAGAGGGGGGGTGAATGGTCGCAAAATAAAAATTCCCCAAAAATACTCCAACAAAAACCTCGACAAGATCGTTTAAAAAGAATTGTGAAAAACCCGAAAAACTAGACAACTATGTGTACCCTAAGCTTGCATGGATAAGTGCCATAAAATATGTGGGGATTTTTGAGTCACAATCCTGGTTGTCTAGTGTCCAAGATAAAGAGGAATCAATTCAAACTCTTGCTTTTAGAAAGGACATCAATTCAAATCACAAAAGTCACTTTCAGAAAAGCAAAAGCAGGATTTCCAGAACTTGTCCTCAATTTGCACAGCAGGTTGGTGGGTTTCTGTAGCTCAAAAAATTTTGAGACTTTTCTCCCTGTGAGCATTAGAGTCGTGAAGAACGCCACCAAATTTCTCCTCAAAAAGCCTTACAGAAAAAACAGGAAAAATCGAAGAACACAGTCTGGTCAAGAACTTCGAGCAGAAAGTTTGGGGCTCGGTTTTCACCTCATGGCGCCCAAACGGTGCAACAAGTGAACTCCAAAATTTTTTTGCAAGTGGATATCAGAGTCCCGCACCTCCTCCAACAAGAATCACTCAAAAAAGATTTTTCTAGATTTTTATAAAAATCAAACACTGACTGCTGCGCGAAGAACAAGTTCAGAACAAAGTTGGAACTTGAAAGAAAAGATGTTCTCTACTCAATCCAAGAGTGCAAAAGAGATGTAAAACCATATGAACACACTCAAAACATCCAAGAACAGCAGCATTTAGAAGGAGGGGAGGCAAATCCAAATTACTTGAAAGTAAATTGCGGGAATGTAATTATGGAAAGTAAATGCTGAATTTAAATTATGTAAAGTAAAGACATAATGTAAATGCATAAAATAAATTCAGAGGTGGATGAATAAAACTTTCATTTCTGGAAGGGGGTTACAAAGCCTCACATTCATGTGGGTAAAGCTCAAACGAGCATCAAAACCTCAACACCTTCAAGGAGAGGAGGCTACCCTCCACCCCTATTTATACTATTCTTGGGCCACCTACCACCCTTGGATGAGTCCTCAACCCTAGAGCACTCATCTAAGGGCTAGGATTAACCCACACACACAGCCATGCAAGGCTAACCCAAAACCCACACACATACCGGGTTTTCTTGCACGGTTTTCAAAGCATACTACCTAGACCCGCTAACCTATCAACTAGACCGCAATCCGACGGCCCTCATTGATCCACGCATCTAGCTAGCATCAACTCCTTTCCTTGTCTTCTTGACTTGCCCGGACTCCGTCTCCGATCATCTTCCGGCGATCTCCCAACCGTCTGGACCTCCGACGCTCCTCACCTAGTCCCAGTCATCCTTCGCCTCACCATGACCTAGCACCGTCGTCCTGCAACCATCAAGAACAAGGAAACTCCTCACATAGCAATGCCCACAAAGATGTGCAATAAACCATGCAACTCATCACTACCACGTCCATACG
The DNA here is from genome assembly GCA_036346275.1 of Otatea glauca. Classification (NCBI taxonomy): domain Eukaryota; kingdom Viridiplantae; phylum Streptophyta; class Magnoliopsida; order Poales; family Poaceae; genus Otatea; species Otatea glauca. The sequence continues at coordinate 1,202,438 of CM070712.1, forward strand.
ACCGGTACTGCCACTCCTGGCAAAGACAACTCAAATTGTTTCATTTTGAAAATCAATCCAAATCAAACTCAAACTTGAGCACACCTTGCTCAAATAAAGTCAAATACTCATCACAAATATGGATGGACCTCCACATGGTCCTTCAGTCTGCGACGCCCGCATCGCTCACCCGCGAAGGGCTCCCTCTGACCTCACCATCGGCGCTCCTGAGTCTCCTCTAACTTCGGTACTAGCTTGTCTGAAGGCTTGTATTTGGAGAGGATGCATGTGAGATGACAGTTTACGTCCCAGTAAATAACACGATTAATCGGAGCTTTCATCTTTATAGGACAATTCCATAACTTTCATAAACCAACAGCAACTGCTGGTATCGTGGGATAAGATTGAATGTGTCCATTCAAAATTTTCAGCTTAATTAAAAGCCCAACTGCCTCTCCGCTGGTATCGTGGCATAAGATCGTACAAGTCACGTTCACTCACGATGAGTCAAGGACAAGAAAGAGAGTTTTGTGGGCTTCGCGGGTGCTGCATTGCCCGCATAAGAGTTTTGTGGGATACAACGTTGATCCACATAAGAGCTTGCGGCCAAGCGGGTAAAACGCGGCCAGCATACAAGACATCCCACTTGCATCCTGAACTAGCACTAGTATATGAGGCACACTTAGCTTTCATAGCCTCCAATCCAGGAGATATGCATGAATTCATGATTTTTAATCCTATGCAGGTTCGTATCATTTTTAGCTATAGCGACCCCATCATGTGAGGTCCCAGAACATTTATCACTAATCCAACATTAGATTTCCAACCCTGTACTCGAGGGGGGACCCTATCCCATGCCGTCTCACCAACTCGCAGATACAGTTGTACCCCAACATATAGTTAGGAGTAGCTCCACCATGGCTTCGAATATACCTCCATTTCACACAAGTCTTTCTGGGCCTTCCGGCATACCCAGATTTTTGCTTCTAGTATCTACTCTTACCCAATGTGGAGATTATAACACCTTCAAATGACAACCTTTTCTGATAGCGATTTATCTCACTATGATTGATACTAGAATAAGGCTCAATGCCTGAGTGTAATTGTTTGACCTTATATTATAGCCTATGTAGAGGGCCCCACCGACTCATCATCACATCATCACACCTTCTCATCACATCATCACATCTTCTCCCCGGCACCTTCTACCCACCATACTTAAAGATACGAATACATTTACGACTCTATTTGTTGGATGAGCCAAACATCATTTCGGCAATTCCATTTACCATCTCATCAATTCATTCACAAACCATCTTTTCATCCGAGTCCGATTCAAGGTTTTCAGTTGCAATATAAAAATTTCAATGCAGTGATGATAGATGTAGGTATATGAAAACATTTGAAAGCGTTGATAAAGATAGTCAGCAGGAATCTTGACTAGTATAGAATCAAAAGGTACAGCATTGCCTGAATTCTGGATCTGGCAGACTAGAAGGTTCAGGTCTGGTACTGAAATCATAAAGCATTAATTCTTGCAATTAATGTGAACGTGTTTTTCTGGCGTCCAACCATTTTTTGATCTATTGTAGATTATTATTTTGGCACATTTTAATGTGGTGCATTTTCTTTATAGCAATTTGGATTTCTGAATTTCAATTCGATACCATATTTTATTTAGAGAGGGATTAAGATCATCATTTTAATTATTATAGATTTGCGATTTTTATATGCTTTTTACTTATTTATTCGCTTTATGCACAATCTTTTGATTTTTTTAAGCAAACAGCGAGCTGATTAACCAAACCAACACGGTTCGCGGCAACGAATTATCTTTCTTATTTTACCTTTTTTTCTCTTTTCTTTTCTCTCTTCCCATTTTCTTTTATCTTTTTCTTTTTCCCCTTTTTCTTTCTTCCTTCTCTCCTTTTTAATTTTTCCTTCTTTTCTTTCCTCCCTCTCCTTTTCTTTCTTGCCTTACCTCCCTTTTCCTTTTTCCCTGGCTGACACCCATGCTCTCAGCTGCTCTGCTCCTTCCCCTTTCTCTTTTTCCTTTGGACTGTGCCTCTCCCCTGCGGCTTCTACTTCTCCCAACCGGCTACTCCTGCACCTCCCTCCCTCTCCTACCGCCGAGCTCTCCCCCTACTCTCCTCCGCTCGGCGCCAGCTCTACCCCGCCTCTCTGCTTGGCTCGGCCGCTGGATCGAGCGCTCCTGGCGCGCGCAACTCTGATCGCAGCTGCGCCGGTCTGGGCACACCTGCACGGCCAAGCCTCCGCTTGGCCCCTCCCATCTACCGCGTGGCTTTGCTACTCCGGCTCCAGCATGCCTCAACCGCACCCCTACTCTCCTCCCTCTTCTGCTGCGCATTGGTTTGGTCCTAGGGTTTCACTGCCCTTTTTTATTTTTGCAAGATTTTGCTTTACCCCATTTACTGATTTTGGTTTATGCTTAGCTGAATGGGATCTATGATGATTCTTGGGGTTGCTCTATGTTTTGGAGGCGAGGTGACGACACTAGTTTTACCCACACGCCGGGGAGTGTGAGGTGAAGCCAGGACGTTCCTCACTGCCTCTAGGGCTGCTCCTCCTACTGAGATCACTAAGGTTTAGCCCAATCTATTGGCTACCCACCCCATCTGCTAGCTATCTACCCGATCTATGATCTGTACTTGCTACATTTCAGTTTTTGCTATTGCTAAGGTGCACCTGATGGCTGGTTCAGCTGATGTGGCTAAGTACTGATGCTAGTGAGGAAGAAGCTGGTGGGGGAGCTTCTGGCTCTAGGTTGCTTGGTTGTTTTCTGGACCTCCTCGTTGCCCCTTCTTCTGGACTTCTCCTCCTTGCTCCTCTTCTGGATCCTTCTTCCTCTTGCTTCCTGGCTTCCTTCGGCTGCTCTATGGTCTTGGTGGAAAAAGGCTATGGCTATGCTCTTGCTCTCTCGGTTTGTGTGAAGCCAGGGGGGCCGAATGAGCTGTGTGTGAAGAGGCTGGCTCTCTCTGGCATCCTTTATTCACTTTTCACTATACCCTTGGGTTTCTTACTGCTCTTTACTGACTCTATGGGCTTCTTAGTCATTGTTCACAATTTTTACTAAAGGTACCCGCAACCTTACCAGGCTTGTTACCGAATTGCCGAATGATGAACCCGGGTCTAGCGAGAGGTGCCGATCTGGTCCCCAGACGGATCAGGTATATCGATGAGCGATACCCTCACCTGCGGGTCTGACGACAATTCTCAAATCCTTATGTTTTATTATACTTGCATTACTTTTTTACTGATGCATGACACTGGTCATTAATTTAATTACCGCTTATTTCTTGATTATTTGCTTAATTCTTTCTTTACTAATTTAAATAACCCCCGAGTTATCACATTAGTATTATAATAGAAGAAGGAGAAAATAATAAAAGTGCTTTTGGATGGGAAGGCGATTTGCTCGACGACGAGCGCCGGAGATGGATCCGTCGACAGGAAGAAGATTAGATGAAGAGAGCCAAAGCAAGAGGAAGGCATCACGAACGCTGCCTACAGCCAGCCATATATAACGGCAGCAACCCCCTCCCTCGTCGCGGAGCCGGTTGGAATTGAGGTGGGAGGAGGTCCGAGTATAAATGAGGAGAAGAAATCAAGGAGAAATCGATGCTTAATTTTAGCTTTGTTCTACAATTGTCAATGCCATGCGGTGCGAGCTTATATTTAACTTGGAGAGTATTTGTACAGTTGGAATCGGCGACGGCACACAGTGAGGAATATATGACTATATAAAACACATAAGAAATACAATGATTAATTTGTTTACTATGTTGGGCAAAGCCTACGACCCTAGGAGCCAAATCGCGCCCCTCTGTTCGTACGAGAAGTTCCTTTTCATAACTAGAGTTGTAAAAGTTTGGCGGCACAATCTCATAAGTGTTGATACTTCGCCCCTAGAGTTGTAGGTGGTTTCAAGGGTTGGGTTGTCCGCCCCGTGAATATGGTACATGAGCTAAGTTCACAGCGTAGATTCTACTATGTAGACAGAAACACTAACATTATCATTAGATCGAATTTCAGCTTTGAATAGATCCACGGATAAAAGGTGGATGAAATTACGTGAGAAATACAGGTGGTTGAAACTGGGATAAGATGGAAATTGGTAGACTATGGACTTGATTGTATTGAGCCTTCGTATGAAAACCTTCTAAGCAATGACTTCCAAAATCAGAGAAACCTTGGAATTAAAAATGGGCAATACTATTTTGAGGGGAAAAAAAACAAATGGTTCTCTAGCTAGAATCCAAAGAAAAAATTATAGGCATGGAAACTCCACGGAGGCTGTTCTAACGAATCGAGTTGATTACATTGTGTTAGCAATGGAACTCCTCTAGGTAGGGAAAGTAAGGGTCCATCCATCCAGTGGATTCGTATAAATAATACCGACATATGAAACGATTAATCACAGGATGCATATCATAATATAGGGTCTTTATTATTTTTGGAATGAAATTAGGAATTCAGAATTATTCTAGAATCAACTGGAATATTGAACAATGAAATGCTGTGCCTACAACTAACTACAAGCATTCCTTCTCTTTCTTGCAAGAGCAGAGCAGAGCAGAGCAGAGCTCACTACTCCCCTTGGAGGCTTGGACAACCCAACGCACCAAGCTCGAGTTCATCTCCCTCCCCGCATGCAGATGCATACTGCTATCCCTGCACTCCTCCTCCTCGTCCTCCTCCCCTCCTGCTGCTTCTTCTTGCCCTTCGCGCGGTCGGCGCCCTCCGACATCGCGCTCCTCCTCGCCAAGGTCAAGCCCGCGCTGCAGGGCGCCTCCCCCACCCCCAACGCCCAGCTCGCCACCTGGAACGCCTCCACGCCGCTCTGCCTCTGGCGCGGCCTCCGCTGGTCCACGCCCGCCGGCCACCTGCTCCCCTGCCACACCGCCGCCGCGCGCGCCAACCTCTCGCTCGCCTCCGACCCCACCCTCCTACTCGCCTCCATCCGCCTCCCCGCCGCCGCCCTCGCAGGCCGCCTCCCGCCGGAGCTCGGCGCCTTCTCTGCCCTCGACTCCCTCTTCCTCGCCGCCAACTCCCTCTCCGGGGCCATCCCCCTCGAGCTCGGCAACGCGCCCGCGCTCTCCGACCTCGACCTCGCCGGCAACGCCCTCTCTGGCGCGCTCCCGCCCTCCATCTGGAACCTCTGCGACCGCCTCGCCGACCTCCGCCTCCATGGCAACGCTCTCACCGGAGCTATCCCCACGCCGGCGGGGCCCAACACCACCTGCGACCGCCTCCGCCTTCTTGACCTCGGCGCCAACGGCTTCTCCGGCGATTTCCCGTCCTTCCTAACAAACTTCGGCGGCCTTCAGCGCCTCGACCTCGGCGGCAACCGCCTCTCGGGACCCATCCCGGACTCCCTCGCCGGGATGAGAGCCCTCCAAAATCTCAACCTTTCTTACAACAACTTCTCCGACCAACTGCCTCCGGGCTTCGCGGACTCCACCTTCACCGCGGAATCGTTCCTCGGCAACAACCCGTCGCTGTGCGGCCCGCCGTTGCGCCAACCGTGCGTGTCCCCTTCGGGCCTCAGCTCAGGCGGCGTCGCCGGGATGGTCATCGGGCTAATGGCCGGCGCCATGGTCGTCGCGTCGGTGTCCATCGGGTGGGCGCAGGGGAGGTGGAGGCACGCGGCGGAGGAGGGGTTGGAGACGGAGGATGGTGGCGAGGGGAAGCTGGTAGTGTTCCAGGGCGGGGAGCACCTGACGCCGGAGGAGGTGCTGAACGCGACCGGGCAGGTGGTGGACAAGGCCAGCTGCTGCACGGTGTACAAGGCGAAACTGGCGGACGGCGGCTGCAACATCGAGCTACGGCTGCTGCGCGAGGGCAGCTGCAGGGACGCGGCGTCGTGCGGCCCGGTGGTGCGGCGCATCGGGCGCGTGCGGCACGACAACCTGGTGCCGCTCCGGGCCTTCTACCAGGGCAGGCGCGGCGAGAAGCTGCTCGTCTACGACTACTTCCCCCACCGGACGCTCCACGACCTCCTCCACGGCGGCGGCCTGACTTCTGGCGAGGGCAGGCCGGCGCTGACGTGGGCGCGGCGGCATAAGATCGCGCTGGGCGCAGCGCGTGCGCTGGCGTACCTGCACGCGGGGCACGGGGACGCGCACGGCAACGTGCGGTCGTCGAACGTGCTGGTGGACGACTTCTTCGTGGCGAGGCTCGCCGAGTACGCGCTGGACCGGCTGCTGGTGCCGTCGGCGGCTGAGGCGGTGCTGGCGGCAGCGAAGGCGGACGGGTACAAGGCCCCGGAACTGCAGTCGATGAAGAAGTGCAGCCCGCGGACGGACGTGTACGCGTTCGGGATACTGCTGCTGGAGCTGCTGATGGGGAGGAGGCCGTCCCCGTCGGCCTCGGGGGGGATGGACCTGCCGTCGGCGGTGAAGGTGGCGGTGCTGGAGGAGACGACGATGGAGGTGTTCGACACGGAGGTGGCCAAGGGGGTGCGGAGCCCCGCGGAGGAGGGGCTGGTGCCGGCGCTGAAGCTGGCGATGGGGTGCTGCGCGCCGGTGGCGGCGGCGAGGCCGAGCATGGCGGAGGTGGTGCGGCAGCTGGAGGAGAGCCGCCCCAAGAACAGCCGGTCGGCGCTCTACAGCCCCACCGAGACGAGGAGCGACGCCGGCACGCCGACGACCACGTCTAGCATCTGGCTCTGATGCGTACGTACAACTGTACAAGCTGTACAACATACTATGTACGTGGGGACATGGATACCTAGCTTAGCTACGTACGGCTTGTACGATGAGATGATATATATGATTCTCCATGACACCATGCTGCGCCTGCTGTTGGAAACCATTCGCTGATTTCAATTGATGGAGTTGAATTACACAACTCCTACCTCTCACTTATATTTGTTCCTTACAAACACACACAGCGGTAGACAATAAAAACTTGGTGACGCTCAAGTAGCTTGCGTCGTTTTCTTTTATTGTTCTACTGATCGAGCCCTGCATGCACTAGTTTATCGTGCTCCAACAAGCCAGGATGACCAAGTAGCTAGTCACCTACATACAAGCTAACTACTCACAACATGCAGCTACTCAACATGCACCATGACTTAAATCTACTACCATGCAACTAGGACCTATTCTCATGCCTTGACTCCTACTAATTATGTAGCTAATGACTCAACCAAACTAATGTGCAATGGTAATACACTCATCATGCACCTGTACAAAAAGTATGCAGACCATGCAATACAAATCATTGCACTAACCTGCCTAACACTTAACTAACTAGTCAATATTAATATATCTAACAATTTTCCTCCATAATCTTGACTCATCTCATTCTTCACATAGAATTGTCTCTCAACAGTTTCACACCACCGTTTGTGCACATTCCCCAGCGGCTTCACACTGCCATCACCGCCATCGTTGTCGGCTTCACATCGACTTCTCCTTGCAGCGAAATCGCACCGCTGTCGCCTTCGGTGTCACACCGACTCTCCCTCACAGTGGTCCCACACCGCCATCTCCATGGACACGGCCTCAATCCTTCATCACATTTTTCGGTGTCAACAAAGGTTAAAAAACCACCAAAATCTCCGAAATCTCGGTCGAGATTTTGGATTCCATTCGGGGACAGGATCCAAAATCCCAGCCGGGTAAAAAAAATTGGAAAAAAAAATTAAATTGCTACAGTATCTCAGAAATTTCTCATTGAGATCTCGAGTTTTTGACTTTTTATGGCCAGATTTGATCCAATAACCCTTAAGAAAGTCATCTTCCATGAAAATTTATTGAAAAACCGAATTTTTGATACGTTTGAAAATTTGGCAGAAAGACTGTCAGATTTTTATAAAATTTTACAAGCTTGACTTGATCTGAAAAATTTATGGTACTATCTTTAGTAGTGTAGGACCATACAAAATTTTTTTAATAATAATTGAACTTCATTTTTTGTCTTTAAAAAATCAAAAGTAGAATGAACATAATTGGGACAGTAACCTTGTCAGAATTTTATAAATTTGCTCGATTGTGATCATGACCCAAAATTTTTATGAGATCTTAAGAATTTTCTCAGTACCATTATTTAAAATTTTCAAATTGTTTTTGCCCAGTAAAATCTATGTAAGCATTGAACTTCATTTGTTACATTTCAAAAATCACAAATAGAATGAACATAAATTGTATAGTGCCCTTGTAAGAATTTTATAAATTCATTGGAGTGTGGTCATGATTCAAACTTTTTATGAGATCTTAAGCATTTCCTTATAACCCTTATTTAAAATTTTCAAAAATTCTAAACCTTTTTTGATTGCTAAAGAAAATCTATGTATTGATCCACAAGCTTTTATCAGGACATAGCACTATCAGAATTTTTGAAAATTCTTAATGCTTATTCATCATCTAAAAATTTTATATAAACATTTATGATACATCAGTACCATCCAAAAAAATTTCAAAATTTTCTAACGTGGTTTGAACCACTTTTCATTTGGTTGAAATTTGCAAGTAAGGCTTTTATCACGACAGTAGCACTATCCGAATTTTTAAACATTCATGAAGCTTTATCATTATCTAAAAATTTTGTGGGAACATTAGTGATATATCATAACCATGCAAAAAAAATTCAAAATTTTATAACGTGGTTTGTACCAATTTTCATTCGGTTCAAACTTGTCGGTCAGCGTTTCATCAGGACAATAGAAATGTTCTAATTGTTAAAACTTCCTCATGCTTCATAATCATCTAAATTTTTATGGGAACATCACTGACGTGTCAGGACCCTCCACAAAACATTTGAATTTTTTTTATATCGTTTGAGCCATTTTTCGCTTGGTGCAAATTCAGTGAAATCTCGCTAAGACTTCGGGAATTCCGGCGAAATTTCGGTTTTCTCGGTGCAAAACAAAATTGAATTTGAATTTTTGTTTTTGTATTTCATCCTGGATTTGTCCAAAATTTTGAGATCTCAACGCGATTTCGGATTTCGGCCAACTCCGAGATGTCATCCGAAAACGAGATTTCAAACCTTGGCGTCAACACAGTTTTAACACGCGAGGTGGACAGAATGTCTTCTTCAGGGAAATCAATTCCTCCGTCCAATGTAAATACTGAAGCTATAATCGTCCCGACAATGGACAATTTGTCACCAAAACAACGCAAAGACATTGAAGATAGGAAGGCCGCGCTCGAGGAGATGATGTTAAACTGCTATCAGAAGACTCGACGTGGTGTTACTCAAAAGACCGCACTACTAATGGTTAATATCTTCGATAGTACCGAGGCTGAAGTTGCATCGGACAACAGGCTGGTAAGTCGATACATGCTTGCACAAGCTGAATTATCTGATATGATTAATCAATTTGTGCACCATACTCTAATAAAACCAATCATCGGCTCTAGTAACAACTATCAAGCTGATGATAGCTAACAGTGTCAAAGCTATGGCTCAAGAATTAGCATCGACTGGAAATCTGCTAGATCCAATGCAAACTCTACCAAACTACTCAGTCTAATCAGTAGCGTCAAAATACGCAGAGTCATGTGCCAATAGCCTATCCAAAACCATCGGCTCCGACTCCTACTATGATGCTAACCCAACCGACCATAATATTGCCACGAGATCCTCGTGCAAGTGGGGTTGCGTATTATCAAGCATATAACGATGACGCTAAGTTGGATTCTCAAGCCAGCTTGCCACCATCGGCTCCTTTTTACATATACTCACAATCGGTTATATAGCTGATTGAAAACCTCGCACGTTCGTAGCATAATGAGCCGATTCCATAGAGAAATCCGACCGCATGTAGAGTTGTGACCTACTCAAAATCCTTTGTTTCGTTAGCAGAGCTGATGGCTAGGAGACAAAACGTAGGCTATGAACATTATTAGCCTCCATCAGCTCAGGTGCCACATCAACTCGAGCCTGCGCTCGAGGGGCAGCATGCTAGATGTGATCGTAATTGGCAAGCCCCTAACCAACCATCAGCCAATACAACTAATTGGGTCGATCAAATAGCCGTGGTGTTACGTGATCAATTCAGCATACAGCCGAAGGGAAGGATAACCAGCTATCGAAAGCAGTATCCCGATTACGTTGATAGGATTCCATACCCCAATAATTTTAAAGTCCCTGATTTTGCAAAAAATTTAGGAGACAGTTCTACCTCTACCTTAGAACACATCAGACGATTTATTGCACAATGCAGCGAGGCATCCCAGTCCGATGGGTTAAGGATGAAGTTGTCTCATTGACACTGTTAGGGGCAGCTTTCACATGGTTCACAACTTTACTCCCAAATTCGATCAATTCATAGACCGATTTGGAAAGCCAATTCTATGAATACTTTTTCTGTGGAAGTTTAGAACTAAGAATTTCATATTTAAGTTATATCCGACATAAATTCGGGGAATCAGTCCAGTTAAAGGAAAAATTATGTGTGCAGGAGTTTAACGATTTAAGTCATCTTTTGCATCTGGTATCGGATCAAGAAAGCTGTTTCATAGATAATAGGGGCTTTAGAGATAAGTTCAAAAAGAATAATAACAAATAAAAGGATAAAGCCAAGGGTAACCTCGTCGAATATGAGTCAAACGATTCATCTAAAGTTGATGAGACTGAAATAAATATAGCCGAGGGATTTAAAGGTTCTAAGAAATCTTTAGTCTATTCATGGCTTAAGCCGACCAAAAATCAATTGGAAGTGAAATACGCTTTCGATGTCACAAAGTGTGATCGCATTTTTGACTTATTGCTGCAGGAGAAAATAACACGATTGCCTGAAGGACATGTTCTACCGTCGGCTAATGAGATCAAAAAGCGAAGGTAATGCAAGTGGCATCATTCTTTTTCCCATAATACTAATGATTGCAATATTTTTAGACAACAGATACAATCGGCTATAGAAAACGACTGGCTAAAATTCACAGAAGTGCCGACGATGCAGTTGGATGCTAATCCCATCCTGATCAACATGGTCCATTGCTCTGAAAAGAAGCCAGAGCCAACAGAAGCTGTCGAGCCCTAGGGTCAATTGTCGTCATCGGCAAGGGCCACACACCAAGTTGATATACAGTCAAGCTCTAGCGGCAAAGAGACCTTAAAAATTATGATTAGATCTATCCAAATAGAAACTGATCGTGAAGGGAGAAGCTCAAGAAAGCCAAAAGGAGACTTAAAAATAAGCAAGTGGTATAAAAATGAGAGGGTACTGCCACCTCGAAAGCCGATACATAAGCCGAAAACGGCTTTCCCCCAGTTATTGGAAAAATATGAAAGGAGAAGTGACAGGCCACAATATCCTGTACGTCGATTAGATAATATATATTGGCCAGATAACCTTGAAAGAGCTCACCAACCCATTTTGGCAATTCTGTTGGGAGAGGGGGTTAGCTTTGCCATCACCATACACGTCCGATGGAGCATTACCCGCACCAAGGTGACTGTGGAATATAAGAACCAAGGGGTCCTTAGGGCAGGCCCAGGAGGAAGACCCAGAAGATATTTCTTACATCAAGCTTCATTTACCGTACGGAAAGGGGCGTACCTTAAAAGAAGTTGAACATGTATTTGGATATATTGGAAACAGTTGTAATCCGAGTCGTTACAGGATAGTTAAAGATGTAGACTCTATCTTGTAACCGACTAGAATTTCTTAACCAATTAGGATTCTGTAAGTCGTCCCTCCCACTATATAAGGGGTAAGGCGGGCGATGATAGGGGATCAAGCCATAGAGCGTAACACACCACATATTACTCGGAGCACATTACGCTTTGAGCATCCTCAGATCCAAGAGATCCATATAATCCCAAAGACACAGGATTAGGTATTACCTCCACCACGAGGGCTTGAACTGTATAAACCCTTGTCTTGTGTGACCTTCGAGTTTGAGATCGAGCGCCTACCCCATAAATTCATTGCGACTACAAAGTCGGCGGTTGGCGCGCGCCGGTAGGGGTGCGCTTCAACTGCTCCTACAGACTGATGGCATCAACCGCAGATTCATCGCCACCTTTGTCTCCGGCCAAAGGCTTTTAGCCGAAGCCTAGACTTCGTCGGCCGACATGCACGGAGAGCTTGTCCGCTTGGATCAAAACCAGATCCAATCTGGTACAACTCAGGACGAACCATCTCAGGTATATTGCTCTGACTTACCCGGAAAACGAGTCGGCGCCAACAGGTACGGCGGTGGTTTTCGCGGTGTCTTTTTGATTGAAGGACGTAAGACCGACCGCACCAAGAAGACCAAGAGGCCGCGGAAGAAGATCGTAAGTGTAAGGGCAAGGAGGTAAACGCCGATCTCTTCGATCGGGGCCGCAATGTCCGCGAGGAGATCTTGCGATCTAAGTTGGGAGACCGCACCGTTTTTCAACACCGATCACGTAACGCCGCCGCCTCCAAGACGCCTCCTTGACACACTAGACCCGGCGATAGCATCGGACAGCCCAGCGCCCCGATCGTGGCCCACATTAAAGCCATGGTGACAAGCGGCAAGAATCCAAAGAAACCTGTGAAAGACCGCGGCGGATGAAGCACACTCGCGCCCCATGCGACCACTCGCCGCCGAGCTGACCGCAACCATCGAGTAATGGCGATCGGCGTCGCCAGCGCATCGAGACGCTCGACAAATCCTCGATCGTGACCTCCGCCAGAACCTCACGGCCAAGCGGCGGGAGTGAGACGAGGAGGAAAAGCGCGGTCGCCGCGACGACTATGAGCGTTTTGGCGTGAGTTGCGATCGACGAAACGACCGCAGAACTCATCACCGCCAGGGGATAAGCGACGACGAGTATCGAGTCATGAACTCACCACGCCGTACCCCACCCCGGCGTGCCGTTAATCATCATCAAGACAGAAGATCGCCGCGATGGAGTCCTCCTCACCAGCACGAAAAATCCATCGACGGGATTCGGGCGTTTACTCCTCGGTTACGCCGAGTGATATGGCCCGAGGGTTTCAACCCAAAGGGCATCGTAAAGTTCGACGGAGAGCGAGATCCGGAGGCTTGGTTGCAGGTTTACGCCTTGGCAGTTAAAGCCGTTGGGGGAAATCAGACTGTTATGGCAAACTATTGAAGAGGAACGCGGTATGCTACGCTAGCACAAAAAAAAATTCTACCGCGAAACCAGAAAGCTACTCGCAAGAAGGGGATCATAGATAAGATTACCACTAGACGCGCAGTTGCGGAATCCTTCGCGTGTCGATGTAGTGGATCGTTCTCGCCGCAGTCGTTGCGTTGATGTAGTGGATCGTCCTCGCCTTGCCGTGGATCGTCCTCCCACGCCGATCCGCAGCAGCCGTCACCGCAGTAGTCCACACGTCCGAGAGATGGAACGCCGCGCGCGTGTGTGCAAGCACACAGTCGCTCGGCGGCAGCGAGAGGAGTAGGCTAGGGTTTCGAGTGAATCACTCCTAAACCGTGGGAAAGCACACCGCACCTCCTCCTCCCTCCTTATATAGCCACGAGATGAAACCCTAAACTAGGACCCATCGTGCTAAGCCCACGAGGTTCATTAATTACGGATCCAATCCAAATTAATGCGTCCCACCATTAAGTGTGTGACCTGCAGGTTCACATACGTTTGGACATGGATTCGAAAACTCCTTTTCAATCCAATAGTTGGTAGTGGCTTCTTGCAAAGTATGCCAACTCCCAAACATACTATGATCAAATCGATGTAACCTATCAAAAGTACTCATGTAATAATCCTTTGCCAAGTATATGAAGATTGATCTCAAGGCGAGAAGCATGTCATCCTTTGATGATTCTATCCATCTCTCGTATCCGTGATATATTAATAAGTTGTGATTGACTCCTCAATCACGGCATGTCCATGCACTTCCTTAATCATATCACACGAGTGGCCTTGTCATATATCTCCGTTTCATTGGAGTGGCAAATTCCATCTTATTTGCTTACTTCCTCTTGCACGTTTCATAGTAAACATGAAAGCTACCTTTATAACTATCCGGTTAGGAAGTAGTGTTTGATAGCCCCAAGGAAAACTATTACACATGTAGGGAATATGACAATCTCAGGTCTAAGGATCATACATCTACTAGGTATGAGATACACTGATGACACATAAGAATGAAACGTTCTCGCAGTTGTCCCATTGCGGGTCTATCTAACCCATGTTCTTCAACATGCGCCCACAATGTATAGATGATATCTCCATATCCCATGATCTATGAAGCATGATCATCGATCACTACATGTCCGATCTATTCATCGTTGTCCTATACGATGATATCCGATCGAGAGATATTTATCGAATTACATCATTAAGTAAAGAGCTTCATAAGCAAGTCACATACTTGTTGATCAATACAATGATATACATTCATTGGACCAATAATCATATTATTATTCATAAACATAGTCATGTTACAATCATCTAAATGATTGCCTCAAGGGCATAACACTAACAACTATTTGCCAGTCAATCTCACCCCCACCACTCAAGCATGGCTCACAGGGCTCCCCGCGAACTCGGTGGACTCCTGGAGCGATCTTTACGATCAGTTCATTGCCAATTTCCAGGGGACTTACGAACGGCCTGGCACTCCGTGGGATCTGTACCAGCTGCACCAGAAGAAGGATGGGACGCTGAGGGATTTCATCCGACGCTTCATGAAGAAGAAAAACACCGTCAGGGACGTGTCCGAGGCGGTAGTGGTAGCGGCCTTCCAAAAAGGGGTAAGTGATCCTGATTTAATAAAAAAGATGTCTAGGAAACCCCCGATTTCTGTGAAGGAAATGTTCGCATTAGCCGACCGCTATGCGACGGCCTCAGATGCCCTAGCCGAGCGTCAGGAAGACCGCCCGCCGCAAAAGAGCAGAGGTGACAAGCCGGAGTCATCAAAACACAAAGACAAGAAGCGGAAGGGTGAAGAACTGATAGCAACGATAGAGCATAATCGCCCCCGAGCCGCACGGAGGGAGGCGCCCGACTACAGCGCCGTCATGGAGGCGATTTGCCCTTTCCACCCCAAAGGAAAGCACGCAGCCAAGGACTGCTTCACTCTAAGGCGTTTTGCACGCGAGTCACCGCAAATCGCCCGACCAAAGGGAAGCCGCTCTGCGAAAAAGAAGGATCTCCTGACGAAGAAGACTTCCAGAACCCGGCGAGAATCGAACTACATCTACGGGGCTCAACAGATATGAGTCGAGCCAAAGCAAAACTTACCGCTCGGAGATCAACGCGGTAGAACCAACGACTCCTCAATATCCGAAATGGTCTGAGGTCCCGATCACCTTTGATCGAAGGATCACCCGGTCGGTCCCACATCCGGGTAAGTTTCCTCTTGTACTTGACCCGGTCGTGCGCGCGTGTGAAGCTCAAGAGGGTCCCGATCGACGGCGGAAGTGGGCTAAACGCGTCCTATTCGCGGGACATTCGATGACATGAACATCCTTCGCTTGAGTGAAGCCAAGCACTCGGCCCTTCCATGGAGTGATCCCCGGGAGTCCTCATTTCCCCTCGGACAGATTTCTCTTCCGTTCGTTCGGTACCAAGGATAACTCGGACCGAATACATCAATTCGAGTAGCTAATTTGAGACGGCGTATCACGCCATCTTGGGAAGGCTGGGTTAGCCAGATTCATGGCCATACCTCATTAAACCTACTCAGTATTGAAGATGCCAGGACCCAAAGGAGTCATCTCGCTCCGGGGTGACATCAAGCAATCCTCTCAATGCGACCGGGAGAACCATGAGCTTGCCGAACTACAGGAAGCAAATATCCAGGCAAAAAACATCCAGGGCGAGGCTGCCACGCTCCAAGACGAAGGAGAAGTCCCGTCAAAGAAGCAGGCCACCTCAGGAATCAAGCCTGGTGAAGGAACCAAAAGGATCATCCTTGACCCGTCTGACACGTCTAAAACGACCATGATCGGACAGGCTCGAGGACAAATAGGAAAGCGCGCCGTCACCTTCCTCCAAGCAAACAAGGACATTTTCACCGAAGCCGTCGATATGCCAGCGCATTCAAGGAGGTGATCGAGCACTCTCTCCATGTTGATGAGAAGTCAAAACCCGTCAAACAAAAGCTTCGGTGGTTTGCTCCGAATCGTCGGAACGCCATAAAACAGGAAATCACGAAACTCCTAGCCGCAGGTTTTATCAAAGAAGTGTATCATCCTGATTGGTTAGCGAATCCTGTATTAGTTCAAAAGAAGAATAAAACTTGGCGCATGTGCGTTGATTATACCGATCTCAACAAGGCGTGCCTGAAGGATCCCTTTGGGCTGCCCCGAATCGATCAGGTGGTTTACTCGACCGTAGGTTGCGAAATTTTGAGCTTTCTTGACGCATATTCGGGCTATCATCAGATCCGCCTAAAAGAAGAAGACCACATCAAAACCTCGTTCATCACGCCTTTCGGAGCTTACTGCTACACCACGATGGCGTTCGGGCTAAAAACGCCGGCGCGACTTATCGCGATACAGCGGTGTTTTCACGCCCAGCTTGGGCGCAACGTGGAGGCGTATGTGGACGATGTTGTTGTAAAAACTCGGGAAAAGAAAGATCTTATCGTCGACCTTACCGAGACTTTCGAAAGTCTAGGGCTTTCAAATGAAGTCAATCTCGAGAAATGTGTTTTGGAGTTTCTTCGGGAAAACTGCTCGGATTCATCATATCACAGCGAGGCATTGAAGCAAACCCAGAGAAGGTCAAATCAGATATGGAACCGCCGACTTGCCAAAGGGACGTTCAGAAGCTTACGGAGTGCATGGCCGCTCTAAGCAGGTTCATCTCCAGATTGGGTATGCGAGGTATGCCTTTCTTCAAACTCTCAAGAAACAAGAAAAGTTCCAGTGGACGCTGGAAGCGCAACAAGCATTTGAAGATCTGAAGGACTTCCTGACGACACCTCCCATACTAGTCTCGCCGATGCCAGAAGAACCCCTATTACTCTATATCGCGCAACGACTCACGTGAGTCGATCTTTGCGATCATCGTGGAAAGGGAGGAAGCGGCTCATGTGCACAAAATCCAACACCCGGTATACTTCATCAGCTAAGTCCTAAGTGAATCCAAGGTACGGTATCCACAAGTACAAAAGCGATTATATGCCGTGCTCCTTACATCTCGCAAGCTTAAACATTACTTCCAAGAACATGCCATTTCGGTGGTCACCTCCTTCTCGATCGGAGATATACTTCACAACCAGAGGCCATCGAGAATTGCCAAATGGGCGCTTGAACTCGGGCTTTTGACATTCAATTCAAACCCTTACGGCTATCAAATTCCAAGCACTCACCGACTTTACGGCCGAGTGGGCGAATTGCGACACCCGCGACATCAAGATCTCGAGTATTGGACGATGTACTTTGACGGATCCCTCATGCTCAGCGGCGCGGGGGCTGGTATAGTGCTCATATCACCAAGTGGGGAAAGATTGAGGTATGTCCTCCAAATATTTTTTCCCGCATCCAACAACGCCGCCGAGTATGAGGCACTCATTCATGGACTCCGTATCGCCATATCTCTCGGCATTCGATGACTGGCGGTTCGCGGAGATTCAATGCTCGTGGTCAATCAAGTGCAGAAGGAATGGTCTTGTATCGAGGACAACATGGCAGCATATTGCCAAGAAGTGCACAAGCTAGAAGGCAACTTCGATGGACTCGAGCTCGTTCATGTGCTTCGACGGGACAATGAAGCAGCCGACGAATTAGCGAAGATGGGATCCTGCCGGTCCAAAGTACCCGCAGGAATATTCGTAGAAGAAATTCATAAACCCACGATTAGCGCTCGGCCAAAGTCAGACAGTCCGATAGAAAAAGAAGAAGAGGTAGAAGTCTTGGTGATCACCCCAGATTGGACAGCTCCCTACCTGGACTACCTGACAGAAGACAAGCTACCCGAGGATCGTGTCCAAGCCGAGCGGATCATGCGACGAAGCAAGAGTTATGTAGTCGTAAGAAAGGAACTCTACCGAAAAAGCTGTTCAGACATACTGCGACGATGCATATCGGAACAAGAAGGGAGAGATTTGCTCAAAGAAATTCACTCGGGAATTTGCGGGGACCATGCGGCATCGTCGACCCTGGTCGGAAAAGCCTATCGCCAAGGGTTCTTTTGGCCGACTGCTGTCACGGATGCGAAGGACATCGTTCGAACATGCGAAGGATGTCAGTTTTTGGCACGTCAGATGAACAAGCCGGCGCAGGAATTATAGGCTATCCCGATTACATGGCCATTTGCGGTCTGGGGGCTCGACATGGTGGGACCTCTGAAGAAGGCTCAAGGAGGCTATACTCATTTTTCGTTGCTATTGATAAATTCACCAAATGGATTGAGGCTAAACCAGTCGCCACCATCACGGCGGCAAAGGCCAGAGAATTCTTTCACGAAATCGTGGTTAGATTTGGCATACCCAACCGAATCATCACGGATAACGGCACTCAGTTCAGAGGCGAAGTATTTCAAGATTGGTGTGAGGAGCTGGGCATAAGAATTTGCTTCAGCGTCGATCGCGCACTCGAGTAACTGGACAAGTAGAACGAGCCAATGGCATGATGCTCCAAGGCATAAAAGCGAGGATTTTCTATCGACTCCAACCATATGCCACTCGGTGGGTCAAAGAACTGCCTTCAGTACTTTGGGGACTACGAACCACCCCCAGCAGAGCAACCGGGCAGTCACCTTTCTTTCTGGTATATGGAACAGAAGCGGTCTTACCAACCGAGTTAGAATTCGGATCCCCGCGGGTTCGGAGTTATGAAGAAGTTGCGTTAGAAGACAGCCAGCTAGAAGATCTCGACAGATTGGAAGAAGCAAGGGACATCACAACAATCCGATCGGCGAAATACCTCCAAGGATTACGACGTTATCACGGGCGCAACGTAAAAAGCCGCGCTTTCTCCAAAGGAGATCTAGTCCTAAGGAGGAATCAAAGATGTGAGCACAAACTCTCCCCGAGTTGGGAGGGCCCTTACATCATCGATGAAATAGTTCATCCCGGAGCTTATAAACTTAAGCGAGAAGATGGGTAAGCAATCAGCAATACTTGGAATATAGAACAGCTACGTCGCTTTTTTGCTTAAGTTTTGTACTTCATTTAATCCTTTACGAATAAAAGTTCGATTGAAAAAGTCGTTTTCATATAATTCCCTTTATAATCGTGAATTCGAGTGCTTCGCTCTTATGTTATGGCTCAGGGACAAGATTCTTGAACCATATCCCAGAGCCTGGGGGCTGGAGTCAGATGAACAAAGATCACCAGTCAAACCACTCGAAGACGTGCACATCCACTCTCAATTATTAATGGACATGAAGGATAAACAGGGAACAACTTTTACACCTTTAAAGGTCAAGAGTCTCTACAATTGACAAAGAAGTGTCCCTGACTTCCTCCCAGAGCTCGGCAGCCCGGTCTTCATCAACATTGCGAGCGTAGCCTTCCCTAAGGGCCTCCAGATCCACTCGGGGATAGAGGGACTTGGTGATCGCCAGGGTCTGGCTGGCACCGTCGGCCGCTGTCTCCTTCAGTAGGTTCTTGAGCGCCCCCGGGGCTTCCTTCAGCCGGACGATGACTTCGCTCCTGCTGAGTGGCCTCTCGCCACCTGGATGAAGCGAACTCAGTAGGGGGCTAGAAGCTTCCTGGAGCTCGGCGCAGGAAGCTTCGAGAGCTTTAACCCTCTCGCCAAAGACGGAGTACTGCGCCTGAGTTTTGACCTTATAATCTGCAAGACAAAGCGTTAGAAAGGATAACAAAGGATCAAGCAAGACTAGCAGGTACACCTTCAAACTCCTTCTCCAGCTTCGCTCGGGAATTTTCCGCGGTTTCAAGTTTTCCTTCGAGCTCCGCCAAAGCCGAGTCCCGGGCTGGCACAAAACGCAGGAGATCGGCAAGACGATCGACTAAAGCGAAAAGAAACATGAAACACCCAAGAGATAGCTACCTCGAGGGTGCCGTGATATCCAAATTTTCTCGTCGCAGCGCCTGCTCCATCCGCGACGCTGAAGCTCGGACCGGTGATCGCACCACCGCATGATCGGCTTTGACACGCTCTAAGTTGGCGGATATTCTTGCCGTCCGGATCTCGTGGAGCATCCTTTGAAAGTATTCGATTTCGCTCCAAGCCATCCCCTATTTTCTACAATCATCATGGCAGAAGATAAACGCATGGCAAAAGGCAGTAGCAAGGACGCAACGGTCTTGGAAGAATGCTCACCTTGGCTACATGCGCGCAAGCCCTGGCATGGATGTAAAAGTCGTTTCTTTCCTTTTGCTCCTCTTCCGGGTCATCCAAGAGCTTCAAACCCTCGTCATCGGCAAAGGCGGTGTCTGTTATCAGCCAGGGGCGAGCAGGGACCGGCGGGACCCGATCAATCTCTTCAACCTCGGGGGGCGAGTAGGAGGTCGGCCTGAGCAACAGGACTCGTGCAGGCGAGGGAGTAGGAAACGGCGCCGGAGGACTGAGAGGGGCTTCGGGACCCCTAGGAGCGGTTTCCCCGTCTGGGGCGCGAGCTTCCTGGGCATTGACCTCAGCAGGGCCATTAGCAGGAGTCCCGACAGGTACATCAAGCAAAGGGTCCCTGTGAAAGAGAATCGTCAACAAATCTGCAGAATAAATAGGAGTCAGCAGAGTAGCATACCTGTTGGACTTACTCATTTTTATCGGGGGCTTTCTCCGAATAGTCGGACCATCCCCGGAAGAACCACTCAGCCCATCGCCGATCGACGCCCTGATCTTATCTTGACAAACCGAGGTCTTCGGCCCAGGTGCACTGGGCCACGGGCTCATCGGCGATAGAATTTGAAGGCGCCGAGCTTGAGGAGACGGATCTCGAATTTTAGGACCGCGGCCGGGCGTTAGGGGCCACGGGGTCATCGGATAGTGTCTTTTTCCCTTCTTCGCAGCAGGCTCCTCTTTGAGAGACCGTGCCGGCGCCGAGAACAAACCAAGGGGGAGGCATCTCCGGAAGGGGAGGAACACTGAAGAACGCAATGCGATCCTGGAAGTAAAGACTGAGAATCAGAAAAACCTCAGAGTGCGAAGGGACGTAAAAACTCACAAGTAGAACTCGCCTACCTCAGGAGGAGGGTGTGAGATGGTGAAGGACCTTGGGCACTTGACAGATTGCACGTCGACGCTAGAGATGAAGAATTCTTCAGCCCGAGCGCATACTTCCTCTTTCGATAGGTCGTCGGGCCGCTCCCGGGTCGGGTCATCTCTTCCACTGTAGCCAAATCCCAGATGGACTCGCTCCTTCAGGGGCTGAACTCAGCGGTAGATGAAGTGAAGAGCCAAACCCACTCCGGTGAGCCCGCTCTCTTTCAGCTTTCTGATCAATGCCAGGAGCTCGGACACTTGATCCATGTCAACGGTATAGCCAATAGATCCCCAGGAATTAGAAACGTGGGGACAGCGCCCGGTGAAGGGAGGCAGAGATGACTCGAGGTTGGCACAATAGAACCATTCCCGATGCCAGCCCTTGTTGGAGGTCTTGACCGGAATGACGAAGTAATCCTTTTTCAGCCCTTCCCGCAGCTGGAATCTAGCGCCCCCGATAACCTTGGGGTCGTTTTTGGAGGGATAGGGTTTTAGGAGGTAAAGGTGACGAAAGAGGTCTATATGGGGGCTAATACCCAGAAAAGCTTCACAAAGGTGGACAAAGAGAGAAATTTGAAGGATAGAATTGGGGTTTAGATTCACCAATTCGATCTCATAGAAGAAAAGAAGGCCACGAAGGAAAGAACGGATTGGAAGACCAAGACCGCGATGGAAAAAGGATTCGAAAACCACCGCCTCTTCGGAGCGAGGGGTCGGGATGGATTCGTCGGCGGCCGGACGAGCTAAGATTAGGGCTATATCTGGCAGGACCCCGTCGTCGACCATTGATTTTAGCCTCTCTTCAGTTGTTATCGAGGTCGTCCAATCCTGTGGTGAGGGTGGAGAAGAAGTAGAGGATGACATTCTCGCTGAAAAATTAAACGGCGACGTGAGAAGGCAAGAACAGCGAAGGCTAACTTTGGTGGCGGAGAGTTCAGGGAGACGAGAAGGTGAAAGAAGAGAAAGCGCAGCGGAAAGGTGAAGCGTCGGGTGTTGTACGACCAGGTTTTTAAAAGAAAGGACAATAGGGTCTATGCGGAATCAGTGGGAAAAGGCAGCAAAACGTCTCGCCCTTTCGGACTCTTCATAAATGATTTGCAGGCCTGTCGCCTCGACTTACGGAATTCGACAGGGTTTGACCAGATCGTGTAGAAGCCACGTCGTCCCCCTCGATGGGGCTTGATTCCCACTTACCGTATTAAACGGGGTGTGGATGGTTTTCAATTTAGATGAGGATGTATCTTCTTACGGTGCGCCCCACGTTGGGCTTTTTGGTGGTTACCGCATGACGGAATCATGTACCGTGAGATTGAGCTCGAACGGGCACAGATTCAAGGGCGTGCCCCACGAGGGCCGAGGATGTCAGGTAACGATTTTAAACGGCATGTGCACCCTTAGGATCTAAAAGTGATACGCCCAAGAGAGCCTAAGCCATATCCGGCATCACGGGAAAGGGTATCACTCGCCAAGAGCCACATAAGTGATACGCCCAAGAGAGCCTAAGTCGATCCAACATCGACGAGAAGGGTATCACTCGGCCAAGAGCCACATAAGTGATACGCCCAAGAGAGCCTAAGCCGATCCGACATCACGAGAAAGGGTATCACTCGCCAAGAGCCACATAAGTGATACGCCCAAGAGAGCCTAAGCCGATCCCAGATCGATCGAAAAGGGTATCACTCGCCAAGAGCCACATAAGTGATACGCCCATGAGAGCCTAAGCCGTATCCAACGTCGACGAAAGGGTATCACTCGCCAAGAGCCATGTAAGTAACACGCCCACGAGCCTAAGCCGCGTCCTAAGGGCGAGGTATCGATCGACTACGAATCGAGAGGCCTTGTTACGCTCCAAGATTGGAAGCTTTAAATCGTGACACTCATATATTGAATCGGCCGCCAAGGGCCACGGCGCTCCAAGTCGGGCCTAAGCTATGTTCATGGCAGATAGACGCCTACTTTCGGATAAAGTAACGACGAGGTCTAAAACGCCAAGAACGGGACTAATACATGATCAAAAGATAGACGAGAGACTTTCCTACAAAAGGTATTTCTTTATTATGTACACAATTTCCTGCATTAAGCCCAAAATCAGATACGTAAGAGAAACTACACCTCTCGCGGCGCGCCCTGCCAAGCGCTTCAACGAGGAACTTAGCCCCGCTAAGGGCGGGGACGACCGATGAGTGCATTGACGGCCTCGCGATCGCGCCTCTTCACGATTCCTCCAAATTGCTCATCAAAGGCTCGGTCGAATTCCTCCCGCGCCTAACTACCTAGGATCCACCTCTCGCGTGATGGTACCACCGAGGCATGATGGAGGAAGAAGCTAGAAGTAAAAAAATGGAGAGTAAAAGGCGATGAAATACGCTTTGAAGCGTTAGTGCGCCTTTATAGGCGATTTTGATGAAATTGGAATGAGTGCCAAGATATTAAGCGCCGGAGTCAAGGGATTTAAAGATTAATGCGATTTCGTAAGACGAAGGGTTTTTTTCAAAGAAATCGAGTTGGCGCAGGAAAACAAGATGACCTCAAGACCGCCTGATGATTGTCATGATGATCATTAAAAGCTTCGTGGGAAAAATATCAAAAGAAGTTTATGGTTGCTTTGCGATGAAAGACCGCCTGATAAAGGGTTGTACTTAAGAAAAGTGAAGGTCGATCTATAATCGAAGTTCTTCATAATTCACCGAGGTAGAAAAAAGGGGATTTTCGATCGGATAAGAAAACCATTGGGATTTCAGCAGAGTTCGAGGCAAAGCAATGGATCATGAAGCACTCTGGGGTCGATGTGGAATATAAGAACCAAGGGGTCCTCGTATGTGCCTAGGAGGAAGACCCGTAAGATATTTCTACGCTGCTTCATTTACCGTGACGGAAAGGGCGCACTTTAAAAGAAGTTGAACATGTATTTGGATATATTGGAAACAGTTGTAATCCGAGTCGTTACAGGTGATAGTTAAAGATGTAAACTCTATCTTGTAACCGACTAGAATTTCTTAACCAATTAGGATTCTCGTAAGTCGCCCCTCCCACTATATAAGGGTAAGGCGGGCATGATAGGGATCAAGCCATAGAGCGTAACACACCACATATTACTCGGAGCACATTACGCTTTGAGCATCCTCAGATCCAAGAGATCCATATAATCCCAGCACACAGGATTAGAGTATTACCTCCACCACTGAGAGCCTGAACCTGTATAAACCCTTGTCTTGTGTGACCTTCGAGTTTGAGATCGAGCGCCTACCCCATAAATTCATTACCGACTACAAAAGTCGACAGTGACCGGCTGCGAAGATCGGCTAAAGACAGGATATTTGAGTCGATGCAGGACCGTCAAGATAAAGGGATCAACAAAAGATCGGTTCAAGAAAGAATTACTAGGCCGATCCAAGACAGAAGGAGATCGGATGAAGGGTCAAGTTCTGCAGTTAGGGTTGATCTAGCAGGACAAATACATGAGCCGATTGAACCAAAGCCTAGGTGGTGTCCTCCAGGATTAAGACGATCTCAGAGAAGAAGACTTCAATGCCTGAGGACCTAGGAAATGAGGGAGGCCGAGTAAGAAAAATAAAGGGAAGAAACCTTTAACGAGCTTTGACCGATTAAAGTCGCTAAAAAGGAATGGAAGAGGAAAGAATCAGTCAAAGATGAGTTTGACTCAGTTGACAATATGGATTATCCAGTGATTCGTGATGATTCTCCATCGCTGATGGACATCAATATGGTGTTGACATTACCTGCAGAGTTTAGAACGAGCACTACATCCGCTAAAGAAACTTTTGCTTAACTATGCTTAGGCGGTCAAGATGCGGTTTTTGAAAAACCTCAAGATGATCATCGGCATTTGAAACCATTATACTTAAAAAGTCAAATTAACGGCAACCCGATATGAAGGATGCTGGTCGATGGAGAGGCAATCGTTAACCTGATGCCTTACACTACGTGTAAAAAGTTGGGTAAGTCTGATGAAGACCTTATTAAAAACTAATATAGTTTTGAATGACTTCACAGAAGATCCCACTGAAGCTAAAGAAGTCATGGTGACAGAACTTACGATCGACAACAAAATATTACTGACCACCTTTTTTTGTAGTTGATGCTAAAGGAAATTACAGTGTACTATTAGGGCGAGATTAGATTCATATGAATTATTGTATTCCATCGACTATGCACCAGATGCTTGTTCAATAGAACGGGGATGAAGTAGAGGTGATTCAAGCTGATACACTAGCTTATATAGCTATGGCCAGTTCAGAAGCGAATTGACAACATGATGAAGCTGAATGCATATCGGGTATAGTATTGGATTATTGTGATTTTATCTACATCAACAAAACTGGACTCATCCCTATCAATGTAAGGCCGAGCACGTTTGATCAGACAGACAATATTTTTACGACGATGGAGTCTAAATCGGCAATAAGAGCTTTACAAGAGAAAGTGCGAAACTATTGACAAATAACAGATAGCTATAAGATCATTGAAGACTTTCAAGAAGTCAAAAAATTGGGCCTGGGTTTCACGTCGACTGATTTGCTGGATGAAATCGACATAGGTGATGGTGATAGGAAAAGACCAACTTTTATTAGTTCAAAATTGGCTGTAGGATTCAAAGAAAAGTTGGTCAAGCTTTTGAGAAATTATAAAGATTATTTTTCTTGAGAACATCATGAAATGCCTGGTTTAAGCTAACATTTGGTTGAGCATCGACTACTAATAAAATCAGGCTATAGGTTATTTAAACAGTCTCTTAGATGATTTAATCCGGCCATGTATAATAAAATAAAAGAAGAGATTGAGAGATTATTAAAGATAAATTTATCAGGCCTTGTCGATATATCGAGTGGGTTTCCAATATCGTTCCTATTATGAAGAAAAATGGTAAGTTTAGAGTGTGCTTGATTTCAGGGATTTAAATAAAGCCACACCGAAGTATGAGTATCTGATGCATATAGCCGATATGCTTATCGATGTTGTGTTTGGAAATATATCGATGTTGCGTCTGGAAATAAGAATATTAGCTTCCTTAACGGTAACGCCGGATATAATCAAATATTCATGACAAAAGCCGATATCCCTAAAACAGCCTTTAGGTGCCCTGGTGGCTTAGGTTTGTTTGAGTGGGTTGTTATAATGTTCGGCTTAAAAAATGCTGGTGCAACATATCAACATGCTATGAATTTGATTTTTCATGATTTAATCAACCTTATTGTGGAAATCTATATTGATGATATTGTTGTAAAATCTAAGAAAGATATTCAGCATCTAGCCATTTGGAAACAGTGTTCAAGAAGACAAGGGCACATGGTTTGAAGATGAATCCATATAAGTGTGCTTTTGGTGTATCGGCTAGATAGTTTTTGGGCTTTATGATCTATGAAAAAGGAATTGAAGTTAATCAAGAAAGGGTCAAAGCTATAGTCAACACCAAACCGCCGACTTGCAAAAAGGATTTGCAAAAATTAATCAGCAAGATTAATTATTTACAGTGTTTTATTTCAAATTTGTTTGGCCGTATTAGTGCGTTTACCCTGTTGCTGAAATTAAAGGGAGATCAAGAATTTATGTGGGGAGCCGATCAACAAAATGCTTTTGAGAGCATAAAGAAGTATTTATCCAAGCCTTCAGCATTAGCTATGCCTCAGAAAGGGATACCATTTAAATTATATATATCGACTGAAGAGGCAACAATCAAAGTTGTTTTGGCACAGGAGATCAATGGTAAAGAGCAAGTTATTTTCTACTTAAGCCGACGGTTAATTGATGTATAAACTAGGTATCTTTTTGTAGAAAAACTTTGCTTATCACTATATTTTGCTTGCACCAAGTTGAGGCATTATATTTTAGCATTGGCTTGTAAAGTCATTTGTAAAACCGATGTTATAAAATACATGCTATCGGCTCTAATCTTAAGAGGTCGACTTAGCAAATGGGCATACACACTCATCGAATTCGACGTAACATATGAATCGGCTAAGGCCATCAAGGGTCAGGTGATTGCCAATGTTATAGCTAGGCATGAAACCGATATGGGTGCCGGTTTAGTATCCATTGCCCCTTGGTAATTATTTTTTGATGGATCCGTATGCCGAGAGAGTGATGGTATCGGAGTAGTTTTAATTTCACCAAAAGGATATAGTTTTGAGTTTGCATTCAGACTGGATTACAAATGTTCTAATAATCAAATTGAATACGAAGCACTACTTAAAGGTCTATAGTTGCTCGACAACATCGGAGTTAACTCTGTTGAGGCTTATGATGACTCTTTATTAGTGGTGCAGCATATTAAGGAGGAATACAACTGCTATGATGAGGTCTTGGTCAAATATTTAGAGCAGTGTCTCAATATAATCAGCTCATTTACTTCTTTTTCAATCATTTCCACCATTGTTTAAATATTTCAGCTTGATGTTGGTGTAGCAGAAAATGGGGCAACTCCTAAAGCTGCAAGTCATCGGCTATTCGGAGAACAATTTGAGTTGACAAATCACGTCGCACCCGATCTCTAGGGTGTAGCCGATCAAGAAGAAAGAAGTTTGGAGGAACTTGACCGAAACCCAACTGCCTAGAATACATCGTTGGATGATAAAATTCATATGAAGGTTGAAATGTCTAACCTTTGGTATGCAAGCTGACAGGGAGTACACAGGGAGATAAGAATATCGTGTACATGTTTAATCTCTCCTCAGGCATATATGAACTGTCAGTTGTCAGGTGCAGAAAAGAGGGGCAGGGGTATCCATCGGCATCTTTGTATCTAAAGAATTCCTTCGATGGGTAATCTTGGCTATCCAACCCAAAAAAGAAAGGTAGGTACTTAGCCGCCCCTGCTAGAGTCATTTTTGTGTTCAATGAGCAAATGATGAATCTCTCACCGAATGATCGGCTATCTCTAAAAGATTATTTGGTGCTCACAGTATTCTTCACGGGGGAATAAGGTTGTCACCGATGAGTCAATTTGGAATAGTAGGCTAAAAGCAGAATAAAGCCAGACTTGTATGAACTATAGGGGGCCACCGACATTGCCGACCGAGTATTTCCCTAGTCCGGTGAAAAGCCGACTCCGGATGGTATGCATCATTTGATAAACTACCTATAAGAAAATTTTTCCCAAAGCTAGCCGATGACCCTCCACAAGTTGCTCAGCTATGACTTGGTAAGTCCGAGTTGGTCCAAGGGATGCTCCATAGAAGATATATCGGTTAAGCCACATATTTAAGAAGGCAATTTGTTCTTTATCTGATACCGAACCGGTACCTTTATTATTTCCAATATACTTGCTCTAGCCTTCTCCCTTGTTCGAGATTAATTTATACTGTGCCTTGGCGCTGAAAGCCGACAGTTGATTTTCGTCTGGTCTCAAGTAGCATAACTGTGCAACGTCAAGAAGCGTTGGGTGGATGGGACCTGACTTGAACATGAAGGCGTTCAGGGTGTCCGACCAGAAATAGCACGTTGTGGCCATTAAGGGCTCGTTGGTTTCTGGGGTTGGCTAAGGAGAGTGGGAGACATTTGGCTATACCCATTTGCTCGCTCCAACAATGGTATTTTTTGTGCCGCTACCTGATTGTACCAATCGCTCTAGCCTTTCAAAGCTGTCAGTCAGGCTCTAAAACTTTTGCTCCATCCATTTATATTATAATCAGGAGCATAAAAGTGGGAGCCTAGGTACATCCTAATCTATTATGGCCGATGGATCTAGGTTGCCTAGTGGGCCTAAGTAAAACTAGTTTTCACTATCGGGCACAGGGATAAATACCTGCTTTGAGTCCATTATTTTTAAGCCGACAAAGGATGAAGTATTGAGGATTGGAGTCTGGAAGATTGAAGAAAATGATAGCGCAAGCCGATGGTGAGTGATTTGAGAGCTTGGATGCATGAAAATGACAGGAGGGTAAATGCCATATTTATAGGGGGAGTGAGAAAACAGTGAAAAGGCGGGAGGTTTTCCTGAAGCGATAAGTGCAATTATGATTTTACAGCGTGATAAATGGGGCGGTTACCGAGAAAAGTGGCGAGGATAATGTGAAAAAAGGTGATGTGCAAAAAAGTGGCGAGGATAATGTGAAAAAAGGCACATCACCTTTTTTTGGGAAAATCTGCCTTTATAAAATCATCTAATCAGCCATAACAAGCTGTTTAGATTTATCACCACTTGTGATCTAATCGGCTAAATAGTTGTTTGGATCAGATTTCCATTGAAAACCTAATCGGCTGAGATAGGTGTTTAGATCATAATTTTCTTGCCGATTGCAGGATCAAATCGGCTGGCACGCCACGAACCAAATTAAACCCGTTGTTTACGTGTGTGTGAGTCGATCAATCATTCGTCACATTTTTTAGCGTCATCGGCATGTAAATAATTATTAAGATTTAAGATGAATTAATTGTTGCTCATGTCCAAGATCGGGTAGCTATGTAGAATAAATTAAGAAGCACTTTTTTTTATATAAAAGGCATCACTGCCTAGTTTTATTTGAAAGCTAGAAATTACGGTGTTCTGCTGCAAGGGGACTGCAGCCCAAATTAAGCAGAAAGACTGGTAACTTGAAGCAGTCAACTTGAACAAAATTACAGACCAACTCGGCTACAAAAACTAAGAAACAAGCGAAGAGAAAACCCGAAACTAGCGGGATCACAGTTTAACCCAAAACTGCTCAAAAGCATGGCACAAAACAGAAGACGTTCTTCATGTTTAGCCTACTCCGTTCCTGTCGGCATCTGAAGCCTTGAGGTGCTAACTGTCGTAGCCTTGGGCGCATGCGTCTTGTCTTTCCAGACTTCCACCACCTGGGGTCGTCTTTGCGTTATCAAGATCTTCCCTTGCTGCATCAGCGAAAGAGCTCTGTAAAAAGCTCCCTAATTTGAAGCAAAGAACAACCAAGCTAAATAGCTAGTTAAGCTTATGTATGATGGAGAACATATGCTCTTGTGAACAAGAAAGGGGCGTGAAAGGGTTAGAGCATCGGTTCTAACCGTCGCGTCTTTCACATGTTCCTTAGTTCCATAGCCTTTTTCCCATAATCATGGAAACATGGCACTCACTGTCTGCCATAAAGGCAAGAAAGCACAGCAGCATACGTGCACCACTGCAGCCTACCGCTGGCTTGTTTTAGGCTGGCAGTGACCGGAGGATCGAGTTAGAAATGGAAAGGTAAAACAAAAAGGAACGAAAGTAAGGTAAAAGTGGCACTTCGAACTTGAGGTCGCTCAAGGGAAGACGCTTTGTATTAGTATTGTAACTAGGGTTCACATTACCAAAATCACCTCGGAAATCGCCCCCAGCTGGTGGCGATTTTCGTCGAAAATCATCACAAATCGAAGAGTTTTAAAATCAAATTTTTTTAAAAAAATCAAAAATCGATCGATATTCACCGATTATAATCGACTAACCTGTTGGATTCTTTTGACATCCGATTTTTTAACACTCGATATTCACCGATTATCGACCACTCTACATCGCATAAATTTTTTCGAATTTTTTAAATTTGACCGGTTTACCGACTGGTATCAAATATCATACCCCTACCGGTTAATGAAGTAAAGATCCTTAGATCCTGTTTGAATGAGTGATCATTCCTTAAGAGGCTTTAAAATTTAATTTAAATTTAAACTAAATTTTAAAACATTTTAATGGTATACCTATGATGCAGACACCCCCTTATTCTAAAAAAAATGTCTGAACCGCAGAGTACACTCTGTTGGCGTACCTTGGCGAGTAAATCTTGCTGCTGCTGACTCATGCAAAGGACCGTGTTTCACACTTGAGCGCATTTTTTTTACTCTAGTGGCACCTTCGCTTTTTTTAAGTAGCCCCTCTAGAACGATTTTGTAAAACTGTCTCTTGTCCAAACGTGGAAGATCTAGCAGGTGACATATGTCACCTGCTGTAATCTCATAACTCGAAAGCATGTGTAAGTACGGCTACATGGTAGCACGGCAAGAGCGGCACTGCATCGCTCGTGACTATGCGCACTGTATAATCGCAATCGCACTGCAGTCATCGCTTGCGCTCCGCACTGGGTAGCCGAGAGGATTCCTTCCGCACTCCTTGGCTGCGGTAGCGTGTCCTTCCACATTCGCGCATGCTGCTGTGGAGCGAGGTAGATGGCTCCTCAGGCTTCTTGGCACGCCGGAACGCCGCGAGCATGGGGCTATAGGAGCAAAGGTGTGGGGAGACGCCGTACTTTCCTTCATGGTGACCATGAGCTCGAAGGCCGCGTCAGCGGGGCAAGGATGGAGGCGTCGGAGGCAGTGACACGAGCGAGAGGTGATGGTAGCCTTGGAGGTAGGAGAAGATACGACGACGGTGAGACTGGGAAACGAGGAGGGGTTGGTGGCTGCGAGGAGGTGGAGGTGCTGGTTGTACTGGTGGGCAGTGAGGTGGGGACTGCGTTGAGGTCGAAGATGGCGGAGTTGAAGGCGGCCATGGAAGTGGCTGCATCGCCGCAACGTGTGCAATCGGTGAGGATGCGGGAGAGGTCAGAGTTGGGGCCCTTGGAGAGCAGCCATGCCGAGGGCGGTGGCGTATGGTGGTGGTGGCCCACAGCCCAGCAGCATCACCCACCTCTCTCTTGCTTTCGTTCTATTGTGCTATGGGGCCCAGTCAAAGTGCTACGGGCCAGACGTTGATATACGATTATTTTTTTCTGAAAATATTCAAAAATCAACTCAGAATATCCTGAGTCGATGGATAGCGATCTCCCAAGTTCAAATCCTAATCCGGAACAAAATATTCGAAACTGATGTCGAATTCGATAACTATCTAATATAACTATCCAAATTCGAGCTGAACCCGTTAAATTGATTGAAAATTATCCCAACCAATTGCTCCCAACGTGCTGACAGCTACTGGCTACTATTGCTATTGGTGAGTCACATCTCAGATAGTATGTGTGGAGCGGTGCGGTACTAC
This sequence comes from Otatea glauca, assembly GCA_036346275.1. Taxonomy (NCBI): domain Eukaryota; kingdom Viridiplantae; phylum Streptophyta; class Magnoliopsida; order Poales; family Poaceae; genus Otatea; species Otatea glauca. Next base: position 1,234,391 of record CM070712.1, read on the forward strand.
TCCATTAATTATAGGGAGAAATTCCATCACTCGCCCGCCGGATGCAAGCAGACATATAAATGAAGATGAAACGCAGCACGGCACAGTACAGGTGCAGTACTGGCCGCGCACGTCACTGCTTTCGGAAACATGAAAGTCACCCAGCAACACTACCTTACCGAGGAACGTGTACTTCTTAGTAACAGCAGAGGCAACGGTAATGGATCCGACAATAAAAAGATCGGAATTGTTAGCGATCAGACGTCTGATTTTTTCGGACGCTTTGCAATATTTTTTTTCTACGTGTGAAATATTTTTTTTCCAAGTGTGAAACATTTTTCCTTCGATAACAGTAAAAATGTGAGCGGAGAAAAAAATGTTGCACACGTTGAAAAAAAATGTTGCACACATTGGAAAAAAATGTTGCAGCGAGCGTCCGATGAAATGAACAGTATCGAACGTCCGGACGCTAGTATTTCCCATTATATTTGAGTAACCACTGATCTAAACTCTTGACTTATAACGAGGATCACATACTATTTTGCAAAGCCACTCACGAATGCTACTATCTAGTGTAGCAGAAGCAATTGCAATGGATCCGATAAATAAAGTAAAAAAAACAGATAGTTTTATGATTACATATGAGTAACCACTGATGTAAACTCTTGACTTACAACGAGGATCACGTACTATTTTGCAAAACCACCCATGAATGCTACTATCTAGTGTACTTCAGTATTCAAAGCATCTTCTAGAATTGAATTGATGTAGTGAAAGCATTTGGTTCCATCTTTGAAGTTGACCATCTCATTTATCTTGATGTTTGATGAAAGCACTCTTCCATGTCTATTTAATAATCTAACAAGGATAATACAATGTCGTGATGAGTACGAAAGGTACTCAACAAATCCAATTAAGCAAGAAAACATATGTATATGTAGTACGTACGTACATACATACATACATACATACATACATACATACATACATACATACATGTATGTCATGTATGTATGTATATGTATATGTATATGTATAGGAAAAATATCTTCTACTAATAGGAGTAGTTACTCCCACCTTTGAAATACCATCCAAACGAACTTGAAATACTCCTTTATCATTTTGGGTACACTCATACACTAATTATAAGATACTCCAATGTCGGAGCACCGCATTATCCACGTCGGAGCACCACAGTCGCAGTTTGGGCAGGGAAACTATGGTAGCACAGGTGCATCCTTGTAAGAAACATCTAGGTAGCTTTTCGCCTTCTTGGCAAGCCACTTCCGCTTACAAAGAATCACTCCGTAGTCGGTCATCGTGAACCCGCCGAAGAAGGGTTATGTGGTGCTGTTAGGGATGTGGTGTTCGGTGTGTGGGTTGGCTTGGTGTAGTGTGGAATATATATGCTGAACATGGCTCTGTATTTATAGTAATTTTTCGGTGGCAACATGTTGTTCAAGCGGCCTGAGAAAGCTGCTGCTTGCGAGTTGTCTAATCGGCCTAACAAAGCTGCTGCCTGCGAGTTGTCAAATCGGTCTGAGAAAGCAATAGTCAATTTGTTGTCACTTCACTCTGAGAAAGCGGGGGCAACGTGTTGTCTTGTTGGTCTAACACAGTGAGTTCATACGAAAGCAATAAATTTGTCACTACGCTCTGAGAAAGCGGGTCACATCATGTTGTCTCGTCGGTCTTGAAGTAAGTGCTGGTATGGTAGACATGGGTCACAGACTAGGCAGGAATTAAGTTCGTGTAGCTATTGCAATATGTGATTGAGTTGGTTGTTTTGCTATTGTGCAAATTAGTACCAGCATTAGGGGCCTGAGGCTTTATCGACGCTCTTTATTTGTTACGCAGCACGACGGCAAACATAAACATGAAATGGATACTACAACATATTAGTTGAACAACATGAAGGCGTAGATAAACATCAACTGGGTACATCATTCTTAAACCACTTCAAATGGCATCCATGACCAACTTAGTCTCCTCTGCAAGAAACAAACTACTTCGCAAGTATAGCATAAAGTACAATAAGGATACCCACACACACAATCTTCTCCAACCAGTTGATATGATATAAAATGCATCCTCTGTGGTACTGTGCTACCAGGATGCTCTATCGATGTATCCATGGTGTCTGCCCACTGGAAATATTGGCATCTTGCAGCCTACGTGACGATGTGAACATGCTTTGAGGCCGTGGAAAAAAATAAGATCTCTCAACAAATAGACAATTCAAATAGGAAAAAAATCATCAAAACGAGAAGAAATCGAACTAAATTTTCACTTACAGAGAACAAAGGGCATTTGTAAAATACTCAGCTGTTATTTCCCTCAGTGTTGGCGTATAACACATTAGCTTGCATATGGTAGTTAGGGAAATCGATCCATCTTGCAGTGGCAAGCGCAAGGGCTCTCCGATTCCTTGAGCTCGACGTTTGAGACATGGCGTTCACCCAAGTAGAGGAGGCAAGACATGAGATGAGGAAGAGGATATGAGGAAGCGGAGGCAACATAGTGGCCTATTTATGGAGGCAATGCAAAGATTCAGCGGGAAAATGACGCCAACATTTCGCTAGATACGTAAAAACGCGGCTAGACATAAACACGTAGGGGCAAACTGGTATTTTCATGCCCCAGTAATGGGCACTACCTGGGTGACTTCTATTGTTACACATAAAAGTACAAATGCAATAATTATGACATAAAGATGCAAACATTATTTATGATATATTGTTAATCGAAGGTCACAACCTGCTTTTAGAGTCATCCTGAAAGCAAGTAATCCTCGTGCATTTCACACTCGAAGCATGATCATACGGCTAGTGCTTCAACTCTAGTTAATGTTAGTCCCTAAGGTGATGGTGCTCCAACTACTGAGAAGTGTAGAAAATTGACAACTTTGATTGTCAACTTTCTGCACTTCGCAGTGTGTTGTCAAATCGGCCTGAGAAAGCTACTGGCAGCGTGCTGTCAAATCGCCCTGACAAAGCTGACATGTGCGTGTTGTCCAATCAGCCTATGGATGCGTTAGGTATTTTACAACTGTCGTTACTAGGTGGAGATAATTTTGTAATACATAAGTTAACCAAGCAAAAGATTATATCCGAATAGTACATAAGTTAACAAAGCAAAAGACCATATCCAAATAATACATAAGTTAAGAAAGCAAAACACCATATCTGATTAGTACATCAGGTATGAAAGCAAAAAAAACTAGCTCGGATTCTTGCACGGTGCAACCCCTCGTGTGGTCCTAGGCCTCCTCCGACGCTGCATATGTCTGGTGGATAAGTCAGCTGGTCAGGTGCCTGTCCACGAGTAGTCATAGCAGGCCGTACTGGTGCTGAGAAAGTAACAAAGGTGACCTGCGATGGTTGGCTTGGTCCGGGTGCATCGGCGAGCTGCGACGAACCAAGGACAACACCTAGCAACTGCTAGTGGGGGTCGACCAACCACTCCTCGATTAGGGCGTCATCGACGTGGAACGAGTCGTTGGAGTGGGTCGCGCTGTGGTCATATGTTGTATCGATCGCTCCTGACAAATATTTCACGTTAGTACACCACATAATGTAAAGAACGTAATAGATGAAGGGAGACCACGAAGGTGTGCCTGGAGTCATGTGGACGTGCAGTGTAGAATGGTGCTAACTGGAGCCACCTGGCATGCCTGGAGGAGGGGCGGTCTGCATGTGCGTTGTCCCAGCTGCAGTGTGTGGCGCATGCCGACCACGTACAGCTGAGGAACGCCCATGGACTTGTATCATATCATCATCCCTAGGGCTCCTACAGAACGTAAGGTGGACGATGCAAGTGGTCTTCTGGTAAGCACGCTGCAACGCCCCTCTCAGGTAGTCCATGCTGACCTTCAACCTGTCCCCCTGGCCGACTTCGGCCATCAGTGAGGCAAGCTCCTCTGAAGCCTCCCTGGCAAGGTCGCTCTACGTATGCATTGAAAAACTTGTTAGTTGTTACAATTATATTAATGATACATTATATGACATGTGAAAAGAAGTACTAATCGAGCGATGAAAAGTTGAGTCTGGCTGCGTAGGGTAGGTGACCGCCGTAGAGGGAACGTGCCTCAGAGGTGAGTCGACAACACGCACAACTCAAACGCATGTGCATGGGCTGTACCACCATATGTACTCGTACATGGCGTGGTCGTAAGGGGTAGCCTCCTCGTGTACATCCGTCAATGCCTGCACCCACTGCTGAGCATGAGGCAACATGTATGCAGCCCAGCTCGCACCACCAATGAAGCCCTTGCGTGTGTGTCTACATAAAAAGATTCACAACATAACCTCATTAGCAAGGACATCTGAAAGAGTGATGCAATTGAAAGTGGTGTAAAATAAAACTAACGTGTTCATGCTTGGCGGGACAACGTCACCAGTGGGGTTGGGGAACGCCTACTGGAGACCAAATTGCCTCATGACATGGTGGCCGATGTAGGTCTCCACGTACACATTGAACACCAGGTGACGCTGTGTTAGCCAGAAGGCGATGTCACTAGTGCACTGCAGCGATGGGCCCTGAGGTGCTCACACATCGACAAGCTCTGGGAGGTACGGACGTCAGATGACATGATCATCCATCAGTTGGTCAAACATAGCGACGTACTCAGGGTACAAAGCGTGCGACGTAATAGGGGTGAAAGTCGGCTGCAAAAAAAAGCAAAATAGGCCACCGTTAGTATGAAACATGGCAAATTATTGTACAATTGATGATAAAGGTGATTTTACTGACCTGTCGGTGACACCACAACGTCCCTATGGTAGAACGGTCCACATCATCCCCGGGGTCCCGGTAGAGGCCTGCTCCATAAGGTCCCAACTCCATCTGCGGTCTCCGATCTGGAACTTCTCGAAAGACCACAGCTGGAGGAGTAAAGGACACCCGACGAGAGTAGAGGCATCCGCCACGCGATGACACCCGTCGCAAAGGGCCTGGTAGGTGGTAGCCAGTACAGCCAGTCCCCAAGCTAGCTGTGGGATCTTCTCCAGGTCGAGATTTGCGATCGTCCTTGTGTACTAGATCATGTGCTTGTTGACACTGTCCCTGTGGGACGAGTAGAACAAGACCCACCCGAACAACCAGAGTAGGTACATCTCGAAGTGGCGACTGACGACGTACTCCCCCGCTCCATTTGCTATCCTCTCGGGTTGCAAAAAGTAATGGTCAGTTCGACAACTAAAAGAGAAAACAAAATAAAAATTATACAAATTAAATCACACTTACGTAGAACTGTAGCAGCAACTTCTGTGTTGGACCGTGCACACTAGTGAAAGGTGTGAACCCTTCCTCCTCGATTAGCACATTCAGGAGCTCTGTCTGCCACTCCAGGTGATGTCGTCAGGCACCACTGCGTCCCTGGAGCAGGGTAGGCCTAGCAGGTAACTGACATCCTCCAGTATCGGCACCATATCACCGCATGGGAGGTGAAATGTGTGCGTCTCCGATCACCAGCGATCTACCAGAGCGGTCAATAAGCACCTGTCGTAGGGGAACTTCCTGGAGGCACCACGTTTGTCCTATGCATCGACGCTAGTCACCTCCACCATCCATGCTAGACGAAGTAACCCTACTGCTCTCAACCTGTAGGAAAACATTGTAAATACGATTGCTCTATACATACAAGACATCGTAACTCAACTATGACAACAGTGCACTAACTTTGGAATCCATGGCGAGTCGATCCGCCATGCTCTCATAGGGGTGCACAAGTGTAGGGAGCTAAGCTCGAACGTCAGCTCCCTGTTCGGTGGCGGCAAGATGGCTAAGCGACTTCGGTGAGTCGCTTCTATCTCTGGGTCAAGCAACTCATACTGCTCGACACCAGCCATACCTGCAATTGAATAGTTCATTATTAGTACGAATTCGAATATACATACAAATAGAATAAAATAATTATAAATAGAATTTGAATACAATAATTGCACGTAAAATTTGAATACGATAATTAGACATACAAATTGCATGCAACAATTGCACATAAAAACTCCATACATTCATTGACATACAAATTCGCTACACTAAATTGACATATGAATTAAGTACAATAATTTCATATGCAAAGTCCATACAACAATTTCATGGCCTCTGAACCAATGGGCAATACTTGAAAGTGTGCCCCATCTCCTTACAAACTGAACATTTCTTTACACAATGCCCACTTTCCGCAGTGTCCATGTTGTTCCTTATATGCCTTATCTGCCATCGCCCTATGCCCTTCAGCATACTGACATTCAGAACCTACTGTGTGTCCTCCCAACTCTGATGCTTCGTGAACAAACCCACCACTCAAAAATTGTAAATTTATGCGCTCCAAGTTGCCGTCACCGCTTCCTTATTGAAGAGTTTTGACATGAATATACCCGGATCCATACGGATTGTTGAGCAGGTAGCTATGATGTGTGCGCATGGCCGGTGTAACAAACGAGGCTTGTTGCATGTATAGACACATGTTTGCCTCTGTAGAATGCATTCATGACTAACTTTCCGTCGGTTCATCCCACAAATCGGCTTTTTCTCTACACAGTACCTTGAAACGAAGCTCCCTTGTACCCGTCTTCAATGCTCTATGCAACTCCCCCTTCTTGCCTTTCTCCTCCATTTATGTAGAAATCATCTCGGAGTATTTCGTAGCAGGATCATTCATACGGGCAGACGCCCTAGCATGGCAGTCCACAAAGTACTTCGTGATGCCACAAAGAACACCCTCCACTATAGCAATCAGAGGAAGAGGTCTCAAACGCCGCATGACCCAATTGTAAACCTCAGCCAGGTTTATCGCATGACCTCATACCTGGCACCATCGATGTCATAAAGTAGAGCCTATTTCTCACTAGGCTCATGCTTTATCCATTCGAAGAAGCATTTTATGGCCCTTTTGTTCCTCCGAACCAAGTGCGGAGGGTCCGTGGGTAACTCTTCAAGTGCTACTGGGGCCTCCCCTGTGCCAAGTATTGCCATCTTCGTTGCCTCCACTGCATGCCTTGATGTAAGCTCATCCAACTTTGTCCATAGTGCATCAAACTTTCTCTGCTAGTTCTGATCGCACAACCTCTTAAAAAGCTTTGTAAGATCCTTTTTCCTAAACTGCTTGTAGAAGTTGGCACCCATGTGCTGCTTGCACCACCTACTTCGCAAATCAGACCATGGATATATCTCATCTACACCTTACTGCAACTGCACGATCGCCTGCAATAGCCCAGGATGTCGATCGTGTATGACACACACTTCAAACCACTGATCCACGATGCCGGCTTTCACCTTCCTTGAAAACCGGAGCTAGCTATCTATATTCTCACCCTCCACGAATGCGAACGCTACAGGAATAACCTGATTATTGCCACCTACTCCTATGATAGTCAATATCTGGCCTTTGTACTTTTTGATAAAAAATGTCCCATCCATGTATAACAATGAACAACAATGTCTAAAAGCGTTGATACATGCATCGAAAGTAAAGAATGCTTGCTTGAGCACCATCTTTCCAAGGAAGCACTGCGAAGACTGCTCACAAATATCGACATAAGTTCCAACATTCCTTTCCTTGATCACCTCAAGCATATCTGGCAAGTTCTGATAAGAGTCTTCGTACGTACAAAATTTTGCTTCTAATGCCTTCTGTTTCGCTCTTCATGCCTTGGCATAGCTTATAGTGTACTGGAACCTCTGCTCTATTGCAAGTATGATAGCACGTGGCTGTAAATCCAGGTTGCCCACAATCTCCACGTACATTGCATTCGTAACAAAGCCTACAAATATGTTTCTATGCAATTGCGTAGACTGCGTCAGCACGCATGTGTGTGGGATGATTATAGAACACTTCCTAATGATGTCCCACTTAGGCTAGTACGCATAGACACACCTTGGGCGACCTTCCATCTAGCATCTAACACCATACACCTGTTAATCAGACTTCACAACCTTAAAGGTTTTATGCAGCGACACTGCCATGCTGTCACTGCTTCCTGAACTTCACACTTGTTCTTGTAAATCGCACCTCACCTCACCTCATTCCAATCGTACTCCCATGCAAAATATTCGCCCTCGTTAACCACTAGCCTATCTAACTGACACTCATCCCACTCTACAGAGAAAGGCTCTTCATCGTCATCATCATTACTTAAAGCCTCGTAGTCCTGGCTCTCTGCCTCATCACTTGCACCAACAATTCAATATGTTCTCTCTCATCTGCCACACCCATTGGTTCCTGCATCTCTGGCATTGAAACATCAACTTTCTCGCCTTGCACTCCCTCCTGACCTGAACTAGTATCCTGCCTCACTAAGCATTCTCCCGTTCAACTGCTCTTCCCAACTTCCACCATTTTATCACCAACAACCTCCTCTTGCGTCTCATGGCCGATATGGACTTTTTGAAATGCTTGCGCTAACAACACTAATGACCATCCTTTCTCATTTGCCATTCTTACATACGAGATCCACAATTTTAACCTCTTCGGTTCCACTAACTCCCAGTGCGTGTAATCCCGTCTCTGACACCCAATTCCGTGTAACTTGAGATCATGCAATTCACAGTTCAACGAGAACATGTGGTAGAACCATATAGTAACTGTGCCCCATAAACACTCCCTTACACGTGACAGGCTAGCCACGATACTTGAAAAATGACTTAGTTCCACCCCTTGTGCACCCATATGCGGAACCTCTTCTCCGTAGTGTATTTTAAATTACACTAGTTTATCCATACCTGTCAAGCATTTCAAGAAATTCTTAATACGTGCACAACGTAACGCTATCACCTTTTAATTTCTCAACCTACCCATACTGCAACACCTATGTACGACGATGACGTACTCTACACTACTTGAAACAACTGCTGCAGACATACATAAATTTATTTTTTCAACTACATTTTATCTCGCATACTTTTCACAGTTTTGTACGTCCATAACTATTGCTACTCTATACAACTAATTACTTACAAACCTAATTAATCTGGTCGGCAAGTCATGTATCTAAAAAAACTATTGCTACTCTATACAACTAATTACTTATGAACCTAGTTAATATGGTGGCTAAGTCATGTATGTAAAAAAACTATTGCTACTCTACATAGCTAATTACGTACACACCTAATTAATCTGGTCGGCAAGTCATGTATCTAAAAAACTATTGACATTCTACACTGCTAATTACTTACAAACATAATTAATCTGATCACTAATTTCTGTATCTAAATAACCATTGCTACTCTACACAGTTAATTACTTACAAATCTAAGTAATCTAGTCACTAAGTCGTCTATCTAAATAACCATTGCTACTCTATATAGCTAATTACTTACAATCTAATTTATCTGGTCACTAAATCATATTTTCAAATTTTAATTCAAATAAACAAAAAAAATTACGTGCAAAACCGTAACGCTTTTCTTCCTCCTCCCCTCTTCTTCCTCCTCCCCATCCTTTTCTTCCTCTTCTTCCCCTCCTCCTCCTCCTCCTGCCTTATTCTTCCCATCCTCCTCTCCCTCTTCGTCCCTTCCTCCTCTTTCCCCTCTCCCCTCTCTTCCCCTCTTTTTCTTTCTCTTGGCTCGGTGGAAATGGGCGTTCTGGCCGGCCGAAGGATATATTGCTCTTTGTCGTCATTTGGAATGACGATAGAGAGCCCGTCCATTTGACGACAGACGACAGAGATTCTATCATTGTTTGAAATAGTGATAGAGAACCTATCGGTGTTTCAAATGGAGACAGACTCTCTGTCGCCATTTCAAATGGAGACAGACTCTCTGCCGCCATTTCAAATAGCGACAGAAAGGTAGATCTTTTATTTTTTAAATCGGTATATTATTTCCATAAATTTTTATTTTTTAAATATTATTTTAAAAAATCAGCTCATCGTTACATAGATAAATGGCTAACCAACGAAAGATCGCTCGAACAAACTAGCCAATGAATGGACGAACTACAATGCAATGCACATGAAAAACAACCAACCTATGTTATATTATGGTTTTTGCTAGCTCCCTACCCTTTACAATCAAGTTAGCGGTGTAGGCTAAACCTAGCGGAAAAGCTTTGGCATTTTTAGTCCTATTGTGTTTTTTTTTTAAATCTTGTCTTTACTCGATACAAATAGGGATTCACAAATAAAAGAAGAAATTTGTAGTCGAATGTTTTCACAAAATAGTCCTTCTTCGACCTTGGAAGGAGCCGCACGTCTCATCCATCGCGCTCGGGCACAGCGGAAGGTGCCTGGCACTAAAAAAACCGTGTTGCCGCACAACCTCGGCTTGGCAGGAACTTCCGCGGCACCGCAAGTCACTTAATTAAGTGACTAATTAATTAGTGATTAATTAAGGGACTAAGCAGTGATAATTAACGATTTAGTTAGTGATTAATTAGTGGATAATTAATGGTCAATTAATTAAATCACTAATTAAATATTAGCATCAACCACCTGCGGTGGTATGTGTGGCTCAGCAGGAGCTTGCCAAGCATTCTAGCCACAAAAGCTCCTACCGAATCAGGGGTGTGCGGCAGCGCGGCTTTTTTTTGTCGCCAAGCACCTTTCACGGTGCACGAACACGGTAAGCGACACATGTCGCCTGCTACTCGTTTTGTTATTTGCAAATTTAGCCCTTGACCGCGAACGCATTTACAGATTTAGACCTATCCCTGACCGCAGAAGCGTCAGAAGGTGGAAGCGTGTCACCTTCAGCTTTTCCTACCACGGAAGGTCGCCGAGCTCCCAGGACCGTGGCAGCCCACCTCCCGTGCTCCGTGGCAGTGGCAATGACGCTCCACCAGCGCTGCCCGAGCGCGGAAGTGGCTAGTCCCACGCTCGGCCCTCCGCTGCTGCGGCTCCTGCGCTCCCAGGCGCTGTAGCGCCTTTTCTCGAGCTCGCGGGAGAGCCTCCCACGGTAGAATGAGGTTAAATTTGTAAATGTGTTCACAGATATCCTAAAGTTTTTTAAAAAATAAGATGAGTGGGTTAGAAGAGCTCAAGTTTCGACAAAGATTCGAAAACCTCGGGTGGTCCGCACGCTAGCTGCATGGCTGCCTGCCTTGATGCGTGCACGGACAAATATCGTATGTAGAGATTAAAAAGAGAGAAAGATGCAGGCTTGGCAAGCTAGAAGATGGAAGCTGGCTAGGACTAGGAGCATTCAGTCAGGTGAGCCATCTATATCTATCCATCGTCAGCTCAGATCAGTACAGTAACTGGCCGGTTACCGGCTAAGGATTGATGGAAACGTGCGAGCAGTGCAGCGTTGCTACCTGACGTTTCCGATCCGATCCCACATTAGTGATAATGGAGTAAACAGCTAGCACATATGCGTGCATGCCTTAAACCCGTGTGGCATGTTATGTTTGCTTCATTAGTTTTTTTTTTCCAGAGCGTACTACTGCATGCAGCAGGAACTAATTAAGCACATGCATGTTCTCTGTCTCTGACGTGTCGCCATCTCATCACCACGACTCCATATATCTATCCCACACGAGTTGCGCTTTGTTTGTTGAATAATAAGATGATAGATCAACCTCAATGCCAATTAGCTACTATTGAGAATATATGAAGAATAATCACAAAGGTAAACACTGTATATAATATATCTGAATTCTTCTCTTTATTTAGTTTGATTGGATGTATCTCTTGTACAATGGATGGCTCTATTTATAGAAAAAAAAACCCTCATGGGTAAATTAGGGATACGCCCATAAACCCTACAAAGTTAGTTATAACACCCACCTTTTGGCGAACACCGCGTAATGCATATGCCTCATAAAAACCTCCTTAAAAAACCCAGTGAGAAAAAATAAATAGATAAAAGAGTATATTGCATCCGCATATTGTGTCTCACTTATTGCCTCATTAAAAATCTTTATGTGAGAAAACTTCAGAAAAACCCATTAAAGAAAAAAGAGTGCAACTTGTAATCTTTTGGATTAGTGTAGCATCTTAAGAATCATACTAAGGGTTATGGTTCAAAGATTTACTTCCCCGAACTAAGCATTTCTCTGGGTTGTCCCATTCCAATGCCACAAAAGCATCTTTCGAAATTGGATACCAGCAAAGACTTACTGAATAAATTAGTTAGATTTCACATGACTTAGTTTGCAGGATTTTTATCTCACCGTTCTTTCGGAGTTCTTGAGGACTTTGGGGCAATATGCTTCGTAATATTGCTCTTGACATAATCCATTTGCATTTGTGCAACACAAGTAGCATTATCTTCATAGATAATTGAAGTGTATCAAAGGTGTTAATGCCACATGACTTTTGGATATGGCTAGTCACACGTCTTAGCTAAACACATTCACATGAAGCTTTATAAAATGATATAATCTCTGAGTGGTTGGTGGAGGTAGCTATCACGGTCTGTTTAAAAGTATCGCCAAGAAATGGTTGTACCACCATAGAGAAATACAAATTCAGTCTAAGATTTGTCATTATGGGGATTAGACAGATAGCCAGCATCCGTATATCCCACCATATTCAAGTCTTGGTCTTTCCGGTAAAATAAGCTAAGATCTTGTATATCTTGAAGGTATCTGAGTAAAATCTTGATACTAGCCCAATGCCTTCTAGTTGGAGCTGCACTATGTTTATCTCATAAATTTACTGTGAATGCAATATCAGGCCTGGTGAAGTTCGCTAGATACATAAGTGCTCCTATGATACTTAAATATGAAACTTCAGATCCTAATACTTTCTCATGTTCCATCCTCACTCTAAATGGGTCTTTATCCATATCGAGGGATCTGACTACCATGGGGTCATTAAAGGATAAGATTTATCCATGGTAAAAATTTTCAAACCTTCTTGGTATAGGTAGACTAATCTACAAAAGTTACTTCGAGAAAATGCTCTATAGCTACAAGCCTAAGTAAAACTTGATTTTACCTAAATCTTTCATCTCAAACACTATCATAAAGTAATAACATGCTTCCTTTATGTCCTTCATGGTTCCGATGATGTTTAGATCATTGACGTAAACTGAGATGGAACCTAATCCATTATGGGACTTCTTTATGAACACATATGGACAATCATCATTATTGAAGTAACCCTTCTTCAAGAAGAACTCACTAAGTCGATTGTACCACATTCTCCCCGACTGCTTTAACCCATACGTCGACCTCTTCAATTTGACGATATACATGTTGCGATTGCTTTTATAAGGATATGGAATTATAGTTCCTTTAGGGACTCGTATAAATTTTCGTACCTAGTGACCCATATAAATATGTTATCACTACATTTATCAACTGCATTAATAATTTCATGCTAGCTGCCATTGATATCAAATATCAGAATGTTGTTCCGCTCATTATAGAAGAGTATGTTTCACCGAAAAACATATTATAATATATAGAACAAACATAACCCATAGAATGAATTTAATATTCTAGATATAATAATAACAATTATTCAGCCTAAATGATAATCGCTCTTCGAGAGCATAGACCAATGTTCATCGAGAACTAAAACTAGACTGATAAAGATGCTCTTAAGAAGACTCATAAGGAAATATGGCATCGACTTAGCATAATGATGGAGTATTTGGGAGATTATTGCAAGTCTCCATATAAATCATGGGTGACCTTCTAGAACTCCTTGAGCTCAACCCTAAGAAGATCATCTTGATCCATAGGGTGTTCAGGTCCTCATCCGTGGGATCGAGAACCATGTCATCAAACTTATCGTCAACCTTGTCAACAACAGGTTGAGTGGTGAAGTGTATATCGACTTTGTTCTCTGGGTCTTCTTTACTTTACCAGTATTATAGGATCAAGGATAACTTACTAGAGGGGATAGGAGGTTTTTAAAGTTCTTTTGGATACACACAAATTAATTTTCAAGAATGATGAGAAAGATAATTTTCAACAATTAAAACCTAAATAGTCTAGGTTTCACAAAGTGCACCAACAACCTAAGTCCAATTAATTATAGATATACAAATAAGCACTATGACCACTAGAAGTATAAATTGCTCAAAGTAAATGGCACGAAAGCAAACCACAATAAACACAAGCAATTTTCCCCATGGTCTTGGAGACTTGCTAGTCTCCCCTAATCCACGTTGGGGGAGCTTGAACGAATCAAGCCAGCTCCTTGCACAAATGAGCCTTCCTCAATCCACTAGAGGTAGCTATTTCCCTCTCTAGGTAGGCGAGCTCCAACATTCACACCAATATTGGGCAACTTTACAATCTTCTTGAAGAGATCACCGGTTTCCTCCTCTAAGCTGTCTAGGAGTCGGCAAACTCCAAGAGTAATAAATCAACAACGCTTGCTTGAAGGTTCTCAAGTGACACAAAATGGCTCAAATGAATGCACACACACTTGAATGCTCTCAACAACCTCAAAATATGGATTTTGATGCTCTAAGGTGAAGAGATGCTTGCGAGGGCTCAAGAGGTATTCAATGAGGTTATAACTGGTGCCCTTGCTGTAGGAGAAGAGGTATATATTGCCCCCATTTCTACAAATAGAAGTTTGGAGCAAAATCATGAAATTCTATGAAGTCCGGTACTACCACCATGTAAGGGCCAGTAGTACCACCCCTAGCCACGACATGTAGGACGACACATTTAATGTACATGTTTCTGGCCATTGACACACGGTCCGGTACTACTGGTATACAAAGTCCAGTAGTACCAGAATTTGAAATCACAGAAAAGTCCCTAAAAACTCTTTCTGAAAAATATGTACCAGCAGCAACTAAGTGGCGGTACTACTGACTTGTTGCAGTAGTACCGGCATTTATACTATGGTAGTGTTAGGTTTTGAATTTTTACAGTAAGCTCACAAAAGTGCATCCTCTGTAAAAAAAACTACCGCTCATAAGGGGAGGTAGTACCGGCCTTTACATGATGGTAGTGCCGGTCTCTAAAAGTCAACCAAGAATGCACACTCTAGAATAAAACTATCGGGCCTGAGAGATGGTACTACCGCATAAGACTATCGGGCTTGAGAGATGTTACTACCGACCTGTGGTAGTACCGGCCACAATATGGCGGTAGTGCCGACTTTCTAAGACTTGGATGAAATATTCAAAGAGACTTTTTTTAATGAAACTAGGATCTAGTATGAACACTATTTGAGATATTTTGATCTTAAACAAGGTTCAAGTTACTAGCCATTTGATCCCTCTTAATAGTATGGCACCTACTTCTAACAATCTGATCTTTTCTCCAAACTGATATCGGTAAAAGCTATGAAAAGGTCCTCATTCATTTATACCTTGGCCTTGAGCTTGAATCATCCACATCCATTTTCATTTTGTGCTTTTTCATGATCCTTTCACCAATGAGGGCCACCCCTTTTTATGCACTTAGAAAAATATGTTAGTCATTTAAATCGATTGTCATTAAATTACCTTTTTGGTAATTGATGACAATCTCAACAAATGTAGTAGAATGAGATTTGTTTTTTGAATATACAACAAGTTAAGACATGTTGTATACTTTTGGATTTCACATTTGATTTCTTTGACAAGAGAGTGATTGAGATTTGAAATAAAATGCTAACAAAGCAACAATCTATAGGTGAAACTCCCCCTAGAAATGTGCATAAGGATGTTGAGATGAAATCATACACACTTATGGATTTTGGAAATTTTGGTGGAGTTTCCTCTATAAATTTGATCCATGGAGGTATGACAATTATATATATCAATGGATATTGAGAAGGTAAATAAGTATGCAGTACAAGACATAAGATCAAAAAACGAAATATAATTGTCCAAATATGAGCATCCAAATTAAAAAACATAAGAGATATAGGAAACATAAGGTCCATACAATATAATCAAAGAGATCCACAAGAGGTTCATAAGCTTGCAAATAATACAATAAAAACAAGCTTATCCTCTAGATAACTACTACTACTCCATTACTACAACTCCACTTCTTCATAACTTCTCCCCCTTTGGCATCAAGTACCAAAAGCGAGAGGAATTCAACAATCACCTAGGAGCGAGGAGTATGGGAGCTACGACCATGCGACGATGATAGGTGATAGGAGCTTACTCATCGCGAAGCTAAGCCAAAGATGTACCAAGGGCATCTACACGCTCTTGGACTTTCTTGACCATATCACAGGTTTAGCTTGATAAGAGTGCACTTGGACAAATTGGCTCATCATGTCAGTGCGAAGACTTGCAAGTCCAGCTAGAATAGCATCTTGCGGTGGCTCATGAGCATGCTCATGCTCTTCTTCTTGCTCTTGTTGTTGCGCCATATGAAGAACTTGAGGAGGAGCCTCACTGGGCATGTAGAGCTTGTGAACCGTCCCAAGTGGCCCATTATAGGTGGTCTTCCTCTTTATTAAAGCCATGATGTATGGAGCAAAATAAATGGTCTTTGCACTACTACATGCAGAAGTGGGCATCTCTAATAATGAAGTCCACAACATCAAATTTTTTACACTCCATAACTTTGCTGATAATATTCCATGCATAGCTCCTAATCTCATCAAAGTTACCACTTTTGGGATGAATGGTGTCCCTAATGATCTGGTTTATGAAGCTGGGCTGAGGAAGAAGACTAGCTAGCTTCCCCGGCCTTCTCCTTCTGGCAGCTGGATCATAGAAGTTGTAAAT
This sequence comes from Otatea glauca, assembly GCA_036346275.1. Lineage (NCBI taxonomy): Eukaryota > Viridiplantae > Streptophyta > Magnoliopsida > Poales > Poaceae > Otatea > Otatea glauca. The sequence goes on from CM070712.1 coordinate 1,250,954, forward strand.
TTGAGTAAGCCCAAGCACCCAGTCATTGTGGATCTAAGGATAACCACTATGGGAAATACCCAGAGCGTGAGCAAACTCTTCCTTGGTGGTAGTGAAAGTCTAAGAGCATGTCATCCAAGATATTGAGTCATAGAAGTCTAGGATAAATAGAGTGGTATAGAATTGGCGGATCATATCCTCCACAAAGTAGCTTATGGCATCCAGAAGATGATACAGACCAGCTCCCATGAACAGCTCAAGCACTCCAACAAATAGTGGAACCTTTCTGACAGGATCGCAATTGAGCCACTTCTGATCAGCAAACTATATATATATATATATATATATATATATATATATATCATAAAACACATTTTGTTGAAAGGCGGTGTGGAAATGATGCTCAATTGTGCTTCGAGGAAGGAGATATTGGTTTTCTCCCCTTAAGGCAAAGTACTTTTCACTCTAAATTTGCCTTAAGTCCGTTGAATGATCAGCATTTGGCATTTTCTCTTCTTCATTATCATTGTCCTCGTTTTCTTCTTCACCTTCCACTTCTTCACTTGGTAGCGGCACTCATGAGGCACGAAGTTTCAATGGATCTGACAGGGGTGTCTCAAGGTGACAGTTGGTGGGTGCGGCGCCAAGTATGGCCGTGGCTGTAGGCTAGAGTGTGGCTTGGGTGTGCGGCGAGGCGCCTGGCAGGGACGTGGTAGTAGCATTCATTAGGGGAGTGGCGGTGGAATTATTTTCTAGCCTTGTGTGTTTGTTTTGCAAATTTAGCCCACCTCCAAATGCAATTACAAAAATAGCCCATCGTCGGGTGTGGAAGCGCTTGAAAGTGACACATATCACCTTCCGATGTTTCCACAGTCCGGGATGGGCTATTTCTGCAATTGCGTTCGGAAGAGAGTCAGATTTGCAAAAAACAAATTGCCATGGGACTGAAAAAATTATGATTTTCAAAATTTGTTGCTTGGAACAGGAGTTTGTTACAATAGTGTAATTTAGCACTAGTTTCTCTTACATATTTTCTTTTAAAATAAAGCCTAGGCCTAGTTTGTTTGGTCTTAGGCTTTTTGGCTTATAGTATAAAGTCACCTTTTTTCTTAAACAACCTTAAGCACCTAGTTTTTTAGCCAAGTCAAGGCGTTTGGTAACCTGGCATTTTTTGGCTTTTGAGTTATTGCTTATTGTTGAATTGTATGAAATACACATAATTCAAATGATATTTTGGGTGCCATTGGATAGGACAGGATGTACTCACTCGTGCAACGCACCATTCCTCCACTTTTGAGCTGTGGGTGTTGTCAGACAGGATGGTGGACAATGTCACCATGACGTCTATGCCCATCAGCGCGGTGATGTCATGGATCTAGTGTCGACGACCTTAAGGTCAGTTAGATCTCGTGGCTAGGGTGAAGGGTGCCGGTGGAGGTCAGCGGACATTGCCGGTGGCTAGGCAAGGCCACGAATGTGTGGCTCGCCATTGGACCTTGGCAAGTGGAGACGGGAGGGGATTGGAATGGGAGTGGAGAGAGGTTGGGGTGGAAATTTTTATATAAGATAGAATTGATGGGTAATTTAGATGAAATTGAATGGCAAAGATTATTTCCATCCTGCAAAAGCAAAAAAAAACACTATTTTTTAGGCTTATGGCTTCTAGTTGTAAGGTGGCTTAAGCTTTTTATAAGGCTGGCTGGAAAGACACCCATTTGTTTGGGATTTGGCTTTTTGGCTTTTAAGCTAGACAAAAAGGCAAAACAAACAGAACTTTGGTTTTTGGCTTATAGTTTAAAGCTAGCTTTTTGGTTTAAATAGCTTATAAGAACTTAGCTTTTAAGCCAACACAGGTTATATTGGTAACCTAACCTTTTTTGGCTTTCGAGTTATGGCTTATTGTTGAATTGTCTGAAATACCCATGATTCAAATAATTTTTTGGGTGTATGTGGATAGGACATGATGCGCTCACTCCTAAAATGCACCATTTCTCTACCTTCGAGCTGTGGGTGTCATCAGACAGGATGGCGTACACCGTCACCATGGCGTCCTATTCCATTAGTGCAATGTGGCCGTACAAGCACGCAGCCAATTTGTAGACTTCCATGAGCTCTAGCTGGTGAATGGGTGATGGCTTGGTGGAGTCGGATGTGATGGTGAGCAAGTTCTTAGCCACACCTGGGGCACGTGCAAGTTTGGACTAGTTGACATCAGTAAGGGGGAGGTGGACAATGCCATCCTAGCATTGCAGTGCGAGCATGGGGCATGGTTGCAGGTTGTAAGGAGGGCGAGGAGTGGCAGCAAGGCGGCGATCACGCTGGTGGCAGCATGGTTGAAAGTATCTAGGCCCCTAATTCGTTTTGGTTTTGGTAATTAATGACAATCGCGATTAAAGGACTAATATTTTCTTTGAGCATATTGAAAATAGGTTGGTCCTAGTCATGGCATACGATGAAGCAAGAAAATAGAGCAAAAGAAGATCAACGCATCAAGCTAAATAGCCAAGGTATAAAATTAAGGACCTTTTCATAGCTTTTGCCGATGTCGGTGTTTTGGAGAAAGATCGGATTGATATATTAGGTGCCGGACTATTAAGAGGGACTCTTCGCTAGTAGCTTGAAGTTTTAATTAGTAAAAATGGCTCAATTCAATGCTCATACAAAAAAATCATTTGCATTTTCCTAAAAGTCCCTTGAAAAATCACTCCCCCTCTTGCATTGTCAGCACTACCGCCATATGGGTGTGGTATTGCTGTAGGGGCGATAGTACCAGCCCATACGACTGGTAATTATTTTATAGAAGGGGGTGATTTTGGGGTGTTGCCTGGCCGGCACTACCTCCCCATGGAGGCGGTACTACCTCTTGGGCGGCACTACTGGCCTCACATAGCGGTAGTGCTGGCCTACTATAGCAACGGCTAGTCTATCACCACATTCAATGCTACAGTCCCACATGGGCGGTAGTGCTGACTTCCCTCAATTTTTCTAAGATTTGGTAGCAATGGCTAGAAATCTTGGTTGGGGTGATAAATACACCCCCACCTGCAGCATAGAGATACTCTTGGACACTTATTGCACATTCATGAGCCCTTAGTAAGTTCTCTTCTACTCTAGTGCATTCAATTCACCATTTGAGAGTAATTGAGTGAAAATCAAGTGTGTGCATTCAATTGAGCCATTTAGACACTTGAAAACCTCAAGAGATTGTCAAAGTTCATTACTCTTGGAGGTTGCCGCCTCCTAAACAGACTTCCGAGGCGTTGGTGCATGGTGAGCTTCTCAATGGAGGTTGTGAGAAGTCCCGGCAAGCTTGTGAAGGCCGAAGTTCACCTACCTGGAGTGGGGAGGAACTACAACTGATCGAGGGAGGATCAAGTGTGATTTGGAGCCGGTCTAAAGTTGATCAAGCTTCCTCAATGTGGATTAGGGGAGACCAGCAAGTCTTCGAGATGACGGGATAAATATTCGTGTCATTTTCTCTCTTGTGGTTTGAATTTCTAATTCTTGTGTGCTATTTACATTTCTAGCAATTCTAGGATATTGATCTTGTGCATAGGATTGTACTCTTGCCTAGAGTTAGGTTATCGGTGCACTTAGTGAAACCTAGAGAATTTAGGCTTTAATTATAAAAAATTGTAATTCTTACTTAGACAATTTATTTATTGCAATTAGAGCCGAAGAATTTTAAAAACCTCATATTCAACCCCTATAGTCGGTTATCCTTGATCCTACCAGTGGTATTAGAGCTTGGACTCTCTTTTGGAGCTTACCGCTTAGAGAGTAAAGGATAGCTAGCGATGGGGTGTCCATAGGCAAAGCACTATTTTTCGATAGCACAAATTATGCGTATTAGAAAATACGCATGACCATTTATCTCAAGGCCATGAGTTCGAGCATATAGAGGATTGTAGATGAGGTTTCGCTACGGGAGTAAATCCCACACTCACAATTGCATAAGAAGAGCGAAATTCTCATCTCAATACTCAAGCAATGAATGCTCTCTTTGGAGCTTTGAACGCGGATGAGTTCAATTGAGTGAGCAATCTTGAGGCCTTCATGAGATTTGGACTACCCTCTCGGAAATTCATGAGGGAACACCCTCGGTCAAAGAAGCCAAATTTCATATGCTTCGGATAAAATATAAGAGTTTCATTATGTTACCTCATGAGAACATCACTGAGATGTACCCATGGTTTAATAACATAGTGAATGAGCTAAAGAGCCTTGGGGCATCACTAACCGATTTCGATATTGTTCGTAAGATGCTTAGGGCTCTTCCGGACAAGTATGAGACTTTGGTGACGTTGTTTCTCAACTCACCGGAGTTGCCGAGGATGACGCCAACGGGACTTCACTATTATAGAAAGGCTCATCACAAACGATTCGAAAACCTCATCATTGACGATTTTGTGAACCATCTGTAAACCTGTGTCAGTTATAAGAAGGCATATCACAGACGATTTCCGAACCGTTAGTAAAAACTATTATCAGAGACGGTTCTATCTACGAACCATCTGTGATGAGGAAATATCTTAGACGGTTCTATGATAGAACCATCTCTGATGACAAGTAATTACAGACGGTTTTTAATTAGAACCGTTTGTGATATGAGATTATCACAGACGGTTTTTAATTAGAACCATCTGTGATACGTTTTTTCCCCTAACTCTCTTGGTAGAACTTCCATGATTAGTATATGTTGTTCAAAATTTTCTTCTCTTAGATATTTCTACAACGACATTTACAAGACACAACTAGTTATAGATTTTGCAATTGAATATCAAAACATCCTAGATGCATTGAGGTAACAGCTTATCTGATGAGGAGGGTCTTAAAATATGAACATTTGTAGCACTTTCATCATCTTCTTATTCTAATATTGATGGATTCAACGCAATATCCAATTTGTAGCATGGAAGACTCCCAAATCTAGAAATCCCGCAAACTAACCCCCCTGATGAATCAAGGATTCTACAAGAGTTACTCTTGAAGCTTACCTTGAAAGAGTCATTGTAACATCCCAAAATTTGGCTTAATTAAGTTTTTATTTCTTATTTGTGCATTTATGATTTTCTGGAATTTATTTGGATTTTTCTGGATTTATTGGAATTAATTTTAAATCAAGTTTATTGCCTCTTATTCAAATCTATTTAAATTTATACAAAGTTAAAATAAAGTTTTGTCGAAAATATTTTATTTGAGTCCATAATGTCTCAAAGTATTTTTGAGATTTTTCTTGGATTTTCCCAATAGTTTTATTGCTTAAAATAAATAAAATGAATTTCTGGAATTATTTTAAATGGAAAACCTTTTAAAATCTGCATGAATGAGAGGGCTTGGCCCATTTTCTCGTGCGTGGTGGGCCTTGAGCGCGGGTCTGCTTGGCCCGAGTCCTTGAGGGGTGGTTGATGGCCATTGGTTCGGCATCGTCTTCGCCCACATTGTGCCGCGTGGCCGAGAGCATCCGGTCAGAGGATCGTGATCGTATGGTCCAAAGTGGTCATGCCCTCGTAACCCTAGTTGATCGTGGCCGCCAATCGGACACGTGGACGGCTGAGAGGAGTTCGCCTCCGCTGCGCCGCCGAGTCCGAAGTTCTTCACGAGTTCGCCGCCGCGCCGACTTAGGTCGTTGTTTGCGCGTCCGCGAGCACTATATAAGCTGCTACCCGAGGCCGTAGACTCGCCGCCGTCGCCGCATCTTTTCTCTAAAGCGCGCCGCCGGTGGAGCCCTGTGGCAACCGCCAGACCTCGCCGCAGTTTGTGGGTGCGCCGCCGCGAAGTTTTGACCGAGAACGCCGCCGCCGAGCCGTTCTCCGCCGCTGGTTCCGGATCCGGTTCACCGAGAAGCTTTGCGTCGAATCGGTAAGGTTTCGTCGCGAACATCGCCGAATGCCGCCGGGTTCGCCATCTTCCACGTCCCAGATAGCCTAGTGGCGGCGCCGCCATTGTCATCGGGCGAACCATGGGCCGTCCGACCAGAAGCGAAGGTTGAAGATCCGCCACGCTTGCAGCAATCGGGGCCATCCGATTCGCTTCTCGCCGATTGAACCGCGCGAGTGGGCAGCCGATTGCGCCGCGTGTCGCGCAGAGCCCGAGGCGCCGTGAGCCGAAGTTCACCGTGAGTCGGCGCGGGCCGTGGACCCACCCATACGCCGGCACGGTCGTCGCTGATTGGTCTGGTCAAGATCGCGCCATGATGACGCCACGCTTGCGCAATAATCTGTTTTCGATTTAAAAATAAATGTTAAATTCGAATTTCGATTTTCGATTTCAGATTTATTTCAAACTTCAAAAGGCTATATCTTTTGCATCGTAACTCGGATTTGAGTGATTCCAGTTTCTAAAAATTTGTAAAATTGAGATCTATTTAATGGTGAATTTTAATTGATTTTTGGAGTTCATTTGCTCTCTGTTTTGGTATTTATTTGCTTTTCTCCTTCTAGACGCTGTAGACGTTGAATTGTGCGACGCTCGAGGAAGATCCAAGAACTCAAGAGCAAGTTCCGAACCAGATCAGACCTATTCCAAGGCAAGTTGTGCTTTGATCATGTTGAACCCATGTTTATAAAATTGCTATGTTTATTTTACCCTATTGCATATATTTCAAATATACAATTGTTTCAAATTAGATTGGGTTTAGCTAATATACCAGATTGATTTATACCCTACCTTGTCATTGTATGCCATGATTCATTGTCACCCTAGATTGGTTGAATATAGTTGATTAATAATTATAATCAACATTGGAGGTTAGTCCGTATTAGTTGCTTAGCCATGCCACGCCATCACATGTGTCGTAATCATTGATAATTAATCTTGATTAATGGAATATGGAACAATGTTAAGAACTTGTGTGTCATGTGGAATCACACGATGAGATTGAGTTGTTGTGGCGAGTCATGTCACGCAACGATGTTGAATTGTTGATGGCACGTGGTGCTTGGTATTCAACTGGGTGATAATAACTTAGATTGGGGCAAGTGACAAGGGGCGAGTATGCTAAGGTGGGCCCAATGGGCGAGGGTATGTGGATGTCTTGCCTTGATCACCCTAAGGACTTAACCTTGCAAGCCTTTGACTGAGTCAATCATGCAACCACATGTTGTATTGGGACAGCCTAGCTGATTAATTTGTAATGCCTTAACCTGGTACTATCATTGGTGGTGTGAGTTCCCGGGTTATGGTGTAATTCACATGGCGCAATAGGGGGGCCCTGGTTGTGGTTTTCAGACCCACCACCGGTTGAAACCTTAACGGTAGTACCGGGTTAAGTCGAGCATTGTAAAGGCTATGTCATGATTTCTCTCCAAGACACCAAAGGAAGTGTGCTAATGGCCAGCGCAAAGAGAATATCATGCCGTGTGGGTAAAGTGCATAACCTCTGCAGAGTGTGAAACTATTCGGATAGCCGTGATCAAGCGTATTGAGCAATGCTCGGAATTACAGCTTAAGGGTTAGCTTAATTAAAATGAACAACTTGGTTGGGATGGCGAATGCCATATGGAAGATGGAATTTGACTTAAGATTGGAAACTTGGTTTACTTGAGAAAAGTGAATCTATCATTATTGTTATTTGTTTTACCGTCTTTACAATCTATTTATTGTATTTGTTCAGAATGCCGCTCTGTTGCAAAATAGCCATGATAGCCTATCCTTTGAATAAGCCTTGCATATAGTTACATAGAATTGCATTCATGCACAACTTGTTGAGTGCTTTAAGTACTCACCCTTGCCAACAATAACATCACCAGTTGAAGAGTCTACACCAATGCTGGAGGAAAGATTCCAGGAGGAGACGAATGTTTAGGGCGCAAGCCTTGTCAGTTGCCTGTGGTATACTGAGGGGTTACCTACGTTTCCATTCCGCTGCAGTTTAATATATTATTCAGCCTTGCGAGGCATAGTCATGTAAGTGGACCATAAGGTCATTCAACCAATAGTATGTATCATATGATGTCTTTCATAATATTTTCGCTATGTATGATTGTGATATTTACTTATGTTGAGCCTGTGTGCACTAGCGTGATCCTGGACTAGTGCAGTATACACAGAGGGTCCGGATTTGCATATTCGGTCCCGATGTATGGTATCGAGCCATACCGATCGTAGGCATTGACCCTAGATAGTCCGGTCGCTCTATAGGAACTTCAAAATTATTTTCTAAAGAAAAGAATTAACTTGGAAGAATAATATGTTCTTGACTTATCTTATTCTTCTATTCCTTTCCTCACAAAATTTCTCTTTTCCCTCGCTGAATTTCTTTCTCTCTCCTTGCCGGATCGAGTTAGAAACCTTATCCGAGTTGTCTTGGTAGTTGACGTGCTACATCATAGAAGAAAGTATCAAGTGCTTGCTGTCAACCCTGGAAATCATGAAGGAGGAAATCATCGAGCTCAAGGAAGGAATGGACCTATGAAGTGTTCCGAAAGCTAGAAGATCTATGCTTCGAGTAGTCAGTTGGGACTCAGGTGTGGGAGTCGCGTCCGCTTAAGATAGAAGTGTTACCCCTGTAGGCGGTAGTTTTGTGTGTATAGGTTGAATTGGTTCTCCTTGATTGCCGAGTGTGCAGATGTGTTGCGAGCTTTTAGGCTTATATAAGCAACCATACCAAGTTATTAATATTGTTTGCTTAAGTTATTGGGTTAAACCTATCTCCCCGCTTTAGGATTCCTCGCTTACCTATGCTATTTCCTCTTCCCTATTCCACGTGAAGCAATCAAGCGAGAGGGTTCAGATTCGTGGAAACAACATAATCGATGGCAATAAAATCAATCCAAGGAGAATCTCAATAGTGGAGTAGTTCTTCAACCGTCAAGATGATGGATATGCAGAGTTTCAGAGAGTTCTTGATCGCCGCACTCGCTTGATGCATGCAATGATGAAGCAGATGCGTAATATGACCGACCCAATAATGTCAACCAAGTGTCCTAAGTCGCTACCAATGATTTCCGCTCCTACTTAAGGTTATCGACCATAAGGACTCGTCCGCCGACGCTTTCAGAAATAAGATACCCTCGTAAGTAGATGATTGGCTCAAGACCATTGAGAGGAAGTCGCCATTGTTCAAAGGTGAAGGCGATGAGAAAGTCCCGTATGCTTCTTATCGCTACATGGAATCGTCACGAATGGTGGAAGAAATATTGTGCTGTTCATGAAGCCCCGCAGAGTATCACTTAGAATGAATTTGTTGTTGCTTTTCGTAATCTCTTCGCTTCACCTAGAGACAAGATGGTCACAAGAATACGGAGCGTAATACTATTCTTGCACCTTGTTCAACATCTAAGAGTTGCTCTCAAGTGTCACAACCAAACAAATCAAGATCGTATGCGTGCATTCGCCGTGGAGAGATAGGACATACCACGACGAGCATGCGATTAATTGCTCCAGCTAGAAAGAAGTCATTCTCTTGGAGAATGTCCTATGAGTGACATCACATGTTACCTTTGTGAAGGCCGAGATCATGGTCCACTCAATGTCCTCTGGATCCAATAGTTACCGCTGTAATTCAAAGATCGCGAAAAGAATCTTCGAGCCATAGTTGCTCAAGAGTGGTCAAGAAGAAGCGGAACGTCAATGACAAAAGTGGTGCCGCATGAAGAGCTAAAGACACAACACCTTAATCCTGCTGACCCTTATCAAAAAGAAGTAATTGGCGATACCAACAAAGATGTTTCTGTGTGATGAAGAAGGCCATTGGTCTAGAAAATGCCCTATGAAGCAACCAGTTTTGACGCAAAGAAGAAGACAATAATGTACCAGAGTCGCACAACAAATAACACGGTGTGTTACAACCGCCACAAGGAAGGCCATTATGCTAATCAATGCCCACAGAGAAGACAATCAATGTCTACGGCCATGGATGTTCCGTGGTTACTTCGGCCAAGTTCATAACGCCAAGAGTGAGCAAGAAAGTCGCAAGAGAAGTTTGTACGAGAATCGCTTGAAGAAGAGGCGTCTCAATGAAGACACCGCCTTAGTCGACGAATGCTCAAGGAAGAGGGTGGACCTAAGCTTTGTTATACTCGCAACAAGCCCGGCATTTTGCTAACAATTGCCCTCATAAGAAAGTGATCGCACCAAAGGCAAGCCAATCTCAATTTTGTTCCACTAAAACTTCAGCGCCAATGCCAATCGAGGAAGTTTAGATCGATGATTTTATCCTATGCAAGTGTCATACCCTCGCTTGTAAAAGAAAAGTGACTAGAGGTCAATTCCATGTAAAGATTTTCGTGCCTAAATAAATAAAGTAAAGATGGTTGAGAGGTGGATATGTGAAGTGTTGGAATAAAAGCATTAATGATAAAGGAGGTTTCTGAGTATTCCCCTATGTTGACGGTTCACCAAGATGTTGTGTGTGCAACGATGATCGATTCAGTGGTGTTTGTAAAGCTTGTCACCGAGGAATTATCGCTGGGCGTAAAGTACAAGATTGCTTGATCTAACCTAGAATGTGATGGAGTTAAGTTGAGAAACATTTTTGCGAACGATATTGATATCGCACCGAGATGCTACTCCTGAAATGAATGGGTCGTCCGACATAAGACTGCCCCGAGTTTGGTCAAAGAATTGTGTCAACTAAAAGCCCCAAAGCGGAAAATAGAATTGCAAATGATCATGGTTCGTGTTGGTCACTAAAGGTCAGAGTGTGGAAATTTTCACTTTGTTGAGGGTCATTGTTAGAGAGTATCAAGATGTGTTTCAAGAATCCCACCAGATCGAGAGATCAAGTGTGTGATGGAGTTAGTCCCCGTGCACAACGCCAAAGTAAAGAGACCTCATCGAATGCCTATTGATGAGCTAGTTGAGATGAAGAAGGCATCAAGAGTTGCTAGAAAGGTGGTTCGCTAGAACCAATTTGTCACCATAGGGAGCGCTGCTCTATTTAAAAATGGGAGCTTAGGAGGTGTATCGACCGTCGAGCATTTAATGAAGTGATGATTAAAAGGGTAAGTATTCACGCCAGATCGTAATTTGTTTGGTCACCAAAAGGAGCCGGAGTGTCTCAAGAATAGATCTTCGATCGAGTTATCATCGCTCGTAACCTCGCAGAGAATGTTCTTAGGTCGAGTTTTCTACGCAAGATGGACAAGATGAGGTTACAGCAGGTTCTGCTAGAATGATCAATGCCATTACAGAATTTATGGACATGACGAACGGAGTTCCATGGGAAATTGGTCAAGCTGTTATGGTGTATAGGTGGGATGTCTTTGTTGCTTCAAGTCAAAAGGAAAGTATGCAGAACAGTTGGGATTAGTGTTGGAAAGTGTCGGCGTTTTCGGGAGCGCCGGCAAGTAAATTTGTAAGTCTAGGGGGTCGCGCGTTCCACTCCCTGAATGGTTAGACTCGTGAGTCCAAGATGTATACTCGTTCGGGCCAAGGTCCCTACCCGGGCCGTGTGTGGTGTTGTATTACTCTTGGTACGTATGATCGCACAAAGTTTTACAAGCGAGAATGCCAATGGCTTAGCGAGAGGGTTTGATAGCGCTCTCCCTTTCTTGTTCTTGCTCGTTGCCCCTCTGAATCGTTTAGCCCTGCCTCCTTTTATACAGAAGGAAGGGGCAGGTTACATCGAGAGTTAGGAGGAAAAGCGAGGCGACCTACGCTAGGAGCTCCGGTCCTTCGTCCTGTGGACTGGTCGCCACCCGTCTTGCCCATGCTGGGTTGGTAGCCTTGGTGGTCAGGGAGGTTAGGTATTTCCCGGGAAGTAGCGTACTTGCCCTCTGTGGTCCTTGCGAATGCTGACGTCGAGATGCGTGACGCTGGTGCCGCCGGAGGGAGCGCGCGCCGTGGCCGACGCGGATCGTTGATGGGCCGGAAGCTTTGTCTTCTACAACACCGATCTTCTTGGGAAGGAGCTACCGCCTTGTATAGTCGCCCGATTGACCTTATTCGAGGGTACGTGGCGGTAGGCCGGTGAGGACTCGACACGCGCACTCGGCGCTTGTCACCTTGGTTTGGTTGAGTCGGAGATCCCGCCCGCCAAGATGGGGTCGGAGCGCCGTCTGTCGGATTCGCCTCCGGCCGGCCGGGAGCGATGCCTTGCGCGTCTCGCAGCGATTCGGCCGGCGCGCGTGGCGCGCCCGTTGGGGTATCCTTTATTAGTATTCGCCAAGAGCCCCGAACTCCCAAGCGATTTCGCAGATTCGGTGGGGGTTGAACTTGACGAAAGTGGTGGCCGGCCTCGTAGGTCGGTCCACCGATCCGGTTAGCGATTTCCGTCGATGTGCTTCGTTGGATCCGATACCTGTCCCGAGTTTGGCCGGGTATTTGAACCGCCGGGCTTTTACTTGCTCGCGCGCATGCCGAGCATAGTTTACGCGCGCGCCGCTCGCCTTCTTGATCGCCTCGGTTTCGTGAAGGATGCTTCGCTTTTCACCCGCATTTACTCGAGACGCTTAGCCTCCCTTCGTCCGGATATATATATCTGTGCGCTCGTAGCTTGCTTGAAGGGGACGAGCTTTTCTTTTGTTCTTTCAAATGGCTTCAGACATCCTCTAGTCTTTAGCTTCGCGATGGTGTCACGGTGGAAGAAGAAGATCCTCCGCCGAAGCTTTGGGCTGAGTTCGACCAGCGATGGACGAGCTCAGGAGGAAGAAGCCGCAGCCGCGACGCCGCTCGCTGACGCTACGCCGAGGTCGCCCGAGGCTCGAGGTGGTAAGGGGGCCCTTCGAGGCGATGGCGCAAGGGCGCCGACCGTAGTTGGCGCGGCGCGGCCGATGTCGCCGAACGGCAGCAGAGGCATCGGCGTGTTGCCAGCGGCCGTGGCGGCTGTCCCGCCGACCGGCAAGGGCCTACCAAAGATGCCGCCGGTGCCACCGATGCCGCACGGATGTTTGATAGGTTCTAGGCGTAGAGTCCCGCTGCAGCGCCGGGGCCACTCTTATATCCGCTGCATCGTGTGTAAAGTTGTGTAAAGTTTGAGCTCATGGCCTATAATGAAATTTTCTTTTTCTTTATGAAAATGTCTCGTGATGAGTTTGCTTTAATTTTAATCGCTGTGGATGGTGCCTCGCCGACAGGCGACCGGATGCCTCGTGAGGTTCGGTGTCCGAGTGCCTTGGTCGGCAGGACGACCGGATGCCTCTGTGAGGTTCGGTGTCCGAGTGCCTTGGTCGGCAGGACGACCGGATGCCTCTGTGAGGTTCGGTGTCCGAGTGCTCGCTTAACGTCGAGCTAGACAAAGGCCTTGGTCGGCAGGGACGACCGGATGCCTCTGTGAGGTTCTAGTGTCCGATCGCTTTGGTCGGCAGGACGACCGGATGCCTCGTGAGGTTCTCGTGTCCGAGTGCCTAGGTCGGCAGACGACCGATGCCTCTGTGAGGTTCTCGTGTCCGAGTGCCTTGGTCGGCAGGACGACCGGATGCCTCTGTGAGGTTCGGTGTCCGAGTGCTCGCTTAACGTCGTAGCTAGATGCTGCCTTGGTCGCGGGGACGACCGATGCCTCTCGTGAGGTTCTAGTGTCCGATCGCTTTGGTCGGCAGGGACGACCGGATGCCTCTGTGAGGTTCTAGTGTCCGACTGCCTTGGTCGGCAGGACGACCGGATGCCTCTGTGAGGTTCTGGTGTCCGAGTGCTCGTTTAACGTCGTAGCTAGACAGTGCCTTGGTCGGCAAGGACGACCGGATGCCTCTGTGAGGTTCTAGTGTCCGATCGCTTGGTCGGCAGGACGACCGGATGCCTCGGGAGGTTCGGTGTCCGAGTGCTCGCTTAACGTCAGAGCTAGACGCTGCCTTGGTCGGCAAGGACGACCGGATGCCTCTGTGAGGTTCTGGTGTCCGAGTGCCTTGGTCGGCAGGACGACCGGATGCCTCTGAGAGGTTCGGGTGTCCGAGTGCTCGTTTAACGTCGTAGCTAGACAAAGGCCTTGGTCGGCAAGGACGACCGATGCCTCTGTGAGGTTCGGTGTCCGAGTGCCTTGGTCGGCGGACGACCGATGCCTCTGTGAGGTTCGGTGTCCGAGTGCCTTGGTCGGCAGGACGACCGGATGCCTCCGGGAGGTTCGGTGTCCGAGTGCTCGCTTAACGTCGTAGCTAGACAGCTGCCTTGGCCTGGCAGGACGACCGGATGCCTCTGTGAGGTTCTAGTGTCCGACCGCTTTGGTCGGCAGGACGACCGGATGCCTCGTGAGGTTCGGTGTCCGAGTGCTCGCTTAACGCCGTAGCTAGACGTGAGTGCTCGCTACCGCCGTAGCCGGACGTGAGTGCTCGCTTACCGTCGTAGCTGGACGTGAGTGCTCGCTACCGTCCGTAGCTGGACGTGAGTGCTCGCTACCGTCGTAGCCGGACGTGAGTGCTCGCTACCGTCGAGCCGGACGGGGGGCATCCTTCTCGAGTCCTCGCTCGGGCGAGGGTAGTCGCGAGAGGAATGGCCGCCGCCTATCCCACATGCATACCCCATCCGCAGTGTGGGACCTAGAGGGGATGAGCGCGCGCGCCTCTGCGCTGGTTTGAACGCCGTGCTCGTGGAGCTAATAGCGGTAGTCCGAGTGGGTCCCGGGAGGTCCCGCCAAGGGGGACCTTCCGAGCGACGGTCCCAGCAGTAGGGTGTCCTGCCCTGCGTGGGGCGACCCATAAAAACCTTTCTTTACTCAATCCCAGATGGACTCTAGGTCGTCCGCGACCCGAGCAGCACACGGCCGCCGCCATTGATGAGCTCCCGGAGAGTGTGAAGTATGGTCTCTGACGCGAGTAGAGGTGATTAGGCCGTCACCGACCTAACCGAGGGCCCACCGTGGCTCACCTCATACCGCCCCTTGCTCAAGTTTTGTTGGGCGCTTTATACCCATCCGCGGGTAGGCCTTTTGAACCCACACCCTCTGGCCCTCGGCGCAAGCCACAAAGCTTTTGCCGCCTTGGGCCGCAGCCCCAGTGGGCTTCGCGCGCCGAGCAACTGCTCCTACTAAAGGCGAGACCGAGAGGTTACGGACACGTTGTTCGGGCGGCGCCTTTATGGCCCTTTACGCCGACAAGACAGGATTAAAAGCGGAGTGATATTGGAAACCGAGTTACCAGTCGGGCGCGACAGACGAGGGTGGTCGCGACGCTTCGCTTGACGGGCGCCGCTGGCTTGGCGGCGCTCGCTCGCCCTCTATAAATACGCCTTGGGTGCTTTCGAGTGGTCACGCTTTCTTGCCCTTCTCGTCTCGCCTCAAACAAGAAGAGCACCAGAGAGCTAAGGAAAGAAAACCTCGCCTTTCTTTCTCACCTTCCACCGCCTCCCGTGAAGATGTCGTGGCGGAGTGCTCGCGCAAGACAAACACGCGGCGCTTCGCTTGGTGAAGAAGGGCTTCCTCATGCCGCAGACCTTTCCTACCGGAGGGTGCCGACCGGGCTTTCACCCGCCACGCTGGGCGACGATCGTGGTGCCCGCCTCGTTCTTCGAGCGCGGCTTTGGCTCGCCACGCACCCGCTCGTCCGGGGCCGTTGTTTCATTACAAGGTGGAGGTGCACCATCTCAACCCTAATGGGGTCCTCCACATCGCCATCTTCATCACGCTGCGCGGCCTTCTTGGGGATCGAGCCGACCGGGCGTTGGGAGGCACTTCTTCCGTGCAAGGCTCGAAGGACAGCCGCCGGACCGCGGGCGCTCTGGTGGCTCGGTCCTCCAGCCGCCGGCCGGAGCACGGAGTACTGAGGTGAAGCCGCCTCGCCTAACAAGGGCCGGCGTTCAATGGCTCTCACGCTCAAACGTTGGCGACAGCGCCCGCTTCACCGAGAGCTTCCCGTGGCGGAGGAGCGTGGAACTGGGCGCCAAAAGAGGGAGAAGAATAGCCGCCCCGATCGTGGAGCGATCGTGGCTCAAAGGAGGCGGGGCTCACCGGGACGTGGTTGTGCGCGCTTTCATGGGGATGCGCGTGCAACCACTTGTGCACGTGCCGCACTTCGCTCCGTGATGCGGGCCGTCCGACCGGGCGAGGATGGCGAACCCGAGCTGGCCGCTGTCGAGGTGGAGGCTCGGGTGGCGGTTGCTACGGGCGGTCGCGCCATCGTGGTCAGCGGATGGCCACCCGAGCCATTCTCGCGGTTTTTCGCGAACTGTAAGCCGTGAAATTCTTTCGCTTCTTTCTCTCGCCCTTCGCGACTTGACCGACATTCCCGCATCCTCTCGTGGCTCATGGGGATGTCTTCCTGTGCGCCGCTCCCGGGATAAGGAAGCGCGATGGCCGCCCGGCGAGGACTAGAGGTCGACTCCTCCCGCAAGAAGCGTAAGGAGGAAAGGAGGAGGAAGAAAGTAAGGAACGCTGCGCGGCAAGGCGGCGCAGGATGTGTCGAGACACGCCGTGGGGCGACTTCCATCGACAACGGCGGAGTGCCTCCGCCACCCCTATGGTGGGTTTTTTCCGACCGCCGATCGGCGGCGGCCCGAGCGTGGACTCGGCCGAGGGCGGCATCACGGCCCGTGGCCACGGATCCTCGTGGGGGTGATCTTGCGCTAAGGTCGCCGCAGCTGCCTCGGTGGAGGTGGCTTCAGGAAGCGATCGGCCGACTTGACCCTTTGGCGGGGGCGGCAAAGAGGGCGCGTGCCACGCACCCGCCGCCTTGTAAGTGTATTATTATTTTATTTTTGGAGCATTTTTCTTTTTGGCAAAGCCGCCGAGCGACTCTTGAATCTTTGCAACGCAGCGCTTATACTGGGTGATCGTGGGCGTGCCACATCGCCCCGCAAGTAACGGCGCCGTGATTTCGGTGACCCGGTTGGGTCGGCGAAGGTCGCGCGCGTCGGCCCGAGGGCGCGCCGCCGAGGGGACAGAGCCCCACCCGAGGTCGTGCCCAAGAAGAACTTCCGCGCCCGGCGGGGACTCCTCCGACGACGTGATCGCCGCTTCGAGGATGAGACGATGGCGCTGCCGGTGATCGCGCCACCGTGGCGAGCCGGCGACGGAGGTGCCCGACCCTTGTCCCGTGGGAGGTGCCGACCGATGCCCTCAGCGCAGTCGCCGAGGGGATTTCAAGGGTTGACTCGCCACCCTTGCCCATGGTGCTTTGGACGGTGGCGCCCGCCCGAACGGCGAGCGGAGGCGCGCCACGGTGTAATTCCCGCCGGGCATCATGGGTGAGGCGGAGGAGAGCGAGTGGGCCACCCTTCTAAGGCGCTACCGACGCCGGCCGAGATAGGCGATCCGCGAAGGTCTAGCCCTTGCTCAAGTCTTCCACCGTATACCGGATATGATGGTCGGGAGTCCACCACGCCTGTAGGTCACCAAAAGTTCGATTCGCTGCACATTTTTTATAGTTCTTCCGCGCGACTAACGGAGTGTCCACATTTTTGCAAAGACTTGCGGATCGCCGTGCGTCAGTCGAGCTCTCGCAGCCTCAGACGATCAAGGGCGGCAGCGGAGGAGTGCATCGGTGCGCTTGAGTGCGCGCTTAGCCCAGAGGCCTCGCGCATTAGGCGGCCGGAGGCGGTGGTGATCCGCCAAGGATTTGAAGAGGCCACAAAGGCCCTTCATGATGAGCGCCAGGAGCCAAGGCTTTGAGGGCGAAAGTGGCGAATCGAGTCCTCCCGATGGAGGTCATCGAGGCCAAGGATGCCGCCGTTGCCGCTGAGGATCGCGCAGACGCAGTAACACGCCCGCGACCGAGCGAACAAGGCTCGGGGGACGCCGCCTGAGTTCGCCCGAGCGCGATCGCCGTATGAGCCGCCGAGCCAAGACTTCATACGAGGCGCCAAGTCGGAAGCCGCAATCACCAACTCGCGCCGTAAGTGTCTCAATTCTTCAATTAAGTTTGGGGTGCGACCACGTGGCGAACTTATCCAAAATCTCCGCACCGCAGAGGCGCAGAAGAATCGGAAGGCCGCCGTGGAGGCGCAGAGAACGGCTTCGCCGCCCACGATGTGGCGATCGTGGCCCGGACGAGGCCCGGCGGCGCTGAAGGTTGCCAAGACGGCCGGGCCGAGATGAGCGCCGAGCCGAGGCCTCCGCAAGGCCGGCCGGGAGGTCTCGCGATCGCATCCTGAGCCGGGCAGCCCGAGTGCCCTTGCCCTCGCTACCGCCCGAAAGCCGACCAGAGAAGAGGCGGTGGTCACCGGCGCCGCGCTTGAGCTTCATCGGCGCCGTCAACACCATCTCGCATTACGACGGCATCGACTCGCGGTGGTGGGGAGCGGCGAGCCGGAACCGGATCGACGAGGAGATCGACGGCTCGAGCTCTTGGTTGAACCGCGACGCCCGAGATCGCCACCAGATCCCGCCGCAGCCGCCTCCGAGGAAGCCGAGGCACCAACTCTCCGCCGCCACGGCCGCCTGTCAAGAAGAGTAGAAAAAGTTAGCTTTATCCTTCTTAGATTGTAAAGACCGTTATTTAAACAATCTTGAAATTATCAAGTCCTTAATCGCCCCTCGCCCTTTTTCGTATTTAGGATGAGCGCTTGGTCGACCATAGCCCTAAGGCCGCAGGGCCACTTATGCGTAGGTCGGGTTGTTTTGGGAGGAGCGAGGTGGATTGAGACTTGGCTATGCAAATGTTAGGCGCACTTGTGAGGGATAGGAGTGTTCTAGACCGCCAGGATCTTTCCACTCGGGCACTTCCTTCTTCCGCAAAGTGCTACTTAGCAACCGTAGCCGGGCGAGGCCATAACACTTGGGTTGAGAGGGTTACCGCCGGATGGACCTCATGACCACCGGTCACGTACCCTCATAAGCGCGTGGGATAGCTGAGTTCGTGGGGGGGAGTGTTCCTCGCCGACCCAAAGGTCACTCCACTCGGTACTTCCTTCTTCCGCGGGTGTTAGCAACCATAGCCGGGGGCGAGGTCGAGCACTTGGGTCAAAGGAGTTACCGCCGAAGGACCTTGTGGTCGGTTGGGTCATCAACCCGCGCAGTGCCGACCGAGCACCTGAACGGGCGCCGAAGGCAGCCCCCTAGTGCCGCACGCCACCACTGTGCTCGGAAGGAAGAAGGTAAAGAGCATGCTAGGAAGAGGAAAAGAGTTTAGGATAGAATCGCCTTAACTTTTCAATGTTCCGCATTAGGAGGATGCGACCATCGGCGCCTTGAGTCGGAAGGTGCCAGCCGGAGAACTTCCACGACGGTGAAAGGACCCTCCCTGGGGGCGCGGCTTGTGCTTATCTTTGGTTGTCCGACCCGACGCAGAACCAAGTCACCAATACCAAGGATCGCCCTCGAACTTGGCGGCCGTGGTAGCGCGCAGGCTTGCCGATATCCGCCGACCGCAGACGGCCACGCCGCGCGCCTCGCCGAGCCGGTCGATGGCGCCTTGTTGCGCAGGCGAGCCCCGAGCCTCATCAAGGCTTGCAATCTCGGGAGCCGATTCCGTGTCAATGGCAAAACGGCTTGGCCACCAACACCATAAAGAAGGGTGTGAACCCGGCCGCCGGCTCGGCGTGGTCCGCAGACTCCAGAGCACGAGGGCAGCTCGGCTACCCAAATACCGCGAAATGCTTGAGCCGACTGAAGATCCGCGGCTTGAGTCCTTGAAGGATCATGCCGTTAGTGCGCTCGACCTGGCCGTTAGTCCGCGGATGGGCTACTGCTGCCCAATCGACACGGATGTTGAAGTCGTCACAGAACTCGAGAAATTCCTTCCCCGTGAACTGTGTTCCGTTGTCGGTGATGATGGAGTTTGGGACTCCAAACCTAAAAACGATGTCGCGGAAGAAGATGGCCGCTTGTACCGACGTGGCGCCACGACCGCTTGGCCTCTATCCACTTGGTGAACTTGTCTACCGCGACGAGTAGGTGGGTGAAGCCCCGGTGCTTTCCGAAGGTTCGACCAAATCGAGTCCCCGACGGCAAAAGGCCACGGATGGGGATCGTCTCAGAAGCTTGGCCGGGCGGATGCGTCACGAGCAAAGAATCGCATCCTTCGCAAAGCGCACGATATGCTCGGCGTCCGACACAATGTTGGCCAAGAAAAACCTTGTCGAAAGGCCTTTCCACAAGAGATCGGGTGCTGCGTGGTGACCGCAGACTACTGTATGTCGCCCAGCCACTGCTTTCCTTGGTCGGTCAAGATACATTTTTGGAGGACCCTGAGGGACTCCTTTGTAGAGGTCCGGGCCGATCAGACGAAGGATTTTGCTCGCGGGCGAGGCGCCGGCCCCTCGGCCGGTCGGGGAAGTGACCCGTCCACAAACGGCCGATGTAGGGCCTCCTCCAATCGGACTCAAGCGCTAGCACACCGCGGCAGATCCGGCCAAGTCTCACGCCGATCGCGCTTCGGTCGGGCGACCGCGGCCGATTGGTCGGTGGCCGCCACCGCCGAGTCCACCGACAAGGCCGCAGGAGGTCGAGACGAAGATCCCGGGGACAGGCTCTCTGCTGGAGGCAAGATTGGCCAGTGATCGGCCTCGCCATTGTAGCGCCGGTAGCTATGGTGAAGCTCGAAACCCTTGAACTGCTCCTCGAGCCGGCGCATTTCGACAAGACGCGGCCATGCGGGCGCCTCGGGCCCGCAGCCTTCATGACTTGGTCGACGACAAGCTTGGAGTCCCCGTGGACGAGCCGGCGAGCACCGAGGTCGGCAGCGATCCGAGACCGCTGACGAGCCTCAGACTCGGCAATGTTGTTGGTCGCGTCGAAGAGCAACCTAATGGCGATTGCTCTGCTCCCGAGTGGGAGATGATGATTTACTCGCGCCGCGCCATTCTTGGTGTAAGACCCGTCAAGTACATTGTCGAAGACTCGGGTCTTCGACCACCGTGGTGCTCGGCTTGGTCCACTCGGCGACGGTCGTCGGCGAGCTCGCGACTTGATCGCCGTCCGAGGGCGATATTATGCCATGGCCGCTAAGCTCGAGCGCCCATTTGGCTATCCTTCCTGAGGCATCGCGATTGTGGATGATCTCGCCTAGTGGGGACGTGGTCACCACAGTGATGGCGTGTTGATCGAAGTAGTGAACGAGTTTCCTCTTTGCGATGAGCACCGCGTGAGTAACTAACCGACTGTGGTACCGAGTCTTGACTCGAAAGTACCTCACCGATGAAGTAGACCGCCGTTGTACCTTGAGCTCACGGCCTTCTTCCGCCGCTCCACCACGAGGGCCGCACGACGACTTGGGTAGTGGCAACATGTAGAGGAGCAGATGGTTCACCCGTGCCGGGCGACCAGATCGAGGCGAGGACAGAAGGCCTTCTGCGGGTGAGGGCCTCCCGAGCCTCAGGTGTCCAAGCTGAAGCGGTCGGATTTCTTGAGCAGCCTGTAGAGCGGCATTCCGCGTTCGCCGAGGCGAGACACGAAACGGCTCAAAGCCGCCAGGCATCCGGTCAGCCTCTGGACCCCTTTGAGGTTGCTGACCGGGCCCATCCTTGCGATCGCCGAGATCTTCTCCTGATTGGCCTCGATGCCTCGCCCAGAGACGATGAAGCCTAAGAGCTTTCCTTTGGGGACCCCGAAGACGCACTTCTCTGGGTTGAGCTTTATGCGAAACCGTCGAAGGTTCGCGAAAGTCTCTTCTAGGTCGGCGATAAGGTCGTCAGCCTTCCTGGTCTTTACGACAATATCGTCGACATATGCCTCAACGCTGCGGCGATCCGGTCATTGAAGCACGCTTGCATACATCGCCGGTATGTAGCGCCCGCGTTCTTCAGCCGAAGGGCATTGTGACATAGCGAACGAGCCGAACGGAGTGATGAAGGAAGTCGCGAGTGGTCGGACTCCTTTAGCGCAATCGTGATAGCCCGAGTAGGCATCCGAAGGAAAGAGACTCGCACCCAGGTGGAGTCGATGACTTGGTCGATGCGAGGTAAGGGAATGGGTCCTGGGGCATGCTTTGTTGAGACTCGTATAGTCAACACACATTCTCCATTGCCCGCTCTTCTTTTTACAAGTACAGGTTGGCTAGCCACTCGTGGTGGCGCACCTCTTTATTTAACCCCGCCGCCAAGAGTTTGGCGATCTCCTCCCCTATAACCTGCGCGCTTTCCTCGTCGAGCGGGCGCGGCGTTGGGCGACCGGCTTTGAGCCCGGTCTGACGCTCAAGGAGTGCTCGGCGACCTCCTTTGAATGCCCGCATGTCGGAGGACCTCCATGCGAAGACATCTTTGTTAGTGCGGAGGAAGTCGACGAGCGCTTCCTATTTGGCGGGAGCGTGGCTCGACCAAGACGGTCTTGGTCGGATCACGTGGATCGACCGTGACCTCCTTCGTGTCCCTGGCGGTTTGAAGGATCCCGCCCCGATTTCTCGGATTCGTGACGGACTCGCGCTTCCTTCCCGAGCTTGTTGAGTTCCGCAGAGGCAACGATCGCCGAGGCGAGCTTCGCACCGCCGCGCCGCAGCTTGAAGGCAGCCGGAAAGACGATGCCGCGGTGATGACTCCATGCGGTCCGCATCTTCATCTTGAGGTAGGCGAGGTGGGGATCGCCATGAACTTGGCGTAGCATGGCCTCCCAGATGGCGTGGTAGGCGCCGGGAAATCCACGACCTCGAAGGTGAGGGTCTCGGTGCGGAAGTTTCCGGCTCCCGAAGGTGACGGGCAGTCGACCGCCGAGCGGATGGGCTTGTTGGCCCGGATGACGCCATGGAAAGGTGCCTTGCTTGGCGGGAGGCTTGAGCGCGGACCCCATAGCGTCGAACGCCTCAACGTAGAGGATGTTAAGGCCGCGCCCCGCCCATCAAGACCTTCGTGAGGCGCTCGTTCGACGACGGGCCGACCACTAGCGGTACCTCCCGGTGGACGCGATCGGGTGATCGGTCCGATCAAAGGTGATCGGAACTCCACCACCGAAGATATTGGGGACGCCCGCGCGACGGTGTGGACCTCGCGGTGAGCGAGCTTGAGTCGACGCTTGTCGGCGAGCAAGCCGGTCCTCGAAGATCATGAGGCGCCCGTCGGGCTCGGGAACTCGCCGTCGCCTTCTTCTCCGCCGTTCGCGGGGCGCGGCGGCTTCTTTCCTTTGCTCCGCGCGTGGTGGGGACGCTAGAGAGATAGCGCCAGACTTCGCAGCCCGGTACTTGTGCTTGACGGAGAACCCATGGTTCGCATGGGCCGCCCATCAATTTCGGCGGTCGGGGCGACGGCCGGCGCGCTGCCGCTTGCGGTGGTCGACCGTGGCGACCACTTGGGTCTCACGGACCGCTTCCCGTGCCGCCTCCGCTTGTCGAGCGGTCCGAGGAGACCC
This sequence comes from Otatea glauca, assembly GCA_036346275.1. NCBI lineage: Eukaryota > Viridiplantae > Streptophyta > Magnoliopsida > Poales > Poaceae > Otatea > Otatea glauca. Next base: position 1,274,013 of record CM070712.1, read on the forward strand.
GTTTGGGCGCCGGCTCTCGCTGGGCCTTTCCTCCTTCGAAAATAGCCCCTACGGCCTCCTCGCCGGAGGCGTGGTTGGTGGCGATGTCGAGGAGTTCCTTGGTGGTCCTGGGCTTGAGGCAGCCCAGCTTGTGCACCAAGGCCTTGCAGGAGGTGTCGTAGATGAAGGCTCCCACGACATCGGCGTCGGAGATGTCGGGAGCTGTTGCACCGGGCGGAAAACCGCCGATGTAGTCCCGAGGTTTCCACGGCTGCAGCTTGCAGCCCTTCAGTCTCAGAGTTTCTGTGGCGCCAGGTGCCACGAAAGTTACCGACGAAGAGATTCTTCAAGTCAGCCCAGTTCCTGACAGTTTTTGGCGGCAGGTACTCGAGCCAGGCTCGAGCCGAGTCCGCGAGGTAGATGGGGAGGTACTGGATGATGAAGAGATCATCTGTCGCTTCCCGGCCGCATGCGAGCCGGCAATCTTGAGCCGACACACGGGTTGGTGGCCCGTGTACTTGGCAATGTTGGTAGGCGCCGACCGGGCGGGAAATCCGCTGGCGGATCCCTTGGCAAAAGCCCGTGGTCCGACCATCGTGGCTCGGCCGCGTAGTGGCGCCACCATCCGCAACACGTGAGTGGGCGGCGCCCCGCGCTATCTTTCTTCGCGCCGAGGGTGGCGCGATGTCGAGGGCATTACCGAGGCGCTAGCGCACCGGGTGCGTGAGGCCCGGGTGGTTCATGGTGGGGTGCGGTCTTGCCGCACCTCACCGGCTCCATGGCCGGTGCAGGGCCCGGTGGCGGAAGTAGCGCGGTGTGGTAGGAGCCGGGGCTCTGATGTCTTTGACGGCGCGCGGCTCCACCACCCGAAGGTTACGTAGGTAGCTCGCCTCCGGTTTGCGGGCTCGGAAGGCCTCGAGCAAGATTGCGCCGCAGCCCACGCTTTGGCTCGCGTGAGGAAAAAGCGGGGCGCCGGATTACGCCCCAACTCGTGGTGCTCTTGGCGCGCGCGCCGCGCGCTGCCGCCCGGCACTTGCGCGGGCTCGGCTCGTCCCGCCTCAGTCGGCTCGAGCGGCCGAGCTCACCCTTCGCTCCTCCACTCTCCGCGTTGAGCTCGGAGCTCGGCGGCGAGCTCGAAGGCTGCTCAGCGGCCAAGGCTGGTATTCCCCCGTGCCTCGGTCGCCGGACGGGGACCGTCGTGAGCCGCGGTGGCTACGACCAAATCGGCCGTGCCCGCCACGCTGCACTCGCGAGTGCGCTGCGGGCGGGATACTCGCGCCGAGCTGGGCCGTGGTCGGAAGAGTCTTCCAAAGAACTCGTGGACGGAGGTTGGCATGTAGCCGCCATCGCCACTCGATCCAGCGAGCCTACGGGGTGACATGGTCACCCGCCGGAGCCTATGGGAGTTTTCGCCGACCGGCGAGCACTCCTCGGGTTCCGGCCGGGGCTGCGGGCGCCTAAGCCGGAGCTTAGCGGCCGCCGAGAGGACGCCAAGCTCTCGGCCGGCGCTGTTTTCCGAGACGGCGGGACGAAGCGTGAGCCTCCCGTCGGGTGACGATGAAGTCGAGGGAGCCAAGCGGATCCGGTTCCCGCGCGATCATGCCGCCGCAGCGGGTGGATGCCATCGTGAGATAAACGGAATCCGAGATGGTGATGAAGACGCGAAGTCCCCTACAGGCGCGCCAACCGCCGGCGCTTTCGGGAGCGCCGGCAAGTAAATTTGTAAGTCTAGGGGTCGCGCGTTCCACTCCTCGAATGGTTAGACTCGTGAGTCCAAGATGTATCTTGGTTCGGTGAAGGTCCCTACTCCATTCGTGTGTGGTGTTGTATTACTCTTGGCAGTACGTATGATCGCACAAAGTTTTACAAGCGAGAATGCCAATGGCTTAGCGAGAGGGTTTGATAGCGCTCTCTCCCTTTCTTGTTCTTGCTCGTTGCCCCTCGATCGCTTAGCCCCGCCTCCTTTTATACGTAAGGAAGGCGGTTACATCGAGAGTTAGGAGGAAAGCGAGCGACCTCGCTAGAGCTCCGGTCCCTTCGTCACGTGGATCGTCGCCACCGCCTTGCCCATGCCGGGTTGGTAGCCTTGGTGGTCGTGGAGGTTAGGTATTTCCGAAGTAGCGACTTGCCCTCTGTGGTCCTTGCGAATCCGACGCCGAGATGCGTGGCGTTGCTGGTGCCGCGGGAGGAGCGTGCGCCGTCTTTATCACGTGGATCGTTGATGGGGCCGAAGCTTTGTCTTCTACATCACCGATCTTCTTGGGAAGGAGCTACCGCCTTGTATAGTCGCCCGATTGACCTTATTCGAGGGTACGTGGCGGTAGGCGGTGAGGACTGACACGCGGCACTCGGCGCTTGTCACCTTGGTTTGGTTGGAGTCGGAGATCCCGCCCGCCAAGATGGGGTCGAGGCGCCGTCCGTCGGATTCGCTTCCCTGGCGGTCGGGAGCGGATGCCTTGCGCGGTCTTGCGAGCGATTCGGTCGGCGCGGGCGGGCGCGCGCTGTTGGGGTATCCTTTTTATTAGTATTCGTCAGAAAGGTTGCTAGACCCATGGCTGTATGCTAAGCTTAGCAAATGTGACTTTGGAAGGAGAAAGTTGAATTTCTTGCCGAAGATGTCCGCTAAAGGAGTTATCGTGGATCCAACGGTGCGATGTTACGTGGGAGCAGCCGAGACCGCTTAGGCAAGTAGGAGAAGAAGTGTGCATGGACGCCGCAGGTGCGAAAAGAGTTTTCGTGATTGAGGAAACGCTTTGACGATAGCACCACCTTAGTGTTGTCGATGTGCAAACGCAGCTTGTGATATATACTATGATGCCTCAAGACAAAATCTTGATGTGTGTTAATGCAGAAAGGTAAAGTTGTTGCCTATGCGTCGTGACGCTTGAGGCCACATGAAGAGAACTATACTACGCATGAATTGGAAATTGCTACCGTAGTGCATGCTTTGAAGTTTTTGCGTCATTATATTGCTGGAGATATGTACAGACCATAAGAGTTCGGAGTACAGACTGGAATATGGAACGAAGAGGATGATTGGAGTTGATTAAGTATTATAAGGTTGGGATCCGTTATCATCCTGGTAAGGCTAATGTGGTATCCGATGTCTTAAGTTGTGAAGGCCATCGTGCTAGTACACCGATATCAAGTGATCAATCGAAACTGTGCAAGATGTTTTAAAAATTGAAATTAGAAGTGGTTTACTTTCCAAGGATTTATAGCTGCGTTGGAAGTTAAGCCAAGGCTTGGAGATCGGATCAAAGTGGGTCAGAAGGATGGAGGTTTAGCTGAGGATTTTACCGTGGATAACCAAGGAACCACACAGTTTAAAGGTCAAAGCTATGTATTGAATAAGAAAGAGATTAAACAGTTGATTTTGGAAGAAGCTCATGATTCTGAGTATTCAATTCATCCAGGAAGTGCTAAGATGTACCAGGATGTGAAAGAGAGATTTTGGTGGCCTAATATGAAGCGTGAAGTAGCTGAGCATGTTGCTTTATGCGACGTATATCAGAGAGTAAAAGCCATGCATCAAAGACCCGCTGGTTTATTGCAGCCGTTGAAAATTCCGGAATAGAAGTGGGAGGAAATCGAATGGACTTTATCACCGGTCTACCTAAGACTCGTAGAGGTTACGATTCCATTTGGGTTATTGTGGATCGTCTAACCAAGGTCGCCTGCTTTATCCCAAGAAAGACCACTTACTCGTGAGATCGCTTAGCGAGTTGTACATGTCAAAGATTGTATGTTTGCATGGAGTGCCCAAGAAGATTGTGTCGCATGAGGTACCCAATTTACCTCAAGATTCCTAATAAGTTGCACGGCCATGGGAACTCGTCTGAATTTTAGTACAAACATATCACCCGCAGACATGATGGTCGATCGAAAGAGTAAATCGATTTTAGAGGATATGTTGAGAGCTTGTGCTTTAGCTTATGCTACGTCATGGGATAAAAGTTTGCCATATGCGTAATCTGATTATAATAACAGCTATCAAGCTAGCTGCAGATGTCACCGTTTGAGGCGTTGTATGGGCGTGCTTGTCGTACCCCATTAAATTGGAACGAGACAGGAGAACGTTTGGTTTTTGGGCCAGATATTCTCGAGGAAGCCGAAAGTCAAGTCGTAATGATCAGAGAGAGGTTGAATATAGCACAGTCAAGACAGAAGAGTTACGCAGATAACCGTCGCCGAGATTTGAGTTTGAACCAGATGATCATGTGTATCTCAGGGTTACCCCTCTTAAGGGCATTAAAAGATTTCACGTTAAAGGGAAGCTTGCACCAAGATATGTTGGTCCGTTCAAGATTCTGAACCGTCGAGGAGAGGTAGCGAATTAGTTGGAGTTGCCTCAGTCCTTGGTAGGAGTGCATGATGTATTCCATGTGTTGCAGCTTAAGAAGTGTCTCAGAGTGCCAACAGAGCAAACCCCGTTGGATGCAATAGAGCTGCAAGAAGATTTGACTTACAAAGAGCAACCGGTCAGAATTTTGGATGTTATGGAGCGCAAGACCAGAAACAAGTCTATTCGCTTTTGCAGAGTTCAGTGGAGCAATCATTCCGAAAGCGAAGCCACTTGGGAGCGAGAAGAAGATTTGAAGTCAGAATTTCCGAACCTATTCTCTAGTTAGCCCTGAATCTCGGGTCGAGATTCTGTTAAGGGGGGAAGGTTTGTAACATCCCAAAATTTGGCTTAATTAAGTTTTTATTTCTTATTTGTGCATTTATGATTTTCTGGAATTTATTTGGATTTTTCTGGATTTATTGGAATTAATTTTAAATCAAGTTTATTGCCTCTTATTCAAATCTATTTAAATTTATACAAAGTTAAAATAAAGTTTTGCCGAAAATATTTTATTTGAGTCCATAATGTCTCAAAGTATTTTTGAGATTTTTCTTGGATTTTTCCCAATAGTTTTATTGCTTAAAATAAATAAAATGAATTTCTGGAATTATTTTAAATGGAAAAACCTTTTAAAATCTGCATGAACAGTAGTGGGCTTGGCCCATTTTCTGTGCGTGGTGGGCCTTGAGCGCGTGGCCCGTTTGGCCCGAGTCCTTGAGGGGTGGTTGATGGCCATTGGTTCGACATCGTCTTTGTCCACATTGTGCCGCGCGTGGCGAGAGCATCCGGCCGTAGGATCGTGATCGTATGGTCCAAAGTGGTCATGCCCTCGTAACCCTAGTTGATCGTGGCCGTCAATCGGACACGTGGGCGGTGAGAGGAGTTCGTCTCCGTTGCGTCGCCGAGTCCGAGTTCTTCACGAGTTCGCGCCGCGTCGACTTAGGTCGTTGTTTGCGCGTCCGTGAGCACTATATAAGCTGCTACCCGAGGCCGTGGACTCGTCGCCGTCGCCGCATCTTTTCTCTAAAGCGCCGTCGCGGTGGAGCCCTCGTGGCAACCGCTAGACCTCGCCGCGGTTTGTGGAGTGCGCCGCGAAGTTTTGACCGAGAACGCCGCCGTCGAGCCGTTCTCCGCCGCGTTAGTTCCGGATCTGGGTTCACCGAGAAGCTTTGCGTCCGAATCGGTAAGGTTTCGTCGCCGAACATCGCCGAATGCCGTCGGGTTCGCTATCTTCTCCACGTCCGATATAGCCTAGTGGCGGCGCCGCCATTGTCATCAGGCGAACCATGGGCCGTCCGATCAGTAGCGGAAGGTTGAAGATCCGCCACGCTGCGAGCAATCGGGGCCATCCGATCGCTTCCTCGGGCGATTGAACCGCGAGTGGCGGCCAGATTGCGCCGCGTGTCGCGCAGAGCCCGAGGCGCCGGCCGAAGTTCACCGTGAGTGGCGCGGGCCGTGGACCCACCCATACGCCCGGCACGTGTCGCCGCCTGATTGGTCCGGTCGCGCGGCGCCATGATGACGCCACGCTTGCGCAATAATCTGTTTTCGATTTAAAAATAAATCTGTTAAATTCGAATTTCGATTTTCTCGATTTGATTTATTTCAAACTTCAAAAGGCTATATCTTTTGCATCGTAACTCGGATTTGAGTGATTCCAGTTTCTAAAAATTTGTAAAATTGAGATCTATTTAATGGTGAATTTTAATTGATTTTTGGAGTTCATTTGCTCTCTGTTTTGGTATTTATTTGCTTTTCTCCTTCGGTACGCGTAGACGTTGAATTGTGCGACGCTTCGGAGGAAGATCCAGCAACTCAAGAGCAAGTTCCAGAACCAGATCAGGACCTATTCCAAGGCAAGTTGTGCTTTGATCATGTTGAACCCATGTTTATAAAATTGCTATGTTTATTTTACCCTATTGCATATATTTCAAATATACAATTGTTTCAAATTAGATTGGGTTTAGCTAATATACCAGATTGATTTATACCCTACCTTGTCATTGTATGCCATGATTCATTGTCACCCTAGATTGGTTGAATATAGTTGATTAATAATTATAATCAACATTGGAGGTTAGTCCGTATTAGTTGCTTAGCCATGCCACGTCATCACATGTGTCAGAATCATTGATAATTAATCTTGATTAATGGAATATGGAACAATGTTAAGAACTTGTGTGTCATGTGGAATCACACGATGAGATTGAGTTGTTGTGGCGAGTCATGTCACGCAACGATGTTGAATTGTTGATGGCACGTGGTGCTTGGTAATCAACTGGGTGATAATAACTTAGATTGGGGCAAGTGACAAGGGGCGAGTATGCCAAGGTGGGCCCAATGGGTGGAGGGTATGTGGATGTCTTGCCTTGATCACCCTAAGGACTTAACCTTGCAAGCCTTTGACCTGAGTCAATCATGCAACCACATGTTGTAATGGGACAGCCTAGCTGATTAATTTGTAATGCCTTAACTTGGTACTATCATTGGTGGTGTGAGTTCCCGAGTTATGGTGTAATTCACATGGCGCAAGAGGGGGGCCCTGGTTGTGGTTTTCAGACCCACCGTGTTGAAACCTTAACGGTAGTACCGGGTTAAGTCGAGCATTGTAAAGGCTATGTCATGATTTCTCCGCCAAGACACCAAAGGAAGTGTGCTAATGGCCAAAGCGCAAAGAGAATATCATGCCGTGTGGGTAAAGTGCATAACCTCTGCAGAGTGTGAAACTATTCGGATAGCCGTGTTTGTGTATTGAGCAATGCTCGGAATTACAGATTAAGGGTTAGCTTAATTAAAATGAACAACTTGGTTGGGATGGCGAAATGCCATATGGAAGATGGAATTTGACTTAAGATTGGAAACTTGGTTTACTTGAGAAAAGCTGAATCTATCATTATTGTTATTTGTTTTACCGTCTTTACAATCTATTTATTGTATTTGTTCGTAAATGCTGCTCTGTTGCAAAATAGCCATGATAGCCTATCCTTTGGAATAAGCCTTGCATATAGTTACATAGAATTGCATTCTGTGCACAACTTGTTGAGTGCTTTAAGTACTCACCCTTGCCAACAATAACATCACCAGTTGAAGAGTCTACACCAATGCTGGAGGAAAGATTCCAGGAGGAGACGAATGTTTAGGGCGCAAGCCTTGTCAGTTGCCTGTGGTATACTGAGGGGTTACCTACGTTTCCATTCCGCTGCAGTTTAATATATTATTCAGCCTTGCGAGGCATAGTCATGTAAGTGGACCATAAGGTCATTCAACCAATAGTATGTATCATATGATGTCTTTCATAATATTTTCGCTATGTATGATTGTGATATTTACTTATGTTGAGCCTGTGTGCACTAGCGTGATCCTGGACTAGTGCAGTATACACAGAGGGTCCGGATTTGCATATTCGGGTCCCGACAGTCATCGATAAGCTGAGAAACAGAAAGCAAATTATACTACAGCTTACTCACTAAGGCAACGTCTTTAAGAATGAAATTGTCATTAATGCAGACGGTACCTTTGGCATGACTCTACCTGATGAAGCATCCTCAAAAGTGATCAACTCATCATCGAGGGCTCGGACTAGGGAAGAGAACCAACGAGAGTCTCCGGTCATATGACAAGAACATCCGGAGTCAACAATCCAAACCTCTCTCTTCCCCATCCGACAAACCTGATCAAGACACAAGAGAGAGAGAGAGATGACTCAGTACTGGGATAAAGTGAAGATCTGGAAACCCAATACTGAACCACATGACGTCTCAAAGTACCAGCCACAAAAGAAGAAGACTGAACTCTAGTGTCTCTCTGACGCTCAACTCTCACAAGATCAGAAACATCATTAGCAGAAGATCTAGGAGCTATAACTGGGTTGGCCCGTCGTGGTGCAAAGGGCAGACCATCCCAGTGAGGCTGCATGAATCTCCTACCAGAAAATACCTCACACCGCTGATATCTACCTCGATGGGAAGAACGAGAAATATTAAGAGAACAGCGGAGAAACTGGCCACGAGCAGGTCTAGGATGAAAACTCGACTATACAGCATGAAAACCGAATCCTGAATGCTGCACAAAAACAGGCGACTCTCTAACCTGTCTAGAAGCAGTGAGGGCCTTTAGAAGTAGTCAGAGTTTGGGGATAACCCTGAATACCCCTAAGAGCAGCAACACACTCACGCCTTGTGATCTTGGCACGCTTGAAACAGAAATCTACTAGATGCCCATCCTTCTGACAGAAGGTGCATTTATGCTTCGCCTTGCTAGAGGAAGAAGCAGTAGGAGGTGCAACCTTCTGGTCAGAAATCCCATAGATAACCCCACCAGGCCTAAACACAGTGGTTCTCACCCAGGGAGCTACCACGATCTCACCACTCTTGGATCCACGCACAATGGTGGGAGGATGCGGCCTAACGTGCTCGAAGTAGTCAAACTGTAATGACCCCCATTTTCACATAAATGCAAAAATGGAAATCTCATGTGCAAACAGTACTAGTCCCATGATCAGTAGCTAGTACGCACATTTACAACAATTGGAATCACAACCATACATCATTTTATTAAGGCGGAAGCTAATTTATATAATAATCTTACAATTCAGAGTTTATAGCAGCAAAGAAGCAAAGTCTTGTAGTTTGCCCATCCAATCCCTCAGGCAACTGACAAGGCATAATCCCTAGAAATTCATCGTCAATATCCCGAATCCTGCGACAATTATGTTTCGTCGAGCTAATCCGATTCTTCACCTAAAAACAACAATTAAGCAAGGGTGAGTACTTTCGTACTCCGCAAGACTTTTGCAAATCCTATGATATATGCAAGTCATTTCAAAGGAAAGGCTAGTACGGTTAGTTTGCATAAAGCTGATTTGAAATATAATTACAGAATAGTAGATTGCAAAACGGAATTTAAGTAAAAGCAATTTAATACTGAAAGTAACAGAATGTAAACATAAATAAATCTCATGTACCTGGGTATCCTGACCATATCCACAAAACCAGTTCTACTGACACCCAGTAGAATTCACCAACACACGGTAGAAACCGCATTTTATGAAAATAACAAAACTGCTAACTATGTGATGACTTTACCAAGTTCCCATAACCGCGGGTACGGCTAATCGATTAGTTTTACACTCTGCAGAGGTGTACATCTTTACCCACAAGTCATGACCTTTTCCTTTGCCGCATGGTTCACGCACCTTTGGCGTAGTGGCGTAATGTTCATGACGAAAACCTTTACATTACCTAGGTTAACTTTGCACCAGCTCGGGACGTTAAACCCATACTATGGCGTAAGAACTCGAGCATAGAAATGATGGAACTTCCCAGTACGGCGTACACCGTGTATCGGTAAACGTTTGATCCATGATCACCTCGGTGTGGGCGCCCTTCGAGCAATTCATTAAGAAACAAACATCGCTCCAACCTTCCAAAGTGCGAGTTAAACTAGATAACTTAATCGGTTTAAGGCTGTCCCATACCAGCACTTGTGGTTGTACGGTAATTCTTGGCCTGAAAACAACCCATAGTTCGGTCCTTAATCCGACACGGGCAATAATCTCCACCCTACACTACGTGCAAAGACATGCACATTCGGCTATTGCCAATAATTGCCCGCATCTAAACCATAGTTTTATTTTCATTTTTCCAACCAAAATACCAACCACAAAAATGGTCATACCCAATTAAATGTCATATCCAAAGTCTTTAACCATGTCACAGTTTTATGTTCATTTAAGCTTGGCTAAGCATGTCACTAAATGTGAGTAACTCAAATTGACATCATGTATTGTCTATGCTATTCTAGGGTTATCAAGGTTCACAATTTTCTACTTATCAAGGAAGTTCTATAAGTCTACTGGTACAACTACCAATACCCATAACATAGCAGACTTTAGTAAAATAAAGTATACAGTAAAACATTTAATGAAAACATTTATAAAACTGGGATCAATATGATCAAAGGGGGTGCTTGCCTTGCTTATTTATTGCTTACGACGAAGACGAAGCCACGGTTGACGGAGGCAATGACGAAAGTAGCGACGTCGGATTCTACACGTCGTTCAATCGGAAATATAGCAAATATTCAACTTTAATAAGGGCAAAAAGAAAACAGACAGAAAACCAAATAAAGATTCATTAAAGAAAACAGGAATATTTTAGGGTTTAAGTCGCACGGTTCCACGTATTGTTTTTCAGATAGATAAGTATTCAAAAGTTAAGGTCTTTATGATATCAAAGTATTATTTATTTTATAGATTATCTATTCTTGATTACGAATTCAAGAGGCTAAAATTATGAATTCTTGCATTTATAACTTCGAATTATGGATGCTAAAATTATTTGGATTAATAGAATTAACATATTAGACAATTGAGCTGGAAACTATAACTGAATAACACTTAATCCTTTTTAATTGATTTTGCATAAGAAGTGACTTGGAATATGTTAGATCTATTAAGCTAGGTTACTGGATTTATTTATGGTTTTTAAGAAGGTTCTGGTGATACAAATTACATATTTGTTTATTATTTCAAGGTTTGCTTATATAGTTGAGTTCACAAAACATAATACTTAGGGTTATTTGGCTATTAGGATTTATTTGCAAAACATGATGAAATAAGATCATTTCTTCAAAATAGGATAGTCTATGCTTTGAAGAACATTTCTAAGTTAATTTCATACAGTTTAGGTTACCAGGACTTGGTTTTATCAAATTTGAAGTTAGCTTGTGAAAGGTACACTATTTGGGTTATACAAGTATTGAAGTTAGAATTATTTGGTTAAGTGTTAATTATGATTTTATTGCAATGATTCTTGCTTTTCATTAAACATACATATATATATTTTCTACACATGCAGGGTTTATGATTTTAATGTAATTTAAACTCGTGCATATATGATATTTCATTACAAACATTACAATAGTGTCATATTATTTCTTCTGATACCTACTCATATCTTTTGCACAACTATTAGATACTTTTTATACGCATATATTTATTGCTACAGATTATTATATGCAATTATACACATATATACCCTTTTCCATTTGGATCATTTACTATTCATAAAACAAATCTAAATCAAGTTCATACTTTACTGGTTTCAGCATGATAAGGTAGTCTTCATGTATTTGGAAATCAATTTGACTTAATTTAGATTTCTTTTGCACCAAATATGCGTTTTCGAATATTTATAGAATTGAAATCAATCTCTAATGGAAAATGATTCAAATAAAGTTAGAACCTAAATATTTTTATACATTTGAGTTTCTGGTAACATAAGGAATCCATTAAAATTGGTTTCACTCAATTCTAAGTTCTTTTGCAACATTTTTATATCTAGCACATCTCTAGGCCTTCTATTCAAATTTGAATTTCAAATTTACCCAGAGATTATTTTCAAAATATTATTACATATTCTGAAGGTACTGAATTTATCATGAATTTAGAAATTTATTTCATCTCATTTGGAGCTAAAATGCAAAAGATATAATCAAATGAATGTACTAGGTTTAGGAAAATACTGAAAACTGGAAATTTACCAAAATAGGAAAGTACGCCTTCCAACTGTGAATACGCCTTCCCTTTTTGGACTCGGGCTGAGCTGAGGGGCTGACAAGGGTGGCCCGTCTGTCGGCGACCCGAGGCAAAGGAGACGGTGGCGAAGCTCACCGCAAAGAAAGGAGTACCGAGCCGCGGGGGTAGTACTGCGAGCACCAGGGGTTGACGCGCATCTAGGGGTGGAGTTGGTTTGGTCGGAAATGATCTGGTCGGCGTGCCACCACGAGGGCGCGAGCCATGGCCGTGATAAGGAGCTCGGTTTTTGCGGTGACTTACTGAAAGATGAGGCGCGCATGAGCATCAGTGGACTCGGGTGATCTCATTTTTGAATTCATACATGAAGAAGAGATGTTGAAGTGAGCCCTCACCGTGCATGGGCGGCGGCGGCGGAGGAAGCTCGATTCGGCGGTTTATCGACGAAGAAGAGCACCAAATAAGGATGGTGGTGGGTTTTAGGTGCCAGGGTGATGCTACGAGCTGAATTTATTTAGGCGAAGTTCACCAAAACGGCTAATTGAAGTTTTCCCCTTTCTTCTCGGTTGGACGCCGGAATTGGGGAAGAAGGTGGAGGCCGAGTGGAGTTTGTGATCATGACAAGGTGGGAGGTGGGTGCGAGTGCTATCCAAGTGTCCGAAGTCTTGCTTGTAAGTGGTGAGGTCGGTTCGGCATGGGTTTGAACACGGAAGAAACAATGGCGAGAACCGTCTTGTACTGGCCGAGGCTGCCGTGGCGGCAAATTTTTGGAGAAACGGCTGCTGTGGCACCCTCCCGACAAGGTTAGCAGAGTGAACTGCAAGTTGCCGCCCAATTCTTGCCATGGCAGGGAAAATCGAGGTGAAAGCTTGCGCGACAGAGAATCGGCAAAAGCGCAGATGATGCTTTGGGCGATGAACTACGGCGAGAAGGGGACAAAGAACAGAGGTGGCGGCACTGGCTTTGGTTGGCTCGGATGAGAGAATAATTATCTGGAGAATTTGCTTTGCTGCAACGGAAAGGAATGAGAGGGCAGCGCTGTGGTGAAGAAGAGGAGAAGGTGAGGCTTTGTCAGGGCGTCGCCGTGTCTGCGCAAGAGACCGAGAGGAGGGGGAGAAGAAGGAACGGAGAAGGGGCTGACGAGTGGGGCCCGGCTAGCAGAGACTGAGGAAAAGGTGGTTCGGCCTGACGTGTGGGGCCAAGTTAAGGAATGGGTCCACCTGTCATAGAAAGAAAAGGGTTGCTTCATTGAAGGTTCTGGACAGTACAGGAATAGACCCACCGATTAGGCTTGGAAACCGACTCAAGATTTTGTGATTATTTTTATGAATGTCGGCAAGGAATATATAAGGGTTCAGTAAAATTTTGAGATAAAAATATTTGATAAAAATATTAATAAAAATCTGACAATGCATGATTATCATTTTCTGCATATTCTGATTTTTATTTAATTAAGTATTAAAATCACTTTATTATTTTATGAAACTTTTTATGAATGTCTGGAAAGGTCTTATTGACATTTAATAATATTTTCAGAATTTTATAGTATATATTTTAATTTTAATAATTCTGACATTGCAATTTTCAGCTTTTCTGATTGTGTTTTTGAATTTCTAAAAATACTAAACGATGGGATAAACTCTTGATATTTTTACCAGACATATATAAGATAAGAATGTCGGTATGGTTAAAATTTTAACTCAGGTTAAGTTAAGATAACTTCTGAAGAAATCTTGCAACTTCAGATTTTTTATTATCTTTTGATGATTACAATATCTTTTCTTTATTTAATGTGTTCAGATTACTTTTGACAGCATGATAAGGTCTATGACAGTTTATAATATTTTAATACTATTTTTTTTACAGATTTTTATTGCTATTATGTTTTTATCTTTTTACTTTTACCATTTTACCATTTCAATTTATAAGACTTTTCTTTTTAAAACAAAAACTCAAGAAGAACCAATAATTCACGAAACTCAGAAAATTCAAATTCAAATTAAATATCATATATCAACTTCATTTTTATAGTTTATTTGTTTTGGAAGAAAATAGTTTTAATATTGAAATATTTCTTTTCTTTAAAATTAGAATACAAGAAAAGGAGGAAAAGATATTGTTTAAAATCAAAATCTTAATTTCAATTGAAATTTTTATTTAATTCTATTTTTAAATTTCAAACTTTTTATTTTTCAAATTTTTGAATTTTATGGGATGTTACACAAACCCTAGACCCTAATTAAATCGGCTAATCTTGGATTGGTTCAGAATGAGATTGAGATTCTTCTTGCCTCCTACAGACTTCTCAAGAGTGCTCATGAGATACTCACACTCTCGGAAGAAAGAGGCACATGAAGAACATGGCAAACAGGAAGAAGAAGAACCAGAAAGAGAAGAACTACTAGCACATGCATTTTTCTCCCTCAGCACAGCTGCCTCAACCTTGAGGACCTCTCAAGAAACACAAGGGGCATTTCTAATCCTAAGGGTTTGGGCCTCAAGCTTTGATGAGGACACCACTTCTTCAGTTCCAACCACATCACCTGCTGCTACCACACCTCCAGAAATGATACAAGGACCGATGACTCGATCTCATGCACGTGAACTGAACTATGTGATTCTCCTAAGGAATGAAGGTCAAGAAGATGGCAACAAATAAAAGGGGTGCTGCGCCACCCATCATTTGGGCTGGGCCCATGTAATAAAATCTAATTTTAGACATATTATGGAAGGTTGGGAGGAGATTTCACCCCTTCCATAGTGCTGGCCAAAATGGCCTCCCCCTCCATCTATTTAGTCGGGTTCGAGTTCCTCGCGTAAGGCGGGTTTTTCTTTGTGTTAGTTTAGCCATCACGCAAACTCTGCTCTTCAGTTGTGTCAAACGACCACCTGCGAGACAGCCTTTGAGAACCCCACTATTGAGTTGAATCAGATTACTTTTGCAGATTCATTGTTGCCTACATCTTATTCTTGCTAGTTCTTCGATTGCTCGCAGGAATTGAACCTCGTGTTCAGGTTGATCGTGCTACCCATCAAGGTCAATAACCTTCGGAGTTGGTTCAGGATTGCTAAGGCGCACACGACCTGTTCATTTGTAGTCGGATCGCGAGAGTCACCTCCACCAAAATCGAAAGTTATCTTCTCACCGAAAGATCGGGCACTCCGACTCTATCAAGTGGTATCAGATTTTAGGTTCATCGTTGAGAGTTAGTAGATCATTTCTTTAATCCCTAAAGTCCAGAAAAGGCCACATAAAAAATAGTAGTAGATCATTCGATGTCCAAAACCATTTGTACCTTGCATCTTTCTTATCAGTAATTTGCATTGTTGAATTTTCGGTTACATCGTCCTGTTGAGTTGTTGGTCTTGGTTTAGATTGGTGTTCAGTTCATTTTGTCATTGCATCTTGCTGTCGCCTTTGCATCTTCGTTGCTATCTTGAACTGCTGCAGGTTCATCATCATCCACTTTGCCAACCCTGCCACCCCATGCCACACCGCTAGCGCCTCCTGCCTCGCACAGGAAGCCAATCTCGGAGAGAAAAAAGAATAGAAAAAAAAGAGAAGAAGAAGAACAGAAAAAAAATATATAGAGAAGAAGAACGAAAAAAAATCCGAGCAGAGAAGAGCATCGTCTCTAGATTCATTTCGGTTTGAGAAGATAAGGAAAGTCTAAATCAATTTGATTTCGGTTTGGAAAGGATCAGAGGGATACGGAAAGTCTCACTATTTTTTGTTTGGCTCGGATAAGAAGGTATAGCCGTCCTCCTCTCTGGATTTGGATCCCATCTTTCTTTTGAAGTGGATTCGGAACCCCTCCGGACACCCCTGTACGAAAACAGCCATAACTTTTGCATACGACCTCCGATTGGGCTGTTCGAGTACTCAAAACGGCTAGCACAAAAAGTTACATCCAAAAATCAATAGATTTGGTTCCCAAGGCTCTGAAAAATTTGTTCGACCCTAAAAAACATCGTTTGGGGCCTCAAAACGCCCCTGGAAGTTCGGAAAATTTTGATCTTCTCCGTTTTAGCTGGAATTTTTGTTGCTGTGTCCTGGGTTTGTGTACATCACTGCCTCGTAGCCCCACCCCCATTTTGAGCCTTTCTGCTTGCTGACATTGATTAGCTTTTCATCGTTTTGGGCTAGGATCAGCAACTTTGACTAGTACTTTGAACGAATTTTCAACTTGCATTGCTAATTTGAATTGTTACTAATCCTTGCTACATATTTGAACATTCCAAGGTCCACTTATCTACAGCGAACAGACTCATGTCACCTGACAATCGCTCCATCCAATCTCCATCCGCTGGTTGCCGATCACCCTTGTGACTTGGTAAGAATTGGTAAGAGTTCCATAACGGCTTGTGAGGGTGTGACTTGACATAGCCACAACCTATTAGTTGTACGACATATACTTGTGTTTCCCTTATTTCCTGTTTTCTTTCGCTAACAATGGCAGGAACTTCGGAGTATTCAGAATCCACCACAGCACATTCTCCTCGTACTAGGGGCATTATTCAACACTTTGAACGCCAAATGCGCCTGCATACGGAAGGTGTTGAGGAGGACATCCGACAAACAAATGCGCATCTTGCTCAACTTGAGGACATCCACATCAAAACGACTACAACTCTGGACGCAATGCGGACCGCCCAAGGCGCCACCAACACTAATCTGACCACAATAGTGACACGTCTTGAGGAGATGTCACACACACTTACTACTGTTGTTCAAAGCCAAGCTGCCACAGCGACATTGCAGATCAAGGTGAGGATGCTTATGCAGGTGATACCGAGTATGATGAGCGTGTCGACTACAACGCAGCTCGAGGTCATCGACAACCACGTGTCCATCAACATGGTATGTACCGACAGCAGCATCGCTGTGAGGTACGTGCTCAGGATGATTCCTTTGCTAAGGTCAAGTTAACCATTCCTGCGTTTAATGGAAAATATTATCCGAATGCTTATCTTACCTGGGAATTAGCTGTTGATCAAAAGTTTGCATGCCATGCTTTTCCTACACATAACCAAGTTAGGGCTGCCACTAGTGAATCCACAGACTTTGCATCTGTTTGGTGGAGAGAACATTGCCACACGCATCCGAATAACATTCCCACAACCTGGGAAGCTTTGAAACTACTCATACGACACCGATTTGTTCCCTCATACTATGCTCGTGACATGCTAAATTAACTACAACGCTTATGTCAAGGTATCCCTCATACTATGCTCGTGACATGCTAAATTAACTACAACGCTTATGTCAAGGTACCAATTCTGCAGAGGAATACTTTTAGGAGTTACAAATTGGTATGTTATGTTGTGGTTTAGTTGAGAATGAAGATGCAGCTATGGTACGGTTTTTGGGTGGACTGAACCATAAGATACAGGTCATTCTTGATTACAAAGATTACAATTCTACTACTCGATTGTTCCATCTTGCTTGCAAAGCTGAACGAGAAGTGCAGGGACGTCAAACAAGGACACGAGCTAACTTGTATGCAGGTTGCACTCACTCTTAGACTCCAAGCGCTTCGCCTGCATCGGCATCGCATTCGGCTGCACTATCTCCATCCACCAACAAGCAACACATTTGTGGCGTCGACTCCACACCACGACCTTACGCGATGGGCGGGCTGCACCCGTGGATCAACACAAAATGCTTCGGTTGCTTCTACGGGACGGACCAAGGATGTCCAGTGCCACCGCTGTAAGGGCCATGGACATATCATGCGTGATTGTCCAAACAAGCGAGTGCTGGTGATACGTGATAATGGTGAGTATTCTTCAGCTAGTGATTTGGATGATGACACGTATGCCATGCTTGCTACTGACGTTGCAGAACAAGACACTGCATTTGATCATGAAGTACTTGTTGCTGCTAATGATGCCGATAAGTATTTGAGTATTGTGGTCCAACGTGTACTCAGTACTAAGATTGCTACAACAGAGCACAACCAGCGTCACAATCTGTTCCAAACCAAAGGTGTTGTAAAGGAATGATCCGTTCGCATCATTATCGATGGTGGAAGCTGCAACAACTTGGCTAGTACAGATTTGGTGGAGAAGCTTGCTTTACCTACACGACCACATCCCCACCCCTACCACATCCAGTGGCTCAATTCGAGTGATAAATTAAAGGTAACACGTTCCGTGCGGGTTCACTTTTCTATGGGTTCGTACCATGATTATGTTGATTGTGATGTTGTGCCTATGCAAGCATGTTCCATGTTACTAGGTAGACCTTGGCAATATAATACTGATTCCTTGCATAATGGTCGAACCAATCAATACTCCCTCATCTTTAAAGGAAAGAAAATTGTATTGCACCCAATGACTCCTGAACAAATTGTTAAAGTTGAACTTGCTAAGACAACAGAGACAAAAACCAGAAACATACTCTAAGTGAAAATCAGGTTGTAGCTACAGAATTCTTGCAACAAAACACCCACTATCAAATTGCTCAATCTGATTTAAAATTGAAGTCTCCTGTGTTGCTAGCTACTCAAGCTGACTTGGATGATTGTGTTGCTTGTGCTTCTGGTGGCTTTGCTCTCATGTGCACACAGGTCCTATTTTCTTTAGATGATATGCCCCCTTCTTTGCACCCTTCTGTCACTACCCTTTTGCAGGAATATTCCGATGTTTTCCCACAAGACGTACCGACTGAACTTCCACCTATCCGGGGCATTGAACATCAGATTGACCTTATTCCATGAGCATCATTGCCCAACCGTGCACCGTACCGCACCAATCCTGAGGAAACAAAAGAAATTCAACGTCAAGTCTAGGCATTAATAGATAAGGGGTGCGTTCGTGAATCTCTTAGCCCATGTGATGTTCCTGTACTCCTCGTGCCTAAGAAAGATGGTTCATGGCCTATGTGTGTTGATTGTTGTGCCATTAACAACATTACAATCCGCTATCGTCATCCTATTCCCAGGTTAGATGATATGCTTGATGAATTAAGTGGTGCTCGTTTGTTCTCGAAAATTGATTTGCATAGTGGATACCATCAGATTCCTATGAAGTTGGGGGATGAATGGAAAACAGCTTTCAAAACTAAGTTCGGGTTGTATGAGTGGTTAGTTATGCCTTTTGGGTTAACTAATGCACCTAGCACTTTCATGAGACTTATGAACGAAGTTGTAACACCCTAAAAATTTCACTAATTTAAATTTTGGAGTTATTTTGACATTTTAGAATTTTTGGAGATTTATTGAAAAGAAATTTGGATTTATTCAAATATGGTTTTTCTTGAATTTAATTAAACTAATATAAAATTTAATGCAAAGTTTTATTGGAAATATTTTATTTGAGTTCAGAATGTTCCAAAATATTTTCCAGAATTTCTCTGGATTTTTTCGGGTATTTTTGCTATTTATTTTGGCTTTGTTTATTTATCTAATTTATTTTAAATCAGAAATGTTTTAAAAATCGAGTGAACAATGTTGGGCCGAAACACTGTGCAGCCCAGCCCGCGCGCCGTCGGCCCGCGCAGCCCGCTTCGTCGCAAACCCTAGCCGCTGCGCGATTGAGCCGTTGGATCGAGATCCGGTAGTTTCCGTTGTGCCACGTCACCCGTGTACGTGCGCCATCGGATCGTCGCTGCTTGGACGGCCGTGATGGAGCCACGTCGGTCCGGCCGGGCTTAATCACCGGAGTTAACGTTGTCGAGCATTTCCGCTTGTTTCGCCGGTGTTTGCGAGCACGTCGAGGCTCTTTTAAGGGCTTCAGTTAGCGCGTCGTGCAGAGGACTTCACGCCGCTCAGTTTGACTCCTCACACGCACGCCGAGACACCCCAGAGACTCCGTACTAGCTCGCCGTAGTTGCTCGAGTGCGCCGCCGTAGTTTTTTCGCCAATTGCTTGCCGTCCGTTGAGTCTCCGCCGTCGCCGAGGCCACCGGAGTAACACTCTCGCCGAGACGCGTCGAATGCACCAGTTCTTCACACCGGAGAGACACCGTAGCATCGTCTACCGTGTCGTCTTCCCCAGCTCTGGCAACCTTCTCTTCCTCGCCGCCGTCGACAGTTCGATCTTCATCGCACGGTTCTGGTACGTCCACGTCGCTGATCCCCTTTCTTACCAAGCGTTAATCTTGACCGTTAGATCTAGATTGAACGGTGGTGATTAGATCTAGTCTCTGTAACTTGTTTAAATCTCAGCCATTGAATCGTTAGTGTACGCGTGAGATTGTGCCGCGTAGTTAAGATGAACACTAAACAGCTCGGGTGCCGTGGGCCGTTAGATTAGATCTAAATGGTAGTTGTGGGTTGAGCTGTGGTGCGTAAATCCGCGCTGTTCAGATTTGAACGTGCGGCGGAGATGACGCCACGCTCCCACCGAATCGCGTGCAGACGCGTGTGCGCGTTGACCAGGGCGGAGACCAGATCAGACCGTTGCTTTCGGGCGCACCGCTGCGATCTTGCTGCGTGGTCGCGCGTGAACCAAGGTATCGCCGCAGGTGCACGAGATCCAGCCGTTGGATCCGAAAGCCCCATCGGATGCGCGACGCGTGTCACGTAGATTTCGAGGCAGTGCGGTGTGATGCGTGAGATCTGACCGTTGATTCAATGAACGGCTCGGATCTTGCCGCGTGGATGCACTGTTCTGGTGGACCGAGTCCACGGTGATCCCGACCCGAGCCGTGGACCGAGCCCATAGATCGAGGCAACGTGGCGGCACCAGAAGGCGCCACGTGTTCTCCGACGTCATGCTGACACAATAAACCGAGTTTTCAGTAGAAAAATAAATGGATTAATTCAGGAAATTCTATTTTCTGATTTATAATTTAATTAAAACTTTGAAAGGTTATAATTTTTGCATTTGAACTTCGATTGAGGTGATTCCAGTTTCTAAAAATTTATAAAATTGTGCACTTTTTATTTATGAATTTTATTTGAATTTTTGAGGTCTTTTAGTCTACTGTTTTAGTCATTTATTGCATATGTAATTTTTTACGCGTAGACGCAAATTTGCCGGAAAGTTTCGAGGAAGAGTTCGTCGCTCAAGATCTAGCTTCGGATCAAGACCAGCAACTCTTTGAAGGCAAGTGATGCTTTGACCATTTTGACCCAGCTTCTTTTAATTATATATTTTGCTTTAAAATTATGCATGCTAAATTAATTAAAAACTTATTTAAATGAATTTGGGTAATTTAGCTAATAAACCCATATTGTTAATGTCACCTTGAAATTATTACTTGTATGCCCTGAAATCATTGTCACCCTAGGTTGCTTGTACTAGTTGGATGATAATATTGTGCCAACACGGGAGGCTAGACCGTGATTAGACGCTTAGCCCTGCAACGAGTCTTGCATGATCTTTTGGAAATGCAGCAATATTGACTAATGAAATACTGAATGTATTATGAAAAGTAGTGTGATGATGCTACATGATGAAATTGAAGTACGGAGACTTGTGTGGTTCCGTACCGATGTTGAGTTATTGCTGGCATGTGTTGCATAATAATCAACCGGGTGGGAAATGATTTAGACTGGGGCAAGTGGCAAGAGGCTGTGTGCCAGGTGGGCCTTTGTGGAAATGGGTTAATGAGAGTTGTGAGTCTGTGTGCCACATTGGGCTGTGTGCCACTGATGAGTGATGGAAGTCTTGCCCTGGTCAAGTTAAGGACTTCACCTTGCAAGTCTTTGAACTGAGTCACCCTGTAACATCCCAAAATTTGAGTTTTGGAATGTTTGAATTCAAAAATGAACCATTTGTATTTTCTTGAATTAATTACAGCTTCATCTGAATTTTCTATTAATAAAAGGATTTAATTTGACTAAACTATTCATCAAACTCAAGAATTTCAGTTTTAGTTGGGTTCATTATGCTCCAAGGAATTTTTCTGTATTTTTGGGGATTTTTCTGAATTTATTTACTATTTATTTGAATTCATTCGCATTTATTTGAATTTCTGGATTTATCTTAAATCAGAAAATGAATTTATTTTCCAAAACACCCTCGGGCCGTTTTCTTTTTCCTGCGCGGCCCAACCCGCCTTCCCGCCCGCTCTCGTTGCCTCGGCCCGCTCGCTCGCCATGCCCAGTAGGCCAACAAGCGCCGTCGCGGCGCTGCGAACCCTAGCCACCGCCGAATCCGAGTCCGCGTCGGCGCCGTCTTGGAGTTCGTGCCCCGCACGCCTTACAGGGCTATTTAAAGCTGCCGTCGCACCCCTCCCGAGGTTCCCCTCACGCCGCCGCTTCTTTTGCCCTCTCTGTTGCTGCCCGAGCTGCCGCCTCCGTCGAGTTCTTGCTCGCCGACGATCTCCGCCGTGCCCGAGCTCTTCCACCGCCTTTTCCTTCGTCGTCGGTGCGTCTCCGCCGCAGCCGTTGGTCCCTTCGCCTTCCCCGCGTCGCCCTCTCCCCGGTTCGCCTTGTCCCGAGTCCGATCTGTCGCCATCTCGCCGCGGGCCTCGTCTTCTTCTTCGTCTCCGGTAAACCTCGCGCCGCCGCTCGCCGCCGTCTGGTTTTGTGCGATCGTGGCCGTCCGATCGCCAGCCGATGCGCCGGATCGCGCCACGTCGTCACTACCGCGCCCCCGCTTTCTGCCGTCGGATCCGATCGTAGCCCCTGATGCGCGACGCGTGTTCATCCGCGTCAGCCGCGCGTCGACCACCGCGTCGGCCATTGCATCGCCACCGGCGTGGTCGCTTACGTCAGCCGCCGCGTCAGCCGATCTGCTGCGTCAGCGATGACGTCACGGGTGCGCTGGGTGCACGGTGAACCGGCGCAATGCCGTGGACCCAGTCCACCGTGAACCCGATGACGTCAGTGTTGCGCAATAAATCCTTTTCCAGTACAAAAATAAATCCAGAAATTCTGATTTTCTGATTTTCTGTATTTTCTCTGAATTTAATCTTCCGGAGGCCCTTTCTCGCTCATACGAACTCCGATTGAGGCGATTCAAGTTTCTAAATTTTTCTAAAATCCAGATCTATCTTCCAGAGCCATTTATTTTCAGTTTTGAGCTTGTTTGAGTCTCTGTTTTGTATTTATTTGGTTTCGTTGCTTCTTTTCCGGTAGACGCTAATTCCGAGGGAGCGAACGAAGACTTCGAAGACCAAGATTCAGCACTAGATCAGCAAGGCAAGTCGTAACCTTTGATCATATTGATCCTATGTTTGCAAAGTAATTTATTTTATACAATTGCATGCTACTTTGTGTATCAATGCTTATTTAATGGGAGTAGATGTATACCTAGTTGACATCATGCCACCTTGATTAGTTGTATGCCATGTATCCATTGTTAAACCTAGGTTGGGACATTACTAGTTGGACATAATCAGTATACCAACATTGGGTTATCGTAGCTATGCTTAGACATGCTTACATATACGTTGGGATTCATGTCACATGTGAATAATGTTAATATTGACTTAATGAGATATTGAATCGTGGCCGTTAGCCACTGTTGTAAAATTTGTTGTACCATGGCGGGGTTTGCCATTGGTCTTGGTTGAACGAATTGTTTTCCCTCGGGCAAGTGATCGTGCAGTAAAGGGGGTGCTTTCTAGCACATTGGGATGTGGATGTCTTGCCTGAGACAACTTAAGGACTTAATCTTGTGCGCCATTGAACTGGGCCTAACCGTACTACCACATGTCTAGAATGGGACAGGCTTAGCTGATTAATTTGCAATGTCTAGTCTTGAGTACTGCCAGTTGGTGGTGTGGGTTCCGAGATGGACGGGTAGATTCGCAAGGCGCAAGAGGGGGCCCTAAAGGGCGAAACTTTAGCGGGCACTACCGAGTTTAGACAGTGCATTGTAAAGGTTTTGTCATGATATTTCTGCGACACACCAAAGGAAGTGTGTTAGTAACGTTTGCACAAAGAGATGTTCATGTCTTGTGGGTAAAGTTGTACAACCTCTGCAGAGTGTAAAACTATTCGAATAGCGCGTCATGGTCATGGACAAAGCCCGGAATTTCACACGGGGTATAGAGTGTTTCATAAAATGTGGAATGTGGAATTGTT
The DNA here is from genome assembly GCA_036346275.1 of Otatea glauca. Lineage (NCBI taxonomy): Eukaryota > Viridiplantae > Streptophyta > Magnoliopsida > Poales > Poaceae > Otatea > Otatea glauca. Next base: position 1,297,854 of record CM070712.1, read on the forward strand.
GGGATGTGAACGGGGAGTTCACTGTTGTTTTGTTGTCTATCATTGATCTACCGGTTATTTATTATCTTTTCATAAATATGCTTTCAATCTATTTATTGTATTTCAATTCAAGCTGTTGCTTTCTGCAAATGAACTATATAGCCATCCTTGTCAAGCCGTGCATAAATATATTGCATCAATTCCCTACGGCTTGCTGAGTACCTTTGTACTCACGGCTTTATGCCCTTGTTGATCAGTTGCTGAAGGAGATAATGAATATCATGAGGAAGAATTCTATGAAGACTACGTGGATTAGGAAGGCGTTCCCCAGACGATTGCCTGTGGCATGTCGAATGGTTCAAGTTATCTTTTCCGCTGCAATAGTATTTGTTTCTTAAGCCCTTAAGGCATAATGGTGTAAACATTGACCATAAGGTCGTTTGCTTTATTTAATAATAAATTGCTTCTTCCTAGCTAATTCGTTGTATGGAATGGTATTTCATCTATGTTTCCACTGTGTGCACTAGCGTGATCCTGGACTAGTGCAGTATACACAGAGGGTTTCAGATTTGCAAATCCGGGTCCCGACAGAGATGGTATCAGAGCCATATCGACTGTAGGTTGCTATCCTAGTTAGCATGGTCTTCAAAATTATTTTCTAAATCAAACCAACAAAATTGGTACTTAATAGTTTTCGTCTCCTCTCGTCTTATTCTTAGGTTCTTATTCCTCTCCTTTGCTGAAACATGGTTTTGAAATTTAAATTGATCTTATCTCATGAAATTTCTCAAAGCCTCGAGTCTTCTGCAAGGAATCAAATCAAGAAAGATGATGATCTAGCCATCAAAGCCATATCCGAGAAGACTACCATATAAGATAGGTTTTTGGTGCTCAGCGGTGTTTGGGCATGTCTTTCCCTTTCAGTTTAGTTACGTTTAGTCCGCGTATACTAAGATTTTCTTTGCTTGAGTGTCTGGTATGTTGTACACTTGCCCCAAGCACGGTGTTACAACCATACCTTTAATTGAAAAAGCTTTATTTGCCTCGTTAATTTGAAGCCTTTCGGTTGTATCCTTTTTGTCCCTGGGTATTACCTTCTCCCCTAGATGATCTTACCACTTGTCTACTGCTTTTCCCTCTTACCTATCAAACCCTTGTGCTGCATCTCAGATGGTTGACACTCGTTCTGGAGCCGGTCGCAGTTCTCCAGCGGATGCCAGTGCCAGTGCCAACACCAACTCCAACCCCAATGTACCACCGCCACCGCCAGCAGTGACAGACCAGAACATAGGACATTTTCTGGCTGCTCAGACTCAGCTAATGAATACAATGATGCAGAACATGAACAACATGATGAATCAACAGAACCAGACTGCAGTTGCCCTAGCTAATCTATTGAACCAGCAGAACCAAGCTGCCGCTGCACCTCCTCAAGCTCGTCCCCAGTCCAAGCTAGCAGAATTTATGAGGACTCGTCTGCCAACTTTCTCCAACTCTTCAGAACCATTGGACGCCGATGATTGGGTCCGCTCCATTGAGAAGAAGCTTGAAATTGCCCAGTGCACCAATCGTGAGAAGGTTCTCTATGCCGCTCATCAGCTGGAGGGCACCGCCATGTGAATGGTGGGAGAACTATAGTGCCGCCATGATGATCCCGGACTATCACTTGGGCGAGTTTTCCACCGCTTTCGCCACTCTCATATTCCTGATGGAAAGGTGGAAATGAAGAAGAATGAGTTTCGAGAGCTTAAGCAAGAAGGGATGTCAGTGAGTGAATACCTCAATAAGTTCACTCAACTTGCTCGCTACGCTCCAGAGGATGTAGCCACAGATGATGCTCGCCAGAAGAAGTTCAAGCGTGGACTCAATCTAGGACTAAAAGTGCAAGTCATTGGCAATGACTATCTGATTTCCAAAGATCGGTAGATAAAGCAATGCTTATTGAGGAATCTCGTCGGGAGTTGGAAGAATCCCGTAAGAGAAAGATGATGCAGCATGGAGCCCATCAGAGTCACCAGTAGAGAGTCAGAACAAATGCTCAACAGCCTGCTCGCTTCACTCCTCCGAATACATTCAGGACCCCTGCACCAGCACCTCGCCCATCTCCCTCAGGCAATCGCAACCTCAACACCAACAGCAATCCACCTCAGAGGAACAGTAATCCAGCTGCAGGAGTCACATGTTTCAACTGTCATGAACTCGGTCATTATGCAAATAATTGCCCAAGAAAGCAAGCCGTGACGCCAGTCCGTTTCAACTTGGGATCTACGCCAGCCAAAACCCCGCCCGGATCGGGGCGTGGGCGCCCGGACTCCTAATCAAGCCACGAACTCCGCGCTTCTTTGGAAGAGGCGCGTGAATCACGTCACCACCGAGGATGCCCAGTCTGCACGAGACATCATACTAGGTAAGCTCCTAGTCAACTCAACATCTGCCATGGTTTTGTTTGATTCTGGAGCTACGCATTCGTTTGTTTCTCGGGGTTTTGCTGCAAAGCATCAATTAAAGACAATGCCTCTTAAGACTATTTTATTAGTGCAATCACACGGTTACGATTTGAGTACGAACCAAGGCTGCCCCGAGTTAAGATATTAATTGGAGGGTAGAATTTCTAGCCAACCTTATTGTCCTAGACACCAAGTCCTAGATGTGATCCTAGGAATGGATTGGCTCTCCAAGAACCAAGCGCTTTTGGATTGTGGGAATAGAGATCACCTTAACCACCCGGATGGAGCCAAGTTAAAAGTTCAAGCCGATTGGATCGGTCAGAAGGAATTAGAGTTTGCAGTGCCAAAGGAATAAGTTTGGATGATGTGCCAGTCGCCAGCAAATTTCCTGATGTGTTTCCGGATGAGTTGCCTGGGATGCCACCGGATCGAGATATAGAGTTCTTGATAGAACTAGTTCCTGGAACACCACCCATTTCCAAGAGACCTTATAGGATGCCTGCTAATGAGTTAGCTGAGGTAAAGAGACAGATTAAAGAGCTGCAAGATCAAGGTTTTGTTCGACCAAGTTCTTCACCATGGGGAGCGCCAGTTCTTCTAGTTGAAAAGAAAGATGGAACTCAGAAAATGTGTGTAGATTACCGCTCACTCAATGAGGTCACCATCAAGAACAAGTACCCTCTGCCAAGAATAGATGATTTGTTCGACCAACTTCAAGGAGCCGGAGTGTTCTCAAAGATTGATCTGAGATCAGGATACCACCAGTTGAAGATTCGTCAAGAGGATATACCCAAAACAGCTTTTGTTACTCGGTATGGACAGTATGAGTATACCGTGATGTCTTTTGGATTGACTAATGCCCCTGCCTACTTCATGACCCTGATGAATAAAGTATTCATGGAATATTTGGATAAGTTTGTTGTTGTTTTCATTGATGACATTCTAATCTACTCCAAAAGTGAGGAAGATCATGAGGATCACTTGCGCCAAATTTTAACGAAGCTAAGAGAGAATCAACTTTATGCAAAGTTCAGTAAATGTGAGTTTTGGATGAAAGAAGTTGCTTTCCTAGGTCATGTCATATCAGGAGAAGGAGTCGTTGTTGACCCTGGAAAGGTACGAGATGTGTTAAGTTGGGAGTCACCCAAGACGGTACCCCAAATTCGAAGTTTTCTTGGAATGGCGGGATATTATCGCCGTTTCATAGAAGGGTTTTCTAGAAAAGCTAGACCGCTCACTCAACTCTTAAAGAAGGAGAAGAAATTTGTTTGGACATCGGAGTGTGAGCAAAGTTTTCAAGAATTAAAGAAGTGTTTGACAAGCGCCCAAAGGCTTATTCTCGCGGATAATAGGAAGGATTTTGAGATATTCTGTGATGCATCCCGACAAGGACTCGGTTGTGTGCTAATGCAAGATAAGAAGGTTGTAGCGTATGCTTCGCGACAACTAAGGCCACATGAAGTCAACTATCCTACCCATGATTTAGAATTAGCAGCCGTAGTGCATGCTTTAAAGATTTGGCGTCACTATCTCATTGGTAATCGTTGTGAAGTTTACACTGATCACAAGAGTTTGAAGTATATCTTTACCCAAGCTGACCTCAATATGAGACAAAGAAGATGGTTGGAATTGATCAAGGACTATGACATTGGGATTCATTATCATCCAGGCAAGGCCAACGTAGTAGCCGATGCTTTGAGTAGAAAGAGCTACTGCAATACTCTGATGATTAAGGAAAGTCAGCCAGCCCTTTATAAGGAATTTCAGAAGCTTAGTTTGGAATTGGTTCAGGAAGGGTATTTAGCTACTTTGGAAGTACACCCTACGTTGGAAGATCAGATTCGAGAAGCACAGGTTGATGATACCGATATCAAGGAGATTAAGTGCAATATGAAGAAAGGAAAAGCCCGTGTTTCATCAAGATGAACAAGGTACTATTTGGTATGAGAAGCGTATTTGCATTTAGATCGTAAAGAGCTTAAGGAGTTGATTCTCAAGGAAGCGCATGAGACTTTATACTCCATTCATCTGGAAGTACCAAGATGTATCAAGACCTCAAGGAAAGGTATTGGTGGCCTAGTATGAAGCGTGAGATTGCAGAGTATGTTGCACTTTGTGATGTCCGCGAAAGGTCAAGGCGAGCATCGAGGCCAGCGAGGATTGCTGCGACCATTGAAGATTCAGTGGAAGTAGGAAGAAATTGGTATGGATTTCATTACGGATTTCCTAAGACCCAAGCAGGTTATGACTCGATCTGGGTAATAGTGGATCGATTGACTAAGGTAGCTCACTTTATTCCAGTTAAGACTACCTATGCAGGAGATAAATTAGCAGAGTTATATATGTCAAGGATCGTCAGTCTTCACGGAGTGCCTAAGAGGATAGTGTCTGATAGAGGAAGCCAATTTACCTCTCGTTTTTGGCAGAGTCTGCATGAAGCCATGGGAACTCATCTTAGATTCAGTACTGCCTATCACCCTCAAACCGATGGATGATGAGCGTGTGAATCAGATTCTTGAGGATATGTTAAGGGCTTGTGCCTTAACTTATGGTGCCAAGTGGGACAAGTGTTTGCCCTATGCAGAGTTTTCCGACAACAATAGTTATCAAGCCAGTTTGCAAATGTCGCCTTTTGAAGCCTTATATGGAAGAAAGTGCGAAACCCTCTCAACCGGAAGGAGTCGGAGAAAGACAATTGTTTGGTCCTGCCATACTTGCAAGAAGTCAAGAGCAAGTCCATTAATTGAGACCGTTTAAAGATCGCTCAAAGCGCATGAAGAGTTATGCGAGATAATCGTCGAAGAGATTTGAGTTTGAGCCCAATGATTATGTTTATCTCGAGTCACCCCTCTCAAAGGAGTTAAGAGATTTCAAGTAAAAGGAAAGCTTGCCCCTAGATATGTGGGACCGTTCAAAATCTTGGAGCGAAGAGGCGAGGTTGCCTACAAGTTAGAATTGCCTCGATCTTTTGCGGAATCCATGATGTGTTCCATGTATCGCAGATTGAAGAAATGTCTGCGTGTGCGGAGAAGCAGATGCCATTGGAAGCCATCGATTTGCAAGAGGACCTTACCTACAAGGAGCAACCAGTGAAAATTTTGGATATAGCCGAGCGTATCACGAGGAGCAAGATCATCCATTTTTGCAAGGTCCAGTGAAGTAATCATTCAGAAGAGGAAGCAACTTGGGAGCGAGAAGAGGATCTGAAGTCCGAGTTTCCCCACCTATTCTCTAGCCAGCCTGAATCTCGGGGTCGAGATTCCATTTAAGGGGGGAGGTTTGTAACATCCCAAAATTTGAGTTTTGGAATGTTTGAATTCAAAAATGAACCATTTGTATTTTCTTGAATTAATTACAGCTTCATCTGAATTTTCTATTAATAAAAGGATTTAATTTGACTAAACTATTCATCAAACTCAAGAATTTCAGTTTTAGTTGGGTTCATTATGCTCCAAGGAATTTTTCTGTATTTTTGGGGATTTTTCTGAATTTATTTACTATTTATTTGAATTCATTCGCATTTATTTGAATTTTTGGATTTATCTTAAATCAGAAAATGAATTTATTTTCCAAAGGGGCCTCGGGCCGTTTTCTTTTTCCTGCGCGGCCCAACCCGCCTTCCCCGGCCCGCTCTGCGTTGCCTCGGCCCTTCGCTCGCCCGCGGCCCGGTAGGCCAATGGCGCTCGTCGCCGCGCCTGCGAACCCTAGCCGCCGCCGAATCCGAGCCCGCGTCGGCGCCGTCTTGGAGTTCGTGCCCCACACGCCTTCCAGGGCTATTTAAAGCTGCCGTCGCACCCCTCCCGAGGTTCCCCTCACGCTGCCGCTTCTTTTGCCCTCTCTGTTGCTGCCCGAGCTGCCGCCTCCGTCGAGTTCTTGCTCGCCGATGATCTCCGCCGTGCCCGAGCTCTTCCGCCGCCTTTTCCTTCGTCGTCGGTGCGTCTCCGCCGCAGCCGTTGGTCCCTTCGCCTTCCCCGCGTCACCCTCTCCCCGGTTCGCCTTGTCCCGAGTCCGATCTGTCGCCATCTCGCCGCGGGCATCGTCTTCTTCTTCATCTCCGGTAAACCTCGCGCCGCCGCTCGCCGCCGTCTGGTTTCGTGCGATCGTGGCCGTCCGATCGCCAGCCGATGCGCCGGATCGCGCCACATCGTCACTACCGCGCCCCCGCTTTCTGCCGTCGGATCCGATCGTAGCCCCTGATGCGCGACGCATGTTCATCCGCGTCAGCCGCAGCGTCAGCGCTGGCGTGGTCGCTTGCGTCAGCTGCCGCGTCAGCCGATCTGCTGCGTCAGCGATGACATCACGGGTGCGCCGGATGCACGGTGAACCAGCGCAATGCCGTGGACCCAGTCCACCGTGAACCCGATGATGTCAGCGTTGCGCAATAAATCCTTTTCCAGTACAAAAATAAATCCAGAAATTCTGATTTTCTGATTTTCTGTATTTTCTCTTAATTTAATCTTTCGGAGGCCCGTTCTCGCTCATACGAACTCCGATTGAGGCGATTCAAGTTTCTAAATTTTTCTAAAATCCAGATCTATCTTTCAGAGCTATTTATTTTCAGTTTTTAGCTTGTTTGAGTCTCTGTTTTGTATTTATTTGGTTTCGTTGCTTCTTTTCCGGTATACGCTAATTCCGAGGGAGCGAACGAAGACTTCGACGACCAAGATTCAGCACTAGATCAGCAAGGCAAGTCATAAACTTTGATCATATTGATCCTATGTTTGCAAAGTAATTTATTTTATACAATTGCATGCTACTTTATGTATCAATGCTTATTTAATGGGAGTAGATGTATACCTAGTTGACATCATGCCACCTTGATTAGTTGTATGCCATGTATCCATTGTTAAACCTAGGTTGGGACATTACTAGTTGGACATAATCATTATACCAACATTGGGTTATCGTAGCTATGCTTAGACATGCTTACATATACGTTGGAATTCATGTCACATGTGAATAATGTTAATATTGACTTAATGAGATATTGAATCGTGGCCGTTAGCCACTGTTGTAAAATTTGTTGTACCATGGCGGGGTTTGCCATTGGTCTTGGTTGAACGAATTGTTTTCCCTCGGGCAAGTGATCGTGCAGTAAAGGGGGTGCTTTCTAGCACATTGGGATGTGGATGTCTTGCCTGAGACAACTTAAGGACTTAATCTTGTGCGCCATTGAACTGGGCCTAACCGTACTACCACATGTCTGGAATGGGACGAGCTTAGGCGATTAATTTGCAATGTCTAGTCTTGAGTCTTGCCAGGTTGGTGGTGTGGGTTCGGGATGGGCGGGTAGATTCGCAAGGCGCAGAGGGGCCCTAAAGGCGAAACCTTAGCGAAGCGTCTGAGTTTAGACGATTGCATTGTAAAGGTTACATCATGATATCTCTGCGACACACCAAAGGAAGTGTGTTAGTAACGTTTGCACAAAGAGATGTTCATGTCTTGTGGGTAAAGTTGTACAACCTCTGCAGAGTGTAAAACTATTCGAATAGCCGCGTCCGCGGTCATGGACAAAGCCGGGAATTTCACACGGGGTATAGAGTGTTTCATAAAATGTGGAATGTGGAATTGTTGGGATGTGAACGGGGAGTTCACTGTCGTTTTGTTGTCTATCATTGATCTACCAGTTATTTATTATCTTTTCATAAATATGCTTTCAATCTATTTATTGTATTTCAATTCAAGCTGTTGCTTTCTGCAAATGAACTATATAGCCATCCTTGTCAAGCCGTGCATAAATATATTGCATCAATTCCCTACGGCTTGCTGAGTACCTTTGTACTCACGGCTTTATGCCCTTGTTGATCAGTTGCTGAAGGAGATAATGAATATCATGAGGAAGAATTCTATGAAGACTACGTGGATTAAGAAGGCGTTCCCCAGACGATTGCCTGTGGCATGTCGAATGGTTCAAGTTATCTTTTCCGCTGCAATAGTATTTGTTTCTTAAGCCCTTAAGGCATAATGGTGTAAACATTGACCATAAGGTCGTTTGCTTTATTTAATAATAAATTGCTTCTTCCTAGCTAATTCGTTGTATGGAATGGTATTTCATCTATGTTTCCACTGTGTGCACTAGCGTGATCTTGGACTAGTGCAGTATACACAAAGGGTTTCGGATTTGCAAATCCGGGTCCCGACACACCCGTACAACCACATGTCTGGAATGGGACAGACCTAGTTGATTAGGGTTCAGATATCTTTCCTATGATACCTCGGGGTGACAGTAAACTGGGTGTATCTGTGTGGGGGAGCGTACCTGTGCTGCGGCTTGGTGCCCATCCAACGGTGTTGTCCTGTCCTATACTTCGGCTCTGTGTGAGGGAAGTGATAGTGAAGGTATCTGGGAGAGGTTCATTAGTTAAGGTAGAGATTCTGAAAGGCTTTGTTCTGAGCAATCACACATGTGGTGGCGGTCAGATCTTGTGGGTAAAGTGTACAACCTCTGCAGAGTGTCAAAACTATTCGAATAGCCGTGCTCACGGTATTGAGCATTGCTCGGGGATTACAGTCAAGGGGTAGATTTTCAAAAATAAAATGTGGAGAGCGTGGCTGTGTGCCAGTGCTAAGAATGAACTGTTTAAGGCTATGTGCCGAGTATCTTTGAAGAAAAATTGTTTGAAGAACTTAGCATTATATATAACTGTTTCACTGCTTTCAATCTAAATAAGATGCTAGTTTAAAAATGTTGTTTGATGCAAAAGAACCAAGTAAGCCAATTCTTTGGAATAAGCCTTGCATGTAGTAATAGTACCGCATTATGTGCATTACTTGCTGAGTGCCTTGAGTACTCACCCCTCCTTGCCTATCAACCCCAACATCAGTCGAGGAGTCTACGCCAGCCTGGGAGGAGGAGTACATTGAAGACCCGGACAATTAGGGAGAAAGCCCAGTCGGTTGCCTGTGGCAAGATGAAGGCTTCCACGAAGTTTATTTGCTTTCCGCTGTTATCGTTTAATTACTCTGATAATGTAAGCCTTGCGTGGCTGATCTTATGTAAGGAGACCATAAGGTCGTACAATTCAGTTTATATAAATGTTTGCACTATTTATTATTATACCGCTGTGAATGTCTGTGATGTTTATCCCTGTAAAGACTGTGTGTGCTAGCGTGATCCTGGACTAGCACAGAATACACAGAGGGTCCAGATTCTCAGAATCGGGTCCCGACAGAAGTTTTGCGTGTTTTCATAGGCAAATTTGTGGTTGTCTATTTTGATGACATACTCATTTACAGCAAGTCTTTAGAGGAACATTCAGATCATTTGCGTGCTATTTTAAATGCACATAGTGCATGTTTGTTTGGCAACCTGGATAAGTGCAGTTTCTGCACAGATTGTGTCTTTCCTTGGCTATGTAATTACAGCTCAGGGTATCGAAGTGGACCAAGCCAAGATTGAAGCAATACATAACTGGCCAACTCCATCAACGGTCACGCAGATTAGGAGTTTTCTTGGGCTTGCTGGCTTCTATCGCAGATTTGTGCGTGATTTTGGAACCGTCGCTGCTCCGCTAAACGAACTCACAAAGAAAGGTGTTCCCTTCTCTTGGGGTCCGCAGCAAGAAACGATCTTCATGATTTTGAAAGATAAGTTGACCCGTGCACCTTTGCTTCAGCTTCCTGATTTCACAAAGATGTTTGAACTAGAATGCGATGCTAGTGGAATTGGGCTGGGTGGTGTGATGCTGCAAGAAGGAAAACCGGTTGCGTATTTCAGTGAGAAGTTGAGTGGTCCTAGTTTGAACATTCAACTTATGACAAAGAATTATTTGCATTAGTTTGAACTTTGGAGACATGGCAGCATTACTTGTGGCCTAGAGAGTTCATTATTCATTATGATCATGAATCTTTAAAGCATATTAGAAACCAAACTAATCTGAAATCGCCGGCATGCAAAATGGGTAGAATTCATTGAGTCGTTTCCCTATGTCATCAAACACAAGAAAGGGAAAGAAAATGTAATTGCTGATGCTTTGTCTCGCCATTACACCATGCTCTCACAACTCGATTTTAAAATTTTTGGGTTGCAAACACTGAAGGAGCAGTACGCTCTTGATCCTGATTTCAAGGACGTGCTATTGAATTGCATGTTCTTCATGAATGATGGTTTCTTGTTCAGTGCTAACAAGTTGTGCATTCTAGCTAGTTCTATTCGTCTTTTGCTATTACAGGAAGCACATGGAGGTGGACTTATGGGGCACTTCGGTGTCAAGAAGACCGAGAACATCCTGTCTGATCACTTCTTTTGACCAAAGATGCGACACAATGTGGATAGATTTGTTGCTCGTTGCTCCACATGTCAACGAGCTAAGTCCAAACTTAACCCACACGGTTTGTACATGCCCCTTCCGTTTCCGAACACTCCTTGGGAGGATATCTCGATGGATTTTGTTTTGGGATTGCCTAGAACAAAGAAGGGGAGGGATAGTATTTTTGTGGTTGTGGATCGCTTTTCCAAAATGGCTCACTTCATACCATGTCATAAGAGTGATGATGCTACTTATGTTGCTGATTTATTCTTCCGTGAAATTGTTCGCTTGCATGGTGTTCCTAATATAATAGTCTCAGATCATGATACAAAATTTCTTAGTCATTTTTGGCGCACTCTATGGAACAAATTGGGCACTAAGTTACTATTCAGCACTACATGTCATCCTCAAACAGATGGTCAAACTGAGGTTGTAAATAGAACTTTGTCTACCATGCTTAGGGCTGTTCTAAAGAAGAATCTGAAAATGTGGGAGGAATGTTTACCACATATTGAGTTTGCTTACAATCGTTCTATCCATTCCACCACAAAGATGTGCCCTTTCCAAATTGTCAATGGCTTTATTCCTCGTGCCCCAATTGATTTGATCTCTGTGTCCTTTCCCGAGGACATGAATCCTTATGCTAACCAACGTGCAGATCTAATATTGCAATTGCATGAGCAGGCCAAGGAGAACATTGAGCGTATGAATGCAAAGAACAAAATTGCAGGTAGTAAAGGACGAAAGCATATTACCTTTCAACCTGGTGACTTGGTTTGGTTACACTTGCGAAAAGACCGTTTCCCTGCCTTGCACAAGTCCAAATTGATGCCACGTGCTGATGGACCCTTCAAGATTTAAAAAAAAATAAATGATAATGCATATATACTTGACCTTCCTGCAGACTATGGTGTTTCTTCTAGTTTCAATGTTGCAGATTTGAAGCCCTATGTGGGTGAGGAAGAGCAGATCCCGTCGAGGTCAACTTTGATTCAAGAAGTGGAGGATGATGAGGACACCACTTCTTTAGTTCCAACCACACACCTGCTGCTACCACACCTCCAAAAGTGATAAAAGGACCGATGACTCAATCTCACGCACGTGAACTGAACTATGTGATTCTCCTAAGGAATGAAGGTCAAAAAGATGGCAACAAAAAAAAGGGGTGGTGCGCCACCCATCATTTGGGCTGGGCTCATGTAATAAAATCTAATTTTAGACATATTATGGAAGGTTGGGAGGAGATTTCGCCCCTTCCATAGTGCTGGCCGAAATGGCCACCCCCTCCATCTATTTAGTCGGGTTCGAGTTCCTCGTGTAAGGTGGGTTTTTATTTGTGTTAGTTTAGCCATCACGCAAACTCTGCTCTTCAGTTGTGTCAAATGACCACCTGCGAGACAGCCTTTGAGAACCCCACTATTGAGTTGAATCATATTACTTTTGCAGATTCATTGTTGTCTACATCTTATTCTTGCTAGTTCTTCGATTGCTCGCAGGAATTGAACCTCGTGTTCAGGTTGATCGTGCTACCTAGCAAGGTCAATAACCTTCGGAGTTGGTTCAGCGATTGCTAAGGCGCACACGACCTGTTCGTTTGTAGTCGGATCGCGAGAGTCACCTCCAACAAATTCGAAAGTTATCTTCTCACCGAAAGATCGGGCAATCCGACTCTATCAAAGCTTCTTCCTAAGTTCGACTTGAATTTCATCCAAGTCCCACTCAATCTTAGCACATCGCAAGCAATTTTCTTGTGACTTAGCTAGTAAGTCCTCCGTAAGTTTAGCTGTAACATCCCAAAATTTGTCTTTTAATATTATTTTATTGGTGTTTGTGCATTTTGTGATTTTCCTGAATTTATGGGTTTTCTGGAATTTATTTGATTATCATTTTAAATTAAGTATATTGACCACTTGCGAAAACTAATTAAATATAGATAAAAGTTAATATAAAGTTTGGCTAAAAATATTTTATTTGAGTTCAAAATGTCTCAAAGTATTTATGAGAATTTTCTTGGATTTTCCCTGATATTTTTATTGCCTAAAACTAATTAAACTAATTTCTGGAATTATTTTAATTAAGAAAATGTGGGGAAATCGATAAATAGTATTGGGCTGGAGTCCAGTACTATTCGCGCACGGCCCAGCCAATTTGCGTTGTCAGCCCATTTTCTAGAAGGGTGGATGCTGGTCGTCATATCAAGGTTTGATGGCTGAGATTCGATGGAGTTGGATCGAAAACCCTAGTGCTTGTGGGCAATTGGATTTAGATCAAGTGGTGGAGGTTGAGACGTGTCGGTTAGAGTAAGTTAGGATCGTATCCATTGAGTTTGGAATGGGCGGATCCGATCATGCTGCGTCAGCGAGTTTCGTAGCCGCTCGATCATCATCGAATGGCTGGGGGTCATCGTGTTCGCGAAGGACTCAGAATCCGTCGCCGATACGCCGCCGCCGCATAGTATTAGGTTTTCCATTTTTGCACGCATGCTGAGGCTATTTAAGAGGGGGCAGGTACCCCAAGGTTCGCCGTTAGCCACCGCATCTTTTGGTCGGAGCGCTTTTGCAAAAATCGTCGTTTCTAGCGCAGGAAGGCTTGCCGGAGTTTGTTCTTGCATCGCCGTTGGTTTTCACCGTGGTGCCACCGTCAAGACATCCTCCACTGCTTGGATGCTAGGTTTGGGATCGTCGTGCCATGCCGCATCGGATCTCGGAGGTATCGTCACCGTTTCGTTGCCGCAACGCCGTCACCAAGGTTGTCGTCTTCGCTTCCGGTAAGAAACTGCGATCGCGTCGCCATCATAGTCGGGAGAAGCTTTCAACCATCGGATCAGAAGCGAACATCCGAGATAGAGCCACGTCGCCGCGCCAGTAGTGAACCGTACCAATAAGGTGAACCGTTAGATTTAGATCGATCGGTTGAGGTAGTGCCACGTCGCGCTGAATCTGCAGTCGTTCGATTCATCGCGTGCGTGGTAGATTGCGCCGCATGTCACAGCCAATCAGGCATAGATGCGTGGCGGACACGGGAAGTGAGGCACTGTGCGCCGGGTTCACGGTGGGCCGGTGTGGATTCATGAACTGGGTGCATACGCCGAGGCCACGTGTCGCTCTGTGATTGGGTCCAAAGCATCGCTGACGTCAAAATCGGAGATTTTCTATTGAAAAATATTACGACTAGAAATTCATCGGTGCTGACATCATCATGAGGTCATGCTGACGTCATAAATGTGATTTTTCAGTATAAAAATAATTCGGTTTATTTCGGATTTCCTATTTTCAGTATTTTCAGAATTTATTCAAAATTTGAGTAGCTATAACTTTTGCATATGAACTCCGATTGAGGTGATTAAAATTTCTAAAAATTTATAAAAAATGAGATCTATTTAATGGTGAATTTTATTTGATTTTTGGAGTTAATTTGCTCTCTGTGTTGGTGTGTGATTGCTATTATTGTCTTGATTCGCTTAGACGTTGAGTTGATCGATACTCCGGGAGAGGATTCATCGCTTCAAGACCCAAGTCCAGAGCAAGATCAGACCCTATTCAAAGGCAAGTTGTGCTTTGATCATGTTGAACCCATGTTTACAAAATCGCTATGTTGTTTTACTCTATTGCATGTTAATTCACATATACAATTGTTTCAAACTAAATTGGGACTTAGCTAATCTACCAATTTGATCTATACCCTACCTTGTCATTTGTATGCCATGATCTATTGTCACCCTAGATTGGTTTACTATAGTTGGTTAATACTAAAATCAACATGAGATGGTTAGACTGTGCTAGTTGCTTAGCCATGCCACATCATCACATGTACCTGAATCATAAATGATTAAAATTGACTAATGGAATATAGAACAATGTTATGAACTTATGTGTCTTGTGTGGTCACACGATGAGATTGAGTTGTAGTGGCGAGGGATGTCATGCAACGATGTTGAATTGTTGATGGCACGTGGTGCTTGGTAATCAATTGGGGTGGTAATCACTTAGATTAGGGCAAGTGGCAAGGGGCAAGTATGTCAAGGTGGGCCTGATGGGCAGAGGGTATGTGGAAGTCTTGCCTCAATTATCTTAAGGACTTAACCTTGCAAGCCTTTGACCTGAGTCAATCATGCAACCACATGTCTGGAATGGGACAGCCTAGCTGATTAATTTGCAATGTCTTATCTTTGGTACTACTATCGGTGGTGTGAGTCCTGGGTTCACGGATCAACTCACATGGCGCAAGAGGGGGGCCCTGTTGTGGCGGTTTAACCCTTCAGTGTTGAAACCTCAGCGGGTAGTATTGGGTTAAGGCAGTGCATTGTAAAGGCTTTGTCATGATCTCTCTGGGACACACCAAAGGAAGTGTGTCAATAGCTTGGCAACAAGAGACGATCATGTCGTGTGGGTAAAATGCATAACCTCTGCAGAATGTAAATCTATTCGGATAGCCGTGCTCATGGTATTGAGCAATGCTCGGGAATTACAGTTGAGGGTTAGTTTAATTAAATGGAAATTTGGTTGGGATGGCAGGATTGCCATGTGGAAGGTTGAAACTTGACTTAGGGTTAAAAACCTTGTTTACATGAGAAATGTTGAATCTATCTACTACTGTTATTTGTTTTATTGTCTTTATAATCTATTTATTGTACTTATTCATAAATATTTCTTTATTTCAAAATAGCCTTGTTAGCCATTCCTTTGGAATAAGCCTTGCTTATAGTTACATAGAATTGCATTCTGTGCACAACTTGTTGAGTGCTTTAAGTACTCACCCTTGCCCACAACAACACCACTAGTTGAGGAGTCTACATCCATGCTGGAGAAGGAATGCCAGGAGGAGACGAATGTTTATGGCGCAAGCCTTATCAGTTGCCTGTGGTATACTGAAAAGTTGTCTACGTCTTCATTCCACTGCAGTTTAATTTGTTATTCAGCCTTGTGAGGCATATTCATGTAAGTTCGACCATAAGATCATTCAACAAGTGTTAATCAATATATTAAGTCTTTCAATATGTATCCGTTGTGTATGATTATGATATTCATCTATGTTGAGCCTGTGTGCAGTAGCGTGATCCTGGACTAGTGCAGTATACACAGAGGGTCCAGATTTGCATATTCGGGTCCCGACAGAGGTGGTATGAGAGCCATACTGACTGTAGGTCTTGGCCCTAGATAGTCTGGTCGTCTCTATAGGACCTTCAAAAATTATTTTCTAAATTAGGACTTGACCTGAAAAGAATAATGTGCTCTTGACTTATCTGGTTCTTCTATCCTTTCCTCTTGCTGAAATTTTCTTCTCTTTCCCTTGCTGGAACAAGTTAAAATCTTACCTAAGTTATCTTGGTAGTTGATGACGTGCCATACCTTAGGATAAAGCATCGAGTGCTTGCTGTCAACCCTGAAGACCATGAAGAAAAGAATCATCAAGCTCGAGGAGTGGATGACGAAGTGTTCCAGAAGCTAAAAGTCCCATGCTTCGAGTATCCAGTTGAGACTCATGTGTGGGAGTCACGTCTGCTACGATAGGAGTGTCGCCCATGTAGGCGATAGTTTTGTCTGTTTAGGTTGAATTGGTTCTTCTTTGATTGCTGAGTGTGCAGTATGTGTTCCAAAGCCTCTAGGCTTATATAAGCAACCATACCAAGTTATTAATATTGTTTGCTTAAGTTATTGGGTTAAGCCTATCTCCCCTGCTTTAGGATCCCTGCTAAGACCTATGATTTTCTTTTCCCTCTTCCCTAACTCTGTGAAGCAATCAAGTAGATGGTTCAGACTTGTGGAAACAACAGAATCAGTGCAAGTGAAAATCAACCCAGTGAGAATCTCAATGATGGATCAATTCTTCAACCATCAGTACAGATGGATATGCAGAGTTTCAGGGAGTTCTTGACTGCTCAGACTCAGTTGATGCATGCAATGATGAAGCAAATGCAGAATATGAACAATCAAGCCAATATCAACAGAGTGTCCCAAGTTGTCATCAATAATTCCTGTTTCTACTCAAGGTTATCATAATTCATAAGGACTCGTCCACCGACGTTTTCAGGAAATGTTTCACCTTCAGAAGCGGAAGATTGGCTTAAAATTATTGAGAGAAAGTTACTCATTGCTCAGTGTGGAATTGATAAGAAAGTCATGTATGCCTCTTATCTGCTGGAAGGAATTGATGCTAAATGGTGGAGGAAATACTGTGCTATCCATGAAGCCTCGCAGAATATCGCTTGTAATGAGTTTATTGCTGTTTTTCGTGATCTCTTTGCTTCACCAGAGGACAGTATGGTCGCAGTGAATTCAGAGAAGAATGATACCC
Organism: Otatea glauca; assembly: GCA_036346275.1. NCBI lineage: Eukaryota > Viridiplantae > Streptophyta > Magnoliopsida > Poales > Poaceae > Otatea > Otatea glauca. The sequence continues at coordinate 1,314,823 of CM070712.1, forward strand.
TTGCGCCTTGTTCAATATCTAGACGATGTTCTTTAAAGTGTTGTCAATCAAACAAGTCAGAAGATCTTGCGTACAATCGCTGTGGAGAAATAGGACATACCTCGGATGAGCATACGATCAATTGCTCCAATTGTGAAGGAAGTCATCCTGTTGGAGAGTGTCCTATGAGCAACATCACATGTTACCTTTGTGAAGGTCAAGATGATTGCTCAGCTCAATGTCCCTGGGATCCGATAGTTACTGATGTGATCCAGCATCAGCAAAAGAATCTCCGAGCCGCAGTTGCTCAAGAACTATCAGAAAGAGGTGGAATGTCAGCTGCACAGGTGATGCCGTTTGAAGAACTAAAGACGCAGCTCCTGATCCTGTCAGCCTTCATCAAGAAAGCAGGATTCACAAGAAGAGCAGCATTGAGTGCTACCACTGTCGCAAGAAAGGCCATTATGCTAACCGATGTCCACAGAGAAGACAATCATTTTTTGCAGCTATGGTCATTCTGAAAGTTACCTCAGTTAAGTTCATAATGCCAAGAGTGAGCAATAAAGTCGCAAGAGAAGTTTGTACAGAGAATCAATTGAAGAAGAAGCGTCTGAACGAAGACACTGTCCCGGTTGACAAATGCTTAAGAAAGAGAATTTGCCCTAAACTACGTTATACCTGCAACAAGCCCAAGCATGTTGCCAGAAATTGCCCTCATAAGAATGTGATCACACCAGTTCAAGTCAATCTCAATTCTGTCCTAGTCAAAACTTCAGCGCTAATGCCAATCGAGGAAGTTTAGATCAATGATTTTACCTGAGTGTCATATCTTCACATGTAAAGGAAAGTGATTAGTGATGAATTCCCTGTAAAGATTTCCTTGTTTAAAGTGATAAAGTAAAGATGGTAATATATTGGTATATGAAGTGTTGGAATAAAAGTATTAATAGTAAATGAAGAGTTAGATATTTCTGAGTATTCACTTGTGTTGATGGTTCGTCTGAAGATGTTGCATGTGCAGTGATGGTCAGTTCAGTGGTGTTTGTAAAGCTTGTCAGCCCGGAAGAATTGGCATTGTTAGAAAGTACAATATTGCTTGATCTAACCTAGAATGTTATGGAGTTAAGTTGCTTATTGTTAGAGAAAAATTCCTAGTAAACCATATTGATATCAGACCTGAGGTGCTACTCTAGAAATGGATTGGTCGTCCGAACATAAGGCTATCTTGTAGTTTGGTCGAAGATTTGTGTCAGTTAAAAGCCCTGAAGGCGGAAAAATGGAATTTCAAGCAACTGTAGATCATGATGGTCAGTTGATGGTAGACAGTGTGGAAGTTGCCAGCCTAGAAGATGTGCCAGTTGTTGGAGAATATTTGAATATGTTTTCCGAGGATTTGTCTAGTATGCCGCCAGATCGAGATATCAAGTTTGTTATTGAGTTAGTGCCTGGTACAGCGCCAAAAGCGAAGAGACCTTATCGAATGCCTGCAAATGAGCTAGTTAAGATGAAGAAGCAGATCGAAGAATTGCTAGAAAAATGTTTCGCCAGAACCAGTTTGTCACCATAGGGAGAACCTATTATGTTTAAAGATGGGAGCTTAAAGATGTGTATCGACCATCGAGCGTTTAATGAAGTGATGATTAAAGAATAAGTATTCGTTGCCCAGGATCGATGATTTGTTTGATCAATTAAGAGGAGCTGGAGTTTTCTCAAAGATAGATCTTCGGTCGAGTTATCATCAGTTAAGAATACGTGCAGAGAATGTTCTTAAGTCAGAGTTTTCTATGCGATATGGACAATATGAGTTTACAGCTGTGTCTGCTAGAATGATCAATACCATTGCATAATTTATGAATCTGATGAATCAAGTTTAATGGAATAGTTGGACAAGCTGTTGTCATTCACATAGATGACATTCTTGTCTACTCCAAGACAAGGGAAGAGCATGCAGAATATTTGAGATTGGTTGTGAAAAGTTGCAAGAGCAACAGCTATATGTCAAATTCAGTAAGTGTGGTCTTTGGAAAGAGGAAGGTTGAATTTCTTGGTTATGTGATAACTGCTAAAGAAGTTGTTAATCCAATCAAAGTAGAAGCAATATTGCGTTGGGACAACCGAAGCCTGTTACCCAGATCAGTAGTTTTCTGGGAATGTCGAGCTATTACCGACGCATTATAGAAGGATTTTCGACGATTGCTAGACCTCTTACGCAGTTGTTGAAAAAGGAGAAGTTTGTGTGGACACCAGAGTGTGAAGAGAATTTTCATGAGTCAAAGAAGCATCTGACGACAGCGCCTATGTTAGTATTGCCAGATGTGTAGAACAGTTTTGATATATACCGTGATGCTTCAAGACAAGATCTTGGATGTGTGTTAATACAGAAAGGCAAAATTGTTGCCTACGCGTCAGGACAGTTGAGGCCACATGAAGAATTATCCTACGCATTATTTGGAAATTGCTGCCGTAGTGCATGCTTTGAAGTTATTGCGTTATTATTTCATTGGAAATGTGTACATACCACAAGAGTCTGAAGTATATACTCATGCAATCAGATCTCAATATGAGACAGAAGAGATGGCTGGAGTTGATCAAAGATCTTAGTGTTGAAATTTATTATCATCTTTGTAAGGCTAATGTGGCGATGGCTTGAGTCGAAAGAGCCATAGTGTGAATATGATGTTATCAAGTGATCAACCAGAGTTGTGTAAAGAGTTTCGAAAGCTGAAGTTGGAAGTTGTTCCACAAGGATTTGTAGCTGCTTTGGAAGTGAAGCCAACACTTGAAGATCATATCAGAAAAGGTCAGAAGGATGGTGAGAAAATAAGCAGAATCAAGTCAAAGAAAGATGAAGGCTTAGTTGAGGATTTTACCGTGGATGAGCAAGGTACCACGCGGTTTAAAAACCGAATCTGTGTATCAAACAAGAGGGAGCTTAAGCAGTTGATTTTGGAAGAAACTCATAATTCTAAGAATTCAATTCATCCAGAAAGTGTTAAGATGTATCAAGATCTTAAGAAAAGGTTTTGGTGGCCTCAGAAGAACTATGAAGTTGCTGAGTATGTTGCTTTATATAATGTGTGTGTGAGAGTTAAGGCCACGCATCAAAGACCTGCTGGTTTGTTACAGTCGTTGAACGTTCCAGAATGGAAGTGGGAGAAAATCGGTATGAATTTTATTACCGGTTTGCCTAAGACTCAAAGAGGTTATGATTCCATATAGGTCATCGTTGATCGGTTGACCAAAGTTGTTCACTTCATACCAGTAAAGACTACCTACTCGGGAGATTGCTTGGCAGAGCTATATATGTCAAGGATTGTGTGTTTGCATGGAGTGCCCAAGAAGATTGTGTCATATATAGGTACCCAATTTACCTCGAGATTTTGGAATAAGTTGCACGAAGCCATGGGAACTCGTTTGGATTTCAGTACAGCATATCATCTGCAGACGGATGGTTAGACTAACAGAGTTAATCAGATTCTGGAGGATATGTTGAGGGCTTGTGCCTTAGCTTATGCTACCTCGGGGGATAAGTGTTTGCCATATACAAAGTTCAATTATAACAACAGTTATCAAGCTAGTTGCAAATGTCACCATTTGAGGCTTTTTATAGTCGTGCCTATCGTACCCCGTTGAATTGGAATGAGACGGGAGAGTGTTTGGTGTTTGGGCCTGATATTTTCAAGGAAGCTAAAGATCAAATTGCTATGATCGAGGAAAGGTTGAAGGTACCACAGTGTAGAGAAACGCGGTATGCTACGCTAGCACCAAAAAAAACTACCGCATAACCAGAAAGCTACTCGCAAGAAGTGGATCATAGATTAGATTACCACTAGACGTGTAGTTGCGGAATCCTTCACGCGTCGATGTAGTGGATCGTCCTTGCCGTAGTCGTTGCGTCGATGGAGTGGATCATCCTCGCCTCGCTGTGGATTGTCCTCCCACGCCGCAGTCGCAGCAGCGTCACCATAGTAGTCCACACGTCCGGGGATGGAATGTCGTGCATCAGTGTGCAAGCACCTGGTCGCTCGGCAGGGGCAGCGAGAGGAGGAGGCTAGGGTTTCGGGTGAAACACTTCTAAACCGTGGAAAGCACACACTGCGCCCACCCTCCTCCACTACTTATATAGCCACGAGATGAAACCCTAAACCAGGGCCCATAAGTGTGCTAAGCCCACGAGGTCCATTAATTACGAATCCAATCCAAATTAATGCATCCCAGCCCATTAAGTGTGTGACCCTGCAGGTTCACGTACATTTGGACATGGATTCGGAAACTCCTTTTCAATCCAATAGTTGGTAGCGGCTCCTTGCAAAGCATGCCAACTCCCAAACATACTATGATCAAATCGGACAGAACCTACCAAAAGTACTCATGTAATAATCCCTTTGCCAAGTATATGAAGATTGAACTCAAGGTGAGAAGCATGTCATCCTTTGATGATTCAATCCATCTCTCGTATCCGTGATATATTAATAAGTTGTGATTGACTCCTCAATCACGGCATGGTCATGCACTTCCTTAATCATATCACACGAGTGTCCTTGTCATATATCTTCATTTCATTAGAGTGGCAAATTCCATCTTGACTGCTCACTTCCCTCTGCACATTTAATAGTAAACATGAAAGCTACCTTTATAACTATCCGGTTAGGAAGTAGTGTTTGATAGCCCAAGGAAAACTATTACACATGTAGGGAATATGACAATCTCAGGTCTAAGGATCATACATCTACTATGTATGAGATACACTGATGACACATAAGAATGTAACATTCTCGCAATGTCCCATGGCGGGTCTATCTAACCCATGTTCTTCAACATGCGTCCACAATGTATAGATGATATCTCCATATCCCATGATCTATGAAGCATGATCATCGATCACTACATGTGCTGATCTATTCATTGTTGTCCTATACGATGATATCCGATCAGAGATATTTATCGAATTACATCAATAAGTAAAGAGCTTCATAAACAAGTCACATACTTGTTGATCAATACAGTGATATACATTCATTGGACCAATAATCATATTATTATTCATAAACATAGTCATGTTACAATCATCTAAATGATTGCCTCAAGGGCATAACACTAACACACAGTCAAGGAAAAAAAGAGCTACGCTGATAATCGCCATCCTGAATTGAGTTTTGAGCTAGAGGATTTTGTGTATCTCAGAGTTACCCCTCTTAAAGGTGTTAAAAGGTTTCACGCTAAAGGGAAGCTTGCGCTACGATATGTTGGTCCATTCAAGATTTTTAGTCATCAAGGAGAGTTTTCTTATCAGATGGAATTGCCGCAATCGTTGGCAAGAGTGCATGACGTGTTTCACATGTCTCAGCTTAAGAAATGTCTCAGAGTGCCAACGGAGCAGACGCTGTTAGAAGCAATTGAACTGCAGGAGGATTTGACTTGCAAGGAGCAGCCGATCAAGATTTTGGATGTGGTGGAGCGCATGACTAGGAACAAGTCTATTCGCTTTTGCAAAGTTCAGAAGAGCAATCATTCAGAGAATAAAGTAACATGGGAGCGTGAAGAGGATCTGAAGTCAGAATTCCCAAACATATTCCCTAATTAGCCCTGAATCTCGGGGTCGAGATTCTGTTAAGGGGGGAGGTTTGTAACATCCCAAAATTTGCCTTTTAATATTATTTTATTGTCGTTTGTGCATTTTGTGATTTGTCTGAATTTATTGGGTTTTCTGGAATTTATTTGAATATTATTTTAAATTAAGTATATTGGCCTCTTGTGAAAACTAATTAAATATAGATAAAAGTTAATATAATGTTTGGCTAAAAATATTTTATTTGAGTTCAAAATGTCTCAAAGTATTTATAAGAATTTTCTTGGATTTTCCCTGATATTTTTATTGCCTAAAACTAATTAAACTAATTTCTAGAATTATTTTAATTAAGAAAATATGGGGAAAATCGATAAATAGTATTGGGCCAGAGTCCAGTACTATTTGCGCGCAGCCCAGCAATGTGCGGCCCAACCAATTTGCGTCGTCAGCCCATTTTTTAGAAGGGTGGATGCTGGTCATCAGATCGAGGTTTGATGGCTGAGATTCGATGGAGTTGGATCGGAAACCCTAGTGCTTGTGGGCCGTTGGATTCAGATCAAGTGGTGGAGGTTGAGACATGTCGGTTAGGGTAAGATAGGATCGTATCCGTTGAGTTTGGAAGGGGCAGATCCGATCATGCCGCGTCAGCCAGTTTCGGGGCCGTTCGATCATCATCGGATGGCTAGGGGTCGTCGTCTTCATGAAGGACTCGGAATCCATCACCGATACGCCATCGCCAACAGGTAGGATTAGGTTTTCCATTTGTGCGCGCATGCCGAGGCTATTCAAGAGGAGGCAGGTACCCCGAGGTTCGCCGTTAGCCGCCGCATCTTTAGGTCGAAGCGCTTTTGCGAAAATCACCGTTTCTTCCTGAGCCACGTCACTGCGCCAGCAGCGAACCACACCGGTAAGGTGAACTATTAGATTTAGAGCGATCGGTTGAGGTAGTGCCACGTCGCGCTGAATGTGCAGCCGTTCGATTCATCACGTGCGGGGTAGATTGCGCCGCATGTCGCAGCCAATCAGGCGCATACGCATGGCGAGCACGGGAAGCGAGGCACTGTGCACCGGGTTCATGGTGGGTCGGCATGGATTCGTGAACTGGGTGCATACACCGAGGCCACGTGTCGCTCTGTGATTGGTCCAGAGCATCGCTGACGTCATGCTGCCGTCATAATCGGAGATTTTCCACTGAAAAATATTTCAACTTGAAATTCATCGATGTTGACGTCATCATGAGGTCATGCTAACGTCATAAATACAGGATTTTAGTATAAAAATAATTCAGTTTATTTCGGATTTCCTATTTTAGTATTTTTAGAATTTATTCAAACTTTGAGTAGCTATAACTTTTGCATATGAACTCCGATTGAGGTGGTTAAAATTTATAAAAATTTATAAAAATGAGATCTATTAAATGGTGAATTTTATTTGATTTTTTGAGTTCATTTGCTCTTCGTGTTGGTGTGTGATTGCTATTATTTTCTCGATTCGCTTAGACGTCTAGTTGATCGATACTCCGGGAGAGGATTCATCGCTTAAAGACCCAAGTCCAGAGCAAGATCAGACCCTATTCTAAGGCAAGTTGTGATTTGATCATGTTGAACCTATGTTTACAAAATCGCTATATTGTTTTACTCTATTGCATGTTATTTCACATATACAATTGTTTCAAATTAAATTGGGACTTAGCTAATCTACCAATTTGATCTAAACCCTACCTTGTCATTTGTATGCCATGATCTATAGTCACCCTAGATTGGTTTACTATAGTTGGTTAATACTAAAATCAACATGGGATGGTTAGACTGTATTAGTTGCTTAGCCATGCCACATCATCACATGTACCTGAATCATAAATGATTAAGATTGACTAACGGACTATGGAACAATGTTATGAACTTGTGTGTCATGTGTGGTCACACGATGAGATTGAGTCGTAGTGGCGAGGGATGTCACGCAATGATGTTGAATTGTTGATGGCACGTGGTGCTTGGTAATCAACTGGGGTGGTAATCACTTAGATTGAGGCAAGTGGCAAGGGGCAAGTATGCCAAGGTGGACCCGATGGGCAGAGGGTATGTGGAAGTCCTTCCTTGATCATCTTAAGGACTTAACCTTGCAAGCCTTTGACCTTATTCAATCATGCAACCACATGTCTGGAATGGGATAGCCTAGCTGATTAATTTGCAATGTCTTAGCTTTGGTACTATTATCGGTGGTGTGAGTCCCGGGTTCACGGATCAACTCACATGGAGCAAAAGGGGGCCCTATTGTGGCGATTTAACCCTTCAGTGTTGAAACCTCAGCGGGTAGTATTGGGTTAAGGCAGTGCATTGTAAAGGCTTTATCATGATCTCTCTACCGACACACCAAAGGAAGTGTGTCAATAGCTTGGCAACAAGAGACGATCATGTCGTGTGGGTCAAGTGCATAACCTCTACAGAGTGTAAATCTATTCGGATAGCCGTGCTCACGGTATTGAGCAATGCTCGGGAATTACAGTTGAGGGTTAGTTTAATTAAATGGAAATTTGGTTGGGATGGCAGGATTGCCATGTGGAAGGTTGAAACTTAACTTAGGGTTGAAAACCTGGTTTACATGAGAAATGTTGAATCTATCTACTACTGTTATTTGTTTTATTGTCTTTATAATCTATTTATTGTACTTATTCATAAATACTGCTTTATTGCAAAATAGCCTTGTTAGCCATTCCTTTGGAATAAGCCTTGCTTATAGTTACATAGAATTGCATTCTGTGCATAACTTGTTGAGTGCTTTAAGTACTCACCCTTGCCCACAACAACATCACCAGTTGAGGAGTCTACATCCATGCTAGAGAAGGAATGCTAGGTATATTGAAGGGTTGTCTACGTTTTCATTCTGCTGCAGTTTAATTTGTTATTCAGCCTTGTGAGGCATATTCGTATAAGTTCGACCATAAGGTCATTCAACAAGTGTTAATCAATATATTAAGTCTTTTTATTATGTATCCGCTGTGTATGATTATGATATTCATCTATGTTGAGCCTGTGGGCACTAGCGTGATCCTAGATTAGTGCAGTATACATAGAGGGTCCGGATTTGCATATTCGGGTCCTGACATTAGCACACTTGACATTTGAAGATTCATTGTCAAGTTTTAATTGCTTACAACCCTCATATGAGCTAATTGGGTCCTTAGAAGCATGCATTTCAAGTTCATCATTTCTAGTTGAGAGTTTCCTATGGTGAGTGCTCATGGCATCAATCTCAGCATGTAATTTAGGGCAATTTTGGCATGAGGGAGTAGAGTGAGCATGAAGAAAACTAGCATCGACAGGAATAGCATCGACAGGAATAGCATCGACAGAACTAGTGCTAGCATTCTTCAACCTAAGACCATCAAGTTTAGCAAGCACACTGTCATGTATGGTCCTTAGGTTCTCTAGCTCAACAAGCAGAGCATCACACAATAAATAGTCATTAATGACTCGGGAGGGAGAGGATCTAAGAGAAGCTAACTCCCGAGTCAAGGTACCTACTTCTTTCTCTGGCTACATACACCTAGCTCTAGCTCTAGCATGAAATTTCTCTAATTTGCAGAAAGCTTCATTGAGCTGGTCATAGGAGGGTACCTCGTTCGTGTCGCTGTACAGCAAGGAATCGCTGATGCTGTTGGCGTTTGCCATGAAGCACATGCCGGTGAAGTCATCGTCGCCTTTCTTCTCTTGCGGACCATCCTCGCCCTCATCGCTCCAAGTCTCCGTGTCGGAGAGGTTGATGTCGTCGAGTACGGCGAGGACGCGGTGGAAGAGCTTCTTGTTCTTTGAGACGTTGCGATTCTTCTTCTCACGCGCTGGGTCGCGACCTGGAGGGTTCTTGTTGTTGCTGTTCTTGTTGGTGTAGTCGTTCTTGCTCGAGCCGCCGGCGTCGTTCTTGCCCTTCTCCAGCTTGGGGCAGTTCGCCTGAATGTGGTTGGGGCCACCACACTCGAAGCAGGTGATCATGCCACCTCTCTTCCTCTCTCTCACCCTCTTGTATGCATGAGAGAATTTATGAGCTAAAAGAGCAAGCTCATTTTTTGAAAAATTTTCTAGTTGGTTATCGCTTAGCTCGCAAAGGGCAGAGAGGGAAAAACCAGCAGAAGAATCAGAGGTGGATCCAGTGGGATCGGTGACCAAGGCCATCGACTGATATTTTGTCTTGCGAGAGACGACGTCAATCTCATGAGTCTTGAGTCGGGAATAAAGCCCGTCAAGAGTCAGAGTCGACAAGTCGGTAGTATCCTTGAGGTCACCTTCATCTCCCAAACTCGAAGATCGAGTGTGGTCAAGAAACGTCAAGCATTATCCGAGTCAGGGTATATGCAACTGACTACTCGGAGGTCGCTCAAAATCTTCGTAAAATGACCAAAACACTTGTCAAGACTCTCACCAGCGTGTTGTTCAAACTTGTTGTACTCACGCTTGAATTGGTCCTGTCTCACCGTCTTGATTTGGGTGGTGCCCTCAAGGTAAGCATCGAGGGTTACCCAAATCTGATGAGCAGAATGAAGGTGAGAAATCCTAGCATACTCACTGTGGCTAAGACCTTGTATGAGGATGTTCCTTGCCTTAGCGTTCGCTTCAACGTCAGCCATATTGCCGGCAGTGAAATTTTCATCTGCAAGAACCTCATACGGGAGTTTCACCTTCTGCCATATCAGGAAGCTCTGGGCAGTGATGTATGACTCCATCCGGGATTTTCAAAAAGGAAAATCAACTCCAGAAAAGATGGGAGGCTTGGTGGAATACTTGTTGAAAGTGCATCTAGGCACTTATGTTATTTTGGTGATTAATGAATGTTATTTTGGTGATTAATGACAAACACTCATAATGACAATCTATACAATTAAGTAAATGCTTAACTTAGTGCTTAACAAATGACAAACCTCTAATATGATTATATTGCTATGAGACTAACTTGTTATTGCCTAGTTGAGTATCAGTCTCATCTATTTAGAGGAAAATCAAATAGGAAGGTTAAGCAAAGATAAGGTATGCAATTTTGGTATCTATTCTATATTTGTTATTGCATTCCTTTCGTGCAAATGCATAGTGAACTCCAAGTAGCATGTTGATTTTATATATGCACATTGGTTCATGTCATATTTATTTGTGCATATATATTCATTTGAGTTCATTATAGTATGCATGTATTAACTAGAGTTAAACTTCATTTTGCTATAGATTGACTTGGTGCATGCATGTTTTATTTGTGTATCTTCTCATGCAATTCTCTTAGTGAAGTTTATCTAGTGTTGGATCACATATTTACTCTTACTCCAAATATTATTTGCACATGTACAATTCGTGTATATTCTATCATGTGCTTCATTTAAGTAAAGTCTGTGATCCTTGCCATGATTTAATTGATTCATCATATTGGCAATTATATATCTCTCTAGTGCATATAGATCAATTACATATTCATCGTGATGCACTTAGTAGAGAACATTTCTTATGTCAAGTGTTTCTATTTTGTGTTGTGCTTCTTTATATGAAACACTTGTTGTAATCAACTGCTCACAAATATCAACTTATTCATATCTATTGAGCCTTTGGGACTAATGTCTTTCATGAGTAGTTTGGAAAGAATTAGGTCCCGTATGTGTATGATGACCAAGGTATCTTGGAGGATGATCATTAAGCTGAGGTCAACAAGGCGGCGGTGTCACCAAGAGCCGAGGACTAAGTCAAGAGCAACTTGGCGTGGAGATCATCGAGAGAGGATGATCAAGTCAAGGTTGATAGGACGAGAGTCTCATGAGGTGAATCGAGTCGAGTTGGACAAGGCGAAGATGTCATCAATTATATGGTGAAGGTCTTCATGCATCGACATCAAGAAAGAAGACGGCAAGTGACTAGTTCTAGACTTATATTATCTTTGATTTAATTTGAGTCTAAGGATTGCCGTACTATTAAGAGGGATGCGATGTCGAATGACTTTTAGATGTGTCAAGTGCTCAAGTGATCCATCCTTGTGAATCTTAGAAAGGAGTGGTGTTGGTAGTGCCGAAAGTGAGGGTTGTAGGTCTCTCTTGATTTCTTTGTGAAATCTGTGGTTATCCTTTGAGTTTTGGATAGTGAGATCTTGTTGGTTGTGTAGCCCTCGTTCTTAGCTTTCGGAGAGTCCAAATTCTCTGAAATCGAGTCCGAGTCAAAAGTTATGCTCGTTTTAGTCGAGCTGCTCGGTCTTGATTCGGACTATCCGGAGTTAGTCCGGACTATCCGGATCATCCGGAGTATCCGGATATTCATCCGGACTCTCGGGTTGAGTCTCTCTGTTAGCATTTTCTCGATCAATCCGGAGTATCCGGATTGAAATCGAGTATCCGGTTGAAATCCGAGTCTCGGATTGTCTGCACCGCCCCAACGGCTAGTTTTGGGGAGTTCTATATATAGCCCTTCCTCCCTCTTTTGAGAGAGCTTTTGGTGAGGCTTTTGGAGTGGATTTTGAGGGGTGTGTGGGGCTTTGAGGAAGCTTTTACCCTTAGATCTAAGTGATCCCTTGTGAGAAGGGTTGGGAAGAGTTTGGGAGTGAGATTTGAGTTGATTGAGCACTTGATTTCATCTCCAAGCTTGTTCTTCGTGAGCATTTGTTACTCTTGGAGGTTGAGGACTCCTAGGCGGCTAGGAGGTCGCCTCGAGCCACCGGAGCTTTGTGTGGTTGGCCGTGGGAAGTTTGTGAAGGCAGTTCCGCCTCCGTAAGGGAAGGAATCAAAGGAGTGAAGACCGGCGAGTGCATTTGTGCAACACCGGAGGAAGAGGGTTGAAAGAGACCCGGCTCAAGTGTGACCGAGCCGCCTCAGCGGAGACGTAGGATCCCCTCAAGGATCCGAACTTGGTGAAAAATCATTGTCTCCAAGTTTGCTTCTTACTCTTGCTTTAGTATTTGGTTTTGAATCTTTGGGAGCCCCGATCTACTCTTTTGTTGTGTTTGGCTCCAGATCTTCTATACCCTCAGGTACCTGACATCATTAAGATCTTTTGTGTTCAAGTAGATTGTTGAAAAATTGCAAAGATTTAAAATCTCCATTCGAAGTCCTCAATCCGGAGTATCCGAATCCCTGAACCCGGACAGTCCGGATAATCCGGAGTATCCGGATTGAATACCCCGGACACTCCGGGTTAGGACCCTCGGGATTGGACTATCCGGAGTATCCGGATTGAATACCCCGGACAGTCCGGATAATCCGGAGTATCCGGATTGAATAACCCGGACACTCCGGGTTAGGACCCTCGGGATCGGACTATCCGGAGTATCCGGATTGAATATCCGGACACTCCGGATTGTTCAGGAAACTCGGAAGATTTTATTTAGCTGCAAAATTTTTATTCCGCTGCATTTAGCTATAAAGTTTTTAATTCGCCTATTCACCCCCCCTCTAGGCGACATCCCCTGTCCTTTCAATTGGTATCAGAGCAAGGTCTCTCTTTTTATTAGACTTAACCGTCTAGAGAGTAAAGGATGTCGACTAGAGGATTAGAACACTCACATAATCCACTTGTGCTAGATGGCACAAATTATGCTTCATGGAAATTAATTATGACTTCTCATTTTAAATCCATGAGCCCCCAAATATGGTGGATCGTAGATGTCGGCTTTTCCTCTCCATTGAATGAAGTTGCTCCAACTGAAGGAGAAAGGAAATGCCTACATCTCGACGCTCAAGCTACTAATGTTTTATTTTGTGTTGTGAGCGATGAAATTTTTTATAGAATATGCAATCTCAAGAGCGCTCATGAAATGTGGATAAAGCTTCAAGAACTATTTGAATCATCCACTTCTATTGAGGATTGCATTAAGGAAGAGATGTCGGGAGATGAAACATCAAACTCCACCTCAAGCTCAAGTGATGAAGAACCGACATCTCCATCAACCTCAACCTCCGCCTCAAGTGACGATGAAGATGCTCTTCCATCACAAATCCGTTGCTTCATGGCGAAAGGTAAGAATGAGGTAAGTGACGATGATGATGATGAGCTCACTTATGATGAACTTATGAATTTGCTTGAGGAGCTCAATAAATGTCTTGGAAAGGAGAAAAAGAAATATAAAATTTTGAAGCTTGAACATGAATCACTTCAAAATGATTATAACATGCTTCAAGAAAATCATGAATCCCTCCTTTCCAAAGAAATTCATAAGCCTAAGGTGGACATAGGAATTACATGTGATTTAATTGATGATATGCCATGCTTAATTTCTAATTCTAGCATTTCATCTAAAATTAATATGCCCACCTCTTGCAATGATTTACCTTGTTGCTCAAATTCAAATGTTTCCACTTCCTCTATGCATGTTGAGACTAATCTTGTAGAGGAAAACAATGAGCTCAAGGCCCAAGTCATTAGATTAGAAAATGACTTAAAGAAGTGCGTAAAGGGAAAAGCCGTTCTCGATGAGATCTTGAGCAAGCCAAGGGCGCCTCAAGATAAGCGAGGACTCGGCTACATCTCCAAGAAGGAGACTAGCAAGACAAGGCACAACGAAAGATATTCAAGATCATCAAGTGCTTTGCTTGCAACAAGAAGGACACCTCGCCTCCGTGTGCCCTAATAAAGTGGAGATCAAGCCACAACCATCAACAATGAGGCAAACCGACAAAGAGCAAGTCAAGAAGAAGAAGAGACGCTCAAAGCCTACTTGCTACAATTGTCGGAAAAAGGGACACATCGGTAAGGATTGTCCCAAAGGTATTACTCTAAGCCAATTATTGTCAATGATCATTATTTGCTTAGGAAAGACAAAAATGGCAATGTGTTTGCCAAGTTTGTCGATTCTCCCAAGTATTTGCAAAATTATGATATTCAATTGCTTAGGAGAAATGAATCTAGAAATGTGTTTGCTCAAAATGCTAGACTTCCTAAGACCAAGAAAATCATGTTGATCATGTGCTTAGGAAAAATAACAATAGCAAACCATTTGCTAGATTTGCTAGATCTTCTAAGCCCTTGCATTGTAATGATTATTATGTGCTTAGAAAGGATCAAACTAGAAATGGATTTGCTAAAAATGTTAAAACTCCTAAGCCTCCTCAATTCAATTCCAATAATTCGCTTAGGAGTAATAACAATCGCAAATCCATTGCTAGTCATGTTAGTTCACCTAAGACTATTAATGTTAGGGCCATTTGGGTTCCTAAATCTATTGTGACTAACATTTTTGGACCCAACAAAAATTGGGTACCAACAAGTGCCTAGAAGTTTATTAGGTGCTTGGAGATGCATTGGAAAGCTTTGGCTCAATCAAGAGGATGATTTCATCATATGAAAAAAGAAGCCAAGCTTGAAGACATTCACTTCAATCATAAACCAATGCCATCTCGGGTAACAAGTATTTAAATTGATTCTTATAGCTTATAGCCTTGTGTAGGTTATATTGCATTATTCATGAAAATCAATTTAGATTGCTTGATTATATGCTTGCTCATGCTTATAAATTGTTTTGATTGCAATCTTGAGCAAGTTTGGGTAAGTGGCACATTAAGGGGGAGTGCTAAATCATAACCATGTATATTACATCCCTACATGTGCCCATATTTATATAAGTGCAAATATATATATATTTTCAAAATCAAGCCATTTAGCCAAAAGTCAAAATTTTGTATACCATTAGTATTCTTGTGAAAAACTAGTTGCAAAATGTATACAAATATATTTGAAATGTTTTCAAAGGTTTTGGCGTCACAAAATCTATTTTGAAAAGAAAATGAGTTTCATGATCAAAATCTAGATAGTAGTATCTTGTTTTGGATTTAAACTTATAATTTTCATAGTATTAAATGTAAAATGAATTTGAAAGTAATTCCAAAACGAAAATCCTAGAGTTGGTCATTCTTAACAATTCTTGTGTTCAAAAGATCTTCAAAAGACCAACCTAGTGAAAGTTATTTGATTTTGAAACTCGCCGAAAAACTATGTTTGACCCATAATAGTCATACTATTGCACTTAGTGAGTTTCTCCGTTTGGACCGGATCTTGTGTAGTATCTTGGTTCAAAATGGTATCTTAGACTCATACACAAAATTCAAATCTCAATATCTCATCTTATTCTTCATTTGAATCTTGTGTTGAAATATTTGGCTTTGTTTTACAAATAGCTATTTCAAAAGGACCATTTTGGTCAAAAGTCAAATCTTATGTTTAAAAGGCCCAAAATTGTGAAAAGCTTTGTAAAAGTATTCTAATATGTATTTCAAATGTTTTACAAGCTTTCAAAATGAAAATTCTATATTGAAATCAATTTTAGCCCGAAAAGTTTTTGATTTGAACTAAAATAGCTTATTTAAGCATATTGCTCAAATCTTAGCATTCAAGTTGGATTTCATTATAAATGTTGGCTAGAAACCATCTTGATAATCAATTCTAAGCCATGGAAATTGAAATTGCATGAAATCCAAATTGAGTTGTATTTTAAGGCTTTTTATGAAAAACTATTACCTATTTTAACTTGCTTCAAAAAGGGGTTAAAAGCAAAATATTTGTTTGAAATGCAAAATCTTATGAAAATAGTCTTCTAAAATGTTTTCAAATGCATTTCAAATGTTTTCAAGTATCTAACCCTTGGCTAGAAGCTAAAAGTCAAACTTTGGCCTAAAAAGGATCTTTGTGATCTTGCTTTTGCATTTAACTTCAAATTTTTCTAAAGCAAAATCTATTTGGAGTTTGAAAAAGTGGTCAATACAAAACTCATAGGGTTGGTCATTTTAAGCATTTCTTTAGTTCAAAGTTTTTCCAAACGACCAACCGTTTAAAAGTTATAGCCATTTGAATTTGGCCAAAATCATCCAATTAACCCAAAATGACCCGTTGTTGCATTTTGTGGATTTCGCTATTTGAATTGGATTTATTTGCATATCTTGGATTGAAATAGTATTTCTTACTCATACAAAGCTATGAAAGTTCAAATCTCCATAAATTTCAATCCGGAATGCATTTTGAGCATTTGGTGAAAATTCAATTTCTTTTCAAACCTACAAAGCGCATTTTGCCATATCTTTTGAACGAAAATTCCTTTTAATGAAATTCTTTTTGGGAAACGTTCTAAATAGTCCAATGTTTATTTCTTAAAATTTTCAACTCATTTGGACTCAATTTGAAAAAGTTTTGACTTTTCTTCTCCTTGAGTAAAAAATCATGCCTACAAAGCAAAATTTGGCATATCCTTTGATTGGAGACTCCTTTTTGGAAAATTCTTTTTGGAAAAGTTTCTTGGGAGTCTAAATAATGTTTATGCCTAATTTCAAATAATTTCAACTTAATTTGAAATAGTTATGCCTTTTTTTTCTCTCTTTCGATCTTATTTGGCATACTCTTGCATTAAGTTGGATTTTACGATTTGAATGGATTTGATCATGCAAATAGGCTTATAAACATCTCTCTAAATCATATTAAGCCATATAAGTGCATATTACCATTCAAAACTCATTTGGTTCCATTTTGAGGATTTGGTGAAAATCTTAATCTTTTATGTGTTTCATATGTATCTTTCATCATATTTCTCGAAATAAAATTTATTTATTGAAAATCTTTGTTAGAAAACCTTCTATCACATATGGAGTTCATATCTGAAAATTCTCAAATTTATTTGAACTCATTTGCAAGATTGTTGACTTTATTTGACTTAGTGTCAAAACTAAACCTCCAATGCCCATTTTGATCTAATTTTTGATTGGAGGGTGATATTTGAGAAATTCTTTTTGGAGAAGTCTCTTGGATGTTCATGGATCATTTCTGCAAAATCTTATGGCTATTGGACTTCATTTGATCAAGATTTGATCCAAATTCAAAATATTCAGTTTTAGGGATGAAGCTGAACAACCCGGAGTATCCGGGTGATCTATCCGGAGTATCCGGATTATCCGGACACTCGGATCAAAAACACCGAGTATCCGGTTGTCTTTACTTCGCCCAAATTCAAATTGCTATCTACACTTTCTTGCAATATCTTGTTCATCCTATTTTTGGGTTTCTCCTTGCTCAAATCAATATTCAGTCTTCATAGCCCTCGAAGAGGATTTAGTCGGATCATTCGCGTTGATGATTTTTGTATTTGAGCAATGGTTTAAAAGTTATAATCGACTTTGTGCTGCTATTTGCATCTTTTTGAGATTTTAAGAGTTTTAAATTGGTATCTTGGCAAGCCTTTCAAGATGAAAACTAAGTGAACTTATTCATTGCTCCAAGCTTCTAAATGGAGCATATCTATTTAAGTTTTCATTCCAATGAAAGTGCATCTTTTGGCTAAGTTATTCTGAAAATTGGATTTAATTGTAACTTAGCCTCAAAATGTTTTCTCTCTTGCATAACTTTGAGTTTATTATGGAAAAGAGAAAATTTCCCTTGTAAGCTCAAGAGTGAGTTTGAATGTGTTTTACTCATTGTCTCTCTTACAAGTGGATGTCAAGATTAAATTTGAATGAGTTTCAAATATTTTCACTATAAAGTGGTGTAATAAAATCTTCAATTGATATCTTCAAGTTGTTTTTGAAATTGCATGCAAAGAGTATTGTCTTGTATATCATATATATCATGCATGTTGTACTTAGACATTATCAAACTAACTTGGGTCAAATTAAAAGATATTTGTTCCCGGAAATCGTGTGCTTGTCTATTGATGTTCAAGGTATTGGAAAAGGGGTCATCTTCGACGGTGGGATGAAGGAAATGGAGAGGAGCTCCATAGTACGAGGATCTAAGACCGGCGCGGTGATCATGACCAATTCGAACATGCGGTGGACAAGAATCGACAAAGGGCGTGTTTCTTTTCGACCATATTCAATAATGTCATGCACACCATTATGCTAAATTGTGTTATTCTAAATGGTGTTGTATTTTTCAAGTGATATGATTAATTGGTATCTTTCAAGAGGTATCCTCTAATCCTAAATTGTTTTGAAGTGTCATCTAACTTGCATTCGGCATTATCAAGAACTAAAAGGTACATATGGGTGACACATTGCAAAGAGGTATGCCCTTGATAAGTTTATGAAATTCTTGATCATGAAAGTGCATCTTACTTATACAACCTTGATTCATGATCTTGTATACATCTTGTGATCATATAAGCAATTCCTTCTTGTGTAATCTTCTTTATATGATCTTGATTGTTAGAATTTGATTTGATCATGAGCATGTGCTTAAATTATATAAATTTGCTATATGATCTTGATGTTTAAAGAATATGTGAAATCATATTCGTGTGTCATGTTTAAGCATCACTTATACCCTAAGAATCATGACTTCTTTAATTTGGTATAACTAGAAAATCTATTACCTAAATCTTGGAAATAATTGGTATCATATCTTGCCTAGATTTAGGGAGCTTAATATTATTGTCATATTACTAGCTCCTTATTTTTATTTTATTTCTCCTAATCTTTTTATTGAGTGTGCAATCAAGGGGAGAACAGATTTTATTGAATAAGCAATAAGAATCTTTTAAGCACCTTTTGGGATTAATGACAAAGGGGAGAATTTATGGATTTATCAATTGTCCCTAATCGATTGACAAAAGGGATGATTTGTAAGTATGATCTCTTATTGTATCTTTATGCTTGTTTTAATGTTAAAATATCTTAATATTGTCATTTGGTGCAATTGATAATAGGTTTGTCATAAATCACCAAAAAGGGGGAGATTGAAAGTGCATCTAGGCACTTATGTTATTTTGGTGATTAATGAATGTTATTTTGGTGATTAATGACAAACACTCATAATGACAATCTATACAATTAAGTAAATGCTTAACTTAGTGCTTAACAAATGACAAACCTCTAATATGATTATATTGCTATGAGACTAACTTGTTATTGCCTAGTTGAGTATCAGTCTCATCTATTTAGAGGAAAATCAAATAGGAAGGTTAAGCAAAGATAAGGTATGCAATTTTGGTATCTATTCTATATTTGTTATTGCATTCCTTTCGTGCAAATGCATAGTGAACTCCAAGTAGCATGTTGATTTTATATATGCACATTGGTTCATGTCATATTTATTTGTGCATATATATTCATTTGAGTTCATTATAGTATGCATGTATTAACTAGAGTTAAACTTCATTTTTCTATAGATTGACTTGGTGCATGCATGTTTTATTTGTATATCTTCTCATGCAATTCTCTTAGTGAAGTTTATCTAGTGTTGGATCACATATTTACTCTTACTCCAAATATTATTTGCACATGTACAATTCGTGTATATTCTATCATGTGCTTCATTTAAGTAAAGTCTGTGATCCTTGCCATGATTTAATTGATTCATCATATTGGCAATTATATATCTCTCTAGTGCATATAGATCAATTACATATTCATCGTGATGCACTTAGTAGAGAACATTTCTTATGTCAAGTGTTTCTATTTTGTGTTGTGCTTCTTTATATGAAACACTTGTTGTAATCAACGCTCACAAATATCAACTTATTCATATCTATTGAGCCTTTGGGACTAATGTCTTTCATGAGTAGTTTGGAAAGAATTAGGTCCGTATGTGTATGATGACCAAGGTATCTTGGAGGATGATCATTAAGTCGAGGTCAACAAGGCGGCGGTGTCACCAAGAGTGAGGACTAAGTCAAGAGCAACTTGGCGTGGAGATCGTCGAGAGAGGATGATCAAGTCAAGGTTGATAGGACGAGAGTCTCATGAGGTGAATCGAGTCGAGTTGGACAAGGCGAAGATGTCATCAATTATATGGTGAAGGTCTTCATGCATCGACATCAAGAAAGAAGACTGACAAGTGACTAGTTCTAGACTTATATTATCTTTGATTTAATTTGAGTCTAAGGATTGCCGTACTATTAAGAGGGATGCGATGTCGAATGACTTTTAGATGTGTCAAGTGCTCAAGTGATCCATCCTTGTGAATCTTAGAAAGGAGTGGTGTTGGTAGTGCTTGGAAGTGAGGGTTGTAGGTCTCTCTTGATTTCTTTGTGAAATCTGTGGTTATCCTTTGAGTTTTGGATAGTGAGATCTTGTTGGTTGTGTAGCCCTCGTTCTTAGCTTTCGGAGAGTCCAAATTCTCTGAAATCGAGTCCGAGTCAAAAGTTATGCTCGTTTTAGTCGAGCTGCTCGGTCTTGATTCGGACTATCCGGAGTTAGTCCGGACTATCGGATCATCCGGAGTATCCGGATATTCATCCGGACTCTCGGGTTGAGTCTCTCTGTTAGCATTTTCTCACCAATCCGAGTATCCGGTTGAAATCCGAGTCTCCGATTGCGCGCACTGCCCCAACGGCTAGTTTTGGGAGTTCTATATATAGCCCTTCCTCCCTCTTTTTGAGAGAGCTTTTTGGTGAGGCTTTTGGAGTGGATTTTTGAGGGGCTGTGTGGGGGGCTTTGAGGAAGCTTTTACCCTTAGATCTAAGTGATCCCCTTGTGAGAAGGGTTGGGAAGAGTTTGGGGAGTGAGATTTGAGTTGATTGAGCACTTGATTTCATCTCCAAGCTTGTTCTTCGTGAGCATTTGTTACTCTTGGAGGTTGAGGACTCCTAGACGGCTAGGAGGTTGCCTACGAGCCACCGGAGCTTTGTGTGGTTGGCCGTGGGAAGTTTGTGAAGGCCGGTTCCGCCTCCGTAAGGGAAGGAATCAAAGGAGTGAAGACCGGCGAGTGCATTTGTGCAACACCGGGAGGAAGAGGGTTGAAAGAGACCCCGGCTCAAGTGTGACCGAGCCGCCTCAACGGAGACGTAGGATCCCCTCAAGGATCCGAACTTCGTGAAAAATCATTGTCTCAAGTTTTCTTCTTACTCTTGCTTTAGTATTTGGTTTTGAATCTTTGGGAGCCCGATCTACTCTTTTGTTGTGTTTGGCTCGGATCTTCTATACCCTCAGTACGACATCATTAAGATCTTTTGTGTTCAAGTAGATTGTTGAAAAATTGCAAAGATTTAAAATCTCCATTCAAGTCCTCAATCCGAGTATCCGAATCCACGAACCGGACGGTCCGGATAATCCGAGTATCCGGATTGAATACCGGACACTCGGGTTAGGACCCTCGATTAGACTATCCGAGTATCCGGATTGAATACCGGACAGTCCGGATAATCCGAGTATCCGGATTGAATAACCGGACACTCGGGTTAGGACCCTCGGGATCGGACTATCCGGAGTATCCGGATTGAATATCCGGACACTCCGGATTGTTCAGGAAACTCGGAAGATTTTATTTAGCTGCAAAATTTTTATTCCGCTGCATTTAGCTATAAAGTTTTTAATTCGCCTATTCACCCCCCCTCTAGGCGACATCCCCTGTCCTTTCACTTGTCCATCGCCATGGCTCTCGAGACCGGTCAAGATCTATGGAAGAGCAAAATCGGCTCTGATACCAATTGAAGGACCGAGATGACAATCAGAGGGAGGGTAAATGATACCAATTTAAAATTTTCCCGCTCAATATGATCCAAACAAGCCTTCAACCAAAACAATCAAGAAAAACAAATGAGAAGGAGCTATTTGCTCTGCATGGCCGATATGACCGCCCTAGCGTCGGTATGACCGGGCCCAAGAACAGCAGACAAATCAGCATGAACTCCAAAAGCAAAAATGATCCAACTTTTGATTGGTTGGTCAAAACCTCACGAAACTTGGTAGATGTGATCCTAAGGAGGTCAGGAACTTATTCCAACCATCAATCACAAGGATTGACGTCAAAGTTCCTACCTTTTTCACTTTGAAGGAAAACACACCAAGTTTGACCAAAAACCAAAAACTTGATCTATAACTTGCTCGTGGGGTTTTAATGATCAAGATGATCTTGGATAGCCTCCCACATGTCAAAGCAAGCAAGAACACAAGTCAAGAACACCAAAAATTCGATCTTCCAAGATTGGTCATCCAAAGAGCAAAAGATCGGTTTTCGCAAGAAAGAACACAAGATTGCCTAGATGATTGGGATATGGTCTGAAGAAGACTCATCCATCAATCATACATCCTCAGCACAAAATCCACAAGCATTTAGAAGGAGGGGAGGCAAATCCAAATATGCGTAATTTAAATTGCAAGGATGTAAATAGCAGAATGTAAAGACTGAATTTAAAGCATAATGTAAATGCGTAAAATAAATTCAAACATTAGAGAAAATGATTTGCATTTCTGGAAGGGAGGTTTACAAAGCCTCACAACAAGGTGGGCAAAATCTCAAAGGAGCCAAAAACTTCTAAAACCTTCACGAGGAGGAAGGTCACCCCTCCCCCTCTATTTGTATTAGTCATGAGCCATCCTCCACCCTTGAATGAGTTTCTTCTACCCTAAGGATCATCTCAAGGACTAGGATTGACTCACTCACACAGCCATACATGGGCTAACCAGAAACCCAACAAGCATACCAGATTTTATGCACTTTTTTCAAAGCACACTAACTAAACCCGCTATCATATCAACTAGACCGCGATCCGATGGCCCTCATTGATCCAAGCAGCTTCTAGCTAGCATCTCAACCGTTCCTTGTCCTCTTGGTTCACACAGACTCCAACTCCGATCATCTTCCAGCGATCCTCGACTGTTTGGATCTCCGATACACCTCGTCTAGTCCCGGTCATCCTCCTCCTTACCATGATCGAGTACCATCGTCCCGCAACCATCAAAAACAAGGAAATACCCATCATATAGCAATGCACATAAGGATATTCAATACTATATCAAAAATCACAACTTATACTGCATTTTCATTCAAAATACCCTCTCTGAAAAAATCACACCGGCCTGAGGCCAGTCATACCACCCATGGCCGGTGCTATCGCACCTAGGACGGTAGCACCGCTGGCCAGTATGACCGACCAAAATTTGGAACACTTCAATTTCTTCAATGTTTGATTTCCAGTCCAAAACTTCCTCAAACTCAACCAATATAAGGTTAAGCAATGTCAATAACTCATCGCAAACACGGGTAGATCTCTACTTGGTCTTTCAATCTCCCCCTTGATGAGTATATTGACACACACCCGAAAGGCATAAATTTGAGTTTGAAAGAGAAGAATAGAGAAAGCATTTTGAACGCAAAGCCAAACTTGGTCCAGAAGAGTGAAGATGAGATCATGACCAAGTTGGCGAGAAAGATTTCAGAGCACAACCAAAGAAAGAGCAAGTTTTCAACAAAATCTCTAGAAATCCAATAAAAACTCACAAAAGCTCAAATATGCTTATGATCCTAAGAATTAGCAAGTTTTTACCACGATCATAACCAAGATGCATTCACACATTTTTTGGCTTTAATGATGCATTTTCTACAAATTCTCCCCCTTTTGGCAATATAGACATCAAGAAAAACATTTTCTCCTCCTTTTTAATATGTATGCATGAAATGCATCCTAAAGAGCTTTGAAAATTATCCAAGTGATCATAATGACAAGAATGACACCAAGCTCGTCAATTTTAGATTAGACTAAACTAAGACATGTCCAAGTGCAAACACATTTTGCTAGCAAGCTTAGTTTAGAAAATGTCATTTTTGGTAAGGTTTGACAAGTGTAACACTTTGCATTAGTTTCAAAACTAGAAGCAAAACCACTCAAAGAATCAAATGGAAAACCTAGAGTTCAACCTACTCAACACTTTAGGGAATCTAGAAGTGCATACAAGGTCCTTCGAGCTCATTTTTTTCAATTAATGCAAATTTTTCTTTAAGACTTTGAAAAACATAGCAGGGTGTAAATGTTTGACATTATTTGCATTCTTTACCCACTTATGTTTTTTTGCATTTTTTTAAAGCAATTGACTCAAACCATATTTGACCATCTCAAGAAGAACTCTTAAGAGGATGGTCTCGGTCATACACGATGCATTCCAAGTTCATCCCAAGTGCAATGGGAGGTTGTCTTGTGAATGCAAGGTGTTGAGTCTATTGCACACAAATAGAGTCAATAGAAAATGATTTGCATTTCTGGAATAGAAAATGATTTGCATTTCTGGAAGGGAGGTTTATAAAGCCTCTCAACAAGGTGGGCAAAAGCTAAAAGGAGCCAAAAACCTCTAAAACCATCAAGAGGAGGAAGCCCATCCCTCCCCCTCTATTTATACTAGTCTTGAGTCATCCTCCACCCTTGGATGAGTTCCTTCTACCATAAGGATCATCTCAAGGGCTAGGATTGACTCACTCACACAGCCATACATGGGCTAAACCGAAACCCAACAAACATACCGGGTTTTATGCATGTTTTTCAAAGCACACTAACTAGACTCACTATCCTATAAACTAGACCACGATCCGACGGCCCTCATTGATCCAAACAGCTTCTAGCTAGCATCTCAATCATTTATTGTCCTCTTGGTTCACACTGACTCCAACTTCGATCATCTTCCGGCAATCCTCGACCGTCTGGACCTCCGGCGCACCTCGTCTAGTCCCAATCATCCTTCGCCTTACCATGATTGAGTACCATCATTTTTCAACCATCAAAAACAAGGAAATACCCATCACATAGCAATGCACATAAGGATATTCAATACTATATCAAAAATTACAACTTATACTGTATTTTCACTCAAAATACCCTCTGGAGAAATCACACCGGTCTGAGGCCGGTCATACCGCCCATGGTCGGTGCTACCGTACCCAAGTCAGTAGTACCGCTGGCCGGTATGACCAAACCCTGGCTGGTATGACCGGCCAAAAATGGGAACATTTCAATTTCTTCAATTTTTTATTTTCGGTCCAAAACTTCCTCAAACTCAACCAATATAAGATTAAGCAATGTCAATAACTCATCACAAACACAGGTAGACCTCCACTTGGTCTTTCACATGCAGCACAGAGCACCTGCCTTGTTGTCGTGCACTCCCGTGACACTCATCGTAGTGCCACCTCCACCACCTCCTCATCCCCCCATTCTCCACTACCTTCACAACCACTTCCCTCCTTGCCTCATCAACTCACAAATGAATCCGCTTCTTTCGCCACCTCTTTCCCGCGCACCACCTCCACTTCCATCACAATTATCTCCGATGACGACATAGAGGACGATGACGTCAACACAGCCGACGCCCTAGAGGAGTAGGACATCAACCTCGCCACAGGCGGCGGTGTTGGCATCGTGCAGAGCATGGCCTCCCACGCTGATGTGACGAGGTTGGCCAGATCTGACAGTCACAAACACAGAGACGGCCCAATCTGGTTGCAGTGACCTTAGGGTTGACCAGATCCGGTGGTGCCAAGGTGGAGGACGTTGGTGCGGAGGATGATGACCACAATGGAGAGGCGCTGATAGCTGGATCCAGCGGCAGCGACCTAACGGTCGGCTAGATCCAATGGTACTGGCGTGGAGGACAATAACCACAATGGAGGCAGGTGGTAACAACTGGATTTGGTGCCAGAGACCTCTGGGTTGGCCGGATCTAGTGGCATCAAGGTGGATGATGCCGGCACGGAGGTTGACTGAAGCCAACAGATGTCACTGGTGGTTGGGCGAGGCCGTAGATAGGGTGGCCTACCAATGGTCCTCGACAGGTGGAGACGAGAGGGGATTGGAATGGGAGTGGAGATAGGTTGGGGTGGAAGTTTTTATATACCATGATATTGGTAGGTAATTTCAACAAAATTGAGTAGCAAAGATTATTTTAATCGCGTAAAAGCCAAAAAAGCACCCTTTCCTAGCTTATGGCTTATAGGCCCTGTTTGGGGGTTTAAGCCAGGTTTAGCTTCTGAAAAGCCAGTAAACCCCCAAATAGCTTAGCTTTTAAGCAGTTTTTGACATAAGATAGAAGCCATATATAACTAGCAAAAGCCAAAAGCTGAAAGTTATGCTGGACCTGCTTTTATAGCTTATTGCTGAGGGGAATTAACTATTTGTCAAACGATCTCTTATAAAAAGTTACAGCTATTTTTCAGCCCAGAAAACTAAAAAACAACTTTTTAGAAAAGCTACAGCTCCCTCAAATAGGTCCATAGTCGTATAGTGGCTTCAGCTTTTTTTATAAGCCCGACTGAAAAGGCTCCTATTTGTTTAGGCTTTGGCTTTTAAGCGAAAGAAAAGATCGAAAAACCAGTGTAATTGAGCACTAGTTTCCGTTACAGATTTTATTTTAAAAAAGCCTAGTCTAGTGTTATCCATTATCTAACTATCTGTCGTTATATTACTAACACAATAAAAAAAATCACCATGTTGAATCTTAATTGCTAAAGTTAATCAAAGAAATAGGATAAAGATCTATATCGTCAGATATGATGTGTCCATATTATAAAAGTATAGATTAAACAGGTATAGATATGAGTGCATTATAATTGTCAAGGTTTTAAGTTATGATTTTCGCGTCTTCGCGACAAGGGTCCCCAAAAAAAAGCTATAGCTAGCTATTTTCCTATTTTTGCTTCGTGACTTAGCGTTTGGGTTAAAAAAAACTATAGCGTATCAATTTAGAACTTTGATAATTGTATAAGGCCTATTTATTTTTACTTTTGATTCTGGATTCTAGTCTCAAAAGCAAAATAAAAAACAAACAGCCCGATTCTCGGAATCGATTCTCACAATCCAGCCTACTTAGGGCCTGTTTGTTTTAGCTTTTGATTCTGGATTCTGGTCCCAAAAGCAGAATCAGAAACAAACAGGCTGATTCTAAAATCCGATTCTCACAATCCACCCCACCCATATACACTAGAATCCACAATCCACTTCATATGTGCTTTTGGATTCTAGCTTTTGAAGAATCAGCTTCTCAAAAACCACAATCCAGAATCAACTTTTAGAGAATCCAAAGCTGAAACAAACAGGCCCTTATATATACTAGAATCCACAATCCACTTCATATGTGCTTTTAGATTCCAGGTTTTGGAGAATCAATTTCTCTACCACCATAATTCAGAATCAGCTTTCAGAGAATCCAAAGCAAAAACAAACAAGCCCTAAATAAGATAACTTCATTTCCATTATAAGCATTAGAAATTTTATACAACAAACATAGCTATATGTTTAGAGTAGCATCTAAACATATAATAAGTAGCATCTAGGCGCGCAATTGAGTAGAAAATTCAGCTGATTTGTTTTGCTAAAACAAATAGAAGTATATGGATTGTAGCGTCTAGCTACGGTATTTGCGTCAGGTTTACAATACATAATATCAATTGCATAGATAATCCGGATAGTTTTTCACAAAATATACATAGTTTTAAGAAATTTAATATGAGTAACATAAAACGACGTAGTCTGGCTACAGACGCAAAATGTATAGTTGGGCTTGGGCCTCGTTTCTGTTGGGCTTCCTTGTTCATAGCAAGCCGTAGCAGCTACGGAGTAGATCACTAGACTTTAATTTCGCCGATTTATTAAAGCCTCCTCCTCTTAGTCTTAGGTAGGCCTGGCCTTGGTCGTCTTCTCCTCTACACGCTTGCGCTGTGGAAAACCCTAGCCGCCGCCGCCGCCGCCGCCGCTTAGACTTAGATGGGAGGCAAGTGCCCGCACCGCAAGGTCAAGAAGCGCGGGCTCTCGCACAAGACGGCGCGCCGCGGCAAGTTCCTCATCAAGGCCGACGACGCCGTCTACGATGAGCTGCTCAAGCTCGCCGACGAGGGCAAGGACGCCGACGCCAAGCAGCTCCCCGTCGACGAGGACCTCCCCGGCATGGGACAGTTTTACTGCCTCCACTGCGAGTATTCCTCTCAACTCTCAAATCCATCCGCCTGCTTAGCTTCATATCATCAGATAAAAGTAGCATCTTTTTGTGGCGCGATTGTGATGGTCTTGCTTGACTGAGCACTATGCGAATCCTTGTCATGCTATCTCAACATTACGCCGTTTTGGGTCAATCAGGGTTGGTTTCTGTGATGAATTGTGTACAAAACAAATTAATGCTGCTGCTGCTGCTGCTGATGTGTCGGATTAAGCTGTAATAATCTGTTTTTTGAGTTACTCGAGTGAGTTTGAGGAGAGTTGTGGTATAAGATTATAACGAGTGAACCCTCAGTGACGTCCTGGTGGTGGTGGTGGTGGTTTGGACGGTGCCTTGAATTGAATTGAGATAGCTTTGTAACTCTCGTTATGAATCAGGGTTGTTATTGTCGTTGTGCTTGTAAGGAGCTGCAGTTCTCATACAACAATCCAACTCTTATTTTTCTTCTCATCATCATATATTAAGGGCCTGTTTGGTAGAGCTCCAGATCCAGCTTCACCTGAGATCTGAAACTTGTAGGCTAAAATAAAGTGAATTAAGTTTATATTTTTGGTCTAAAATTTGAAAAGATGATCCATCTAAACACTCTTAATATATTCACAGATCCAGCTCCACGGATCTGGTGAAGCTAGGAATACCCAGCTCCACCAGATCCACGGATCTGGTGGAGCTGGAGCCCTACCAAACACACCCTAATACTTGTTCTGGTGGTGACTGCAGTCGGTACTTTGCAAATGAGAGCGTGAAGGAGGATCATTACCGCTCAAAGCGCCACAAGAAAAGGTTATACCCTTGTTCCATGTCTACTTATTACAATAGAACCCGTGTTCAGAGAGAATAAACATGTTTTGCACGTTCTTGTGTCGCAGACCTACTCAATTGAAGAATGTAAGGTATCAATATGTATGTAGCCATCAAATTAAGTGAAATATAGAAACTTCAGATTTATATAGTTGCATACTTATATGTACCTTGTTGCATGATGTTGTAGCTGAGCAGACAAGATTCTGCTCTAGAGTTTCTCCTACAATTTGAATGAAGTGACTTTTTGTTTGAATCATGTTTACATGTCGTGAGTTTTAGATGTTCAAGAGCCATGTTTATATTGTTAGGCTAATGTAGTTGGTGAGAACAGTGTAATGCAACTAGCTGCAAGCGACCAATTTTTGGGACTTACAGCCGGATGAAAGACCTTTTTGTGGATGGTACTAAACTAGATTATGACCATGCTCTTCCAACCGATAGAAACATCTGAGTTATCAGCTTTACAGGTGGTCTTGATGTGTGTAAGTGGCACAGTTTAATCTACTATGTTGTTGCTGTATCTAATCACAACCTTTTGATACTTGTAGGGTCAAGCAAATGTCTGGACCAGCCCCACACACACAACTTGATGCCGAACTTGCTGCTGGAATGGGAATGCCTGACAATGGCCTGAAGCTCATGTCCATGTGAACCTCTTAGTCCTTGTTTTATGTTTTTCTTACTGCCATGCATCTGTACTTGTTTTGCTTCATAGTTAACGTAGTAGATGGTGCTCTGTGGTCCATGAGTTACTTTAAGAGGTCAGGGGTTACTATATTTTGCCTGCCTCGTTTTGTCTAACTTGTGTTTGAAAATCTGTTACTGATCAACATTCGTGGCAATAATGTATTCGTGATTTAGCTGCACATGATGTGCCTTATCAGCTAGTACTATGGAATAGAACATTACAGCCCATGGTTAATTATTTGCATCGGCTTAATTTCAAAGGGGCTTTGGTCATTAGGTAGCCTTCGCTGTTTTTTTTTTTGGTGGTGGGGGGTGAAGGTGTGCTGCCATGAGACACTAGAGAATGTAGGTTCTCTCCTTTTATGCAGAGATTTCTTGGGTCTATCATTTTTCTTGGGCTGTCTATGTCTGTAGGGACTTGCCTAGCAATACCTTTGTATTTGGTAGACAAGCATCTATAGGTCGAGAGTGCTGGTTACATAGGGTTGTGCCTTTACCTTTACAGGTGTATGAATCTATTTTCACACCACATAATATGATTTTTGCTCAAATTTGGATCTACCATGGTCTACTGCCTATGGCCATGCTTCCTTAGAGATGGACATTCATTACCTAGCTAACTACCTCGGGTTCGCTATAATTGCCCACAGCTCACCATACTTACACTAATCTAAGAAATGACTATATTATTAAAGGACATATCACAATCACTTAACCTTTTCTAAAGCACTTAAGTAGGGTAGAGAGAGGAAAATATAATAAGTACACTGTACATCTCCTCAATGGATAAATACATCGAGATGGATACATGTGAGGTGATGGACAAATATGGGAGTAGCTGGATGAGCATGCTACTCGGTGTCAAATGTTGGTCGCTGAAACGGCAAGAAGAGCGGAGAGAGACCGTGTCACATGGGCGTGCACGCGCAGGCGGACATCAAGTCACACATGCGTACAGAGGCTGAGAGAGACGGTGAATGATTTTGCCTCCAAACCGATGGATGATCCAATCCAGCAACGCCCACTGACGGTGGAATGAAAATGAGTAGATGCCATTCGATTGTTATAGCAGCGCTCTAGACTTCCTGCTTGATTAGCTTGTTTCATGCCGGGACCCAGGGAAATTGCTTGCATGATTGATGCCTGTTACTGGTAATAAATTGCATGCCTGTCCTTTCTTTCTGCAATGGAATATTGGAATCCCTTTCCCTTTTCTTTGCTTCGTCCGGTCACTGTCCTTCACAGTGTGTGTGTTTCGGCTTTCGCCCACCCCAATCATGCTGCTCCTACTGTATCTACTACCAGATGCAGGTTAATAGCAGAATAATACTAATTGCTAATAGGAATCCATCAACATTAATTTTCATATCTGCAGAACAGAACCCAGATGCTGTTATGTACCTTGTACATGACAAGGGTAACAGGCCAAACAACATGGCTTAAAGGAGAGAGCGCTAAGAGAACAAAGGCGTTGCTCTGTAAGGAAGAGATTATCAGGAGAGAGATTGAACTAGAAGGGAACTTCTGAATTAATTCTTACTTAATGTGCCAAGAGACTGCCGTATGCTTTTATAGGAGCCGATCCTAACAAATCAGTTAACCAACTAATTGATAGGATCCTCTTAAACTATTCCTATCTCAATCCTAACCAATATAATCCATCTCTTTTGGTGCTACAGTACTCCAGCACATGATATTACATCCCTCCCAGACATGTAGCTAGTTCTCGAGCTGCGGTGACGACTATGGTTGCAGCCCTTTGTAACCCCACTTCAGCAAGCAATTGTGGTGCCTTGTATGGGAACTTGGCATGATATTCACGACGGTTAGTGGCAAAGGCGTGAGGGCTTTAACGCTGCATGGCATTGAGGAAGTTTTCGATGGCAAGGGCTGTCGGCGTGGGACACCATTGGCGCGTTCCCGCCACAAGAAATGACGGTGATTGGAAAGATGCGACGATGTCCGCCGTGCGCCGCACCCCCAAAGGTACGGCGCTACTCAGACACACTGAGTAGGCAACTTGGCAACCGTCTTCTTCCTCAGCTAGGGCACTCTTGGTGCAGCCATAGGAACCGATGGTAGCACAGAAATCGCAACACACTGTGACTCCTTGACTGGTGTTTGGGGTGACACCAGTGGAGATGTGGCTAGCACCGTGTGACGTTGCCTCTCTTTTGACACAAGTTGCATCTGAACCTTCAACAAGAGTGATGAGGCTAATAGAGGCCCGATTTTCGGTGAGATGGATAACTCTTGATTAGTGGAGATGACCCTCACCATCCAAGCTATCGACTGAAACACGACTGCCGCCAAGTAATCGCTGAACCAATCTTCGAATTGTTATCAACCGTGCTAAAACCCGATTGACCTGATCACGAAGATCAATTCATGAAAGCAATCAAAGAACAACCAAGAACAAAGTAAAAGCAATTTGAAATTGCAAATATAATTAAAGTATTTACGTGAGGTTCCAATGCACGGTATTGTTGTTGATCTAGCCGAACAAGAGAATACCAAACAATTTCACCAATGAAAACTACGACTGAACAAATCTTGAGTCTCATGAGGGAGGTCCACCAACTTAAATAAGCATCTAAAGGGCTGTAGCTAGGAGGTGGATACGGACTCTTAGGCGTCCCTCATAGGCCTTCCTATTACACGGGTCGAAGTCCAATTGGTAAAAGTGGCGCACCACCTCTTTTTAAAGATTGTGACATGTAGAGAATGAATTTGAAGCTGGGGCCAGATCCGTTGGAGATGTCTCGTCGTAAGCTTTCAATCAAGTACTCGCATACCTCCAACAGACTTCGTATGTCAAGGTTATGATCGTTTTAAATCAGAGTTGTCAGGCTGATTCCGAATTAGGCTGTAATTGAAGCAGGGTCGACTTGGACTTGTTGTGGTAGTAGTGCTGCTCCCCTCATCATGATTCCTTAGTAGAATAACATAGCATGACTTAGATTGCAATCCATCCTCAATTAGAAAATTATGAACTGCAAGAAACAAGCTCACTTGATAATTCAACTGTCGTGCACGTGCTCTTGTCAAATGTCCTTGTCTAGCATCTTGTGGAGGAGTATTGTGTGCATCCAAGGAAGTGATGTCCTCATCAAAGAGGGTCTTTATCTCAGTGAAATTAGCCCTCAACTCATTGAAAACCTCAGAAATCTTAGCATCAAAAGTCATAGTGAGTGACTCTAATACCAAGTTGTCATTAAAAATCTAAGAAATCTTAACATCGGAAGCCATAGTGAGTGCCTCTGATACCAAGTTGTCATTGAAAACATAAGAAATCTTAGCATTGGAAGCCATAGTGAGTGGTTTTGATACCAAGTTGTCATGAACCTTAGTTCATAATGGGATAAACACCACCGGGAGTAAGTCTGGGCGGCGTCGACTTGGTAGGATAAGAGATTAGACTATAGACGAGGGTGAAGAATCTTGGTAGAGAGGCTAGATTAATTTATCTTCATTGCTTAGTAAATAATAATACAATGACTCCTTTATATAGAGTCGACTTCAACCAAGTCAATCTGCATATGTTATCTTTATCAAACTAATCTTACCCACGTATAAACAGTAATTCCCGGCGCATGACAGATGCAGAGAGAGTGCAAGGAGCCAAAACCAATGACTCGTTTCTCTGCCTCTTCCGCTTTTGTTTCCTAATCGACACCACACGTGCAAACCTGCTCTGGAAAAGGAAAAGTTCATCTTTATTATTTCGTCGGATCAGCGTGTCCTTTGGGACCCAAATGATTAGCATGCAAATCTTTGATCCCAAGCAATGGCTGGCTATTGATCGATCCATTTGCAATTGTTTAGGTGTTGCTCCAGATGCCTGCAGTTAGTTGATGCACGACACATGAGATCGGATGGCAAGGACAGGTCTCGCTTTCAATTCCCTTCCCTGACACACACCAGCGTGTCTAGATCTGTGTAACCTTTGCTTCCTTTACAAGTGGAAGAGGGCCGGCCGGAGTAGTTGCTCGTTGTCCACAAGGGGAGGAGAGCAACACTACTGAGCAGGCCAGCCAGCTCAGACTAGCAATGGCATCTCAGGCTCAGGTCTTCAATTGACATGAGTATCCAGCGAATGGAACACAAGTAGCTAGGTGGCATCGCCTTCCCTGGGTCTGGGTGGTTCCAGCAAATGCAAGTTTGTTTCATCTGCTTGCTCCTCGTACCTCGTGCTCATTGCTTATCAGACCCAGACATCCTCCTTGCTCGTGTACTCACTCAGTGAGTAGGACTGGACAGCCACTCAATCACACCACCATGTCTTACTGTCTTGCTGCTTACATACCACGGCTGGTACAGTACATCAGCTTTTTTTTTTTTAATCTTTTCATTAATATCCCCATGGCCATGGTACATTGGTAGCCCCCAGAAGAAACTACTGGCCGGTTACTACCTGCAGCTGCAGCCAGGGACAGTGTCTGGTGAATGGCAAGGACAATGAGATCAGATGCCTGTGATTAGGCATTAATTTCCTCCTCTTCTCATCTCCACTGATTTCATCTCTCGAGCCTGGTGGACACAGCAGATTTCCATACTCCACAAGTTGTGATAGGCTGGCTTAGAAGATTTGACAGCGGCATTTGGGCCATCCAGAATTCCAGAGAGAGAGAGAGAGAGCGCTCATTTCCTTTCCAACTTGCTGTGCTCTCCTCTCTTAGTTCCATAGGGACCATGCATAATTCATATTCATACGCATATGCTGCTGCCTGTTGCTGTTGGGGCACACAATCATGTGCTGCAAGAGCAACAAACACATCAAGATTAGGCCCGCCCGCCTGCATGTGACGCCCTTTAGGTCAAACCTTGGGGGTCCAGGTTTTCTGTAATGCATTGCTGCCTGCCTCCAACACTTCATTATCTATGTATGATCCGAGTAATCAGGAAGAAGATTCCTTCGTAAATCCCGGGTCATATGGGGCTCTTGAGTTGACATCACATCAGTAATAAAAACTATTATTAGGATACTCCTTAGATCATAGCTGCATAGGCATGGCACCAGGAGAGAGAGAGATGATGTCTCGGGTTCTTCTGATGTGCGTTTTGGTCGGGATTCCAGAGGCGAGCTCAACGCTTGATCCTGTGCTTTGTTGCAACTTGTCGTCTCGTCTGACTCGACAATTCATCCGTGTTAAATTCTGAGTCTCAACCACCAAGCTAGCAATGAATAGGAGCGCTCCTCCGCTCAGTAAAAATGAGCTAAATTCAGGGAGAAGCAGCACCGGAGATGCTAGCAATGAAGCAAGAGACCATCCATGAGATTTCTGTGCAACGCACGACTACGTACTACTTACAATGATCAATCTGATTCTGCTTTTCCACATCTCGTCTCAGCACATCCAACAAAAAAGAAGAAGAAACAACAAGAGGTTTCTCTTAACAAGATGATCCTAAAACCCAAATCAAAATGTAGAGCTAGCCACCATTTGTAACTCAAGTGAAGTGAACGTGGCTATAATCAAGAAGCTGGATCGATCTTCTAGTTGCCGTTGGACGACGACGAGGACGGTCCCGGCGCGCCGGCGCTGTGCGTCAGCCGCTGGAGCTGCAGCATGCGCGCGTAGCAGCCGTCGGGGAGGTGGTTGAGCAAGTGCGAGTGCGACCCCTGCTCCACCACCTTGCCGTCGTCGATCACCGCGATGGTGTGGGCGTTGCGCACCGTGGCCAGCCGGTGCGCCACCACGATGGTGGTGCGCCCCGACCCCGCGCGCTCCAGCGCCTCCTGCACGCACCGCTCCGACTCGGCGTCCAGCGCGCTCGTCGCCTCGTCCAGCAGCATGATGGCCGCCTGCTTCACCAGCGCGCGGGCAATGGCTATCCGCTGCCGCTGCCCGCCGGACAGCTGCACCCCGCGCTCGCCGACGTACGTCTTGTACCCCTCGGGCAGCGCCGATATGAACTTGTGCGCGTTGGCCGCCGTCGCCGCCTCCATCACCTCCGCCTCCGTCGCGCCCTCCCGACCGTACGCGATGTTGTCGTGGATGGTGGAGGCGAACAGGAAGGGCTCCTGCGGCACGATGCCTATCACCCGCCGCAGCGCCTTGAGGTTGTACTTGCGCACGTCCTTGCCGTCCAGGAGCACGCGCCCGGAGGTGGGCTCGTAGAAGCGCTGGATGAGCGCGAGCACCGAGCTCTTGCCGCACCCGCTGGGGCCGACCAGCGCGAGCGTCCTGCCGGCGCGGGCGCGGAGGCTGAGGTCCCGGAATACCTGGATGTCCGGTCGCGACGGGTAGGAGAAGTCGATGTGCTTGAGCTCAACCTCGCCCCTGGGCCGGTCGGGGACAGGGGAGGCGTCCACGTCGTCGGGCTCGATCTCCGTCTTGCGGTCGATGGTCTCGAACACCGAGTGCATGGCGCGGCCGCCCTTGATGAAGTCGGGCGCCAGCGTCAGCGTCTCGGCGGCGCCGTTGGCGGAGACCATGAGCACCATGAAGACGCGGATGGTCTTGGAGAAGTCGGAGATGCCGTGCTTCACGAGCCACGCCGCGTACCAGAGGCCGAGCGCGTAGGACGCGTAGAGCAGGAACTGCGCCACACCGTAGCCGCTCCCGGCGATCTGGCCCTTCCAGAAGCACCGCCGGAGCGGCCTCTGCAGGTTGGCCTCGAAGAGCCTGGTGATCTTGGCCTCCGAGTTGAAGGCCGCCACGGTGCGCACGTTGGCCACCGCCTCGCCGGCGATCTGCGTCGCCCTGGCGTGCGCGCCCTCCAGGTCGCCGGAGAAGCCCTTCATGAACATCTTCTGCAGGACCGTGGCGCCGACGACGAGCGGGAAGACGGCGAGGAGCACGAGCGCGAGGCGCCACTGCAGGACGAAGCCCGCGGTGCAGGCAACGAGCATGAGCGCCGAGTTCTGGACGATGACGGAGATGCGGTCCCCGATGGCGGAGCGCACGTTGTGGGCGTCGAGCGCGAGCCTGGCGGCGATGCGCGCGCTGGCGTTCTCCTCGGCGTCGAACCAGGCGATCTCGTTCCGGAGCACGGAGGCGAGCATCTTCTCGCGCACGCGCTTGGTGAGGTTCTCGCCGACGGTGTCCCAGAAGAGGTGCTGCACCGTGTTGAAGAGCAGCGCGGCGGAGGACATGCCGATGAGGAGGTAGCAGTACTTGCCGATCTCGCGGTTCATGTACCTCGGGTCCGGCGAGTAGTAGATGCTCAGCACGGCGCTGAGGATGTAGGCGAAGATGGCGCTGAACGAGCCGCACACCATGGAGCCGACGGAGCCGACGAGCGCGTAGCCCCACTCGGGCGAGTTCATCTTGGCCAGCCGCCAGAAGGAGCTGGCCTGCGCCCGGAACGCCAGCTTCTCCATCCGGTGGTGGCCCGGGTCGTGTACGGACAGGCTGAAGTCGGACGTGGAGAAGTCGGACAGCCGGCGGGAGTAGGGCGATCGGCCGTAGGACGAGTTGCGCGTGATGATCGGCGAGCTCACCGAGTTGCGGGCGCTGGAGGGCCTGGCGCTGCTCTTCCTGGCGTTGATGAGCGCCGCCTCGTGCGCCTGCTCCTGCATGCGGATGAGCTTGGCATACATGCCCGTGTCTCCTTTGGCCATGAGCTCGTCGTGCGTGCCCATCTCCGAGACGGCGCCGCCCTGCAGGACGGCGACGACGTCGGCCTTGCGGATGGTGGAGAGCCGGTGGGCGATGACGAGGGTGGTGCGGCCGATCATGAAGCGGTCGAGCGCCTCCTGCACCAGCTTCTCCGACTCGGAGTCGAGCGCGCTGGTGGCCTCGTCCAGGAGGAGGATAGCCGGGTTCTTGAGCATGGCGCGCGCAATGGCGATCCGCTGCTTCTGGCCGCCGGAGAGCTGCAGCCCGCGCTCCCCCACCTGCACCACCCAACCCATGCGCGCGCGTCAAACAAAAAGGTTGACTTTGACATCCTCCTAACGACTGCTTGCTTATACTAGTAAAGTAGCAATTTAGACTACTATACAGGAGTAGGCTTT
Source organism: Otatea glauca (assembly GCA_036346275.1). Taxonomy (NCBI): domain Eukaryota; kingdom Viridiplantae; phylum Streptophyta; class Magnoliopsida; order Poales; family Poaceae; genus Otatea; species Otatea glauca. The sequence continues at coordinate 1,352,449 of CM070712.1, forward strand.
CTCATGTCTTGAGACTGGAATTTTGACTGGGAGCTGCATCGGATCATGGCTTGGATTAAGCAATCATCATCATGCCATGTGCGACTGGATCATGGTATCTTAACTACTGGAAAACAGCGCGTGCATCAGTGGCCCATGTGGTACAAACTCTGAAAGAGTAATCCCAGCTTTGATTAACACGTAAACCGCTTGCAATTACAGTAAAATATGCTCCTCCTACTTACTGAACAAGAGCATGACTTATTGTGAGAAGAAGAGGTGACATTCCTGACAAAATGCCAAGTTGGAATCCCCTTCAAATCTTTACTTCAACCTCTCTCTCCAAAAGGGCAGTTCCTTGAGCATCGTGAAAGATGATCGACTGATCGAGTAGGGGGCAAGATAAACATCGAGGGTCAGCTCAGCTGCTTCTGCTTGTGTTTATTGCTTTCTAGTGTGGGGAGAGGGACCTTTGAAAAGAATCTTGCTTGGCAGGCATGTTACTTTTACAAACTCGCAACAGCATTTGAAAGCAACATGCTCAAACTCAATCTGTCTGTCTATCTATCTATCCATCCATCCATCCAATACGCATGCTGTGATCAGCAGGAAGGTGTCTGCCATGTGGTGTTGTTGCCTAACAAACAAGCAGTGAGCATGCGTGCGCGTATGGGTAATTTGGGTATGGCCATTGGCAAAGCAGAACGATGATAAGATGGGGAAAAGTTGGTGAAAGCAAGCAATGACCACGCGAAAGGGAAAGAGGGAGCAGCCAATCAGGGTGGCAAACCGGCAATGGCGGACAAAAAGAAATTGGCAATGGCGCGAGTCAGGGAGAGTCGGGTGCGATTGAAAGAAACGGACCTGCGTGTCGTAGGCGTCGGGGAGCTTGATGACGAAGGAGTGGGCGTTGGCGACCCTGGCGGCCTCCTCCATCTCCACCTGCGTCGCCTCCTCCCTCCCCAGCAGCAGGTTCTCCTTGATGCTCGTCGCGAACAGCGTCGGCTCCTGGCTCACCAGCCCGATCTGCTGCCGCAGCCATCGCAGCTTCAGATCCTTGAGCTCAACACCATCAAGCGTGATGTGCCCTTGACATAGAATGAAGAAAAAAAAAAGACAGATTAGTCTACATTCCAATTTTCAATACATAACAGCTCTAGTCCATGCATACAGCTCAATGTATAAGTCTCTCTGATAAAGAAAAGAAAAAAAAAACCAGGCTTTGTTTGTGCTATGACCGAGCAGCAGCAGAGTGTGGAGAGAGCGCTCATATGCTCGCTTGAATTCGGCTCGTTTTCTTGTCAGTCTAATTCGGTTCTGCTTTGCACAGTACGTGGAAGCCAGCTGCTTAGTAACAACGATGGATGATACGATGATGCCAAGCCTACAGTCTAATTGTGAAATTCGGAATCCTGGCCTGAATTAACAATGTACTCCGACCCGGCAGCACGTGAAAATTCACCAATACTACCGAGTATGCCCATCCTCTAATTTCTTTACCTGAATTTGGGTCGTAGAACCTCTCGATGAGCGACACCACCGTGCTCTTCCCGGAGCCGGAGCTGCCGACCAGCGCGATCGTCTTCCCGGCCGGCACGCTCAGCGAGAAGCTGCGCAGGATCGGGATATCCGGCCGGGACGGGTACGCGAACTCCACGTTCCTCAGCTCCAGCCTCCCGCTCACCGACTCCAGCTCCACGCCGGCCTCGCCGTCCCGCTCAATGCCCGCCTTGTGGTCAATGATCCGAAATATCTTCGCCGCCGCCATCCTCGCCTTCGCGAACGCCGCCATGCTCGGCGCCGACTGCCCAAGAGCGCTGCAGAGTAACGCAATGCGTGTCAGGGGGGTCGAGACGTACATACATACACCAAGAAGAGTGTGCGTGCTCTTAGTTCTTACAGGCCTCCGATCATGACGGAGAACATGGTGGCGATGGCGAGTCCGCCGTTGGTGTGGTGGCGGCGGACGAGGTGGCCGCCATACCAGAGCAGCAGGGCGTAGCAGCAGAAGACGGTGAAGTAGGTGCCGCCCAGGCCGAGGCCCTTCGCGAAGCCGCTCCGGTATCCAATCCTCTGCGCGACGGCCAGCGCCGCCGAGTAGGCCTGCATCACCCGCTCCTCTCCGACGAAGGACTGCACGATCCGTATCTGCGCCAGCGCCTGCTCGGCGATGTTGCTGGCGTTCGAGAGCGCGTCCTGGCTCTTGGAGGAGAGCTTGGCGAGCGTAGCGGCGGTGAGGCCGCCGATGACGGCGATGAGGGGCACGACGGCGAGCGTGACGAGCGCGAGCTGCCAGGCAGCGGTGAATCCGACAATGAATCCGGAGACAAATGTGGCCATGTAGTGGATGAGGTTGCCGAGCTTCTCGCTGATGGCGTCCTGCACGATGACGGCATCGGTGTTGATGGCGTAGATGACGTCGGAGGTGCGGACGTCGGTGTCGAAGAAGGAGACGTCCTGCTTCAGCGCCGCCTCCAGGTAACGGATCCGCATCCGTGTGGACTGCCGCTCGCCGGTCCACATCCAGCAAGAAATCTCTGACGAATCCAATCCCTCCGATTTATTAGTTAGCTGATCCTCATTCTCACCAATGCAAGCGAAGAAGAAGAACGAACAAAGGATTCACCTGCCCAGGAAGATGCCCAGATTGCGGCTCCTACGACGAGGAAGTAGAAGGCGTACTTGACGACGAGGCGGACCATGATGTCCGGGTCGTCGGCGTGGGAGCCGAAGGAATCGACGAGGTCGGCGAAGAAGCGGAGGAAGACGGGGAGGGAGCAGCCGTGGACGAGGGCGCCGAGTGTGCCGACTGCCATGAGGAGGCAGTCGAGGCCGTCGGCGAAGCGGAAGAGGTCGCGCAGGCCGGCCGCGGGCGCCGGCGTGGAGGGTTTCTCGTCGTCGGAGGATGGCCTGGCATGGGGAGGCGGCTGCTCTGTCTCGAGTGGCGCCGTTGGAGGAGGAAGGCAAGATGTGGTATTGGTGGTGGTGGCGGCGGCCGGCGCTGGTGGTGTGGATTGCTCTGCTTCATGGTGTGATGCTGCTGCTTGTGGGTCCAAGAAGTGGGGAGACTGGGAGGTGGAGGGGAGGTGGAAGGCCTCGAGCTCGGGGCGGGCCCACTCATCGGCGTCGAGGACGACGACGCGGGCCTTGATCTCCTCGGGGTCGCTAGACATGGGGCGGAGCGGAGGGGGGAGAACAACTCCTCTGCTCTGTTTGGCGCTAGGACTTTGCGCGTTGGGGTGGGGTGGACGGATGGACTTCACTGCAGGGATGGGCAGATCAGCCCTCCTACTGCTGCAGCTGCTGCCGCCGCCGCCGCCTCCTCCTCCTCTTTATAATGGCCAGGCCGGCCTCTTCTTCATCGGCTTGCAGGGGAGCCCAGACAAGCAAGCAACCCTTGTGTCCAACTCCATGAATTTACCTATGAATATGATTGGTGCAACCGTACGTATTTTTGGTTGGCATTTCTCCGTCAATCACTCCAGTCCGCTCTACCCGATTAATTTTGCCTTTTCCAGTGATGCTTCTCTATCCTTATATACTAGTATAGTGCCTGTGCTAACGCTACGACGACAATACACCCGCTTATCAATTAAATGAGAAGATAAGTATGAATACAACACTTAATAATAAAAGAGAAATTTAGAATTTTAAATGAATTTAAAAGGAAAAACGGAACTAAATGGAGGTCGAATGGGCGAAAACGGGCTCCCAAAAGATTTAAAATCAAGAAAGAGAAAGAAAAAAGAATTTTCTGATTTTAGATTTTTTTTGCAACTTCTACAGAGAGCACAACGTGCTCTCTGAGCTTGGCTAGCGCAAGGGGGAGGGAAGGCCAGGGGTGGCCGGTCGGTCATGATGGGTCGACATCAAGCGGCGAGATCGCCGACCGGCCGCTGCGCAGGAGGAGTCACGTTGCGGTGAATTTCACGGAAAGATGACGGTGATGGCTTAGGTTACCTCCAAAATCCGGTGATCTTTATAAGAAGGAGCACTTGGGGATTTACGCAATGCGATGGGGTGGAGGAGAGCTCGCCGGCTTTTATAGCCCCGAAACAAGCATATTTATGGAAACCATAATTTGGAATCAAATCAGATTGGGAGGAAATTTTGGCAATAGAGCACGAAATTTAAGGAATTAACACCATAGATGAAAAGAGGAGATTTGGTGCGGGATTGATGGAGCTTTGGAGTTTCTTTCTTGCTTTAATGGAGGGAGGGAAGAGAAGAAGCTTCTCTGGTTTGGGCTGCAGCTAGAAGAAGCTACAGGTGAGTTGCCTTCATTTTTTTAAAATATAGAAGGATTTTTGAAAAGATAGCACATTAGGTTAAAAAATTCTAGAAAAATTCTCAAAAAAACTTTCGATTATTTTGTACTTAACAAAATTATTTTCAAAAAAATAATTATAATTTGTTGAGGCATCATGACGCATGAGGTCGCCGACCAAAGAACCTCGCCGCGTCGGCAAAGCCATCGATGGCGACCGTGGAGCCATTGCAGACCTGCGTTCTCCCGGCCATACGCCCATCTCCCGCTTCCTTTTCCCAAAGACGTAATGTATGATCCTTTCCTTTTCCGGGACGTTTGTTTCCTTTTCCTTGATTCCAAGACGTTTGTTTCCTTTTCGTTGTTGATGCCGGAGGTGAGGAAGGTCTGCTGTGGCCACAGGCATGATTTCGAAAAATATGGAAAAATAAATCAAGGCTCGCCATCACTGGTTCCGCGAGAAAAATTGAAAAAATTAAGCAAGACTCACGGACCATTGGTTCCTTAGATAAAAATAAAATAAAAATTCAGCTCTCCGTATACGGCAAAATTAGGCTCTATGGGCTAGATCCGTAAAAAGTCTCGAGAAGGGTTATATTCGGAAAAAATACGATCACAATGCCGGGATAATAAAAATTCAAGTCTTGTTTCCTTGCATGCGATCCTCCTGCTTATTTTCTTGTTTGATTCACCCTCTTTCCAAATATGTAGTACGTACAATTTTGGCCAGTAAAAAATTCAAGTCTAGTTTCCTTGCATGCGGATCCTCCTTATTTATTTCCTTGTTTGATTCGCTCTCCTTCCAAATATGTAGGTGGGGGAGATCTGTTGTGGGCCACATGGATGATTAGACACAATAAATAATGACCATCGGATGTGGGTGAGTAAAACTGAGGAAAGATCTGAGACGTTCATTTTGATGAATGCAAGTTTCTGGGGACGTTTTGCTGGGTGCACGAACATTGGGCCATCTCTAATGAGGTGCATTATTTAGGGTGGACGTGGAAAAAATTGCTTAGGTGCATTATAAAGGGGTATAGATAAGGAGTATAAATTTTGAAGCACGAGAAGAATAAATATTAAGTATCCACTCTTCATTTATGTTTTAATATAAGTACAACTTTTAAATAAAAATACACAGAAAAACTACTCTTACCCCTTTTTTTTTTATTTCTCTTGTAGGTAAAATAACGTAAATGCTACAAGTACTAGCAGAATACAGTGATAATATCTACAGCTACATCGTGTGGCTTCCTTTCTATCACTCCAACAATTTTGATATATACCTCTTTCACGGAGGAACATTCCTCGTTTGTCCTCTTTGATAGGGTTATTATAAGAGATTTTTTACCATTCCTACGAGGTACTAAAATTTATATTGAGATAGTACTATCTCTACCTTTAAATTTGATCTAGAAATAAGGAAAGGCCAAAAGCCATTGCCAATAAAACCCATGTTCCACAGCAAGACAATGAGGAATTTTTTTAAAATAATATAATTTTAGTAAACATTTACAGAAATAATATGCCAAAAAAATAACACTTCTGTCCACCTGTCGCAATTTGGAATTGCGATTACTCTCTGTCGCAATTGTCTCTGTCGCAATTTGGAATTGCGACAGGAATAAATTCAAAAATATTTTTTTCATGTATTTTACAGTTTTGCAATTCAAACTAGAGTCCAATAAATTCAGAGAAATTAATATATGTCAGTGATAATTCATATATTTTATAGGTTTACAATTCAAGTAGAGTCCAATAAATTCAAAAAAATTCATATCTGTCAGTGATAATTCATGTAGTATTTGCCAAAATTCTGTGACCAAAAAATAAGATATCGTTGTTCTCCATTTTTTCAAAGGAGACGACGATTCAATGTTAGTTTGACGGTTGCAAGAATTGCATTGTTCAACGTAGGTTTAATAAATTTTGAAAAATTCCTATTTGTCGGTCATAATTAATGTAGTGTTTTACAAAATTATTTGTTAGTTAATTTTTTCAGGGAAAAAAATCAAATATCGTTGTTCGTCATTATCCTTCGGTGTGCGACAAATTTGACGACAAATCATAATACTATTGAATAAAACCAGACATTGATATTTCGAAGTGCAGAGCTAAGTCACAAACTAGGATACAACATAAGTCACAAAAACCATACATTCTATGGCCATGGTTGTCAGTACAAATGGTCAAAAATAGGATAGTTATATATTAGTGGCTGACGGGGTATTATGTTTGGATCGCTGATAGGGCTAAATGTAATATCATCGTTAGAATTTGGAGGACTCCGAGGATGCAAGTTTCCTGGCCTAGGTGGCATGAAATCGTCATCATCATCGTCATTTGTATGGTTCAGAACTAGCCCGCCTGTAGTGGTGGTTGAACGGCCTCTTACATTGCTTCTTGAACGGGCTACTGTAGTAATGCTTGAACGACCTCTTCCGATATTGCTTGAACGTCGAGGTGGAGGTGATACGAAATCGTCATCATCGTCATCGTCATTTGCATAGTTAGGAGCAAGCCCCCCTCCGGTGGTTGTTGAACGTCCTCTTGAACTTGCTGCTGCAGAAGTATTGTGTCGATCTCTACCCGTACAGTTAGATCCGCTTCTGTATCTTCTGCGCGAACCAGGCATCACACCCCCACCGAAGAGCATATACATCGCTAAGAACTCTGAGATATCTTTATTCAGCAACTCTTCATCCTCTGGGAATAACTAACACACAAGACGAGCATACGAAGTAGTGAACTTATGTATAATAGTAAAAAGATTAGTAAGGTGAACAAATATGAAATAACTAACCTTAATATGCTCTGCATACCAATCGGGCAATCAGTACCTTGTAAGATCTTGTAGAGAAACATGTAGCAGAAGGGTGGTCGACTAGTTCGCACATTCTAAAATACCTTTGACGCCACCATTGCAAGTGTGCCTTAAGATCGTCAGCGGTCACAAGGTTCAGGCCAAAGGTTGTCATGTTATGCCTCCGTAATGTTGGGCGCCACTCTTGCAATTTGGGCACCACTTTACTTAGGTTCTCCTCCTTTAATGGACCATCCTTCCCATCACGCGTAACCTTCAACATGTGATTAAGAGCTACGCTGCTCATACCAGGTGTCCACAAAAATGCTTTGCTAGAGGATCCAGCCATGGTGAAGAAGTGTGAGTGGGAGCTATGGATGTGTGCCTGCGGTTTGGCCTTCTATAGACTCGATGGAGTGGTGTATGGACTAAGTATTGGAAGGTAACATTGAAACATACAAACGGATAGCAAAACAACGTCAGAGTGTGTAGTCAAGTCGGGCTGAAAAGGCAGTCACTTCGAACTGTGCCAGCGTGTATGACAAAGCCTGTATGAGAAAGAGTAGAGGTCCGCTAGCGTGTGGTCAAATCGGCCTGAGGAAATTACAGGTAGAGTGTTGTCAAATTGACCTAAAAAAGTTGAAAGCATTGGGGCCGTCAGTTGGCTAATCGCGCTGGAAAAGCTGCTACACGGTCGTCGTCTCCATGAAAGGTTTAAGTGTTTTGGAATCTGCGCTTGTAGTACATATGTCGAAGGGTGTTTCGGGGCTATTATTCATCTAAACATGTTATTTTATGGTCTCCATGAAATGCTTAAGTGATCATACCGTAATAGAACATAACTTATGAAAACAAAATACCATAACTCAATTTTATATAATATGAGGAAATAAAACATCATACTGTGTTTAGGACATCATATATGAAAGAAAGAAACTAGCTAGGGCCCCGGCGAGGTGCTACACCTCGTGTCATCCCAGGCCTCCTACGACGCTGCATATGCCCCGAAGGATACGTCAGCTGGTTAGGAGCCTACCCATGAGTACTCCTAGCAGGTCGTGTTGGTGCTATCGGAGTAGCGAAGGCGTCCTGTGACGGCTGAGTCCGCCCAGGCGCGTCGGCGAGCTGCAAGGGACTAAGGACCACACCCGTGGACTGCTGGTAGTGATCTACTAAGTAGTCCAAGTAGGTGTCGTCGAGAGGAGGGAAGTCTGCGGAGGTGCTCTCACTCTGGTCCGGTGCTGGATCGGCCGCTGTTGACAAAATTTTTATGTTAGTACATCACATAATACGAAGAACACCACGTGGTTTACCTGCAGTCATGGGGACGTACGGCGCGGAACGCTGCCAGCTAGATCCCCCTAGCACGTCTGGAGGGGGGTCGTCTATGTACGTGATGCCCCAGCTGCGGCCTGGGGCGCGTGTCGGCCTCATACAGCTGAGGCACGTTCGTGAACCTGCAGGACGTCGTCATCTCGAGGCCTCCTGCAGAACGTAAGCTGGACGATGTGAGCCGCCCTCTGGCGTAAACGCTGCAACGCCCCTCTCAAGAAGTCCATCGTCACCTCCAGCCTGTCCATCTGGCCTACTCGTGCCAGTAGTGTGTCCGCCTCCTCCATGATTTCCCTGCCAAGGTCGCTCTGCGCACGCATTGAAAGGCTAGTTAGTTCGTAAAATTGCAGTAACGACACAATGTATGGCATGTCAAAGAAGTACTAATCGAGCGATGAAATGCCGAGTCCGGCTGCGTGGGGTAGGTGTCCGCTGTGGAGGGAACATGCCTTGGAGGCGAGTCAACGACACGCACAACGCGAACGCGTGTACGCGAACTAAACCACTGGATGTACTCGTCGTACGTGCCGGGGTCGTACGGGGCAACCTCCTCGTGAACGTCCGCCAATGCCTGCGTCCACTGCTGAGCATGAGGCAACATATGTGTCGCCCAGCTCGCGCTACCAGCAAAACCCTTCCATGTAATCCTTCATGACAAAGAAAGCACTGACGTTAATATCAAGAACATCTCAAAAAATAATGTAATTGGAATTGACGTAGAAGAGCACTCACATGTGCACAACAGGTGGTACGACCTCACCAGTGGGGACGAGGAAGACCTGACGGAGGCCGAACTGCCTCAGGACACGGTGCACGACGTACGTCTCCACGTACACATCGAACACGAGGTGGCGCCGTGTCAACCAAAAGGCGGTGTCATGGGTGCACTGCAGGGAGAGGCCATGAGGTGCTCGAGTTCCTACCAACTCCGGGAGGTAAGGACGCCAGATGATGCGATCATCCGTTAGCTGGTCGAACATCGCTACGTACTCGGGGTACGAAGCGTGTGACGTGACAGGCGTGAAAGTCGGCTGCAAAGAAAAGGAATAATCTAAAAAATATCAAAACTATTGCAGAATTGTAGGCAAAGGTCATTTTACTAACCCGTCGGCGATACCACAACGTCCACATGGTAGGACGGTTGACGTCATCCCCGGGGGCGCCGTACAAGCTCGATCCGTAGGGTTCCAAATCCATATGCGGCCGACCGATCTGGAACCTCTCGAAAGACCAAAGCTGAAGAAGTAGAAGACACCCCGCGAGGATGGACCAGTCCCCCACGCAACGACAACCGTCACAAAGACCCCGGTACGTGGTGGCCAGTACAGCTGGTCCCCACGCTAGCTACGGGATGTCCTCAATGTCTGTCGGGACCCGGATTTGCAAATCCGAAACCCTCTGTGTATACTGCACTAGTCCAGGATCACGCTAGTGCACACAGTGGAAACATAGATGAAATATCATTCCATACAACGAATTAACTAAGAAGAAGCAATTTATTATTGAATAAAGCAAAAGACCTTATGGTCAATGTTTACACCATTACGCCTTAAGGCTTAAGAAACAAATACTATTGCAGCGGAATAGATAACTTGAACCATTCGACATGCCACAGGCAATCGTCTGGGAAACGCCTTCCTATTCCACGTAGTCTTCATAGAATTCCTCCTCATGACATTCATTATCTCCTTCAGCAACTGATCAACAAGGGCATAAAGCTGTGAGTACAAAGGTACTCAGCAAGCCGTAGGGAATTGATACAATATATTCATACACGGCTTGACAAAGATGGCTATATAGTTCAATTGCAGAAAGCAATACTTGATTTGAAATACAATAAATAGATTGAAAGCATATTTATGAAAACATAAATAAATAACCGGTAGATCAAAGATAGACAACGAAACAACAGTGAACTCCCCGTTCACAACCCAACAATTCCACATTCCACATTTTATAAAACACTCTATACCCCGTGTGAAATTCCCGGGCTTTGTCCATGACCGCGGACGCGGCTATTCGAATAGTTTTACACTCTGCAGAGATTGTACAACTTTACCCACAAGACATGATCATCTTTTTGTGCAATTGATCTTAACACACTTCCTTCGGTGTGTCGCAGAGATATCATGACAAAGCCTTTACAATGCACTGTCTAAACTCGGTACTGCCCGCTAAGGTTTCGCCCTTTAGGGCCCCTCTCTTGCTTTGCGAATCTACCTGCTCATCCGGAACCCACACCACCAACTGGCAAGACTCAAGGCTAGACATTGCAAATTAATCACTAAGTCCGTCCCATACCGACATGTGGTAGTACGGTTAAGCCCAGTTCAATGGCGCACAAGATTAAGTCCTTAAGTTGTCTCAGGCAATACATCCACATCCCAATGTGCTAGAAAGCACCCCTTTACTTCACGATCATTTGCCCGAGGGAAAACAATTGCTTCAACCAAGACCAATGGCAAATCCGCCATGGTACAACAAATTTTACAACAGTGGCTAACGGCCACGATTCAATATCTCATTAAGTCAATATTAACATTATTCACATGTGACATGAATCCCAACGTATATGTAAGCATGTCTAAGCATAGCTACGATAACCCAATGTTGGTATAATGATTATGTCCAACTAGTAATGTCCCAACCTAGGTTTAACAATGGATACATGGCATACAACCAATCAAGGTGGCATAATATCAACTAGGTATACATCTACTCCCATTAAATAAACATTGATACGTAAATAGCATGCAAGTGTATAAAATAAATTACTTTGCAAACATATGATCAATATGATCAAAGGTTACGACTTGCCTTGCTGATCTAATGCTGAATCTTGGTCTTTGAAGTCTTCGTTCGCTCCCTCGGAATTAGCGTCTACCGGAAAAGAAGCAATGAGACCAAATAAATACAAAACAGAGACTCAAACAAGCTCAAAACTGAAAATAAATGGCTCTGGAAGATAGATCTTGATTTTAGAAAAATTTAGAAACTTGAATCGCCTCAATCGGAGTTCGTATGAGCGAGAACGAGCTTCTGTAAAATTAAATTCAGAGAAAATACAGAAAATCAGAATTTTGGGATTTATTTTTATACGAAAAAAGGATTTATTGCGCAATCGCTGACGTCATCGGGTTCACGGTGAACTGGGTCCACGGCACGACGGTTGTCCACCATGCACCCGGCTCACGGCCGTGACGTCAGCGCTTGCGTCGGCGTGGGCTGAGGTGGCTGCTGACACGGTGCACACGCGGCGGCTGACGCGGCGGGTGATGTGGGTGGCCACGCGTCACTCATCGGGTTCACGGTCAGATCGGGCGGTCGAAAACGCTGCTGCGGGCGGAGGTGATGCGGCGCGATCGGAAGCGTCCATAGAAGATCGGACGGCCGGGCTCCAGCGAAGACGGACGACGGCGGCGGCGAGCTTCAAACAACGGGAAGACGACGCGGCAAGCGGCGGTTTAGCGCCGGATCGAGCGCGAGGTGGCACGGATCCGAAAGGGGACGTAGCGGCGAGCTCGGTGGTGCGACCAGTAGCGGCGGAGGAGGACCGACGGCGGAGATCCGTGTGGCGGAAGGCTTCGGCAAGGCGACGAACTCCGGCGAGGGCGCACGACGCGACGGCGAGGCCTCGGGCGGTGAGAAGGAGGGCAAACGGGGCGGCGGAAAACGGCGAACCTCGGAGGGGGTGCGGCGGCTTAAATAGTAGCCTTGGAAGCCGTGTCCGACCCGGACTCCAAGGGCGGCGGCGACGCGTTTCGACACGGGCGACTAGGGTTAGAACACGCGGCGGGCGACGTGGCGCGCATCGCAGCCACTCACGCCGGCGCAGATCCGACGGCCGGAGGCCACAGCGGGCCGGCTAGGCCGCGAGGGGAAGCCGGGCCGGGGTGCGGCAGAGCGAAGTGGGCCGGAGGGAAAAAGAATTGGGCCGGAGAGAAGATTCGGCCTGAAGGGTCTTTTGAAAAACAAAACATTTTCCGATTTAAGAAATTGCCAGAATTTCAAATAAAATCAAATAAATTCAAATAAATATCAAATAAATTCAGAAAAATCCCCAAAGATACAGAAAAATTCCTTGGAGCACAATGAACCCAACTAAAACTGAAATTCTTGAGTTTGATGAATAGTTTAGTCAAATTAAATCCTTCCATTAATAGAAAATTCAAATTAAGCTGGACTTAATTCAAGAGAATGCAATTGGTTTATTTTTTATTTCAAACATTCCAAAACTTCAATTTTTGGGATGTTACAGTGTCAGCGTCTGCGATCGACCTGGCGTACTGGATCATGTGCTTGTCGACGGTGTCCCTATGGGAGGAGGAGAACAAGACCCAGCCGAAGAGCCACAGCAGGTATGCCTCGAAGTGACGACTAACAATGTACTCCCCGGCTCCATCTGCCATCCTCTCGGGCTGCACAAAGTAATGGTCAGTTCGAAAACTGTAAGAGATACAAAAAAACAATGTAGATCAAGTTAATATCACTTATGTAGAACTGTATCAGCCACTTCTGCGTCGGACCGTGCGCAGAAGTGAAAGGTGTGTAGCCACGCTCAGCGGGTAGCACGTCCGCAAACCGGGCTAGGAGCTCCGTCCACCACTTCAGGTGGACATCGTCAGGCACTACTGCGTCCCCCGTGCAAGGTAGGCCTAGAAGGTAGCTCACGTCCTCCAGTGTCGGTGCCATCTCACCGCACGGGAGGTGAAACGTGTGCATCTCCGGTCGCCAGCGATCTACCAAAGCGCTAAGCAAGCTCCTGTCATACGGGAACCTCCTAGAGGCACCCCGCCTATCCTGCGCATCGGCAACAGTCGCCTCCACCATCCGTGCTAGCGGTAGTAACCTTGCCGCCCTAAGCCTGCAGGAAAATATTGTAACAACAATTAGTTCGCACGTACAACATGTAGTAAGGGAAGTATGAGAAAGTGCACGAACCTGGGAATCCATCGCGGGTCGACCTGCCATGCTCTCATCGGGGTCCGCAAGTGAAGGGCACTCAGCTCGAAAGGTGGCTCCCCGTTTGGAGGTGGCAAGGTGGCTAAGCGACTCCGATGAGTCGCGTCGATCACTGGGTCCAACAACTCGTACTCCCTGACGTTTGCCATACCTGCAATTGAATAAAACAACATTAGCACGAAATCAAATGCAAAATAAAACAGAATGCAATAATTAGACATAGAATTTCAATACAATAAAGGGATTATAGATAGAATTTCAATACAATAAAGAGATTATACTTTAAAATCTCCAAACGTGAACAACATTGAAATCCATACATGCATCACACATACAAATTCGAACCAACTAAAATCCACAAATGCGAATAACTTTCAACTCCATACATGCATTACACATCCTATGTCCATACATGCATTATACATAGGAATCAATACATGCATCACACATACAAATTCGAACCAACTAAAATCCACAAACGCGAACAACATTGAAATCCGTACATGCATCACACATACAAATTTGAACCAACTAAAATCCACAAATGCGAACAACTTTCAACTCCATACATGCATTACACATCCTATGTCCATACATGCATTACACATAGGAATTTGACATATCACATTGACATACGAGAAAACTAGTTTACTTTCACATGCAAAACCCATACAACATTGTCACGGCCTCTGAACTGTCGGGCAATTCTTGAAAGAGTGTCCTGTCTCCTTACAAATTGAACATTTCTTCACACGATGCCCGCTTTCTGCCGCATCCATATCGTTCCTTATACGTCTTGTTTGTCGTTGCCCTATACCCTTCAGCCTGCTGAGATCAGGAACCCACCATGTATCCTCCCATCTTTGATGCTCCGTGAACAAACCCACCACTCGAAAGCCGTAAATTTCATTGCTCTAAGTTGCCGTCACTGCTTCTTTATTGAAGAATTGTGACAAGAATATACCAAGATCCATACGGATTGTTGAGCAGGAAGCCATTACGTGCGAGCATGGCTTGTGTAAGAGACGAGGCTTGTTGCAGCTGCAGACACATGTTTGCCGAAGTAGAATGCATTCATGAGCAACTTTCCGCCGGTTCGTCCCACGACCGGCTTTCTCTTTACACAGTACCTCGAAACGAAGCTCCCTCGTGCCTATCTTCAATGCTCTATGCATCTTCCCCTTTTTTCTTTTCCCCTCCATGTACGAACAGATGACCTCTGAGTATTTCACATCAGGGTTACTCATACGGACTAATGCTCTAGCATGGCGATCCACAAAGTATTTTGCAATACCATGAAGAACACCCTCCACTATAGTAACGAGAGGAAGGGGTCTCAGGCATCGCATGACCCAATTGTAAACTTCAGCCAAGTTTGTCGTCATAACCCCACACTAGGCACCATCAGTGTCATAAATCAATACCCATTTTTCTCTAGGCTCGTGCTCTATCCATTCGGAGAAGCATTTTGTGGATCTTCCATTCCTTCGGACCAAATGCGGAGGGTCCGTGGGTAACATTTCCAGCGCCACTGGGGCCTCCGCTGTATGCCTTGATGTCAGCTCATCTAACTTCTTCCACAGTGCATCAAACTTTCTCTGTTGGTTCTGGTCGCACAACCTCTTAAAAAGCTTTGTAAGGTCCTTATTCTTGAACTGCTTATAGAAGTTAGCACCCATGTGTCGCTTGCACCACCTACTTCGCAGATCAGGCCATTGATGTGTTTCTTCTGCACCTTTTTGCAACTGCACGACTGCTTTCAACAGCCCAGGATGCCGATCGTGTATAACACACACTCCAGGCTGCAGATCCACGACGCCGGCTTTCACGTTCCTTAAAAACCAGAGCCAGCTGTCTGTGTTCTCACCCTCCACGAATGCGAGCGCTACTGGAAGAACCTGATTATTGCCATCTACTCCGATGACAGTCAATATCTGGCCTTTATACTTTCCAGTCAAGAATGTCTCATCCACACATAACAACGGACGACATTGTCTAAACGCGTTGACACATGCACCGAAAGCAAAGAATGCCCGCTTGAGTACCATCTTCCCAGGGAAGCGCTACAAGGGTCGCTTACAAATATTGATATAAGTTCTAGGATTTCTGTAACATCCCAAAAATTTGAGTTTTGGAATGTTTGAATTCAAAAATAAACCATTGGCATTTTTTTGAATTAATTCCAGCTTAATTTGAATTTTCCTTAAATGAAAGGATTTAATTTGACTAAACTATTCATCAAACTAAAGATTTTCAGTTTTAGTTGGGATTATTATGCTCCAAGGAATTTTTCTGTATTTTTGGGGATTTTTCTGAATTTATTTGCTATTTATTTGAATTTATTCGCTTTTATCTGAATTTATGGATTTTTCTTAAATCGGAAAATGAATTTTTATTTCAAAAAGCCCCTCGGGCGAATCGCTCGGCCGGTTTTCGGCCCTTCGCCCGCCCGATTTTCCCTCGCGGCCAGGCCCGCCAGCAGCACGGCCGGCCGTCCGTCTTGCGCGCAGCGATGTGGGCTGCGATTGCGCCGTCGCCGCGCCGCGTTCCTAACCCTAGCCGCCGCGCCGAAACCGCGTCCGCCGCCCTTGAGTCCGTGTCGGACACGGTATCGAGCCCCTATTTAAGCCGCCGCCGCTGCGAGAATCCCTTCACGCGCCGCCTTTTGCCCTCTGTCTCGCCGCCCAGACGCGTCGCGGTTCTTGCGAGCTCACGGAGTTCCTCGCCTTGCCCGAAGTTCTTCCGCGCCCAATCGCGCCGCCGGTCCCCTCGCCGTTGCGGCTTGCTCGCTGGACTCGTCGCGACGCCCTCTTCCCGTCCGCCTTGTTTCGGCCCAATCCATCGCCGTCGCGCCGCTCGCGCACCTTCTTCCTCGCCCCGTAAGCCCGTGCGGCGCCGCCGCTGCCGTCGGTCCGTCGGCGTTCTTGACCGTCCGATCTTCGATGGGTGTCCCGGATTTCGCCGCGTCACCGTCTCCGTGCCTTGGTTCCTCTGCTGTCGGATCTTGCGTCGCGGTTGGATCGCGCCGCGTGTCGCCCAAGATCACCCGCGCGTCGGCCGCCACGTGTGCACCATGTCGCCACCACCTCGGCCCTCGCCGAAGCGCCGCGCGCCACGGCCGTGAGCTCGGTGCATGGTGGACAACCGTCGTGCGTGGACCCGATTCACCGTGAACCCGATGGCGTCAGCGATTGCGCAATAAATCCTTTTTCCGTATAAAAATAAATCCAGAAATTCTGATTTCTGATTTTCCGTATTTTCTCTGAATTTAATCTTTCGGAGGCCCGTTCTCGCTCATACGAACTCCGATTGAGGCGATTCAAGTTTCTAAATTTTTCTAAAATCAAGATCTATCTTCCAGAGCCAATTATTTTCAGTTTTGAGCTTGTTTGAGTCTCTGTTTTGTATTTATTTGGTTTCGTTGCTTCTTTTCCGGTAGACGCTAATTCCGAGGGAGCGAACGAAGACTTCGAAGACTAGGATTCAGCACTAGATCAGCAAGGCAAGTCGTAACCTTTGATCATATTGATCCTATATTTGCAAAAGTAATTTACTTTTATACAATTGCATGCTATTTTGTCTATCAATGCTTATTTAATGGGAGTAGATGTATACCTAGTTGACATTATGCCACCTTGATTAATTGGATGTTGTCGGGCCCCGAATCTGTAAATCCGGACCCTCTGTGTATTCTGTGCGACCCGAGATCACGCTTAGCACACACATCATCTGAGGTTGCACATCACAAACATTCGCAAGGATATAAGAATAAATAGTGCAAACATGTATATAAACCGAGTTGTACGACCTTATGGTCTCCTTACAGATAAGTCAGCCACACAGGGCTTACATTATTCAAAGTAAAGAAATAGCAGCGGAACATAAGTAAAGGTCGTGGAAGCCTTCATCTTGCCACGAACAACCGAGTGGGCTTGCCCCTAGTTGTTCGTATCCTCGATGTACTCCTCCTCCCAAACGGTGTAGTCTCCTCCACCGATGTTGGGGTTGATAAGCAAGGTGGGGTGAGTACACAAGGCACTCAACAAGTAATGCACGAAATGCGGCGCTATTACTATATGCTGAGCTTATTCCAAAGGATTGGCTTAAATAGTTCTTTTGCATCAAGCAACATTTTAACCAATATCTTAATTAGATTAAAGCGTTGGAACAGTTATAAGCAATAATAATTTCAAATGGTTTTTCCTTGAGGATTCGACACACACGCCTAATATTCATTTTTAACACTTGGCACACAACCCCCTTCCATGTTTTGTTTATGAAAATCTATCCCTCGACTGTAATCCCCGAGCAATGCTCAATACCGTGAGCATGGCTATTCGAATAGTTTTGACACTCTGCAGAGGTTGTACACTTTACCCACAAGATACAGCCGCTCACCACTCAGGTGATTGTCCGCAACAAAGCTTTTTAGGAACTTCTACCTTAACCAAAGAACCTCTCCGGTATTGCCTTCACTATCGCTTCCCTCACACAGAGCCGAAGTATAGGATCGGCCAATCACCGTTGGATGGGCACCAAGCCGTAGCACGTGCGCTCCCCATACAGATACACCCACATGTCTTGTCACCCCGAGGTATCGGAGGAAAGATATCGTAACCCTAGTCAACTAGGTCCGTCCCATATCGACATGTGGTTGTGCGGGTGACTCGAGATCAAAGGCTTGCAAGGTGAAGTCCTTAATCCGGCCAAGGCAAGACTTCCAACACTCAACAGTGGCACACAGCCCAATGTGGCACACAGACTCACATCACTCATCAACCCACTACCACACAGGCCCACCAGGCACACAGCCTCTTGCCACTTGCCCCAGTCTAAATCATTTCTCACCCAGTTGATTATTGTGCAACACATGCCAGCAATAACTCAACATCGGTACGGAACCACACAGGTCGTTGTACCTCAATCTCATCATGTGGCATCATCACACCACCTTTCAAAATACATTCAATATGTTGTCTTTAATCAGTATTGTAGCATTGCTTTCCGAAAGAACACTCATGATTCGTTGCAAGGCTAAGCATCTACTCACGGTCTAGCCTCCCGTGTTGGCACAATATTAACATCCAACTAATATAATCAAACTTAGGGTGACAATGATTTAGGGCATACAATTAATAATTCAAGGTGGCATAACAAAATGGGTTGATTAACTACATTATCCCAAAATTAATTTAAATTCATTTTACATAATTAGCATGCATAGATTCAAAGCATAAATTACATTTTAAAATCTGGGATCAAAATGATCAAAGCATCACTTGCCTTCAAAGAGTTGCTGGTCGTGTTCCGAAGCTTGGTCTTGAGCGACGAATTCTTCCTCGAAACTTTCCTAAGAATTTGCGTCTCGCTGCATACAAACAAAATATGCAATAAATAGCTAATACAGAAGACTACATGACCTCAAAAATTCAAATAAAATTCACCATTAAATAGCTCACAATTTTATGAATTTTTATAAATTTTAATCACCCAAATCCGAGTTAAAATGCAAAAGTTGTAGTCATTTGAAGTTTGAATAAAATCTGAAAATACAGAAATTAGGAAAATCCGATTTTTCTGAATTATTTTTGTACTGGAAATCGCATTTATGACGTCAGCACCGTGTCATGATGACGTCAGCACAGACAAGAAATTCGGTCGAAATATTTTTATATAAGAAAAATATTTATGATGTCATCGCTGTCGTCAGCTCGACACGTGGCACGCCGCAGGTCGCCACGTCGTTCGTCTATGGATGGGTCCACGGCTCGGCTCGGTCTCCGTGGACTCGGTTCACTGTAACGATCAAACAACGCGACAAGATCCGAGCCGTTCGTTGAATCAACGGCCAGATCTCCTCACGCGCACCGCAGCGCCCCGAGATACGTGCGACACGCGTCGCGCATCCAGCGGTCAGCCACGCATCCAACGCGGCGACGCCTCGGCTCCACGCCTCCACGCGTCGCACATCCAACGGCGCTTAGATCCAACGGCGATCGCTGCGCATCATGCGGCGTCTCGGTTCATGCGACGACACGCGGCGCAATCGCGACGGTGCACCCGAAATCGACGGCTGGATCTGGTCTCCGCCCCGGTCAAAACGCCCACGCGTCAGCACGCGATTTGGCGAGGGTACGGTGCCATCTCCGCTGCACGTTCAAATCTGAACGGCGCGGATCCTTAGGCAAAACCAGATCTAATCTAACGGCCCACGGTACCCGAGCGGTTTACTGTTCATGGCGCGACGTGGCTCAATCCTACGCGTCCAAAAAGATCCAAGGGTTCGCATTAAATCTAGCCGCAGAATCTAGATCTAATCCCTACCGTACACATCAAGATCTAACGGTCACGATTCAATCTAAACATCTACAGAGATGGAGGCTACGCGGACTCACCAGAACCGAACGATGCAAATCGGACGGTCGGCGTGGTTCGACGAGGTTGACGGCGCGAAGAAGCGAAGGTTGCGGAGTCGGAAGACGACCTCGGCGGCGGCGATGCGGGCTTCTCGGCGAGAAGAAGTGGCTCGTTCGACGCGCTTGGCGGAAGGGTTACTCCAGTGACCTTGGTGACGGCGGAGAGAAACCGGCGGCGAAGCAAACGGCGAAAAACAGCGGCGGCACAAAGAAGCAACTACGGTGAGCTCGTACGGGCGCTAGAGGGGGTCTCGGCGTGCGTGCTAGGAGTCAAAAGACGCGGCGTGAAGGTCTCTGCACGACGCCCTCAACGGGGACTTAAGGGCTGCCTCGACGTGCGCGAAACTGCCGGCGGAATGCACGGCCATCAAAGCCCACGTCTCTCCGGCGATTTCGCGGGGACGAAGTGACGTGGCGCAATCCCGCATGTCCGTGCGGCGACGATCCGAAGGCTCACGCGCGCGAGCGCGCGGCACACTCTCACGAGCGCTCGATCCGAATCGGACGGCTTGGGTGAAGCGGCGCTAGGGTTTGCGTGTGGCCCGGGCGGCTAAGCAATCTTGAGCTCGGCCCATTACTGTTCAAAAGATTTTTAAAACATTTCACATTTAAAATAATTCTAGAAATTCAATTAAATCATTTGGGGCTTTTAAAATAGCAGAAAAATTCTAGAAAATTCCAGAAATTACTTTGAGATATTTGGAACTCAATTAAAATATTTGTAATAAAACTTTGCAAAAACTTTTCCATTATTTAATTGTTTTCAAGAAAAGTCCTATTTGAATAAATCCAAATAAATTTAAATAAATTCCCAAAAATTCACAAAAACCAAAAATACTCCAAAATTTAAATTAGAGCAAAAATTAGGGTGTTACAGATGTCATGTATCCATTGTTAAACCTAGGTTGGGACATTACTAGTTGGACATAATCATTATACCAACATTGAGTTATCGTAGCTATGCTTAGACATGCTTACATATACGTTGGGATTCATGTCACATGTGAATAATGTTAATATTGACTTAATGAGATATTGAATCGTGGCCGTTAGCCACTGTTGTAAAATTTGTTGTACCATGGCGGGGTTTGCCATTGGTCTTGGTTGAACGAATTGTTTTCCCTCGGGCAAGTGATCGTGAAGTAAAGGGGTGCTTTCTAGCACATTGGGATGTGGATGTCTTGCAGAGACAACTTAAGGACTTAATCTTGTGCGCCATTGAACTGGGCCTAACTGTACTACCACATGTCCGGAATGGGACAGACCTAGTCGATTAATTTGCAATATCTAGCCTTGAGTACCGCCATTGGTGGTGTGGGTTCCGGATGGGCGGGTAGATTCGCAAGGCGCAAGAGGGGCCTAATGGGCGAAACCTTAGCGGCGTCTGAGAGTTTAGACGATTGCAATGTAAAGGCTTTGTCATGATATCTCCGCGACACACCAAAGGAAGTGTGTTAGTAACGTTTGCACAAAGAGATATTCATGTCTTGTGGGTAAAGTTGTACAACCTCTGCAGAGTGTAAAACTATTCGAATAGCGCGTCATGATCATGGACAAACAGGGAATTTCACACGGGGTATAGAGTGTTTCATAAAATGTGGAATGTGGAATTGTTGGGTTGTGAACGAGGAGTTCACTATTATTTTGTTGTCTATCATTGATCTATCAATCATTTATTTATCTTTTCATAAATATACTTTCAATCTATTTATTGTATTTCAATTCAAGTTACTGCTTTCTGCAAATGAAACATATAGCCATCCTTGTCAAGCCGTGCATGAATATATTGCATCAATTCCCTACGGCTTGCTGAGTACCTTTGTACTCACGGCTTTATGCCCTTGTTGATTAGTTGCTGAAGGAGATAATGAATATCATGAGGAGGAATTCTATGAAGACTACGTGGATTAGGAAGGCGTTCCCCAGACGATTGCCTGTGGCATGTCGAATGGTTCAAGTTATCTTTTCCGCTGCAATAGTATTTGTTTCTTAAGCCCGTAAGGCATAATGGTGTAAACATTGACCATAAGGTCGTTTGCTTTATTCAATAATAATTTGCTTCTTCTTAGTTAATTCGTTGTATGGAATGGTATTTCATCTATGTTTCCACTGTGTGCACTAGCGTGATCCTGGACTAGTGCAGTATACACAGAGGGTTTCGGATTTGCAAATCCGGGTCCCGACAATTTCTTTCCTTGATCACCTCGAGCATACCTGATAGATTCTGATATGAGTCTTCATACATACCAAATCTAGTTTCCAATGCCTTCTGCTTTGCTCTCCATGCTTTCGCATAGCTTATGGTGTACTGAAACCTCTGCTCTATTGCAAGTATAACGGCACGTGGCTCTAAATGCAGGTTGCCTACAATCTCCCCATACATTGCATTTGCAACAAAACCTGAAGATATGTTTCTATGCGATTGGGCAGACTCTGTCAGCACGCATGTGTGTGGGACGACTATAGAACACTTCCAAATAGTATCCCACTTAGGCTGGTACACATGCACACGCCATGGGCAACCCTTCATCTGGCATCTAACATCATACACCCGCTAGTCTGACTTCGCAACCTTGAAGATTCTACGAAGCGACACTGCCCATGCTGTCACTACTTCCTGAACCTCAAGCTTATTCTTGTAAATAGCACCTTACCTCACTTTATTCTGATCCGACTGCCATGCGAAGTGTTCACCCTCATTGACCACCAATCTATCGAACTGACATGCATCCCACTCCGCAGGGAAATGCTCTTCATCGTCTTCATCGTTACTCAAATCCTCATATTCCTGACTCTCCGCCTCCATCGCTTCAACCAACGATTCAATATTTTCTCCCTCGTCTGCCACACCCGAAGGTACCTGAACATCTGGCATTGGAACATGAACTTCCTTGCCTCCCACACCCTCATGACTCGAGCCGACATCCTGCCTCACTAAGCGTTCTCCGATTCGGCTGCTCTCCCCAACTTCCTCCGATTCATCACCAACAACCTCCTCCTGCGTTGTATGGCCAGCATTGATTTTCTCAAATGTTTGCGCCAACAACACTAATGGTCAACCATTCTCAGTTGCCAATCTTACATACGAGCTCCAGGACTTCGGCCCCCTTCAGTTCTACTAACTCCCAGTACGTGCAATCATGTCTCCGAGACCATACTCCGTACAGCTTGAGGTCATGCAATTTACTATCCAACGAGAACATGTGGTACAACCACCTGTTAACTGTGCTCCACGAACGCTCACCAGCACGTGACAAGCCAGCCATGATACTTGGAAAATGACTAAGTTCCACCCCTTGTGCACCCATCTGCGGAACCCCTTCTCCGTAATGTATTTTAAATTCTACTCGTTCGTCCATACCTGTCAAAACATTTCATGAATTTTATTTGGTCACTAAATTTTAAATTAAATCAACGAAAAAATTACGAAGTTCCACCTCTTGAGCACCAATCTACGGAACCACTTCTCCGTAGTGTAATTGTCTGAATTATTTTTGATGTTTGTCTCTAGTAGGAACAATCTGCACTTAATTTTTGCTACTGTGGACTTTTCATGTTTCTATTGAACAATATCTTGCTATTTCGAACGCCCATCCTACAAATCCTGGGTCCTCCACTCTAATCCCTGTACTTCGGAAAATATTCGCTAGTTCGTAGGGTTTACGAACGAACCAGATTAATCTTTTCACAAAGTGGAAAACTAATGACTCGGCTGTCTTTGGAGTATCGGTTTGGCTTTGGGTGAGAATGGCGGACATACGTCGGATTTTCGCTACGGATGTTGTATGTTGGGAATGGTAAATTTAAATAAACTATTGCGAGTCTTGCCGTCAGGTCCGTATGGTCTAAAATCCAACTCCCGTGAGCTCGCCGCTGCAGTCACCGCGTCGGCCTCACTGCTCCGCGCCTCCGGCAACGGCAAGGCCTCGCGGCGGCACTCGTGCCTGCTAAGCGACTTCGGCTGGGAATCACTAAATCGTCTATCTAAATATTGCGAGTCTACAAAATTATTATTGCAAGTGTACAAAAATATTGCGAGTCTACGAAACTAAGTACTTACCAATCTACATTATTGCGAGTCTACAAAACTATTATTTGGTCTCTAAATTGGAAAATAAAACAAGGAAAAAAATTACTGCAAATCTCGACGAATGCGAGCTCCTCCCTCTTCTTCCTCCTCCTCCTCTCTCTTTTCTCTGGCGCGCCTCTCCCCTCTTTTCTACGGCGAATGGCAGAGCTCTCGGTTGTTCAGTGAAAATGAGGTCGGAGGCCGCGCGGCCATTTTTTACAGCCTCTGTCGCAATTTGGAATTGCGACAGAGACCTGTAGCGTCCTCTGTCGCAATTCCAAATTGCGATAGATGGGCAGAAGTGTTATTTTTTTCGGCATATTATTTCTGTAAATGTTTATTAAAATTATATTATTTTAAAGAAAATTTAGACAATGAGGCTATTTGCCTACTTCATTGAAACTTAAAGAAGGAACGAAACTTAGAAGCAACCATAGGTAACAAAGGCTAAAGAAAGAATTAAAGGTACACCATATAACTAGATAAAAGAGTAGAAAAATTATGCACGGACCTTCGCCTTTTCTACCAATAGAGCACATGTGAACAAGCAAAAGCTTTGGGGATTACACAATTTTTGGAAGAAACAGTAGCTGCATCAAAGCATTAGAAAGAGGAATGTTAAAAACTATATAGAAAAAGAAACTCAACTAATAGAGTTGCTGTTTTTTTACCCCAAAATACTTTTTTTTTTCAAATCTACGCCTCTCCCAAATGAATTTACAAACATAACCCCCTTCTCGAACGCGGAAGGCGCGGCAGGTAAACGTGTCACCAATCGCTCTACATGAGCTTGGCAAGTTTTCCTACCGAGCACCAGACCTCAACAAGTTCACCAACTTATCACGTTGATTAGTCACTTTACTCATTTAATCACCTTCTCAATTGAGTGGCTAATTAAGCCACTACCGAGGTACTACACCTCAATAGGTCACTGCTACCGAAGCAATTGCCGCGATGGTATGTGCTGCCGCAGTACGAGAGCGTAGCAATGTGTCACTTGTCACGTCTTCCACGATTAAGGAGATGGCCATTTTTACAAATTTATTCAAAGAGAGTCTAGAATTAAAAAAAAAGTGTGTGACAGGAAAAAGACAAAAAAATCCCAACTATTAGGCTAAAGAACAAATGTTCTTTGAATCATCTCTCTGCTAACAAAATTGGCTTGCAAGGGGAGCCCAGCATCCATCTTGGCATCCACTGTCCTCCGCCAGTGCTGATAAGGCTCTAGCTCATAAGACACCGGAGAGGGCAAACTCTACCCAATGCTTCTATAGACGAAGGTACGTAAAATAAAAAACCTCTTTAACATCATCTATTTACAATATTTCTTTAACCTCATCTATACAAATCTACTAGAAAATAGGACAATTCTTATATACTCCCTCTGTTCTTAAATAGATGTCAATCTAGGTTCCTGCACTTCCACTAAGGCATATCTACAAAAGATTATATTACTTTTTATTATGTCTTTGGATGGTGTGTCTTACTCTAGTGCATGTTAGTAAATGATATTGTAAATAGCTAAAGAGGTACAGAAGAAAAAATTGATAAAAATCACCTTAAATTATAGAATGATATGTATTTAAAAACAAAATTTGAAAGCTAGAATGAAATGTGCCTGGGAACAGATGGAGCATTCCCTATGTTCCTTAATACGTATCATTCTAGGTTTCAAATTTTGGTGGCGTTTGGTTTGCCTGGATGTGGCTGGATGGGATATGGTCATCTATGTATTTGGAGTCATCCAATTGTCTAGATGAGTGGATGGGTTGGATAGTGTAACACCCCAAAACTTGCAAATAAAATTATTTTATGGCTATTTGTGCTTTTTCTAATTTTATGGATTTATTTGGATTTTTATATATTTATTTAGAATTTCCAAAAAACAATTTATATTGGCTTATTTGTGAAAAGTATTTATTTAAAGCCAAAGTCAAAATAAAATTTTGCCAAAAATATTTTATTTGAGTTCAGAATGTCTCAAAGTATTTATGAGAATTATCTGGGATTTTTCCTGATATTTTAATTGCTTAAAACAGATTAAACTAATTTCTGTAATTATTTTAAATCGAAAAGCATTAGAAAATCGGATTGAATAGATGCGGCCGCAGCCCGATCTTGTGTGTCGTGGCTTGATCTTTGTGCGGCTGCCGCCACCTCGCCGCCGTCCCGTGTGGCAGCCGTTGGATCCAGATTGGACGGTCGTTCCTTTCGCGAAACCCTAGCGCGGCCGACCGTTGGATCGAGATCGTGCGGTTGAGATCGTGCGGCGTTGTTTTGGAAAGAGCGTTGATTTTGGAAAGTGCGGATTGGATCGGATCGCCCGAGATCTAATCGTGGCCGTTGATCGCGAATCGGACGGCTGGGCGTCTTCGTCTCCGATTCGGGTTTCCAAACTCGCCGCCGCACGCCGTCTCCGCCGCGGAGAGCTAGGGTTGCCCTTTTTGTGCGCATGCGAGGCTATAAAAGCCGCAGCCCGCACTCCGAGGTTCCTCATCCCCTTGCGCAGCCAGTAGCACTAGCCTCTTCGCCTGTTTCGCCACCTTCGTCGCCCAGGAGCTCGTCGTAGTCCTTCGTAGCACCGCCGCGAGTTTTTGCGCCGTTTCGCCGCCATCAAGCCTCCTTCTGCCGAATCGGTTCCAGATCTGGACTCCTCGTTCCAAGACGTACCGAAGCTGCCACTTCTTCACGTCGGAGTTGCGCTGAAACGCCATCTGGGTCGTCGTCGTCCTCGTCTCCGGGAACTCAGCGCCGCCACGACATCGTCGCATCTCGGAGCTTCGCGCAGCCGTTGGATCTTCGCCGAACCATCCAGATCGAGCAGTGTTTCGCTCGGGTAAAGCTCTGGCCGTTAGATTTAATCGGACGTTCTGGATTGAGCCGCGTGTGCGTAGGATGGTAGCCGTCAGATCGTCGCGCGGATGCACGCCGCGTGTCGAGCATCGGCACGGGCGATGTCACAGCCAGTCGATGTGCGCTGCGTGTCGGGCGCGTGACGCGAGGCGCCGTGAGCCGCGTCCACGGTGGACCAGAGGCGGTTCCGTGGACCGGGTCTGTGCGCCGAGGTGACGTGTCAGCACCCGATTGGCTCGGGTCAGGGCTGACGTCAGCAGGACCCAATAAAGATCTTTTCCAGTAGAAGATAATTTGGGAAAATCGGAAATTCTATTTTCTGTATTTTTAGTATTTATTCAAATTTCAAAAGGCTATATCTTTTGCACTTTAACTCGGATTTGAGTGATTCAAATTTTTAAAAATTTGTAAAATCAAGATCTATTTATTGGTGAATTTTATTTTATTTTTGGAGTTTGTTTGCTTTCTGTTTTGGTGTTTATTTGCTATTTTGGCATCGTTTCGCGTAGACGTTGAACTGCTCGGTGATCCGGAGGAAGATTTGTCGCTTCAAGACCCAGGCTCAGAGCAAGACCAGCACCTACTCCAAGGCAAGATGTGCTTTGATCATATCGCACCTAATTTCACAAAATTGCTATTTTGTCTTTAAAATTTATGCATGATACTTTATGTGTATAAATGATATCAAGTAATCTGGGAATTAGATAATATGCCTATTTGAATTAAAACATACCTTGTCAATCATATGCCATGATCTAATTGTCACCCTAGGATGTGGAACTATAGTTGGTTAATAATAATAATCAACATGGGACTAGTTAGACCGTATTAGTTTGCTTAGCCATGCCACGTCATCACATGTATCTGGAACATTGATATTTAATCTTGACTAATGGATTATGGAACAATGTTTATATATTGGTGTGTCATGTGTTGTCACACAGTGATATTGAGTTGTCGTGGCGAGGAGGTCACATAACTAGATTGAATTGTTGATGGCACGTGGTACTTGGTAATCAACTGGGGTGGTAATGATTTAGATTGGGGCAAGTGGCAAGGGGCAGTGTGGCAAGGTGGGCCAGGATTGACAGGGGTATGTGGAAGTCTTGCCTTAATCACTCTAAGGACTTAACCTTGCAAGCCTTTGACCTGAGTCTTTCTTGCAACCACATGTCTGGAATGGGACAGCCTAGCTGAATAATTTGTGAAACCTAGATTTCGGTACTATCGTGGTGAATAGTGAGTCCCGGGTTTACGGTTTAACTCACATGGCGCAAGAGGGGGGTCCTGTTGTGGTTGTTTAACCCTTCAGTGTTGAAACCTTAACGAGTAGTACTGGGTCTAGGTGTAGCATTGTAAAGGCTTTGTTATGATCACTCGCCTTGGTGGTGTTTGGTTGTATCGTGTGGGTAAAGTGCATAACCTCTGCAGAGTGTACAATCTATTCGAATAGCCGTGCTCACGGTATTGGGCAATGCTCGGGAATTACAGTTAAGGGTTAGACTTTTGATAAACAAAAACTTATTGGGATGGCAGGGTGTCATGGAAAGTGGAAATTGATTTAGGATTGAAAACTTGGTTTACTTCAGAAATGCTGAATATATTAATTACTGTTATTTGTTTTACTGTTTTTCAATCTATTTACTGTATTCTTGTAAATTCTGCTTTACTGCAAAATAGCCATATTAACCATTCCTTTGGATTAAGCCAAGCATATAGAATATTAGATTGCATTATTGTGCACAACTTGTTAAGTGCTTTATGTACTCACCCCAACAACAAAAACTTCAGAAGAGGAAGAATCTACGCCTTTCGTGGAGGAGGATTATCTGGATGTGAATGCTTAGGGTTCGAGCCTCGTCAGTTGCCTGTGGTGAACTGGGGAGTTGCTACGTTTACTTTTCCGCTGCTGCTTAATTGCTATTTCTTAGTTAAGCCCTGTGTGGCAATAATCATGTAAGACAACAGCTATTGTTAATTATCAAAGTTATTCTATATTTCACTGTGTATGACTGCGATAGCATCTATGTTGAGCCTGTGTGCACTAGCGTGATCCTGGACTAGTGCGGTATACACAGAGGGTCCGGATTTGCAAATTCGGGTCCCGACAGATAGGTCATCTAGTTTTTGAAATATTACCTCAAGATGCTAGATAGAACCATCCAAAAATAGGCCGGATGGGCTTATCTAGTTTGTTGCATGAAGAGGTCAAATTCAAATTTCACCGAAGTTTACTCGCTCAAATTTTTTTCCAAAATTCAAATTTTGGTAAAATTTTGTCCGAAAATTCAAATTTGTTCCAAAAAATTCAAACCAAAATTCGAAACCTTGATCACACATAGCCCATCCATCCAACCAAACAAAAAATTGGCTCATCCTATCTAGTCTCATCTATTTAACCAAATAAAAAATTGGCTCATCCTATATCCACCTAGCTAAACAGGCACCTGGATGGCTCCATCCCTACTAGGCTGGATGGCCATATCCCATCCAACCTCATCCAGGCAATAAAACACACCCTTTGTTTCTTAATACATGTCATTCTACACTTTCAAAAAAAAATTTACTACCATTTTTCCTTTCACACCCCCTCGTTCCAATTTCCAAGTTCATTTACTATTATAGAATAAAGTGCACACAATATCCAAGAGCAATAAGTGAGAAACTAAAGGAGGACAAGATGGTTCTTTGTATACCCCTTTTAGCTACTATTGAGCCAAAAAAATTGACGACGGATTGATCGGCTCAAACACACGCGAACGCCGGGTTCAATGAGGTTCGAGGCATACCAGCCGATTTGATCCTGCAATCGGCAAGATAGATAGAAAATATATGCTCAAAGCTGTTATAATGTAATAATCGGCAAAGATCTAAATAGCTATAAAAACCGATCAAATCATGGGTAAAGATAAGTCTAAACAGCTTATTAGGGCTGATTAGATGGTAGGAGGTAGATTTTTCCAAAAAGGCAATGCACAACAAGATCAGAAAAAACCAAACCTGGTGTAATCAAGGAAGATCAACAATCGGTGATACGCAACTTTATTGATCAAAATCGGATTGCAAGAGAAATTCTAAATTATGAAGCTACTCCTAGTTGTCAGGAAAAAGTAAATAAAAGTATATGCGAGTTGTTTGATTGATTGGATTTTTTCTTTCTGCTCGCCCTCGATCCTCTTTTTATAGTGCATAGGCCGATCGTATCCTTTTCCAATTCGTTGCCAACCGTGATCCATATCGGCCTTTGTACGGATAAAATTCCATCTTTGAATCCACATTGGTCATAATCCCATCTTTAACTTATCTTTTTCCTTTTAACTGATATCAGCCAGAAATATCAATTATTATCCTTAGCCTGACAAGTTGATCATACCTTGCCAAACTTGGGTGCTAACATATGCCCTCTATTTTTGAGAGATAACAGGCATCTTCCAAAAATCTTCTTCATCGGCTTCAACATTGATCGGCTTATTATAATATCTGAACCGTTGTTGTTGGTAACTGCTCCATTTATGGCGTCATCAAATCTTGAGATGCGTACCTTTGCCACTATCCGCTTGCAAACCGCCAAAAAAACTTCCCATCTTTTCACCTTTTTTACCCCCTATATATGAGGTCTGTCCATCCGTCATTTTCACGTGCTCAAGCTCTCAGACCATTTGCTATCGGCTTCATCTTCATCTTCCATACTTCAAGCTCCTGCTCTGCAACCTCCGTTAGCTTATAAAATCTCTCAGATCTGCTCAATAGACTCCATCCAGGTACTCATTCCCATACCCGACAGCAACAACTAGTACTACTTAGGACCGCTAGGCAACACCGACCCATCGGACGTCATAGAACATGAAATACCTCGTGCGGATATTTGATTGATTGGATTTTTTCTTTCTGTTCGCCCTCAATCCTCTTTTTATAGTGCATAGGCCAATCATATCCTTTTTCAATGCGTTGCCAACTGTGATCCGCATCAGCCTTTGTGCGGATAAAATTCTATCTTTGAATCCACATTGGTCATAATCCCATCTTTAACTTATCTTTTCCCTTTTAACCGATATCGGCTAGAAATATCAATTCTTATCCTTAGCCTGACAAGTTGATCATGACTTGCCAAACTTGGGTGCTAACAGCTACAAAAGGAACTCATTTGGGGTGATGTGCAATCAAGCATTACAAACTTTAGCTATAAATATCTTTTGAATATTTAGAACAGACACATGAAATTGATACATGTAGATTTGTCATGAAAAATAATTTCATAATATTATATATTTTTAATAGGTTTTATAAATATATAACAACAGAAATGAGCGGTCAAAATTGCATTTTAAGGACCGTGCCAATATGTGTTTTTATAACCAGAGGAGTATATGCCTTGGTTGTTACGTAACATAATACTGTTATATTCAGGAATAAGGGAAGTAGTATTTATTACCCCTCTGGTTACAGATAATTGTTATTTTGGACATCGACATAATCTGCAAAACACAAATTTCACTACTGATTTCTATTAAAATATATTTATAAAACATAATAAAATTTTAATATTATAAAAATACTTTTCAATAATTGTCATATATCCAATTTAAATATTTAAAAAGATACTAACAAACAAAGTTTGGAAAGCAGCCTGACTTTCTATCCAAACTACCCAGTGTAGGCAAGATGGACAAGGATCCCATGCAGTTTCAATATAGACTGCAAGTTTGACAGTCCCCATTGATCCGAGCCGACCAATCTGTGAATCGATGGTCCAGATCGTTCTAAAATCGTGCCAAACTTGCGGTCCCTATTATCACTGCCATGGATCCTGTCCAGGCAAGATAGGGTAGATATATGGTTAGTTGGCAAGGGTGCTCTGCGCGCAGCAGGTAGGCGGCGTTTTGTCTCCGACAGCGAGACGTGTGAAGAAGCTAGCCACCCTAGGCGGTATACTTACAGTATACTGCTCCTTCTCCTCCAAGCCACACACGTCACATACACGTACTGCAGAAGTGGACCGGACCGCCGGACTAGCGCGCATGCATGTGCGGTGCCGGCCGGCCGGCAACTGATCACTGCGACTCTGTGGCTGAGAGCCGCGGTGACAAAATGGTTAAGACGGTTCGGGAAACCGTCTGTGATGACGATTTCGAATCATCTGTGATAAGCTTTTTTTAAGTAGTGAACCATAAATGTATGCAATTGGGTGCTGCTTAATTAATTAGCTTACTCGACCCATTCCAATCTCGCTCGTCAAAACGATCATGCATTGCATGCACTACTACTGTACGTCGGTCTCCGAGTGCCTGCACAATTGCCATATATCCCAGTTGCTAATTACTCCACTTGACACAACCAATATGCATCGATCGACTTGACACAACCAATATGCATGCATCGACTACTACTTATGATCCATATATCCAAACAGCTAGACCACACGTATGAATGCATGCTTGGCCAAAGGCAAATTAGGGAAAACTTCAAAATTTACACCCCACCTCCGTCTCTACTCTACCCTTCCAATTTATTTAATTGGTGGATCGTGCGCGCAATTAGCAGCTAGGTTCCCTGTGACCATCGATCCCATCTGCCTACAACCAGCCGCCAAATTAATCTTCCTTTTTCTGGCCATCCATCGATCCTCAGCTAAGCTACCCGGCCCCAAGCAGGTCACTAGCTATTTATAGCTACAATATCCTTTATATCGACCGACCGATGGATCGATTGATCATTCTCTACAGACAAGACGGTTTCTGCAGACCCTCATCCTGTTCTAATCAACTTGAATCTCGGATAAGTAACTGGTACAATTAAATCTGAAGGTCGAATGCCGATCGATCGAATGCTGACGGATGAAGTATCAGTGAAAGTGCATGTCAGCGATCGCTTGTGAAGCAATTAACTATCCACATGATGGCCACCACTCCATCAATATATATGTAAGCACCATCAACAGCATGCGAAGAGCACGTACTGGACCTCTTAATTAATTAATTAACTAGATATATATGAGATCGATCGGCAACACTAGGTAGTACTACCCACACACTACAATGCAAGTGGAGCAGTACCAGACATTGGAGAGTGCAAGAACAGACAGCTTAAATCAATTGAAATTAAGAAGCAGCTTTGCTTTGCTTTGCTTTTCTTTTCTTTTCCTGGGTGTAAAGATAGCAGATGGCCGAGACTAGCTCAGTGATCGACCGGTAGATGAGAATGGGATTCCCGTGCTATATTTATATACTTTTAGGTTGTGTGGCATCTGCCAGCTCTTAATGATGCTGGAAATCTCAGTGACTGATTGATTACTTAGCACATAATTAACTGGACTGATCAATTGATCTGCAGCATCTTTTGTCATCTAGCTCCTGTGACACGCATCTGGTTGGAGCTGGCTGGCTTCAAAGTAAGCAAGTGAATTGAGCTCAGATCGATACAAGAGGTCAAAAAGAGGCAGCAACGTACGACTCATGTCTGATGAGGCTCTGAAAAGAAGCATCCGTCCGTCCTCCTCCTACCTTTCCTCTTTACCTTTGGCTAATTAATACTTCGATTGTAGTACTCGGTCCATAATATATACGATATATCAGCATGCACTGCAGCCGTGTGATGCTGAGGCTTGCATCTGCGCGCATGCATGCATCCAAGATAATAAGAATTAATCCGTCCAGCTAGGATCGCATACGTACGTACAGCCATGTGTGTAAATTAACTCGCAGTATAGATGACCTAATTAGTTTCCAACATAGGAAATTAAATAGTAGTTATCGAACGTCATCAGTATGACTCGATACGTGGCCGCCGGCTTTGACTAGCTAGCTAGACGATCGAATATGTAGCAATGCTTCTGAGTTTTAACAATTTAGGGTTTCCAGCATCTAGCTCTAATGATGCTTCCGATGGAAATCCGACAAGTGTTGTTGACCGGCTTAATTAGTTCATGTGATATTCAAACGCCTCATTTGTTTGGATTATATGGCTTGGGAGGAATATCTATCAGCGATCGACAATCTGATAGTGCAGTGCATGCTGGTCTCTAGCTAGCTAGCGAATATAGGTTTGTTTGTTAGTTAACTGGAACTTAATTAAGGAAGCCACGCCATCATTCCATTATCCTATTGTGATGGTGCTACCTGCACTTGTGTATAAACTAAACCTGGTCTGCAGATTATTAGTTAAGACGGGATCGATCCATTAGACGACTGAGCAGCACTAAGAGACCACTCACTAGTCACGAGTGACTTTTCCTTTCTTTCTTCTGCATGACTATGCATGTGAGCTACACTCCATTTCCTAGCTTGTTCCTCTCATAGTGCAAGCTAGCTAGTTTGTACATTAAGTTTATTTCGTTTTACTACAAGTGCTGGCCCGCACGAGGTATATTAAGTTTATTTCATTTTAGAGTAAATTTCACAAAACTATATATTTTTTATATAAACTATCAGAAAACTACAAATTTTAGTTTTATTTCACAAAACTCTAAACTTTAGGAGAATTTGTGTCACAAAACTACAAGTTCTAGAATTAACAGTTTCTTATAATATGTATCACAGCGTGGGCTCACATGGCAGCCTCACACGACGTCCCTATTTCATGTTTCACTCATGCGTGAGGCTAGCTACTATGTGAGTTCATACTATCAGACCTGTTACAAGAAACAGTTAATTCTAAAGCATGTAGTTTTATAATATAAGCTCTCCTAAAATCTGTAGTTTAATGAAATATAAGCTATAACATGTATTTTTTTTGTAGGTTATGCAAGAAACATATAGTTTTGAGAAATTTACTCTTTATTTCACTACGGGTGCTAGCCCGCATGAGGATCGGCTCGCACCCAATTGATGTTTGGTGTCTTAACTTTAGTGGACCTCCAGCAAAATCGGAACTGCAAGCAATTGCACTGAAACGAACAGAACATATTGGGGACTCAATGGAGCATAAAATGGAACAACATGACAAATTGGAAAATGCAACCAAAACTATAGATGAATTAGCAATACACACAAAAAAGATAGGGTCTAGCTTAGCTGTGCCGCATAAGCAATCAAATTATTAGCAAATCGCAGCAGGAACGAACCTGCACCGATAAAATGGACCAAGTGAGCGCAAGAAAGGAATTCATGCAAGAAACCCTGCTCTTGATTGAGTACTACTACAAAAAACCCCTTTCTTGCCGGCCTATCACTGCCGTTTCGACTAGAATCGGGAGTGCTAACACTATCACTGTCGGTTCATAAGCTAGATCGACACAAATGCTCGACCGAAGAAAAAAATGACAATGATAATGGAGGAAGTACCACTGCCAGTTCGGAATTCGAATCCGCAGTGATAATATTTTTCAAAAATCAAAACTTTTTCATGCGGAGTTGGATGGAGACAAAAATTTATATGAAAATTGTAGCTCTCATGAGATCTACAACTTTGTAGTTGACAACTTGTTTATTTGAAGTCATTTAGATGTCCAAATAATCGTTGAAACTTTCGGATACGAATGGATAACATGAAAATATATCTTATAGTAGTTGAGAAGTGCATGTTAGGTGAGATGGTAAGGAAGCATCACGCGAGGTGAGAGGTCCCAGGTTTGAGTGCCACGAACAGCACGTGCGCAAATAATTTTTTTTATTTTACCGAGTGATTTACAAACCGGACTATCACTGCCGGTTCGCATACAAACCGGCAGTGATATCGGTATCACTGCCGGTTCTAGAACCGGCAGTGACTATCACTGCCGATCAATCACTACTGATTTTAATATCCGGCAGTGATGTCAATTTGAAACCGGCAGTGATCTTGTGTTTTGTAGTAGTGGCGTCCAAGCCAAAATAGCCGCCGGGCTGGGTGGTGGGCGCGAACATGGTCGCCACCAGCCGTTGGTGCAGGCGCTGCTGGCCCCAAGCTTTGTTGGTGGCACTGGTGAGGAGTTGTGTGGACACAGTCGCGGCCGGCGATAGGGGTGAAAGAACGTGATCAGTACACTACTGCACAAGGGCACATCACAGACGGTTCGTAAAGGTCATCACCGATGGTTTTTCAAACCGTCTGTGAACAACTGTCAGTGATGACTTCGGTGATCACAGACGGTTTGTGAATCGTCTGTGAAAATAGTCTTCACAGACTGTTCCAACCAAGAATCGTCTGTGATGTATCCCTCATCACAGACAATTCTTTTTAGGAACCGTCTGTGATGAGGGGATACATCATAGACTGTTCTTGGCTGCAACTGTTTGTGAAGTATACATCACCACAGATGGTTCTTTTTTGGAACCATCTGTGATAAGGTATAAATCACAGACGGTTCTTGGTTGAAACCATATGTGATGTAGCCTTCAGCACAGACGGTTCTTTTTTGGAACCGTCTGTGATGAGGGGGTACATCACAGATGTTTCTTGTTTGGAACCGTCTGTGATGTAACCCTCATCACAGAAGTTTCCAAACAAGAACCGTCTGTGATGTTTATTTTCCAGGATTCATTATTTTTATTTATTGGCTAGTCTCAGAAAATGCTAGCCATACCCTCTGAAACAAAAGCATTACAGAGCATCACCAGCATATTATGGCATACATTTCGGAAATGAACTCGTATCACATATTACAACATACAGCGCATCCATTTTAGAAATCAACTCCGATCGCACATTACAATGTACAGCGCATCCATTTCAGAAATCAAGTCACATATATAATAACCAATTGAATTCAGAACTACAACTCACAGATTCACAGCACAAGGTTCACAAATTAATCGAAATGGTAACTAACAAATTCACAACTCTGATATCAGGTGATGCTTGAGTGGCATTCGTCTTTTGGATTTATGACCTCACGCATCAAGAAGGAATAGAGGTCCTCGAATACCTAGCAGGTCAGCCTGTTCCAACGCAGATTCAGCACATTGCCAAGCCTGTCGATGGGAAGAGTAAAGTCTTGCGTGTATCTAAATTAATAAGTGGAAACAATTATTGCAAGATTGACAAACCTCTATAACATTTGTCTTCTTTGAACCAATGAGGAGTTGCATCTTGTGGCAAAAATTATCCACATAGGTTAGTACCCTTTAGTTGATGGTGGCACTGTAAAAATATAATAGGTTAATTAGTTCCAATGGTATTATTATGGAGTGTGAAGGATTATTGCGTATTAGCGGATACCGAAAACTTATAAATATGCGTCAGCTTCGCTGGGTTCTTCCTGTGTGGCCCTCTATAAACTTTGTAGACACCGAACGAAACGTCGAGTAAATCTCTGATAGGCGTCAAGTCGTGGGTACCGCCCTTTTTGGAATCAAGGTAAATTACCCGGTTCTGTCTCGGTATAATTACGAGTAAAAACCAGTGAAACCTACACAGTTATGTTGCCATGTTCATTGAACCTAACTTCGAGCTCCATTACATAGTATAAATCAACAAGTATAGCAACTAGACGAAGCACTTACCCCGGGTTGTGGAGTAGAAGTATGAATTTTTGGTCCTATTGAGCTAGCAATACTTTTTCCACGTACTCGTGGATGACTAGCGAGTCTTCGTCCATAGTTTGCTTGGACACCACGTGTGGGTCGAGGAAACCCACCGGTTGTTTCCTTACTTTTGCTTCCATTTTCATGTATCTACATATACAAAATCAAGGATCATATATCTATGACAATCGATACGACATGAATATAGACAGTGATTGCACACACTTACAATGTCTAGCACCTCATTAGTGAGGCGTCGAGAGCATTGAGGTTGTAGAGCTCGAACAAGTCGTTGAAGCCGACCACGAAGAAGACATCCAAAAACCGGTGTAAGAAATGCTCCTCCTTGAAGTTGACCGAGATACTCGATGCCCATTGTGCTACCGGCTTGTTGGCTTGTTCCATGCACCAATCTTGCTATCTAATGCAGGCTAATGAAAGTGACTCCTGGTGCTCTTTCGGTACGAACGGCTGTCCCAGCTTGAATTAACGCGCCAACGGGGTAAACAGAAAGTCATGGGCTGACGTGATCAACCCTTTCGATTTTCCCTTGTCACCGCCTCGCCGTCTTGGAAATGTTGTTTTCACGGGAGACAACTTGGCTTGAACTGTAGTAACAGCCTGCGCCTGACGGGACACGGTAGCCGATTTGGTGGGCTCCTTCGGTGCAGCACATGGCTTCGGTAGTGCTGGTAGCTCTGGCGCATCACGTGGCTCTGGTAGTGCTTGTAGGTTCGGTGCTGTAGGGTAGGCATCGAAGGAGATGTCCTCCTTGGGCCACTGGATGAATGTGCCGATGGCATCTCCTAGTGTGATGATCTCGTCGTTTGGGGGCATTTCCAACGTTACGGCCTTGCAAATTCCGTGTACACCATCGACTTGAACCTTTGCGTAGCCCGGATCTACCATACGACTGTGCACCACCGACCCTAGACCAGATGGATACGCGCCCCCAAGTAGCCTGTAGGGGATCGGAGCCGTTGGCAAGCCTCACTTGGAGATTGCACGGCATGACCGCCTACATAAGTGTACACAATTAATTAGCTAACACGTCTAACAGGTCTATCTAAGGAGCATTGCAGACATGTATATTACCTGGGTGTCGTCAGGAGGAAATTTGGCATCATCCACGTCCGTCTCGGGGGTGGACGCGCATCTCCTCCGAAAGTTAGTTGGACTGAACTGCGTCTGTGCTTCTGGGGCTTGCACGTTCCGTGCTTGTCTCTCTGCAGCCACCCTTTGCTCTATCCTTTCCTCAAGGATTTTTAGTTGATTATCGAACTGTATTCTCAGCCTTTCCTCAACCCTTTCCTCAATCAGGCATACTAGTCGTTCCTCGCGCTCGGCTTTGATTCTCTTCCTACTCCGATACGTGTCAGAGTCTTGTGGGAATCTCATTTTCAGGGAACGAAAACACCTAGGACTCCGGTGTGGCCCAAGTGCTCCTTGTTTCCCAAGGCCTTGGAGAGTATATATATCTCTCTGTCTGAAGCGAAGGAGCTCTGGCAAGATTCCATACTCAACACTACCAGGCGTTGGGACAATTCCTCGTCTAAAGGGTTGGCAAAGGACACACCACCCGAAGACGTGCGACATGACCTCGTTCTTACCCAGTTTCGGGCGCGCTAATCCATGATCGAGGCAAATGGAGGCGCAACCTCCTTCCTGATTGCCTCGTCATCCTCCCTCATCCATTGCGCTATCTTGCCCGCGTAACCAGTGGAGCCGAGTCAATTGGACGATCTTGTGTGCCGCACTTTGACGTACAAACTCTTCTATCGTCTTCATCTCAACAAATTGTTCCCACACGTTTTCAGTGATGAACCCGTACTTCTAGAACGGAGTCATTACCTTATTAATGTAATTAGTGATGAGGACTCTTGAAGTTCTTCCACGCTTTTCCTGCCACTAGCAACGTATGCCGTAGCAGTGCGTGCATGACGTCTTGTGGGAGCTCGAACAATGCGAAAATTTCTGTCACCAGGCTGTCGCGCTCCTCATCTGTCAACGTATTCCATGATGGATGCGTCATTGGGACCCTTTCATGCCCAACAATCCCGCACAATGTCCGGAATGCTGCCGCAGCCTTAGGAGGTGTGGTAGGGGCCTCATCCTGCGGATCGACTGCCGTGATGGTATATCGATTCTAGGGCCTTTTACTAAGCCCTCTTGGACCGCACCTCTGTTTTCCTATGTTGGGAACCTCATCAAATCTATTCAGCGACGAGGAATGAGGGGACGCCATCTTCTAATGAAGTAGATCGTGTTTGTTTTTTTGTGTTAGAAGTAATAACATATTTTAGTGTAAGAATAGATCTAAAGTAAAGAGTGTTTCCTGTTTCTCTGCTATTGTATGATATACTTTCTATAGGCACTAGATCCCCACTGTTTAGTGAACTTAATTAATGGGCTTAGAAACTTGGAATAAGAACTCTTGTTTTGATCAGTAATATTTCTTCTATTTTGACAAAGAGTTGTAACAGTGCAGTAACAAGCCAAGTCGCCAGCAAGAGGTGGTGTCTAATGCATGTGCAAGAAATAGATAGTGCACATATTTGGGAAGGAAAGTTGCCCTGTAAACATGGGCCAGAATGACAGGCTGGCAGCAAATAAATATACTATATTTAAAAATTTGAAGCTGATCATTGACTTATTCGAATGTCATGGTAGGATGGCTAGTACACTACTACTGTCTTTTATCACTTGTTTGAATGTCACTTGTACTTGCAATCTTATATTCAACATGTATTAAACATAGACATACTAAAATAGATGATCTGCTTGGTATGGACATACAACGGAATCTCCTCACTTACACTCTTCCCTTGGTTACTGAGATCCTAAAGCCATTGGTTACTAATATCCTAAATAAGATCAATGTGCTCTCATTTCCTCTTAATGCTCATCTAGAATTTCAAATTTCAGTGTGTCCTTTATCACTACATTACTAAGCCTTTTTGGAGAATATTGCCTAAGTAATCCCAGAACCAAAGCTAACTCTGTCTTACAGAACATAATTGAAATTTTTTGATTTTTTATCAGCCCAACATTTCCCATTTAATATGATCATACAAAGAATTAGAAAGGATGTCCATACTCCAAGGTAGTTGGGTTTTGGTTTTATAAATCAGAACATGTCATTATTGTAATCTATACACCATATCATCAACACGTCATCCTATGAAATGGCAAGCAGATATGCAGTGTAATTCTGAATTTATAAATTGCTAAATGTCGGTTCAGAGGAGGAGGATAATGGAATGAGCATACGACAAGACCATATTTGTGCATAAATGATCTACTTTGGATGATCGACATTCACAGATGCTACAGCTAGTGTAAAGTAAACCATAAGCTAAGGAGGTGACTTACCGGTGCGGAGGAGGAGGAGAGGCCGGCATCGGTGCGGAGGAGAGGATGGCGTCGGTGCGGAGGAGAGGCCAGGGGTGAAGTCGCTGCCAAGAGGGGAGGATGCCGAGGGGGCTAGGGTTTGGGGGGACGCCGATGGGGGCTAGGGTTTAAGGCTCGCAGGCGGACGTCGATGGGGCCTAGGGTTTGGAGGGATGCCGATGGAGGCTAGGGTTTAGGGCTCGTGGGCGGATGCCAATGGACGCCGATGGGGGCTAGGGCGGTGCAAGGAAGGAGGCCTGGGGGAGGCAGGGGCTAGAGAGGGGAGACGTGGACCGACGAAGGGTTGGGGACGGCTGCCGAACACGGGAGCAAGGCGCGACACAAAATGAGCAAGAAACAAGCGTACTACACAAGAGAGGCAAGACGAAGCACTTATATACGTGCACACGGCCTGATCCCAGACAGTTCTAATATCGAAGCGTCTATGATAACACCCATCACAGACGATTTAAACCTGTTTTTATGCAATTTTTTGAACCTGTTTTTATGTAGTTTTTAAAACCTGTTTTAAGCCTATTTTTAAGTAATTTTTTAAGCCTATTTTTTCAATTAGTTTTTCAAGTATTTTTTTCAAGTATGTTTTTAAGTAGTTTTTTTTATGTTTTCAAATGTTTCTTTTCCCACATTTGTTATAAGGCTATTTTCAGCAAGCTTTTGGTAAAATCCGAACGTAAATCAGAGCTGCAAAAAAAATAAATGATAAAATAAAGGTAACAAGATTCATGTACAAACTAGTAATCGCGCGTGCAGTAGTAATATCCGTATGGCTAAAACAAATACCTTATTATCCGTTTATGTACCTTTAACTATCGGTATATATGGATTTTACTATAAAGTCGCACTGAGTTTACTAGCAATAGTTAAATCAGTGAGCTGATGTCGTTGTAAGCATCCTTTTGGTAAAATGCCGTTATTTTTTACTGTTGGGCGGAACGTCGCATTGTGTCCCATTTTCAGTCCACATAAGTTGCACGCCGGGGTGCATTTTTTATCTCCTAGTGCAGCTGATGGTATTGTCTGCAAAAACTGCTTCAATAATGGAATCCTACCAAATGTACTACATAATCAATCATGTTCGCATTACATCAATGAATCAGACGGCAAAAAAACATGCTTCAGGTCAGACAAAATTTCTCAAGCATGGCATAGAGTGGCTTCACCATGTTGCAGTCATGGAACAGCATGTAGAACAAAAGCTCGGCCCTTTATTTGCTACCCTTCACCTACAAAAGAAGACGTACACAAAACTGATATAAAAAACTATTGAAGATAGCAACAATTACTATAAAAATAATGAAATTTCCTATAGAAACTTATCGGGTCAATGACCGAATGAATCTTGCACATTTCACCATCATACAACTGAAGAAACTTCATGGCTAGAAAAGCACAATAGTTACTTAATACCTGCTTCGGGGTATCAAAAAGTTGCCGCCTCAACCTTGAAAGATTTGGGAATTTGCCAAGAGTAATGACTTGGAACGCTTCTTGTAGACGATTTAGAACCTTCTCACCCACATCACGATGGTGGTCTCGAGGATCTGTGCACAGCTGCTTGTAGTCAAGTGAATCAAGCACATCGATTCTCTTGTGGACCATATTGATGCAGTATACCGCCCAAAGCTGGTGGTGCAGAAGGGGAAATAATATTTGCACAAATATTGCATACATGTGTTAAATGCTATAAATAAAAAATTTATATAACATTGTGATTTTATGCAATCTCACCATCTTTGCTCTAGCGGCATTCGATCCGCCAATATGATCCCTGAGCATTTTAACAGCGAGCTCGCTGGGGTAGGTCTCGTTTTTCATATATTCTTCCATGTTCAGAAGCCTCTGCCAAAAAAACATCTAAATGGTAAGAAAATATTACAAGTAATCAATTACGACAACTATTGTACATAATTACTACATCAGTCTTATGAGATTACTACGTCAAAACATTTACGTACCGACAGACCCCAAGGTAGATAAATCCTGTATCCAGAAATCTCAAGTTGCAACTCAGTGTCATCATGCGTAATACATTCAATGAATAAACCCGTAAACATGTCTTCTGTTATTTCACCATCTTTGAATGATTTCCTCAAGTCTTCACCATGTGCAAAACACTGATAGTCTGCTAACATAAGTAAAACCTCTCTACGGTACAGATGTAAAATACTGAATGAAATATTTATACATATACAATGCTCTTTCCAATAAATAGAATAACTCTTTTCCTACAAAAAATTCATACATCATTGTGGTAAAAATGATCTAACCACTTTAGAGTATCATCGGACAAAATGATATCCCAGACCTTGTGATGGGAACGGTGGCCCGATCTTCCGACAGGTAGAACTAAACTAATTGGTGGAGAACTCAACGTTGACGATCTGGCTTCCAATCAGAACTGATTCAAACTCTGCAATCGCTACACCACGGCTCCGTTGGTTATCAACCACGCACAAACACGGTTGACCTCGCTAAGAAGGCTTATCCCTGCATGCTAATCGAGAACACAAGCAAAAACATAGAAGATGCAATCTAAAATTGCGAATAATATTAAGCACACGAGTTGGGGTTCCACAAACCGATGAACGGCAAAAAACTGACAAAGTGTCTAGTTGTAATCTAAGCAAATCCCATCTATTCTAGAGACAGCTCTTGAATATATATGAGGAAGAGGGCAAGGGAGGCGGCCAAGGGGTTGGCCGTGCAACCCTAGGTTGTACAAGGCCTTTGGGCCCAAGTGGAGGTGTAGCAGCACCCAGCAGTTTCTGTACGTCATATAGATTTGACGATTCCCGTCGATCCAGAAGGAGTTTGGACATGAAACCACTTCCATTGGAAATCTCTCATCGTGGGCTTGTCCATAGAGTACAATAACACCTCAAACAGACTTCGTATGACCCATATATGGTCGTTTTTAGTTGGACTACTCCTAGGGACCGAACTGGACTTGTGAACGAATTGGGCTTGATCTTGGGCTGGGCTTGGAGCGTTAGAAGTTGTTGGGCCCTTGTCTTGGATTGAGTTAGAAGCATGCCTTGCTGAGCCGGCATGGTCACATCATCCTCCCCTTCTTGATTAGGAACAAGAGGCGGCAAAGAAACCAACATATTCTTAGGTTGTTGATAGTGTGGCACATTAAAAGAATATTTCAAAATGGTACAAATATAAAATCGATGCACCATGTACTTTCCTTTATCATTATGTTTGCCAATAGCATGAAAACTAATTCTGGATGACCATGACAAATTAGCAGGCATAGAAAATTTCTCTTCTAAACAATTGAGATCACATATGACATCAAATTCAATGTAACCCAAAGTATTCAAGAAAGACAATAGTTTAATCTCATCCTTTTCATTAGCAAGGTGAATAACATGTTTATTTTCAGCACATGTGTTTAGATCAAAAATAAAACTGACATGTTCATTCACTAGTTGAGGCATGGATATAAATGAGACATTGTCACACAACTCTTCTTTATCACCAAGGATAGCAAGACAATCATATTGTGACAATGGTGATTCAGTTTGAGTGTCCACTAACTACAGCTCTAGCATAGCACCAGTAGTGGCTAAATTTAGCACATCAATAGAATTCTCTCCTCGTGTGAAAATAGCACCTATGTCATTACCTTTGTTTTCAATCTCAGCCAATTTAGGCATATCATGATCTGTACATTCTTGAGGCATACATGGGATAGCAAGTATCTCATGTTCCTCCTTCTCTTGCGTGTTTTCCTTCTCGTTCTTGTTCTCAATGTCCTGTGAAAAGTTAGTAGCAAGTGAAAACTCGACAAGATGCCGTTCTTCCAAAGAAAATTCTTCACTTTGGCAATTATAGACATTAATTTCAGTAAAATGTCTTTCATGTTCAATTTGATTTTCAATCTCACAAGCAAGATTAAATAAACTAGAGAGAGAACTATATTCCTTATCAACAAGAATACCCTGAATTTTCATATCAAGTCCATTTAATAATTTTATTTCCTTAGCTTCTTCAGATTCATCTAAATCACAATGCAATAACAAAGTTTATAATTCCTCGTAATATGCCTTGACAGTTTTATCACATTGTTGTAAACGTTGCAATTCATAAAGTTACTTTTTAGAATGAATCGCAGGAACAAATTCATCTCTCAATAGTCGTTTCATATCTTTCCATGTTTTTGGTACTTTCTTATAAGCACAAAAATCATTCCACCAAATTGATGC
Organism: Otatea glauca; assembly: GCA_036346275.1. Lineage (NCBI taxonomy): Eukaryota > Viridiplantae > Streptophyta > Magnoliopsida > Poales > Poaceae > Otatea > Otatea glauca. The sequence continues at coordinate 1,397,191 of CM070712.1, forward strand.
ACAGAGAGTTAAAGCACTAGCAGCAACTTTAATTTTTCATTTATTATAGAGGTTACATTGCGAAAGAATTTTATCTACCTCTATTCCCCAATCAATATAAGCATCAACACCAAATCCGCTATAAGAAGGAAGAACTGGAAAATTCTTACCTTTACCAGAAGAAGGAGATGAATTAAAGTTGGGTTGGTGCTTATGCTCTTTTTTGTCAAGTGCATTCTCCATGTTTTGAATTTGCTTGTTCATAGTCTCATTCATCTCTCAAAGCATCTCTTGGAGCTCGTTATGAAGAACACACTGGTTACCATCCTGGTCCTCCAATACCCCTGCAATTGCTAGTAGAAAATAGAAGATATCACAAAGTATTATCCCTATCAACTATTAGGTACTGGACAGTGGGATCACAAGCTCTCACGCATCTTACCACACCCTTACAAATGTTCTTACCAAAGCAGCAGGTGGTACAACCGGTGGCTGGTTCGTGATACCGTGACTAGAGCGTGAGTGAGGTGATTGCAAAGGAGAACCAGAACTGATAAGAAGTATGTGGAGCTCGGAAGGCAATATTTATTAGCAAGGAATAAGCAATATCAATGTTAGATTAGCAAGCTGAATAAATGTCCAACGTACTTATTACAGTTGTTGGCCCAAACATGTTCCTAGAACTAGTTCAACCTAGCAAGGGATATATCAAAGCACATAGGACTCAAAGGATGAAAGCAATTCTGATTATCTGCTTCTCTTTCCCTTTTTTTGCTTCTTTTCTTCTCTCTGACTTTTTTTCAGTGCGGCTCTTCATTTTTTTGCACTTGCCTTTCGTTTTCCTTTCTTTTAACTCAAAGGCAAAATAGAAAACTCACGTTTTGGAATGAGAGAGATCGATAAACAGATGACCGAAAAATCGGCAAAAATAGCACAACAAACTTATGGGGTCCAGAACTCAGTCTTAGAGGATGATTTTGAGGGTCAAAAATTGCATAGGTCTACAAATAGGTGGATGTTTTAGATGCGCGTCATCGTCCTCTTCGAAATAAAAAAAGTACGCCCCAATCAAAGTTTGTATACAAAAGTTATGCCTGTTTTACTGAACACTGCGCAATCTAGAATTACCTGCGACTTCACTTCTTCCTTTCGGTTAGGGCTAAAATAGCAATAGGATCGCGGGTGAAAAAGGGTGGTCAGCGGTGCAGAGCAATTGACACAAGGCGGCTCGTGACCTATCTAGGGCTTGCGAAGCGGAATATATAATGCAAAGTGGCGGCAAGGACAAACCGAGTAGGACTCAGTTTGGTTCTAGGGTTGGCGGTGGTGGGATGACTAACGGTGCAAAACAAGAACTAGGGCAACGGAAAGGGATAACTAGAAACTAGGATTACGATTTCAAACCAGCAACAAGACGATGACGATGGATACAAATTTAACAAAGTGAAACTGAAACAAAAATTGCAAAGGCACAACGGGTTATAGGACAGTGGAACCGATGATGAACTTTTTGTGAGGCAATTTTTCTGGACTCTAGGACGATGGCAAAACAAAAGTGGGGATACAAGAATTACCTATCAGGGAAATGAGGCTCTAATACCACTTGATGGGAATGGTGGCTCGATCTTCCGACAGGTAGAACTAAATCGATTGGTAGAGAACTCGACATTGACGATCCGGCTTCCAATCAGAACTGATTCGAACCCTGCAATCGCTACACCACGGATCCTTTGGTTATCAACCACGCACAAAAAACGGTTGACCTCGCCAAGAAGGCTTATCCCTGCATGCGAATCAAGAACATAAGCAAGAACGTAGAAGATGCAATCTGAAATTGCGAATAATATTAAGCACACGAGTTGGGGTTCCACAAACCGATGAACGACGAAAAACTGACAAAGTGTCTAGTTGTAATCTAAGAAAAACCCATCTATTCTAGTGAAGGCTATTGAATATATATGAGGAGGAGGGCAAGGGAGGCGGCCAAGGGGTTGGCCGTGCAACCCTAGGTCGTACAAGGCCTTTGGGCCCAAGTGGAGGTGTCGCAATGCCCGACAATTTCTGTACGTCATATAGATTTGATGATTCCCATCGATCTAGAAGGACTTTGGATGTGAAACCACTTCCATTGGAAATATCTTGTCATGGGCTTGTCCGTAGAGTACAAGACGCCTCAAACAGACTTCGTATGACCTAGATATGGTCATTTTTAGTTGGACTGCTCCTAGGGGCCGAACTGGGCTCGTGAACGAATTGGGCTTGATCTTGGGCTGGTCTTGGAGCGTCAGAAGTTGTTAGGCCCTTGTCTTAGCTTGAGTTAGAAGCATGGCTTGCTGGGCTGGCATGGTCACATCACCTTGATGGCAGAATCAATAGGCACAATGGGACGAACAGTACGACACTTGAAAGGTGAAACAAAATGGCTAGGCACCATTGTAATAACATTGGGAACCGGAACAACATCCTGTTTTGTCCCAGTCTTCACCATGTTGTCTACCTGGCTCCCAAGTGACAAAAAAACAATAATAATTACTGTCATGATGATAACATCTTACTGGTTGTATACCTTATAATTACTACATAAATCAACTATGAAAATTACATAACACATACGGATAGTTTTCCCATATATTTACTTCACATCTATGAAAATTACTTCCACCATGAATACACTGATAAATATGACATTTACTATCTACGGTATATCATATTACTAATGAAAATTCTAAACTAACGACCTATAAATTTTGTATTTACAATACATATGAAAAATAACATAAGAAAAATCTAACCAACCTGTTTCGTATTCTTCGTTGACACATCAGGGTGTAGACCATTAATGGAATCCTCCTCAATAGCTGCAATAATAATATCAATCTTCGCCGATGTGTCATCCTCCCCCATGTGGACTGTTTATATGTATGTATAAGATAGTTTACCAGATATGAATTACTCACTACTGATTTAATATGTATATAAAAAATCATAGTATATACCTTGTTTAATTGCTTCCTCGTTATCGTCCTGTGTTACGGGGAAAAAGGACGACGCTGGTATAAATATGGCTACTGGTTCCATTGGTGGTGCTGGCGCAGCAACTTATCGGCATGGCGATGGAGATGGAAGATTTAAATCAACATCCTCTTCTCTTTGCTTTGGAAGGATTATATCAACATTTTCTTCCGGTATCGGCACCTCATCTTCCACCAGTTGCAGCGCCTCACCAACTATCGGACCTCCATTATTCTTCCCTTTGCTCTTTCTTCGTTTGGAGGGTTCCTCAGCTAACGTTACGATTGAACGTAGCACATGAACAACCTCTGTCTGGGCTTTCTCAAGTCTTCATTGGGCCTTGTTGATCTGCCTGATGGCCATGGATGATTCATCATCAAATTTTTTTAGCCCATCAATGGCGGCATGCTGCTTAGACTTCCTGAAAGAATTGAATGAATCGCCAAGTAGTGAAAGTAGCCTGAAAAACTGCCGAGCAACAGGAGGGGCATTAGGTATATCCTCTTTTACATTTTCATGTGAGTTCGATCCAGTAACATGTGCTTTCCACGCACCTTAACTGAAAAATTCAATGATCATATACAAATGTTAGTGTTACTTTTAAACAGTAAAATTTAAACATCACATAGTAATTTTGAATGAAAATACTCACACTGAATTTGCCAAAAGTGTCTTCACCATGTCGACCTACCATCTTGTCAGCCCCCAAGAGCTTGTCAACAGGTGAGATCGAGAAAAAGCAACGCCTGGTGTGTCGATAGCAGCAATGCTGTGAACACACCTCAAATTATCCAAATAGTAAATCTATTGGAACAAATATTACTGTTGTCAATGACATATATTACTATATAACATAGAACAAATTACTAAATCTTTCATGTATGGACAAAAAAAAATAGAACTTACAAGTAAAAAGACAGCACATCCGCTAATTGATTTTATCGAAGTATCCTTCTTCTTCTTCCAGCTACGAATAGCAACCCTGAGGTCCTCCACAACCGCCTTACACCAGTCAATTCCTCCAAAATCCTCCATGTCTCTAGTCAAAAATGCGTCCTTGCTGGTGACATTGTTGGTAGTTCCCGGGAATAACAACTTGTTGAATAAGATGAGGAAGAAACATCGGATGGTCAGTATGTCCATACCCTTAGTTTCAATCCTCTCCAGCAATGCTTCCGTTCTGACTTCTTTGCCGAACGGCACACCAAACAAGCGCTTCAAATTTGCAAGCTCAGATGTGCTTCCAGCGAATGTCACCAGGGGAGGATCCCTTCCGTCGCAAGGAAGCCCTAAAACGCACTTCACAGCGTGTGGCGTTATTGGAAGGCTCCTACCCCCGCCAACATGAATTACCATTTCTATTGGATCGATTCTGTCCATTAAATAGCAAAGAAGAACCCTGCTCTCCAATCCTCCCAGACTAAATTTCATAAATTCCTCAAATCCATACTTGCAAACCTCGTTAAACTGACCGACCGTGAGTTTGCTAATCGTGGATACAACGAGCGTCGGTGCGCACCTGCAAGTGGCTGGTAATTTCATCAAAACAGATCCCTATACAATTATCGATTACAAATTTTTAATATTATTAGGTTCAAATTATTTATACGATGCCAAAAACATACTACAAATAGTATCTAATGTCTGCATACCTTCAATCTCAAATATGAGGGGATCGGGTCTTCCAAACTGATTGACTGTATCGAAATATGCTGTATAGAAAATTACTATGAAATTAACACAAATTTACTATGAACAAACTTCTCCACAAAAAAATGGCGAACAACCTTCCGCCACAATGAGAATACAAGTAGTACTACATGAATATTACCATATTACTATCTAACATACCTATATGTAACACAACAACCATTTGATCAAAATTTTCATCATTTACTATTTTCTACATTAAACAAACGATTAAACCCAACTATTTTTACTATATTCAAACAATCAACTTGAACATCTTAATTAAGATCACCTCAGTGTTCATCCCAGCAAGCCTAGTATGGCGTCACTTCGTTCCCGAGGGAACGGATGAAACGAAATCTTCATCCGATGAGCCGTCAGTTCTATGCACCTTCTTCCTCTTCCTCAAGTTCTAGAGCGGCGGAATAGATCTTATAGGTTGAGTCTCATCCAGACGAATCTCCAATGTGGACTAGCTGCCCTCTATAATAATCTTCTTGACATTCTTCGGGGGCTGGCCCGATGTCCTCATCTACACATATAAACAACACCAAAAATACAAAATTTGATAATTACTATTTAGAACAACACGAATTACTAACTGAAAATTCATGCAGCGAAAAAAATACAAAAAATGGAACAATCTCCGTTATACTCACCTCTGACTAAGGCAAGAAATAACTCAGCGCTAATCGAAACCACAAAAGACAATCGCCAGAGTGAATTGCGATTGAATAAAGCAACTGACTGAGCACTTGTCATCTATAAGGGTATGTACAATGGTACATGTTAGTTGTCTGTAAGACTATACCATGTAGAATTTTATTTGATGTGGAGGAGAGAGAAAACTGTTGTCTACTATTTAACAGATGATTTTATAGATAGCTTTCTATTTTGTGTACCATTGTATAGACAACATGTTAATTAGATAACAGACCATTACAGACAACTATACAGACAATCCATTGTATGAGTTTTCTGTAGTGTTGTCTATAGATGATATGAAGATATATTACAGACAGCTGCCATCTATACCACCGTGCTACCCTAACTCTATATATATACATAAAATGAAACGATATGGCACCATAGAACGACGTAAAACATTCAACTTCCAAAACCCGTTCAATTGGGTTCGCTAAAAATAATAAATATTAAAACAAAAAAGTGAAATCGAACATCACATGTTGATTTTAACTTAAATATAGTGCTTTGCATTAATTTTCATTCGCAATGACTCCAGACATATAGAATTTTTTAAATTTACTATTACTTCAGAGGAAAAATACTATGTGTACAAATAATTTTTAATATCCTTGAATGACATCCATGCTAAGGGACGTGTGTGCTCCCGTACAATTGGTTTCAAATCACATTAAATGATACACAACTTCCCATATAAACAAATGATTATGATGTTGTCCAGAACAACATTGATAACTAGGCAGACCCGTGCGCGATGCCTCGCCGCGCGAAAAAATTTGGTCTAAGTTTTTTTATAAAAAACGTAATTTTGATTTTCTCAGTGGTGTTTTTTTTAAATTGGCTGGCAAGAGCGTCGGCGAATTTGCGTAGCTGAAATTTTTTTTGCTGTTTTAATCTGCAAAAAACATATCCAGTTTTTTTGCAAAAAACTATCAGAAGAACTAGGTTAAAAATTGGCTGGCTAGGAACTGGGTTCAAACAAATGATGCGGCAGAACACAAAACGCCCTTCTCATATTTCACTATTTATGTAAATACGAATTACAGAATTGGTGCGATCGATGGTAAAACGAAATGCTATAGAAGGTAAAATAAAAATAGAATGATAGTAAAATTTACTTCGAACAGTGGTCCCGATGTGAAGACACTGGCGGCGTCGCGAGAGGATGCCGCTCAAGCACACGTGCCAAAAAAATACAAAAAAGTGATCGTGGAGTTCAACTGTTCAAGGGTAAGATGAACGGGTCCATCACCACTGGCACGTGATGCAGCAGGGCCCACGGACATAGCCCTACGCTTACAAACTTCACACGTTACAGAGGTGGGCACTATGGCTAGGCTTTTTTGGGCTGGCCCAAGGCACAGTGACATGGCCCGGTCCAAAGCTCGGCCCGGTACGAAATGGGTCGTGCTAGGCCAACACGACACCGTAGCACTAGTCGTGCCGAGACAGAAAACTGGGCACGATGGGCGGCACGGCCCGGCATGACACTATAGCACGGGCCGTACTGGACACGATGACCCCGGGCATAAGGAAGAAGCCCAGCATGAAGGTCATCGACCCGCAGGGCATGAGCGCTATAGATGCACCCAAGAGGATGGACATCAACCCCGGCGCCAACACCTGAGAGAGACGAGCAAGAGGGGAGAGAGAGCTGAGATATGCTTCTTGTACCGTCTTCCAATCTCTCTCACTCTCTCCCCCGTCTCTCTCAATCTCTCTCTCGCCCGTCTCTCTCAATCTCTCTTGCTTGTCTCCCTCACTCTCTTTCTCGCCCATTGCCCCCTCTCTCGCTCGTGTTCAGCACATACCCCTCGCCCTATGTAACTGTTCAAGAATAAATAAATTTTAGTTCTTTTCCCATAATATTTGTGTCCAATGCTTCAACTCCATGCGTCTCTGACCCCTTTCCTCTCGTTGCAATAGTGCAAATGGGCCGGGCCTGGGTTGGCACGGCAAGAAGCAGGAACGAAGCGACTTTACTATTTCCTAAACGAACACTACGGCTCTAAAACCATATGTTTACTAGCCCGTGGTGACATGTGTAACTACAACGCCGGTGCCAGTGGGGATACAGCTCAATGACGTGGCAAAAAAAAAGAAAAGGACATATACAAAAAAAGTGAACGTGGTGTTAAAGGGTAAGGTGATCGGATCCATCAACGCCAGCACTTCTGTGCAGTGGAGCCCACAGACAGAGCCCTACCCTTACTAACATCACACATGTCACTTGTATCAACAAAGCGTACCCAAATCGGTTATATATATTGCTTAAGGTGAAGCTCCGCGGGCGATGTGGGACTAAAGCTAACCAGACAGTATGAGCTAAATGGGCCTTAAAGCCCATGGACCATACAACATTTACATGGGGTGGTCACACGGGCGACAGTATATGACAATAAATTTTCTGTAAAAATATAGTAATTGCATGCTGAAACGTATAGTAAAACGACTGAAATCGCATTTCCTGCCCTAGTATGTTTAATACCAAGCTTTCCAAGCATTTACTACCTACCAGGACGCAACAATCACCCGCGAAAAATCCCATGTGCAAACAAAATGAATGATGTTTACTACTATGTATATGAGGAAACTCGGCATCTTGGCATTGGCGGTTGAGTCCACGATCTGGTCTATGCGGGGAAGAGGGAAATTATCCTTCGGGCACGCCGAATTCAAACCCGTGTGGTCGACACACATCCTCCACTTTCTGCCCTTTTTCTGCACGATCACCGGGTTGGCCAGCCATTCGGAGTAGTTAACCTCACGAATGAAGCCGGCCTTCAGGAGCTTGCCGAGATGCTCCCTGATTATCGCTACCTTTTCGGGAGAGAAACGTCGTAGCTTCTGGCGCACAGGCCTGCATCCAGGCTTCGTTTGCAATTTATGCTCGATCACCTCCCTCGGGACCCAGGCATGTCTGTCGGTTCCCACGCGAATATGCTTTTGTTGCTGCGGAGGAAGGTGACGAGCTCGAATTCCTATTTCGGGTTGAGCTGGGCGGCGAGCTGGACACATTTGCCCGGGTTGTCCTCCTCAAGTCGCACAGTCTTGGTCAGGCCGCCGGGCTGGATTGCCATTTTCCGACGGGCGTTCTTCTGTGCCGCCTCGGGACCCCGCTGAGGGAGCATGCCCGCGAGCTCGGGGCCTTCTCCTCACAGCAGTGCGCTGTTTTGAGGTCGCCTCAGACGGTTATGATGCCCTGCGTCCCAGGGAGCTTCATGCAACGGTGGCCGTAATGGCTCGCCGCCATAAACTTGATCAGAGCCGGCCACCCGAGGATGGCGTTGTAGGGGAGATCGCCGTCTACGACCTCAAAGGTGACCATCTTGGTGCGGAAGTTCGCCGAGTCGCCGAAGGTGACGGACAGAACCACCTGCTCGAGCGGAGTGGTTGAGCTCCCCGGCACGATGCCGAAGAAGGAGACCGCTATACTCCTGATCTTGGACCGGGGAATCTGCATCCGGTCCAGCGTACTCGCCAAGGGCAGGTTGAGAGAACTCCCTCTGTCAACCATGACCCTCCTGACCACAGTGTTACTTATGGTCGGAGTGACAACCAAGGCGGTCTTAAGGTCCTTGAACATCCCTGGGGGAGCGTCGTCCTGGGAGAAGGTGATCGGAACGCCAGCCCATTTGCAAGGCTGGTCGGCAGGCTTGCTGGCCGAAGCTTGGTACACAGTGCGCGCGGCGCTCTTGAGCTCGCGCCGGGATTGGTACGCAGACGAACCGTCGTAGATCATATCAACGTGATGGTCGCCCTACTAGAACTCCAGGTCAAGGCCCTCTGGCTCCTCACGGGCGACGCCCTCGTCAGGTAACTCGCCCTCCTTCAGAGCATGGGCATCTCCCCACGCCCATCGTAGAAGGCGTTCAGTTTGAACTGCCACACCCTACAGCCCCTCAGGTCATGGCCAGCGGCCTGGTGGAACAGACAAAATTTGTCCGGGTCGTACCCCAGCCTAGCCTCGTTGGCGGGAGGTCGGGCATCCCCTCGTCGGAGGTCGGTCCGATGCTGCCCCTGTGGTGGAGGGGCGCGACGCTGACCTGGCTAGGGTTAACGTTGCGCTTGCTGACGTCGCGGCTGACCAAGCTGGGGTCGAGGTCCGTTGCAGTCGGGTTGTCCCACCTCCATCACCTCGCGCCCGGCATCGGCCGCGGCGACCACGCGCAGTTGGCCACCGCCATCTCGGCTACCTTTCCCTTGTTTCTTGGGGCGCGGGTTCGAGCCGGCAGCCTTGGCGGCAGACGGCCCGGGCTCATCGGGAATGCGGCCGAGCTTACCCTGGTCGTAGTCGCACTTCCAGCGGACGGCATCGTCCGCGTTCGCGTAGCGTTCCGCCATTCGGAACAGCCTGTTGACACTGAGGTCAGTGGTGATCTCCAGGTCCTCCGTGAGACGCCTGTCCCGGATGCTGAACCTGAAGGCCTTGATGACGGCTTCGCTGGAGACGTTCGGGATTGAATTTCTTGCGCGGGTGAACCGGCGGATGAAGTTGCAAAGAGGTTCACCCTTGCCCTGGATGATGCGGTCCAGGTCCCTTTCCCGTCCAGGGCGCTCGTAGTAGCTCTGGAAGTTTGATCGGAGAGCGCTCCGCTCTTGGTGCCATGACCGGAAGGCGCCAGGGGCCTTGTTGAAAAGCCAGGTGTGAGCAGCGCCATCCAGGACGGTAGAGAGGTAGTTGGCCATCACAGCCTCATCCCCGCCGGCCGCCAGGATCGCTGTGGAGTAGATCGAGAGGAACTCGTCGGGGTTCTTGGTCCCGTCGAACCGCTCCATCACGGAGGGGCGGAAGCGAGTCGGCCAGTGCACCCGGTGAAGGTCGACAGAGTACACTGGGCAACCGTAGGTCGGGGCAGCATGGTCGCCACTGGTACGGTCGGAATCGCCGTCAGCGAGGTGATTGAACTCAAGCCGACGGTGCACCCCGTGTCGGGCTCGGTAGACAGGGATGGCGTCGTCAGGGCGGCGATGATTGCGAGCCTTCTGCCGCCTGGGCGAAATGTCCGGAGACAAACCCCCGGAAGCGTCGCTACTTGAAGGAGCGCTGTCACCATTCTGCCGATCACGGGAATGCCCGCACACCAGGCCTACGCCCTGGTGAGGTGGGGACGGTTGCGGCGGGCTCCTGGCCCGCGGGTACGGAGTCGGCCAGTGAGGACGGCGGTGGCCGCGCGACGAACTGCCATCGCTTCTTAGGGAGCGAGGTTCGGGTGGTCGTTGATGTCCTTGCTGCGAGGGGGTGACCTCGTGGGCCGCCCTGCTGAGTTCCTCGGCAAGGGATCGGCGAAAGAGGGCCGTCCTTGCCCAAGTGGGATCGGCCATGACCTGGGTGATGGCCCGCAAGTGTTCCCGGTTGGGATCGTCCTAACGAGCAGGGCTGCGATGCCCAAGCAAGGTGTGGAGCCCCTCGCGCTCTTCCCGTCGGAGCGCGGTGATGGCCTGGTTGATGGCAACCCAAACCAACCGACGTGCCTCCTCCTGGGCTTCTGTGTCATCGTCACATGCTCCCGCGCTTGCCTCACGGCTGCCGGCCATGAAGGCCAGGCGCTCGCGCGACGATAAGGAAGGTGAGAACATGGAGGTGGAGCCTTCATGCTTAAGAACCGCGTCCGGGTCCTGCCTCACTGATGGTGACATGCCATTGCTGGAGCCGAAGGTGCTGGCGACATTGAAGCGGTGAACCCCGAATGAGCGAAACTCGGGCCCCACGGTGGGCGCCAGCCAGCTCTCGACGATCGGGACCGTCGATTGCAGAAGAAAGAAAGGGGGTGCGAGGAATCAGCTCGGGAGCGGAACCCGAGGTCGCTCTCGCTCGAGGGCTCCAAGCGTCGCGGGGAAGTCGTTCCAAGAAAGGATGCTGGACGCGGGGTTTATACTGGTTCGAGCCTCCAAGGTCGGGTAATAGCTCTAGTCCAGTCTCGCCCAGAGGCTAAGTGTGTATTAGCAGCTCTGTGGAAGAGTACAAGGACGAGGCCCGAGCAAGAGAAGGGGGCCGCGCCGTTCTTCTTTGTTGGTGTCGTGTGTCGGGTGTTGCCCTTGTCTTTTGTCTATGTCCTTTTTTTGTTTTGTTCTTCTCCGTGTCCCCCCTTTGTGGCTGAGACAACCTATTGCTTTTGTAGCCCTCGGGAAACCTTGCTGCTTGGTCCCGAGGCCGACGTCAGGGGTCCGTGGTGATTTGACAGAGGCTCAGAAGTCGTTGCTAGCCGTTGAGAGTCTGTCGGGAGCTGTTGAGATCTTGACGGGAGCTGTTGAGCCCTAGTTCCCACGCAGGGGTAGGTAGGGCGCTGATTCCCACGCAGAGAAGAGTTTTACATAAGATAAAAATAGAAATGCTAAAGACGTCCCTTTCCTTGGTGCCCGCGGGGGTGTCGAGGTCGAGGACGAGGCGTCGAGGTCGAGGGTGCCTGCCCCTACGGCGGTGCCCAAGATCGAGCTTGCTGGTCCCGAGCCCGACCATCGAGGGGGCATCACCTAGGTCGGGAATGAGCCCCTTGGTCTGTGGAAAGCTGCCACAAGGCTGGGGGGATGCTTACACGTGGCGAGGGTATCGATCCCGACAGCGCCATTGAACTGGGCCTAACCGTACTACCACAAGTCTGGTATGGGATAGACCTAGCTGATTAATTTGCAATGTCTAGCCTTGAGTACTGCCAATTGGTGGTGTGGGTTTCGGGATAGACGGGTAGATTCGCAAGGCCCAAGAGGGGTCCTGCGGGGTGAAACCTTAGCGGGCAGTACCGGGTTTAGACAATGCATTGTAAAGGCTTTGTCATGATATCTCTGCGACACACCAAAGGAAGTGTGTTAGTAACGTTTGCACAAAGAGATGTTCATGTCTTGTGGGTAAAGTTGTACAACCTCTGCAGAGTGTAAAACTATTCGAATAGCCGTGTCCGCGGTCATGGACAAGCCCAGGAATTTCACACGAGGTATAGAGTGTTTCATGAAATGTGGGAATGTGGAATTGTTGGGATGTGAACAGGGAGTTCACTGTTGTTTTGTTGTCTAAAGTAATACTACTGAATTTATTGGTTGATACTTGTTTTAGATGGTGTGGGGTGATGCCTCGCCATTCTGTTCATGTTGTCTACCATTGATCTACCAGTTATTTATTTATCTTTTCATAAATATGCTTTCAATCTATTTATTGTATTTCAATTCAAGTTATTGCTTTCTGCAAATGAACCATACGGCAATCCTTTGTTAAGCCTTGCATGAATATTGCATCATTTCTCTACGGCTTGCTGAGTACTTTTTGTACTCACGGCTATACGCCTTTGTTGATCAGTTGCTGAGGAAGGATCAGGAAATGTTGATTATCATGAGGAGGAATATTATGAAGACTACGTGGATTAGGAAGGCGTTCCCCCACACGATTGCCTGTGGCATGTCGAATAGCCCATGTTATCTTTTCCACTACAATAGTTTATTTGTTTCTTAAGCCCTTAAGGCATAGTGGTGTAAACTCTAACCATAAGGTCATTTCCTTTATTTAATAATAATTTGCTTCTTCATAGTTAATTCATTGTATGGAATGATATTTCATCTATGTTTCCACTGTGTGCACTAGCGTGATCCTGGACTAGTGCAGTATACATAGAGCATTTCGGATTTGCAAATCCGTGTCCCGACAAATACCAGGCTATTTTCCTAGAATACCACTAGGAATTCACAGTATATTCACATTCGCAGTATACTCATAGATTGACAAATTCACAGTATATTCACAGATTGACAGTACATACACGATTGACAAATTCACAGTATACTCACAGATTGACAAATTCATAGTATATTCACATTCAAAAAACTGTTGACAGTGTTAATTTATGGACACATACTCAATGCAGAAATCAGTAGCATAATCCTCTAACTTAACCCTCCCTAGGATACATACTCAATGCAGAAATCAGTAGCATAATCCTCTAACGTAACCCTCCTTAGGATACATACTCAATGCAGAAATCAGTAGCACAATCCTCTAATGTAACTCTCCTCAGGTAGTGCTGACATCCCAGTATAAGGCTCTTTGCCCCCAAGCAATTGTATCTATAGTACCACAGAGATTGTCCACTGATATAAGGCACATACTTCTTGGCACAAGAGCAGTCGTTTTTATAGCCAACTTTTATCAGAAGTATTTCCTATTAGGTTATAAGAATACAATAAACTAGTTAAAGTAATTTTAGATGACAATACATTGAGAAGATATGATACCACAAATATCAATAAGCATACATTGAGAAATAACATTATTTGATAGATCAAGACAAGGAGAGACCATAGGGCTTTTCCCTGTCTGCTATCATATGTGCCACAGCTTCCGCAACAAAGGCTTTTCGGTTCTCCATGTAGTTCCATAGCTCCGGCATAGTGCCTATTTGTTTGACACCAATAACTAATTGACTTTCAGTCATATCTCTTAATCCCTACAAAAGCGATCATTTTCTTGTGAAAGTAGGCTGTCTTGGTATATTATCAGTTACCACATCAAATTAAATACTAGAAACCTTTATATTACCTTTATAAGCTCAGCTTTGGCTTCTTCCAGCTCTGCATTCACCCTGCGCTCCTTAATGATGAGTACATGGTTAAAAGATTCAATATCTTGCGATTTGTCATCTATGTCTTTCAGGTTTTGTTTCATCTTATAAATCTTTTCTGTTAACTCGGACTTTCCCTTCAATTGTTCTATCTCCACCTCAAGTTTTCGTTTAGCATCCAACTGCTTTTCCATGTCGCCTATCTTGTGTGTAGGCTCCATTTTATATATGTGCGCAATTTACAGTCACTAGGATATAAATAAATATATGATGAATAATTGCAGGATAGAGTGCTCTTAGGTGTTGAGCTAATTAAGGTTAGACCTTCAGCCTCCTCGCCAAAAGGTGTAGGACTGCTAGAGATTAATCTCTTACCTCTACTACAACAGGGTCATATAATCAAAACTGAACTAGACAATTAACTACGCAAATAAGGTCTTGAACTCTTCCATTCCTAAATTATGCATAGTTTGGCCAAGTAGGTATAAAGTATTTAAAGTTAATTTCACTATTCAAATGATCAAAATCAGATTATGAATGTATTGGCCAAGCAGGTATACAACAATTGACTAAACAGAGGATATGAACAGAGCAAGCTAAGCAAATATAATCAATATATTCAGCAATAATCAAACGAGTATCAAAGTAGATATTGAATATGATGATCAAGCTCAAAGACAGTGAAATAAAAGCAATACTTTCTAGCATTAACAGGAAGCAACTCTATAGTTCAAGGCCACATTCGCTACTTTAATTGTTTTAGTTCATCAATAGACCCATAGCATCATTAAGCATACAACCGGCAGCAATACAACCGATAGCGATTCACTATTCAAATAATCAAAATCAGATTATGAATAGTTCAACCAAGCAAGTATATCAACAACTGACTAAACAGGGGCTATGAACTGAGCAAGCTAAGCAATCATAATAGCAATAATCAAATGAGTGACAAACTAAATACTAAATATGATGACCAAGCTCAAAAGACAGTGAAATAAAAGCAATACTTTCTAGCATTAACAAGAAGCAACTATATAGTTTAAGGCCACATTTGCTACTATAATTCTTTTAGTTCATCAATAGACCCATAGCATCATTGAGCATACAACCAGCAGCAATTTACTATTCAAATAATCAAAATTAGATTATGAACAGTTCGGCCAAGTAGGTATATCAACAACTGACTAAACAGGGGCTATGAACAAAACAAGCCAAGAAATCATAATCTGTATATTCAGCAATAATCAAATGAGTGAAAAACTAAATACTGAATATGATGAATAAGCTCAAAGACAGTGAAATAAAATCAATACATTCTAATATTAATAGGAAGCAACTCTATAGTTCAAGGCCACATTCACTACTTTAATTGTTTTAGTTCATCAATAGACCCATAGCATCATTGAGCATACAACCAGTAGCGATTCACTATTCAAATGATCAAGATCAGATTATGAATAGTTCGGCCAAGCAAGTAATCAACAACTGACTAAACAGGGGCTATGAACAGAGCAAGCTAAGCAATCATAATCAGTATATTCAGCAATAATCAAATGAGTGACTAACCATGGCATAACGAAGCCGGGGAGACGGAGGGGTGACGCGGGCATGGTAGGGAAGAGGAGGGGTAGCGTAGGCACCTTGGAGCCAGGGAGGCCGAGGGGCGACGCTGGTGAGGCGGAGGGACAATGTAGGCACCGTTGAGCCGGAGAGGTCGAGGAGCGCGACGCAAACAAGTAGATGCGGAGGGACGCGACGCATGTTAGGAGAGAACTCCTTTTTTATAGAATAGAGAGGAAGCCGAGAGGTCAAGCCCAAGGTGGACACCTCGGTTTTTGGTATTTGAATGCATCGGGAGGAGAAGCCGAGAGGTCAAGCGTGGAAAAGCGTTTGGTATTACTATCACGGTCGGTTCTTACTTCAAAAACCGATCGTGATGACCATAATCACTATCGGTTCTGATGTCAAAACCGATAGTGGTACATATAACATCACTATCGGTTTTCACCTCAGAATCGATAGTGATGTTTTGCACCATATTTCTCACCCACGCCGAATCATATATCACTATCGGTTTTTTCCTGAAAAGTTGGGAACCAATCCAAATGAAGAGATAGTGTTGTATCATTCTGTAGTAGTGTCAATGTCTTCAATAAGTTTATCACACAGCTAACTAGTGTGGAAAAAATTGAGAAGAAAGACGAGGTCGTCATACTGGCATCATCTCTACCACTATCTTAGAAGCAATTGGTGATAACATCTTGAAGGACCGAAGTGGCGATCAGAGAGGGGTGAATGATCACAATTAAATTCCCCCCCCCCCACTCAATGGATCCAACCAAAACCTCACTTGAAACACTCAAACGCAAAGGAGCAAAACAGAGAAAATCTTGGTCTTGAACTTGCTCGTGGGGTTGTGATGATCAAGATAATCTTGGATATTCTCCCACTTGTCACAGCAAGCAAGAACACAAGAAACAAAAACCATAAACGTGATCTACAAAAATTTCTCAAAGATTAAACAAAGATATCGAGTTATTGCAAAGGATTGCCTAGATGATGAGGATATGATCTAAAGAAGATTCATCCATCAATCATACATCCTCGGCACAAGAAGCACAATCAATTAGAAGGAGGGGAGATAAATCCAACTTGCGAGAATGTAAATTGTAAGAAAATAAATTGCGGAATTTAAAAGCAAGTAGAAGAAGGGGAAGCAAATCCAACTTGCGAGAATGTAAATTGCAAGAATTTAAATTGTGGAATTTAAATACTGAATTTAAGACATAATGTAAATGCTGAAATTAAATTCTGAAAAGTAAGGAAGTAAAATTTTATTTATTCGGAGGAAGGTTTACAAAGCCACACAACAAGGTGGACAAAGCTCAAAATAGCACACAAAACCTTCAAGAGGGGAGAGCTCCCCTCCCCCTCTATTTATACTACACATGAGTCATTCTCCACCCTTGGATGAGTTCTACTTGGCCCTCAAGTAACCTCTTCAAGGGTTGAGATTGATTAATCCTCCACCCTTGGATGAGTTCTACTTGCCCCTCAAGAAACCTCATCAAGGGTTGAGATTCACTCAGCCTAACTTGACCGCTACTCAATCTTCTAAACCGTAATCCAACGGCTCTCCTTGATCCAAGCAGCCCCAAGTTAGCATCTCAGTTGTTCCCTTGTCTTCTAGGCTTGCAACGACTATGTCTCCGGTAATCTTCGAGTGATCCCCGACCGTCAGGACTTCCAACACACCTCGCTTAGTCCCGGTCATCCTTCGCCTCACCATGACCTAGCACCGTCATCCTGCAACCATCAAAAACAAGGAAACCCATCACATAGTAATGTCCAAAATGATATACAATAATTATCCAATTGCTAAAAATAAATTAGATTCCTAACTCAAATACAGTCAAATACTCATCATCAACATGGGTAGACCTCCACATGGGTCTTTCACATCGGTAAAAGCACTCTCAACTTCAACGAGGCAGTTGCATATATGTTGAAGGTCAGAGTCCTTGAAAAAACCATAGGAATATTCATCCTAAGGTGATTAAGTATTGGTTGCAATATGTGTTCACTACTACAGAAAAGGTCCATACAAGATGCACTACTATAGAATGGTACAACACTATCGCTTCATCTGGGTCGGTTCCCAACTTTTCAGGAAAAAACTGATTGTGTTAGATGATTTGGTGAGGGTGTAATAATATGGTGGGGAATCATCACAATCGGGTACATCACAATCGGTTCTGACATCGGAACCGTTTTATTTTAATGTACACATGTACATTACAATCGGTTCTAACCACAAAACTAATTGTGATGTGCATCATACATCACAATCGGTTCTTAGGTGAGAACCGATTGTGATGTACATATGTACATCACAATACTTCCAAACCGATTGTGATGTGCATCATACATCACAATCGGTTCTTAGGTGAAAATCGATTGTGATGTACATGTGTATATCACGATCATTTCTTAGTTGAGAACTGATTGTGATGTGCATGTGTATATCACAATCGGTTCTAACCTCAGAACCAATTGTGATGTGCCTCTATGCTAGGTTATACCTTCGGGCTAAAATCTCTGCAGCCATCTTTGTAGTGCGTTTCATCGGGAATAAAATAAAAAATGCATCTTCCTGTAACACCCTAAAATTTGCTCTAATTTAAATTTTGAAGTATTTTTTATTTTTGAGAATTTCTGAGAATTTATTAGAATTTAAATTGGATTTACTTATTTCTGACCTCTCTTGAATTTCAATAAATTCATGCAAAAGTTTATACAAAGTTTTATTGAAAATATTTTATATGAGTTCCAAATGTCTCAAAGTATTTTCTAGAAATTTTTTTTGGAGTTTTTTGGGTATTTTTGCTATTTATTTTGGCTTTGTTTATTTATCAGATTTATTTTTAATCAGAAATGTTTTAAAAATCGGATGAACAGTAATGGGCCGAGCTCATTCTCGTCGCGCGCCGCCCACCGCGCTAAAACCCTAGTCGCCGCGCACTCGAGCCGTCCGATCAGAATTCCGCGGCTGCCGTTGCGCCATGTCGTCGAACGCGTGCGCCGTCGGATCTTCGCGAGATCACCGGAGCTAATGCCGCCGACATTTTCCGCTCGTTTCACCGCCTGTAGCGCGCACGTCGAGGCCCTTTAAGCCGCGTTGATGAGCGCGTTCTGCAGAGGACTCAACGCCGCTCAGTTTGACTCCTTGCACGCACGCCGAGACCCCCTCTAGCGCCCGCTTTTACTCGTCGTAGTTATGTCTCTGCGCCGCTGTCGTTTTTGCTTCGCCCCGTCGCCGTCCGTCGCCTTCCGCTGTGTATCGACCGTGTACCGGGTTCACCGAAGAAAGCCGCGTCGATCCGGGTACTTCTTCGCACTGGAGAGCCGCTACAACGCCGTCGCCGAGGTCGTCTTCCTCAGCTCCGGCAACTTCTTCGTCCGAGCCGCCGCCGACCCCGCTGAACTCCCTCAGCCATCTGATCATCATCCAACCGCTGCGGTGAGTCCACGTCGCCTCCACCTCTGTATATGTTTAGATCGTTTCATGATCGTTAGATCTAGATTAAACGGTAGAGATTGGGTTTAATTTCTGTAACGCGTTTAGATCTAAGCCATTGGATCGGTAATGGACGCGTAGGATTGAGCCACGTTGCGCCATGCACAGTAAACAACTCGGAATATCGAGACCGTTGGATTGAATCTCAGTGGCGAGGATTAGATCCAGGACTGCCCCTTGAATCTGTGTCGTTCATTTTTGAACGTGCGGCTGAGATTGCGCCGAACCCTTGCTGAATCAGGATCAGACGCGTGCACACGTTGACTGGGAACCGGACCAAATCCTGACCGCCGATTTTGAACGAGCCGTCGTGATGTCGACGCGTGTCATTGCGTAAAACCGAGGAGTTGCAGTGGCGGCGCGGTGCTAGCCGTTGGATCCAAGCGATCGTTGGATGCGCGACGCGTGTCGCGTAGATATCGAGGCAGTGCGGTGTGGCGCGTGAATCTGGCCGTTGATTCAATGAACGGCTCAGATCTTACCGCGTGGATGCGCTGTTCTGGTGGACCGAGTCCACGGTAGACCAAAACCGAGCCGTGAACCGAGCCCATAGACCGAGACGACGTGGTGGCACCAGAGGCTGCCACGTGTCATGCTGACGTCATCGCTGACATCATCAATATTTTTATATATAAAAATATTTTGGCCGAAATTCTTTTCTGTGCTGACGTCATCATGATGCGATGCTGACATCATAAATGCGATTTTTCAGTATAAAAATAATTTGGAAAAATCGGATTTTCTAATTTCTATATTTTCAGATTTTATTCAAACTTCAAATGGCTATAACTTTTGCATTTTAACTCGGATTTGGGTGATTCAAATTTCTAAAAATTCATAAAATTGTGACCTATTTAATGATGAATTTTATTTGAATTTTTGTGGTCATTTAGTCTTCTATATTAGCTATTTATTGCATATTTTGTTTGTACGCATAGACGCAAATTTGTCGGAAGGTTTCGAGGAAGAGTTCGTCGCCCAAGACCAAGCTTCGGAACACGATCAGCAACTCTTTGAAGGCAAATGATGCTTTGATCATTTTGATCCCAGATTTTAAAATGTAATTTATGCTTTGAAACTATGCATGTTTATCTATTTAGAATGAATTTAAATTAATTTGGGATAATGTAGTTAATCAACCCATTTTGTTATGCCACCTTGAAATTATTAATTGTATGCCCTAAATCATTGTCACCCTAAGTTTGATTACATTAGTTGGATGTTAATATTGTGCCAACACGGGAGGCTAGACCGTGAGTAGATGCTTAGCCTTGCAACGAATCATGAGTGATCTTTCGGAAAAATGCTACAATATTGATTAAAGAAATATTGAATGTATTTTGAAAGTGGTATGATGATGCCACATGATGAGATTGAGGTACAGAGACCTGTGTGGTTCCGTACTGATGTTGAGTTATTGCTGGCATGTGTTGCACAATAATCAACTGGGTGGGAAGTGATTTAGACTGGGGCAAGTGGCAAGAGGCTGTGTACCAGGTGGGCCTGTGTGGCATTGGGTTGATGAGTGTTGTGAGTCTGTGTGCCACAATGGGTCAGGTGCCACTGTTGAGTCCGAAGTCTTGCCTTGGTCAGTGAAGGACTTCACCTTGCAAGCCTTTGATCTGAGTCACCCGTACAACCACATGTCTGGTATGGGACAGACCTAGTTGATTAGGGTTCTGATATCTTTCCTCTAATACCTCGGGGTGGTAGTGCACGGGGGTGTATCTGTACGGGGGAGCGTACCTGTGCTGCGGCTTGGTGCCCATCCAACGGTGTTTGGCCTGTCCTATACTTCGGCTCTGTGTGAGGGAAGTGATAGTGAAGGCAATACCGGAGAGGTTCTTTGGTTAAGGTAGAGGTTCTTGAAAAGCTTTGTTGCGGACAATCACCTGTGTGGTGAGCGGCTGTATCTTGTGGGTAAAGTGTACAACCTCTACAGAGTGTCAAAACTATTCGAATAGCTGTGCTCGCGGTAATGAGCATTGCTCGGGGATTACAGTCAAGGGGTAGATCTTCATAAATAAAAATGTGGAAAGGGTGGTTGTGTGCCAGTGTTAAAAATGAACTGTTAAGGTTGTGTGCCGAGAATCTTCGAAGAAAAACTATTTGAAGAAATTAGTACTATCATAACTGTTTTACTGCTTTAATCTAAATAAAATACTGGTTTAAAATGCTGTTTGATGCAAAAGAACCAATTAAGCCAATCCTTTGGAATAAGCTTTGCATATAGTAATAGCGTTGCATTCCGTGCATTACTTGTTGAGTGCCTTGTGTACTCACCCCTCCTTGCTTATCAACACCAACATCAGTGGAGGAGTCTACACCAGCCTGGGAGGAGGAGTACATTGAGGATCCGAGCAATTAGGGGCAAGCCCGATCGGTTGCTGTGGCAAGATGAAGGCTTCCACGACATTTATTTTGTTCCTCTGCTATTTCGTTTACTCTGAATAATGTAAGCCCTGCATGGCTGATTTTATGTAAGGAGACCGTAAGGTCGTACAACTCAGTTTATATAAGTGTTGCACTACTTATTTTTTTTATATCGCTGTGAATGTCTGTGATGTGCAACCCTGTAAAGACTGTGTGTGCTAGCGTGATCCTGGACTAGCACAAAATACACAGAGGGTCCGGATTTGCAGATTCGGGTCCCGACACTTCCCAAGCCCTAGCCTCCCTTGCTGCGTGCACGCTGCCAGATGCGATTGTCGTCGTCTCTTGCCGTTGCCCTCCCTGTGCCCTAATTCTGCTGCACGCCACCACCACCACTATCTAGTGGCATGGCCATCACCCAACGTACGCTGGTGTTGCCTCGTTAGCTGCTACCCTAGTACCTTGCTCTTCTTGATTCGAGCTGCCCCTGGTGTGCTTCTGCTGCATGCTTGCTCTGTGCTACCACGGCTAGTTAGGAGATGCTGCTAGCATCCACAGCAAGCCATCGGGAAGATAGAAGTAAGCCAACGGGAGGAAAGGAGCAAGGCATAGGGAAGAGAGAAGAAAGGAAGAAAGCAAGGCAAGGTAAGAGCAGGAGGGTCGCTACAGCGAGGAAGGAAGAAGAAGACAAGAAGACCAAGGCGGGAGAGAGAAGTAAGGAGGAAGAAAGAAGAGAAGATGAGCTCACCGTTGCCATCATCATGGGTTTCGACGTTCATGCCCTGGGTAATGACCCAAAATTCTTTCCTTTGCCTAGTTCATCAATTGTTTGTATGTGTGTATGTGAAAGGTCCACTTCTTTGGTGCAAATGCCTTAAAAAATTAGTCTCATATAGGATGCTGAGATGCTCAAATGCAATACATCTTAAAAAAACTACTCCTTGTGGTGGATTATTGTGGAACAAAGCATGAAAATAATAAAATAAATATTTTCCCTTAGATAAAATTACTCGATAAGAATCTCAACCAAAAAAGCACAAACATTTCATTTATGTTCTGTCGTTTAATATACTGATTACATGTAAATTGGCTTTTGACTATGCCTATCATGCATATGACTGCAACAAGATTGTTGAATTGAACAAACCTGAGATCGAGCAACTCATATTTTGGTGTCAGTATTGGTGAGGTGGTTCTTTCCATTCTACAATCACAAGTTCAAAACATTAGCCAAGATGATAATCTTAAAAATTTTGTTTTGTCTCTTGTGTTTAGGATTTTAGTTCCTCTTATGATGGTTTTGGAGAGATTTGGAGATTTTACAATATCATGGTAAGGCTGCGCATTTTTTCATTGGTTCTTTTTAACTGTCTCTAACGTTAGCTGCATCATGCATGTGCTCATGTTGAAGGATACCATTTTACTCAGAAGCAAAGCTAATGTTCGTTATATACTTATCGTGCCGTAAGACAAAGGTACTCGATTTGTCTCTTGCACCTTCCATTTTATAGTTTTACTGTACATCAGATTGATGTGTGCTTTCATTGCAGAAAACTACCTATATTTATGGGACTTTCTTTAGGCCATATATATTTGCATTAATATGTTCGTCAAATGGTTCTTGTGATTTAGGTTTCCTTTCTAAGTACTTCCACATAATGTGAAAATCTTGGCCAGGTTCATAGTAGATAATTTTTTTCACTGTTGCAGAACGCTCTTAGGCATGTATTTGCAGGTAGAATCATGGATATCAAGGATTCTCACAGAACCTATGGTTGGAAGGCAACCCAAGCTGTTGTGCTGTGTGGTATCGGGCACGCGTTTTTAGGTTTCTTCATAATTCAGAAAACATAAGTGCTTCAAATATCAGACTCCTTTTCTTTTTCCATAGTTTTGTTCTTTGCATCATAATAGTCTCTTCCACAGTATGGGAGTAATATGACAGGTTGTTCCAGGCCTTAATCTGCTGCAGTTGAAGTTACATGATAGAGGTACGAACACACAGGAATACTGGGAAAAAGCAAGTAATGTTTGCAAGCAGACAAAAGCAACCTGTTGGTTATGGATTTTATTTTCTTGCAAAAGATGACCATGAGGATGAAGACAATCAAGATAGTTCAAATTCAAATATGATAGGTATCATTTACCAATTGCCACCAAGTTCATGTATTATATGTCAGTATGTCTTACCAAATATCTACCTCCCTTGGTTAGGGCATTTGGTCTTATTATTCTCTAAGGATAATTTCTTATGAAAGTAAAGAGGTCGCCTCCTCAGCTTCATATACTGAATCTGAGAGGATAGATAGATGAGTCACTACAAATGTTGTTTAGTGAATTCTTGTCATGCTTGCATTTGTTCCATGAAAATATACATTATTTTCATGTGCAATGCAGAAGCATGGTTTTCTTATATTATGTGCACCGTATCTTGCTAATGCTTCTATCTCTGTGATTACCAACTAAACACAACTTAATGTCTATTGGTTACTTCATACTATACGGCGCGACGTAGCACCTAACCCTCCCTAGTATGGATAATGGGACATAAATGTTTTCATTGGACTAATGATGACCAGGTATTTACACAATGACTAGTGTTGTCATCGAGATTTTATTTTCTGTTAGTATGTTATTCATAATGCCTTCAATGATGGAATTAGGGTTACCGAGCAACAATTTGCTATCTTTCTATGTTGTAATCATCAGTTGTGGAATATAAGAACCCAGGTACCCTCATGACAAGCCCAAGAGGGAGGCCCAGAAGATACTCCCGCATCGGGCCCATTGCATGCAAGGGGACATATCCTAAAGGAAGTTGAACTTATATTTAGATATGATAGATACGGTTGTAATCCGAGTCGTTAATAGGGTAGATAAAGATGTAAACTCTATCCTATTAACGACTAGAATCTTGTAACCGATCGGAATCTCCAAACCGATCAGGACTCTGTAAGCCACCCCACCCCCGCTATATAAGGGAGAGGGCGGGCAACAATAGGGGGATCCGATCATCCAAGCATAGAGCAATCAAGCCATAGAGCATAGAACACCTCATATCGCCCAGAGCATATTGTGCTTTGAGCAACCCCGGATCCAAGAGATCCATATAATCCCAGCACACAGGATTAGGGTATTATCTCCTCATGAGAGCTCGAACTCATATAAACCCCTTGTCTTGTGTGACCATCGAGTTTGAGATCCAGCGCCTACCCCATAAATTCATTGCCGACTACAAAAGTCGGCATCAGTTATATATATGTGTGTAGTTTAGAGGATTTCCTATGCACTGGCTTGGCTAATTTCGCACATTTATGCTCATCCAAATAATGGAATTAGTTTATCTATCATATGCATATAGGTATGAATTTGACACTAAAGCATCCCTAATTCATCTGTTTGTCTGGACTAGCTCTTGTGCGTTGTGTGTAACACAAGCATGTCTCAATTGTATGATGAACCATACTAGCTAAATGTGTAAATCTGTGTTGGATTCTTAGGAGCCATGAGTACTAATTATATGAATTTCTAGTGTAATGTGTGTGCCATTGCCAATTAAGATTGAAAATAGTGAAGCTATGTTTGTACCCACTCCTAAATTATCATATAGTTCCTGCTATTAGATGGTAAAATAAAAGATGTGATGGGCACCACGTCACAATCGGTTCTTATCTCATAATCGATTGTGATGTGCCTCTCATCACAATCGATTCTAGCTCAAAACCGATTGTGATGACGCCATATCTCTATCGAGCGAAAACCGACTATGATAGCATATCCTTATCACTGTCTAACAACTTTATATCGCCACCAAAACTAACCTAGATGATGAAAAAACCAAAACTGACCTAGATGACAAAAAAGAACCGATTGTGATGTTCATTTCTGTAGTAGTAATGCCTCATCACAGACATTTTTTGAAAACTATCTGTGTTAAAGCTAATCACAGAAGGTTTTGATAGCACGACCATCAAAGTTACAGGATATGCTAAGAACCGTCTGTGACTAGCAAATATCACAGACTGTTTGTGGTTCAAACTAACTTTGAAGTATCATAGATGGTTTGTACCACGAACCGTATGTGATATTAGCTAATCAGAGACGGTTTTTTAATCAATTCGTCTGTGATAACACTTCCCTATTATATATATTGTTCTAGGGTTTGTGCCAGCCACACTCCTCACCCAAACAAAATCTTACAGATGACCTCAACCTCCTTCCTGAGCCCCTCGCCCCCGCCCGTCCTTGACGTCGCCACCCTTGAGCCCTCGCGTGCCTCCTCCCCGAGCTTGTCATGCGCCTCCTCCTCCGAGCCAGTTGCTGTCTCCTCCCCTGAGCCCGTCGCCGCCTCGTCCCTAAGCCTGCGGTCATATTGTTTGGATATTATTCATCATTATAATATATGAATCCCGTATAATAATCTTGGTCATATGTCTAGTCATATTGTTGCTAAGATTGTTTTTGCCTCATTCATGTATGAATCCCGTATACTAATTGTCAAGTAGAAAAAGATGAATCAGTGGGTGTAAAAATTAGATGTTTAGTTATATTATTTCTACTAATGATTTTCCCTTAATACATGATAATGCCTCTTTCATTGCAGGATAGTTACGAATTTAGGGTTTGTTCACTTAATTAAAAAATTGTCCTCTTGGTCACTTGAATTATAATATATGAGTTGTGTCCAATATTTTAGATATACAATAGCTACTACTTAAAATATGTGACTTCGAGATTGGCTTAAGTAGTTAAATGCAAACGTGAACAACATTGCAGTCACATTCTTTTGAGATAGCTATCATTTCAAAGGTGACGTGGCAAGATGTGGAACATGCTTGGTCTATTAACTTCACCCCTTTTTGATCTAGCCTAGAAATTAAGCATTACCTTCAATTGCATATCCATGCAAGATTAGAGGACTAAGGGTGTGTTTGGTGGGGCTCCAGCTCCACCAGATCTGTGGATCTGGTGGAGCTGGGTATTCCTAGCTCCACTAGATCCGTGGAGCTGGATCTGTGAGTATATTAAGAGTGTTTAGATGGATCATCTTTTCAAAATTTAGACCAGAAATATAAACTTAATTCACTTTATTTTAGCGTACAAGTTTCAGATCTCAGGTGAAGCTGGGATCTGGAGCTCTACCAAACAGGCCCTTAATGTACTCACAGCTCCAGCTTCATGGATCTGGTGGAGCTAGGAATACCCAGCTCCACCAGATCCACGGATCTGGTGGAGCTGGAGCTCTACCAAACACACCCTAAGTTTGTTACAAAATTAAAACCTCATCAAGCCTTGATGTTGAATGTAGATGTTTAACATCATATTGAGAGAGAGAGAGAGTAATTTGGATGTTCATATGAAATTATTAAATTTACAAATATAATCCAATTATAGAAAGCATCCTAAAAAATTAGACGCAAGGATAGAAGAAAATAAATCTATGGCCATTGCTACATCTGTCGTAATTTATCATATATTTATTTATATCCCAGTGACTGCAAATTGTACACATAAAATAGAGCCTACAAATAAGATATATGACATAGAAAAACTGTTAGATGCTAAACAAAAACTTGATGTAGAGATAGAACAATCGAAGGGGAAGTCTAATATACTAGAGCAGAACAGAAGTGAAGAAGATTCTGAGTTAAGAAAAAAGATTTATGAGATGAAACAAAAACTGAAAGACATAGATGACAAATCACAAGATATTGAATCTCCTAACAAGGTACTCATCATTAAAGAGCGTGTGGCAAATGCAGAGCTAGAAGAAGCTAAAGCTTAGCTTATAGAGGTAATATAAATGTTTCAAGTATGTAATTCGACGTGATTATTGATAATATTCCAAGACACCCTTTTGGCAACAACATGATCGTTTTTCTAGGGATTACGAGATATGACTGGAAGTCAATCGGTTATTGATGCCAAACAAATGGACACTGTGCCGGAGCTGTAGAACTTCAGGGAGAACCAAAAAGCCTCTGTTGTAGAAGCTATGGCTCATATGATGGCAGACATGGAAAAGCCTTAAGGTCTCCTTATATTAATCTATCAAATAATGTTATTTCTCAATGTATGCTTGTTGATATTTGTGGTATCATATCTTCTCAATGTATTGTTACCTAAAATTATCCTTAATATTTGCTCATCTTGAATCCAATTACTAAATAGTGTCTTTCTTGTTGGAACCAAAATATTGTTATAGGAATATTCTATTGCACAAAAGATGGATAGAAAATTTGTCATGAATTGAAAACTCTGTGATCCAAAAAAAATTCTTCCTCTCTTGGTAGAACTTCCATGATTAGTATTTGTTGTTGAAATTTCTTTCTACTTAGATAATTCTACAACGACATTTACAAGGCACAACCAGTTATAAATTTTGTAATTGAATATCTAACCATTCTAGATGCATCGAGGCAACAGTTTGTCTGATGAGGATCGTCTTAAAATATGAATATTTGTAGTACTTTCATCTCCTTTCTTATTCTAATATTGATGGATTCCAAGGTAAAATCCAATTCCATCCACAGTGAAGAGGAACGCGGTATGCTACACTAGCACAAAAAAAACTACCGCAGAACCAGAAAGCTACTCACATGAAGGGGATCACAGATTAGATTACCACTAGACGCGCAGTTGTGGAATCCTTCGCGCGTCGATGTAGTGGATCGTCCTCGCCACAGTCGTTGCGTCGATGGAGTGGATCGTCCTCGCCTCGCTGTGGATCGTCCTCCCACGCCACAGTCGCAGTAGCGTCACCGCAGTTGTCCACAAGTCCAGGGATAGAATGCCGTGTGTCGGTGTGCAAGCACCTGGTCGCTCGGCAGAGGCAGCGAGAGGAGGAGGCTAGGGTTTCGGGTGAATCACTTCTAAACCGTGGGAAAGCACACCCTGCGCCCACCCTCCTCCCCTCCTTATATAACCACGAGATGAAACCCTAAACCAGGGCCCATCAGCGTGCTAAGCCCACGAGGTCCATTAATTATGGATCCAATCCAAATTAATGCGTCCCAGCCCATTAAGTGTGTGACCCTGCAGGTTCACGTACGTTTGGACATGGATTCGGAAAACTCCTTTTCAATCCAATAGTCGGTAACGGCTCCTTGCAAAGTATGCCAACTCCCAAACATACTATGATCAAATTAGACAGAACCTATCAAAAGTACTCATGTAATAATCCCTTTGCCAAGTATATGAATATTGAACTCAAGGCGAGAAGCAAGTCATCCTTTGATGATTCAATCCATCTCTCGTATCCGTGATATATTAATAAGTTGTGATTGACTCCTCAATCACGGCATGGCCATGCACTTCCTTAATCATATCACACGAGTGGCCTTATCATATATCTCCGTTTCATGGGAGTGGCAAATTCCATCTTGACTGCTCACTTCCCTCTGCACGTTTTATAGTAAACATGAAAGCTACCTTTATAACTATCCGGTTAGGAAGTAGTGTTTGATAGCCCCAAAGAAAACTATTACACATGTAAGGAATATGACAATCTCAGGTCTAAGGATCATACATCTACTATATATGAGATACACTGATGACACATAAGAATGAAACATTCTCGCAGTGTCCCATTGCGGGTCTAACTCATGTTCTTCAACATGCGTCCACAATGTATCGATGATATCTCCATATCCCATGATCTATGAAGCATGATCATCGATCACTACATGTGCTGATCTATTCATCGTTGTCCTATACGATGATATCCGATCAGAGATATTTATCGAATTACATCAATAAGTAAAGAGCTTCATAAGCAAGTCACATACTTGTTAATCAATACAATGATATACATTCATTGGACCAATAATCATATTATTATTCATAAACATAGTCATGTTACAATCATCTAAATGATTGCCTCAAGGGCATAACACTAACAATCTCCCACTTGCACTTGAGTCAATCAATTAAGTATCTAATACCAATAGACCTCGTGTGCGCCTCATGCTTAGGCTATGGCAGTGGCTTTGTCAACGGATCGGCCACATTGGCTTCCGTATGTACTTTGCATATTCTCACGTCACCTCTATCCACAATCTCGCGAATAAGGTGAAAACGTCGGAGTATGTGTTTAGATTTCTGATGTGATCTAGGCTCTTTTGCTTGTGCAATGGCACCACTATTATCACAATAGATGTCCATTGGACTGGAGGCACTAGCGACCACACCAAGCTCTATGATAAACTTCTTAATCCACACAGCTTCTTTTGCGCCTCCGGCCGCAATGTACTCCACTACGTCGTAGAGTCGCCACCGTGTTTTGCTTGGAACTCTTCCACCATCGCTCCTCCATTAGTGTAAACACAAACCCGGATTGCGATCGAAAATCATCTTTGTCAGTTTGGAAGCTTGCATCGGTGTAACCCTTTGCAACCAGATCTTCCTCACCTCCAAAAACAAGGAACATACCCTTACTTCTTCTCAAGTACTTCAGATATTTTTACGGCTATCCAATGACCATCACCAGATCTCGCTTGGTATCCGCCGTGACACTTAGAGCATATGAGACATCCGGGCGTGTACATATCATGGCATACATAATAGACCCAATAGTCAAGCATATGGAATCTTGCTCATCTGTCTCGCCATCGATGTCGAAGGACACTGATTCTTGCAGAGACTGATGCCATGTGACATTTGCATGAAACCTCTCTTGGATTCATGCATATTGAACCTTTTCAATATTTTGTCAATGTATGTTTCCTGACTTAATCCAATTAACCTTTTTGATCTATCTCTATAGATTTTTATGCCCAAGATATAGCATGCTTCTCCCAAGTCCTTCATTGAGAAACTCCTTGTCAATGAAGTCTTAACATCTTCAAGCATAGAAATATCATTCCCGATCAATAATATGTCATCCACATACAAAATCAGAAACACAAGTGCGCTCCCACTAGCCTTCTTGTAAACACAAGGCTCTTCTTCGTTTTTGATAAAGTCAAAACCTTTGACCACTTCATCAAAACGAATGTTCCAACTCCGAGATGCTTGCTTTAACCCATAAATGGATCTTTGAAGCTTGCATACCCTTTTAGCATATTTAGGATCAACAAAACCTTCAGGTTGTATCATGTATACATCCTCAGATAGATTCCCGTTAAGGAATGCTGTTTTGACATCCATCTGCCATATTTCATAATCGAAATATGCAACAGTAGCTAAAATGATCCTGACAGACTTGAGCATGGCTACCGGTGAGAAGGTTTCATCATAGTCAACTCCTTGAACTTGTTTGAAACCCTTTGCCACCAACCGTGCCTTATAGATCTGAACATTTCCATCTACGTCTATCTTCTTCTTGAAAATCCATTTGCATTCAATGGTTTTTACACCATCAGGAGAGTCGACCAAGTTCCAAACTTGATTGTCATACATGGATTGAATTTCGGATCTCATGGTTTCAAGCTATTTTTTGGAGTTTGGGTCCATCATTGCTTCTTCAAAAGTCGTGGACTCATCATTGTCCAACAATAATATGTTATTCCCATATCTTATAGGTACATGACGTGGCCTCCCCGACCTACGTGGGGCTGGAGTCTCTTTCACAGATTGTACAACACTTTGTACATCTTGTGAAGGTTCAGTTGTAGCTTGAACATATTCATGTGATTCTCGAACTTCATCAAGATACATATCACTCCTACTGAATTCTTTTGAAAGAAACTCTTTCTCCAAAAAGACACCATTTCGAGCAACAAAAACTTTGTTCTCGTTTCTTTTATAAAAGTAATATCCTTTTGTTTCTTTAAGATACCCCATAAAAAAGCATTTTTCTGATTTAGGTGCAAGTTTATATGAATGTAAACGTTTTACATAAACCTCACATCCCCATATCTTGAGAAATGACAACATGGGTCTTCTCCCAGTCTATATCTCATATGGCGTCTTCTCAACGGATTTTGACGGGACCCTATTCAAAGTGAACGCAGCTGTCTCTAGAGCGAAACCCCAGAAGGATAATGGCAGATTTGTTTGGCTCATCATTGACCGAACCATATCTAATAAAGTTCGGTTTCGTCGTTCGGACACGCCATTCCATTGAGGCGTTCCTGGAGGAGTAAGTTGCGGAACGATTCCACATTGCTTTAGATGATCACCAAACTCTTGGCTCAAGTATTCGCCACCACGATCTGATCGTAAGTGTTTTATTGATTTGCCAAATTGATTTTGTACTTCGTTTTGAAACTCTTTGAACCTTTCAAAAGTTTCAGATTTATGCCTCATTAAATAGATATATCCATATCTACTAAAGTCATCGGTAAAAGTTACAAAGTACTGAAACCCACCCCTAGCAGTCGAGCTCATTGGTCCACATACATCCTTATGTACTAGGGCCAATAACTCACTCGCTCTCTCACTAAAACCTGTGAAAGGGGCTTTTGTCATCTTGCCAAGTAAACAAGATTCACATATTTCAAATGATTCAAAATCAAATGAGGTTAGAAGTCCATCACCATGGAGCTTCTTCATACGCTTCTCATTTATATGACCTAAGCGACAATGCCATAAAAAGGTAGGGTTCAAATCATTAGGCCGATGCCTTTTTACATTAATGTTATATACAGGTTTCTCTTCGAGTTCAAGGACGTACAACCCATCCACCATGGGGCAAGGACCATAATACATATCATTCAAAAATATTGAACAAACAAAGTGAAAGACCGAGATGGCGACCAGAGGGGGGGTGAATGGTCCCAAAATAAATTTTCC